>CP139507.1:124318672-124936172 GCA_021014915.2 Artemisia tridentata subsp. tridentata | reverse complement strand
GCAGCATTTCCCCTCAACTCCCCAAATATGTGCATTAAGGACATATTCGTAGGAGTAAAGGAGAAACACTGTCGAAATAATCTCAAATAGTAAATCAGTTATACGCATCCATATCCTAAATGAGACAAAACATTCAAAAAGCAGTCCCAAACAGGGGACTTTCCGAAATTAATTTCTAATAAATTAATTCCGGACGGGTTTTCTATAGGATGATTAACTTCGGACGGGGACTTTTCGAAATTAATCACTAAAATCCTAAAACATTCACAAAATTCTAACAATATGATAAAGTTATGATAAAGTTAAACAATTAATAGAATATAAATACATGTTACACTTTTGCAATTGATTCACCACAAAACGTTATGATAAAGTCCAAATCACAGTCCATATGATAAAGTCCAAATGTTACACTAATCGAGTATTAATCCCAAACAAGAGCATTCAATTCTTTAACGAAAAATCAGACTCTATTGCAATAGATTTATAAATGATTTTCACGTTTACATGAAATTCAAATAGGACATTCTAAATATAATGTATATTTATGTTTCTATTACCTAATCAACATATTTAGCAAGAATACTCTAAAATGCTCGAAAAGTTCATGCCCATCCATTTGTTTTGTATCATAACTAAGTGTCACTTAACGCCCTATTTGTGCAGAAAATAAGCGGAACATTTCACGCAACATTTCACAAACATTTAGATGCTAACGCGCCCTACTTCTATCCTACACCAACTGATTTTTAAATGCAACATTTCACAAACATTTCACGCAACATTTCACGCAACATTTCACAAACATTTAGCAGCTAACGCGCCCTACTTCTATCCTACACCAACTGATTTTTAAACACAACATTTCACAAACATTTCACGCAACATTTCACAAACATATATAACAACATACTGTCTCGGCAGTCTCGGGCTCTTGGTTGTGGTCTCGGGCTCTTGGCTGTGGTCTCGGGCTGCAGTCTCGGGCTGCGGTCTAGGGCTCGGGCTATATTAAAAGAGAGCATATTAATATGTAAAAAGTTATAAAAAAAATTGTTGTCGGTAACATGTCGTCGGGATACCAAAAGTTTAAAAAAAAATAAAAAAGGGACAACATTACCTCTAAGATTAAACAAAATTAACAAAAAAAAAAAAACTAATAAAAATCAAAATTACCTGCTGTGGTGTCTCGGCTGTTTTGTAGAAGAAGAAGAAGTGGGGAAGAAGAAGAATTAAACAAATGAGGGGTTGAGGAGTGAATTAAACATGAGAGGAGGAGGAGGAGGTGCACAGTGGTGCTCGTGTAGTTGTGGTGGAGCTGTGGTGGAGCTGCGGTGGTGTAGGAGGTGGAGCTGTGGTGTCGTAGGTGGTGGGGTGTAGTGATGGTGGAGCTGTGGTGGAGCTGGAGTAGTGGTAGTGGTGGATTAGTGGTAGTGGTGCACACTGTAATGATGGTAGTGGTGGAGTAGTGGAGCTGGAGTAGTGGTAGTGGTGGAGTAGTGGTAGGAGGTGGAGCTGTGGTGTCGTAGGTGGTGGGGTGTAGTGATGGTGGAGCTGTGGTGGAGCTGGAGTAGTGGTAGTGGTGGAGTAGGGGTGTAGTAATTGTTAATCGCCAGCGAGATGAAGTAGGTATAAGAATAAAAATTATACGTTTTTTTTTCTTCTAAGTGTTGACCAGATCTACTTTTGATATAACTTTTAATGTTACCGACGTCATGTCGTCGGTAACATAAAAGAATTTTGTCGTTTATGGTTTGGCGGGACGTATAAAATTTTGGTGAAAATTTTGGCGGTTATATTACCGATGACAAGTCGACGGTAATATTATAAATACTTTTATAAAATTATAAGAAATAGTTTTATAAAATAAAAAAATAAGTAGTTAAATTTTTTATTTATTATAAATACTTTTATAAAATTAAAAAAAATTAAAAATAGTTTTATAAAATAAAAAACAAGTAGTTAAATTTTTTATTTATTATAAATACTTTTATAAGATTAAAAAAAAATTAAAAATAGTTTTATAAAATTAAAAAATAAGTAGTTAAAGTTTTTATGGTTATACACTAGATGTTTAACGAACGAGCCGAGATGTTATGGTTTTACACGAGGTGTTTAACGAACGAGCCGAGATATTATGGTTGTACACGAGATGTTAAACGAATGATCCGAGATGTTATGGTTGTACACGAGATGTTAAACGAACGAGCCGAGATGTTATGGTTATTCACTAGATGTTTAATGAACGAGCCGAGATGTTATAGTTGTACACGAGATGTTAAACGAATGATCCGAGATGTTATGGTTTTTCACGAGATGTTTAACGAACGAGCCGAGATGTTATGGTTGTACACGAGATGTTAAACGAATGATCCGAGATGTTATGGTTGTACACGAGATGTTAAACGAACTAGCCGAGATGTTATGGTTATACACTAGATGTTTAACGAACGAGCCGAGGTGTTATGGTTTTACACGAGATGTTTAACGAACGAGCCGAGATGTTATGGTTATACACTAGATGTTTAACGAACGAGCCGAGATGTTATGGTTATACACGAGATGATTAATGAACGAGCCGAGCTGTTATGGTTATACACTAGATGTTTAACGAACGAGCTGAGATGTTATGGTTATACACGAGATGTTTAACGAACGAGCCGAGATGTTATGGTTATACACTAGATGTTTAACGAACAAGCCGAGATGTTATGGTTGTACACGAGATGTTAAACGAATGATCTGAGATGTTATGGTTGTACACGAGATGATTAACGAACGAGCCGAGATGTTATGGTTGTACACGAGATGTTAAACGAATGATCCGAGATGTTATGGTTGTACACGAGATGATTAACGAACGAGCCGAGATGTTATGGTTTTACACGAGATGTTTAACGAATGATCCGAGATGTTATGGTTGTACACGAGATGTTTAACGAACGAGCCGAGATGTTATGGTTATACACTAGTTGTTTAACGAACGATCCGAGATGTTATGGTTGTACACGAGATGTTTAACGAACGAGCTGAGATGTTATGGTTATACACTAGTTGTTTAACGAACGAGCTGAGATGTTATGGTTATACACGAGATGTTTAATGAACGAGCCCAGATGTTATGGTTGTACACGAGATGTTAAACGAACGAGCCGAGATGTTAAACGAATGATCCGAGATGTTATGGTTTCACACAAGATGTTAAACGAATGATCCGAGATGTTATGGTTTTACACGAGATGTTTAACGAACGAGCCGAGATGTTATGGTTGTACACGAGATGTTAAACGAACGAGCCGAGATGTTATGGTTGTACACGAGATGTTAAACGAACGAGCCAAGATGTTATGGTTATACACTAGATGTTTAACGAACGAGCCGAGATGTTATGGTTATACACGAGATGATTAACGAACGAGCCGAGATGTTATGGTTTTACACGAGATGTTTAACGAACGAGCCGAGATGTTATGGTTATCCACTAGATGTTTAATGAACGAGCCGAGATGTTATGGTTTTACACGAGATGTTTAACGAACGAGCCGAGATGTTATGGTTATACACTAGATGTTTAACGAACGAGCCGAGATGTTATGGTTATACACTAGATGTTTAACGAACCAGCTGAGATGTTATGGTTATACACTAGATGTTTAACGAACGAGCCAAGATGTTATGGTTATACACTAGATGTTTAACGAACGAGCTGAGATGTTATGGTTATACACGAGATGTTTAACGAACGAGCCGAGATGTTATGGTTGTACACGAGATGTTAAACGAATGATGATGAACTCAAATAAGTACATTTTATTACTATCATTTATCCTATTAATTTGACTTGTTTTACTATATTATGTATGAGGATTGATACTTAATCGTTTACTTTTGTAATTCTCAGGTAAAAACAAGCATTTGGTGAAACTTGGCGATTTTGGACTAATAATGGAGCAAAACGTGCATAAAGTGAAGAGTCTACTGAAATGAAGAAGATCAAGACTAATCTGCTCCAGATGCGCCGCATCTCACTATCAACATGCGCCGCATCTCTATCAAGATGTCACCAGATACGATCCAAGATACAAGAGGACATGCGCCGCATCTAATCATGGAGTTACGCCGCATCTTCTGGCGGTGTACGAATATTCCTGAATATTATAATCTTGGACCCCACGCGAAGTTACGTACATACGCCGCATCTACTTAGTAGATGCGCCGCATCTTCCCTCAGACACAAACTATAAATACCCCGTAGACCAGACGAGATTCGGGAGTTCGAAACCTAAAAAAGACAGAAGACCGAACAGAAGAAAAGGACGAATTCAGTCAAGAGGCAGCACAAGACACACCCAAATCAAAGATACAAGAGCTGTAAGAAGGTGCTGCATGTATTTAATTCATTAAGTAGTTTTGTTTTATTGTTTTAGCAAACTTTAATTCATCAGGATTGGTGGCTTGTGTAATGTGACAACGGAAAGATTGCACTCCCTTTAATACTTGCTTTCCCATTAATTAAAGTTTATATGTTGATGTCTTTGGTTACTACTTATTAGTGCATTGACCACCTCTGTGTTTATTAGTGGCTTGCGGGCACCCGACTGCGGGACAAGGTGTGGCTCCCACGGTTGTTTCTAAATTGATCACTTAGGAATAACTTTTAGACATAAGTCGTCATTAAGGGTTTACTCGCCGATAAGAATAGGACCAACGAGAAAGGGTTAACTATATACACTTCATATAAAGCTATCAATAAAACAAGTGACAATCTACTTAATCATAAGGACAGCCCTCTTATTGTCTCGAGTATCTATCTGTGTACGTGTGTGCTACTTGCTGATTCGTGCCTATTTGTTTATTTTACTATTTAATTGCAAACAAAACTGTGCCAGTCTCTCAGGCTGAAACCCCCTTGCGTTAGGATATTAAAATACTGATTAGATTAACGAGATTATACGTTCCACTCTTAGTGATCGACACTCTACTTACCATTATCTTCATACTGACCGGGTACACTGCTCGTTAAGTGTGTGTGTTATTGATAAGTCGGCTAAATATAAATTTAAAACTTGAGTAGGCATTAAAACTGCTAAACCGCAACGACACATCACGCGCATCAAGTTTTTGGCGCCGCTGCCGGGGAGTGAATTGTTATTATCTGTTAATTTGATTTAGTATTTTAATAGAAAAACCTAATTTAAATACTCGTGGTGTATCTTGATTTGTTTTTCTTTTTGTTAGATTAAATTGCATCATTGTACTATTTTGCATATTTGTTGTATTGTGTGTTATTTGTTTGCTTTTGTTTTTATTTTTGTGTGTTTTATTTTTTGTTTCGTGTGTTTAATTTTTATTTTTATTTTTCGTATTTTTCTGTTCTGCTATCGTTGTACTGTGCTAAATCGAACGATACGGCGCATCTGATCTCTCAGATACGGCGTATTGCGTTTAATAATTTTTATATACAACGCGTTTAATTAATTCGATACGACGCATCTTTTCCCCAAGATACGGCGTATCTGTTTTTAACAAGAAAATTTTTCTAAGCGATAAAGTAATACGACGCATCTGCTTTTGCAGATACGGCGTATCTGTTTTTGATAAAAATTTTTCTAAAACATTAACGCCATACGACGCATCTGCTTTCGCAGATACGGCGTATCTATTATTTTAATTAAAAACAGTTTGCGAATTATTAAACAAATACGGCGTATCGATTTCCGTCGATACGGCGCATCTTACTGAATCAAAAATCTTTTATTTTTAAACGTAACGAAATTACGGCGCATTAACTTTCGTTAATACGACGCATTTAATTTTAATTAGATAAATTGATTTTTGATTAATTAATTCGATACGGCGCATTCATAAATTCTAAGCGGCGTATCTATTTTCTGAATAAAGTCTGATTTAATTTTAACGATTATAAGATACGGCGTATCCAACTCTTTGGATACGGCGCATCGTCTGCAGATATCAGTAACTTTAATTTTTCGTATTCCGTTTTCGTTATTAATTATCTGATATATTACTTTCTCGAGCATACCCTACTGATGCTTTTGTGATTGATTTCAGGAAGTGCATGACCAGGAGTTCTACGAGGAACTTGATTCAACCTTTCGAAGATCCTGAACGAGCCCTACATTCGCTTAAAAGGCTTTTCAACACAAGAAGCTTTGATCTTTCAAGTTCACTCGAGCTTGATTATTTTTCTGAAGAAAAAGAGGAAGTTGAAACAGAAACAATGGGCGAAAACACTACTATGGAGGAATACATGAACAATACCCGTGCTGATTACACTTCAGGAGTTGCTAGACCTAAGTTTGATGACAAGTCAAAATTTGAGTTGAAGGGACAATTTCTCAAAGAACTAAGAGAGAATGCTTTCAGTGGGACGGAACAAGAGGATGCTAATGAGCATGTTGAAAAGGTCCTGGAGATTGCAGATTTGTTTACTACAGAAAGTGTCAATACCGATCAACTCATGCTAAGAATCTTCCCAATCTCACTAAAAGGAGCTGCTAACAAGTGGCTAAGGAATGAACCTGCTAGTTCAATCACTACGTGGGAAGGTTTGAAAAGCAAATTCCTGAAGAGATATTGTCCACCTGCTAAGACTGCTAAGAAGATGGAGGCTATCAATAGTTTCAAGCAAGAGCCTGATGAAACCCTTTATCAAGCTTGGGAACGATTTAAAGATTTATTGATAAAATGTCCTCAACACTATCTAACCCCTATGCAGGAAATAATATTGTTTTATCAGGGATTGGACGTGCCTACAAGACAGATTTTGGATGCTAAGGGAGCTGTACCTCAGATGAGTGCAACTAATGCTAGGAAAGCGATCCAAGATGCTGCTGATCATTCTCAGAAATGGCACGATGGGACCTCTACTAGATCTAAGAGCAGCACTAATTTTGACGGGATTGCTGCTATTCAAGCTCAATTGGATAAAATCAGTAGAGAAATGAAGAAGCGCGATGAAAGAGCGTATGCTGCCCAAGTTGGATGTGAAAAGTGTGAAGGACCTCACTACACTAAGGATTGCCCGAGCAAGAATGAAAGTGAGACGTTTGAAGAAGCTTATTACACCCAATTTGGACAACCATTCCGACCTTCAGGGAGATTTAGGGAAGCTACACCGGGATTCTATCAAAAGAACAACTTCAATCCCGCTTATCAAGAGAGGAGGCAGACTTTAGATGATACTTTAAAGCAAATTATGGCCGATGCTGCTAAAAGGCATGAAGAGAATACTGCTATGATCAAGGAAATTCGAGCTTCAACGGACACTACTACAAGAAATCAAGGAGCTTCGATCAAAGCATTGGAACAACAAATTGGTCAAATGAGCAAAGTTCTTCAAGAAAGGGGATATGGAAGTTTACCGAGCTCAACTGAAACCAACCCAAGGGATCATGTCAAGGCCATAAGCACCACTGAAGAAGTCACTCCTAATATACCTAGAAGATCGATGAATGGTAATGATGGTGCAAGACCCGAATTTTTCTTTAACTCTTCAATCAGCTTAAGGAGACTACTACAAAAGAAGACAAAAATTGAAGAGGAGATCAAGGCAACAATGAAAGAAGAGAGCCCTGCAACCGATTCAAATGCCTTGCCTCATAAAGAAAGAGACCCAGGAAGTTTTACTCTACCTTGTTCTATTAATAATATATCTTTCAATAATGTGTTGGCTGACTTAGGAGCTAGTGTTAGTGTTATGCCTCTTAAGACATTCGCTACCCTAGGACTAGGAAAATTAGTACCAACTAAATTACTTATTGAACTGGCTGATAAAACAGTAAAACGACCTGAAGGAATTGCTAATAATGTGCTAGTTAAAATTGAGCAGTTTATTTTTCCCGTAGACTTTATTATACTAGACATGCCCGAGGATGTTAAGATTCCTTTAATCCTCGGAAGACCTTTCTTGTCTACTGCCCACGCTAAGATTGATGTGTTTAAAAGAAAAATTTCATTAAGGGTAGGGAATAATAAACTAGTCTATAAGTGCCAAGATCCAGTTAAAAGCATAATCAGAGATGTTTATGTGCTAGGATTAAGAGAGCGTATGGACCTCGATCTTGAAGCTAGACTTATGGGAGAAACATTGATTCAAAACAACTCAACTAATCCTAATCATGAAGACTTTGAGGAATTCATTGGCCTTAATGTACCTACAGAACTTAGACGCGATATTGTTAGTGATTCTGATGATGAGTGGTATGATTGTGTAGTAATTAATAAACGTAGGAGAATAGTTGAGAAAACGAATTTGAACAATGATGTGTTTATTGAACTACCACCCCACCTTGCTTATTTGTGCCTGTATGATAATAAGAATTTCCCGTCTATCATTTTGTCATCTCTGCCCGAAAGGGACAGGACTTTATTTATACAGATATTAAAGAAGAACGGCGTGGAAATTAAGGACGAGCAAGGAGTGTTCAATATTACTGAATTGGCAATGAAGGAGCGCGATGTTTCCGACTCCTTCAATGAACGAAATTAAAGAGCTGAACGTGAGTCTAACTTGAAGACTCTGGAATAAAGACAAGTGCTGACCGGGAGACAACCCGGATTTATCATTTATTATTCTGTTTTCTGTGTCGAGTCAGTCCAGGCCGCACGAAGATACGGCGCATCTCAATCCTGAGATGCGACGCATCTCCTGCAACGGTCATATCTTATTTTATTTTTCTGCATTTTAATTTTCGACTTTAAAACTATTTATCAGTTTATTTTAATGCGGCGCATCCCTGGTTAAGGATGCGGCGCATCTTTATTCTGATCCGTATTAATTCCAGGCTCGATACGGCGTATCTTCTTCAATAAGATACGGCGCATCGACTGACCTGATGATTTTCAGTTTTAATTTTTAAGTTTTATTTTTCCTAACTACTAATGTGTTATGCAAGTTGAACCTTTCTTATCTTAGGTGTGTTTTAAAGTGTTGGTGGTATTATAGTTTTCTGAATTTTCTGTGGATACATCAAGTATGAAGCTTTAACGTTCTAATCCACAAGAAGATGATTTTTGCTCTTACACTAATGGAGGATCATACCGAGCAAATCTCAGGGGAGTTTTTCTGTTCTAATTCTTTTTATTTTTCAGTTTTTAACCTTTTATACAAACAATGAGGACGTTGTTTAACTTAAGTGGGGGGATAGGAGAATTAGAACACTTAACACTTACTTGTCCTAAATTTTTTTCAAAAAAATTATGCTTAAAATATGCTTAATATATCAAACTTAAATTTTTTTTTAGCATGTTTTTGTTTAAGATCTAAGTTACATAACTGCACACATGACGTTATTTTTAAAAATTGTGATTTTTCCAAAATTCACAAATCTATGAGTGTGCCGGTGACTTGTAGACTTTAGAACTTGGCTTGTATACTATTCGAGACCACCATAATGAGTATTATTTATTTAATTGGAATGACTCGTCTAACTTGGTAAAATTCTAGGATTACACCCAAATAGCCTATTATATGTTATGTGTTATTAACTAACTACACTGGTTAGTTAACCCCCGTATAAACCCTTTTGTTACTCTCATTTTTAGAGTAAGATACCCCTAGAAAAACACTCAGAGCCATTCCTTTCGTTTCTTACACCTATGTTTAAAATGTTTCGTTACACCCTTACACCTTAGCCTACCCTGTAGATTAAAGTCCGTGGTTGGTTAATTGCTATAGGCAGAGTGTGTTTCCTTACATTACCTGTGTTCGCGTGCGTAATTCATTATATATGGTTAGGTCGGGAAATTGCACAATGCAAATTGGAGTGAAAGTAAATATTGTATATTTTAGAGTTTATTTTTCGTGTGTTTACTACTTTCACTATTACCATTATTTCTGAAGTTATGAAAAGTATGGAAAAATTATCCAGAATTATCATTGTAGTGATGTGGTGAAATTTTACACATCTATGTTAAAAAAAAAAAAAAAAAAAAAAAAAAAAAAAAAAAAAAAAAAAAAAAAAAAAAAAAAATTAGAAAAAATGAGAAAGAAAAAGAAAGAAAAAAGAGTTGGATGTTTATTTTAAGCCAACGATGTAAAGTTATGTAAGTGGTTCATATGGCCACTATTTGTTGTACTATATCTATGGATTGAATGGGAATTGGCAGTTATGGGAACGCCAATTAAGGTTTATTCTTTGATTAAGATCTTGTTGAGTATAAATTCGTGTCTACCTAAAGCGTGTGTTTCAAGTGTTAAAGCGTGAGTTATTCAATGATATGAGTCTTATTCATGGGATGGTTGGGATAGTGATTAACCACACTTAGGATTTTAATTTATTTGTTTTGTTTATTTTTTATTTTACACCAATTTATATCCCAAATATTATCCATACCCTATATTATTCTTTATCCAACCGAACCTTTGATTTATTGAGATTAGGGATTTGAGCAATCTTAAGTATCGTGGTCGTGGATTCGGCTATGTATTTATGATTTTGTCGCCCTTTTTGATATATTATTATTGGTGAAGTTTGGACCTATCTTTAGCCTATTCGAGTTAAGGATTTGAGCAATTGCAAGTATCGTGTTCGTGGATTCGATCATGTATTTGTGATTTTGTCGCCTTTTCTGGAATTTGAGATCGATAGTGAAATAAGAATAATTAACCCTTAAGCCTAAAAACCCTTTTTACCGCTTTAGACTTGTTATTCCTTAGCTTTAGTGGTGGAGATGTGTATACTTGCCAAGCTTATGATAGAATATTCGTCGCGACTGGACAGTTAAACGATTAGATTTGCTTTTATCGACTTATTTTATTTTACTTCTAATTCGTTAAGTGTTTAGTTGTGTGATTATGAAATAAACGAATACATGCTTAAATATAAAAATAAATCCTAACATCTTTTAGGATACATTTTCATGAGATTTAATCTAAGGTTTACTTGGGGACAAGTAAAGTTCAAGTGGGGGATATTTGATGAACTCAAATAAGTACATTTTATTACTATCATTTATCCTATTAATTTGACTTGTTTTACTATATTATGTATGAGGATTGATACTTAATCGTTTACTTTTGTAATTCTCAGGTAAAAACAAGCATTTGGTGAAACTTGGCGATTTTGGACTAATAATGGAGCAAAACGTGCATAAAATGAAGAGTCTACTGAAATGAAGAAGATCAAGACTAATCTGCTCCAGATGCGCCGCATCTCACTATCAACATGCGCCGCATCTCTATCAAGATGTCACCAGATACGATCCAAGATACAAGAGGACATGCGCCGCATCTAATCATGGAGTTACGCCGCATCTTCTGGCGGTGTACGAATATTCCTGAATATTATAATCTTGGACCCCACGCGAAGTTACGTACATACGCCGCATCTACTTAGTAGATGCGCCGCATCTTCCCTCAGACACAAACTATAAATACCCCGTAGACCAGACGAGATTCGGGAGTTCGAACCTAAAAAAGACAGAAGACCGAACAGAAGAAAAGGACGAATTCAGTCAAGAGGCAGCACAAGACACACCCAAATCGAAGATACAAGAGCTGTAAGAAGGTGCTGCATGTATTTAATTCATTAAGTAGTTTTGTTTTATTGTTTTAGCAAACTTTAATTCATCAGGATTGGTGGCTTGTGTAATGTGACAACGGAAAGATTGCACTCCCTTTAATACTTGCTTTCCCATTAATTAAAGTTTATATGTTGATGTCTTTGGTTACTACTTATTAGTGCATTGACCACCTCTGTGTTTATTAGTGGCTTGCGGGCACCCGACTGCGGGACAAGGTGTGGCTCCCACGGTTGTTTCTAAATTGATCACTTAGGAATAACTTTTAGACATAAGTCGTCATTAAGGGTTTACTCGCCGATAAGAATAGGACCAACGAGAAAGGGTTAACTATATACACTTCATATAAAGCTATCAATAAAACAAGTGACAATCTACTTAATCATAAGGACAGCCCTCTTATTGTCTCGAGTATCTATCTGTGTACGTGTGTGCTACTTGCTGATTCGTGCCTATTTGTTTATTTTACTATTTAATTGCAAACAAAACTGTGCCAGTCTCTCAGGCTGAAACCCCCTTGCGTTAGGATATTAAAATACTGATTAGATTAACGAGATTATACGTTCCACTCTTAGTGATCGACACTCTACTTACCATTATATTCATACTGACCGGGTACACTGCTCGTTAAGTGTGTGTGTTATTGATAAGTCGGCTAAATATAAATTTAAAACTTGAGTAGGCATTAAAACTGCTAAACCGCAACGACACATCACGCGCATCAAATGATCCGAGATGTTATGGTTTTACACGAGATGTTTAACGAACGAGCCGAGATGTTATGGTTGTACACGAGATGTTAAACGAACGAGCCGAGATGTTATGGTTATACACGAGATGTTATGGCGCCAAAACTTCCCTCCAAAAGATCTATTTTTTTTTACCATATATAACAGTTAGCAGATCTGCTCTTAACCACACAAACACATTATACACTCTCAAATCCTCACAACCACAAACACACACTGTTATCATGGTGAAGATGGCGGAATTTGAAGCTTTTGCTTGTCCTTGTGGACGAGGAGACGTAATTCTGCGACAATCGCATCGACCTCACTCCCGTGGTAAACAATACTATGCGTGTCCTTTATCCAAGGTGAACAATTACATACTTTTTTGTGTGTTATTTAAATAATTTGGTTAGTCGTTAAAAATTATAGTTTTTACTCTTTAACAGGGTGGGACAAAGGAGTATGGATGCGATTTTTTTTTATGGAAGGATGAACGACTAGCCAAAATGACCGCTTCTGTTGGAGCTTCAACGCCTCCAACTCATTCCGCAAGACCATCCACAACTCCAACTCGATACACTGCAGGACCTTCAACATCAAGTCCTGGAAATACAGAGTGCTCAAACTGCATCAAACTGAATCACCAGATAATGGTACTCAATAAAATGCTAGAAGTGTATATGCATCCAAACAAACACACAACTGATTCAGCTGCCTTACTTCACGACCTTTATAATGACATGGTAGGTGATATGGGAAATCTTCGTATGTAGGTTGTTGTTGTTGCTGTTATTGTCGTTGTTGTTGTTTGTTGTGTTATTGTTGTTGTTTAATAAAATGTTGTTGTTGTTGTGAAAACTGATGTCGAACGTGCTTTATATTTTTAATTTGTACGCTTTAATGTTGGAGGCGTTGTGAAAACTTAAGTATCCATCAAGATTCAACCATAAGGGGTCGTTTGGTTTATGATGTCCAAACAGGGCCGTTTGGTTTATGTTGTTTTCTTAACAACAGCCCACAAGAGCCGTTTGGTTTATGCTGTCCAAACAGGGGTGTTTGGGATTGCTTATTTCCTGCACCAAAAGGGTGTTTTGGTTTATGACCTTATTTGAAGAAACAACATCACAATTAACAAACACGAATGCACACATTTTATTTAAAACACGCAAGAGTTCTCAAACGAAAAACTCAACAACCAAACAAAACAACTCAAACTAAACAACTCGACAACCAAACGAAACAACTCAAACTAAACAACTCGACAACCAAACGAAACAGATCAAACGAAACGACCCATTTATTTTTTTTTGCGGCTACTTCCCGCTTTGCTGGAACTCGCACCATCTTTTCCTTTCCTTGCTCTCATTTCCTTGATACGTGCAAACGTAGCTTCGAGATTTGTTACTCTATTTTCCAGATTACCAAATTCGGTGTTGAGGTCCAACGTGCTTTCAGCTTCATCGTCACCTCCAACAGCAGCAGCTTGAGCTTCAGCAGCATCTAGCTCTTCCAAATACTCTCTATAGTACGGCTTTCTCCTCAACCATTCCAGAATCTTGTCCCTCTGCCACGGTGCACAGTTCTCATAAGAACCATATTCATCAAAAATTTCCCAGCCCCAATGAAGTATAATTTCATTATACAGGAGCTCGTGTGATAAAGCCTTCGACCATTCCTGTTCCGGCGTTAAACCATCCATTGTTATGTGTGTTTTTTGTGAGAATTTACGTGTTTTGTGATAATTTTATTATATGATATATATATAAGTAAAAAATTGGCGGGGTGGAGGGAAATTTTGGCGGGAAATATCACCGACGACCTGTCGTCGGCATAATAAAGGCGGGAAAAACCCCGCCCAATTATTCGCTATTATTCACAAGAGGGAAAAGTCAAAAAATTTGACTTAAATATGTGCCGACATCATGTCGTCGGCGTCATTAAACTAACGGCAAAACAATTCTTAATCATTCGCTAATCCCACGCTAATCACAATTATTTTTTGGTTTATACTATGCCGACGACATGACGTCGACATAGTTTTGGCGGGTCAAATTCCCGCCCAGGTTTTCACCAAGTCAAACACTAGAATCATTTTACCGACGAAACGTCGTCGGCATAATACTGACATAAAAATTCAACGCAACCTTGGCTTGGTCAAGTCATTTTTTTGTCGTTTAGCGAATACTGCCGACGACACTCGGTCGTCGGCACGGTGTCCGTCGCCCGAGCTATGTTTTCTTGTAGTGTCTGTAGCGTTATTATATTTTATTTGATTTTACAATATTATTGGGAACAAATTAATATAAATTCAAACAATATGTTAATATTGTACCCTTTGATTACATAGTATCGAGATCACTTATTGTACGAATTGATTTTAGCCGTGCTTGAATCACTACAAATTAACATGAATTGAGCACACTTAAACGGAATTACCAATTCTTGATTCGGGAATCCTTATCGTAGAAGCTGTAATGATCATTATCGGTATTATTAAAATCAATCATGTAAAAAATTTAACAGCATGCGTGTGCGTACAAACCGTTACGGGTAGACCGCCTATCATATGTATGGAAACATGCATGCAAGCACAAGATATGCATGTAGACTTGCAGAAACAGGAATTTCTCATTATTACACAAACTAAGCATCCTAACAAGAAAAATTACTTCAAACGTGGTTTATGTACTACAAACATCTCAACCTTACGAGGAAAATGTGGGTTGTTTTTACGTTCACCAAATTAGGAACGAAACACAACCATTATTATGTAACAAAAAAAAATGATATTTTCAAACAACGCTGCTCATGAAAACTCAAAAAACCACATCTACATACATCGTTAAAATATTAAAATTTCATTTCTTGGTTTTCTTGTTATCATAATCAAGAAGATCTTCTAGCAACTGATCATCCAAATACTCAAATTCTATCACTTCTCTACCTTGCACACCACTAGAAGAAGACTCACCCGCAGATGATGTAGCAGCAATGTTGGCGGCATTATAATCGGCAGCCGAAAATGTAGGAGGATACTCATTTGGAAAGTTTAGAACCGCCATGTGGCCTCTCATTTCATAGGCGGCTCTATCATAAGCTCTAGCAGCCTCTTCAGCTGTTGCAAATGTCCCAAGCCAAACTCTTGCACCATTGTTATTAGTGTCACGAATCTCAGCTGAATACTTTCCCCACGGACGCTTTCTAACTCCTCGATACTTCACCTCATCCGCCTCTCCTCCACTATCTTTTTGGTGGTCCTTGGAACGGCGTCCACCACCTTCCATCAATCAACTATTGGTTTTGTATATATCTAGAGAATAATGTAGCTCTATGTGTTTAAGTTAATAGTTGTAAGCTTGAAATTTAACTTGAGTATTATAAAGAAGCTTAGGGTGGCAATTGGTCAAGAATCAAAAAGGTGACAAAGGCGGGGATACGAGAAGGTTTGGAAAGTTCTTTAATTTGGTTTGACTTTTCAAAAGCAAATTCTAATTGACTTCTTGATAGAGGTGGCCATTTACCGGTTCTTTCAAAAACCGGTTCTGGTTCCTGGTCAAAGTCAACGAACCGGTTCGGGTTTTTTCGGATCCGGGGTGTAAAAAACCGGGACCGGTATAATCGGTTCCTGGTCGGTTTTAAAACCGGTTCCTTGGAAAAATCTGTCGAACCGGTTCCAAAAAACCGGTGCTAAAACCTTAACAATGGCATGCAATTTTCTCGATTCTGGGTTTTAACCGTTAGAACCGGTTTGTCTACTGTTTAAAACCGGTGCTAAAAGAGTTTTGTGGAAGAATCGATGCTAAAAGTGTGCTAAAACCTTAACAGGGTGCTAAAAGACCCTTGTGACATAACCGTTGAAACCGGTAATCCGATTTGGAAAAAACCGGTTTGGAACCGATTCTAACGGCTATAAGGTGGAACCGGTTCTTGGAAGAACCGGTTTTGACCGGTTTCGGTTTCGGTTTCGGAAAACCTTTTTTTGGCCACCTCTGCTCCTTGATGGCATTTTGCTTTTGTGGTCAATATAGACTATGGATTTAATATTAGATTTTCATAATTTCATGACGTGTTTGTGTTTTTATGCGTCGAAAGTGTGTTACAGCTCCAGCTTCCAAGCTCACATTAAACAGATTCTTTTACAGATTGGTAAACTTATCAAAATATTTGTTTAGTTAATTTGACGATTATGTGATATATATATATATATATATATATTATATATATATATATATATATATATATATATATATATATATATATATATATATATATAGGGTCCGGTTCCAAGGAAAAGTGTAATTAGATAGAAAAGTGAGAAAAAAAGTTATAGGGTAGGATTTGAAACATCTCAAACTTCAGGGTAAGTTTTGAACCCCCCCCCCCCCCCCCCCGGAAAAAAAAAAAAAAAAAAATTCCCGCCAAAAAAAAATTGTTTTTTTAGGGCAAAATTTATTTTTTTTCCAGGCAAAAAATTTTCCCGCCAAAATTTTATAACTATGATGCACCTTTTTATTTTAGTTCATCACAGTTATAAATTTTAGTTATAACTATGATGCACCAAAATTTATAACTGTGATGCACCAAAATAAAAAGGTGCATCGTAGTTATAAAATTTTGGCGGGAAAATATTTGAACTGGAAAAAAGAATTTTTTTTTTTTTTTTTTTTTGCCCCCATAAAAAACACATTTTTATTTTGGTGCATCACATTTATAAAATTTGGTGCATCATAGTTATAACTAAAATTTATAACTGTGATGCACCAAAATAAAAAGGTGCATCACAGTTATATAATTTTTGCGGGAAATTTTTGGCCTGGAAAAAAAAATTGGCCCCCTAAAAAAATTTTTTTTTTGCGGGAATTTTTTTTTTTTTTTTTTTTTTTTTTTTTTTCCCGTGGGGGTGGGGTTGGGGGTGGGGGGTAGGGTGGTGTGCAAATATACAAAACCTCCCTTAAAGAATGAAGGAAAATATAATAAGGTCCCTGTAGTTTGGTGTGAAAAAAGAGAGGAGAAGGAAAAGGTGATTTGCACTATTTTCTCACTTTTCCACCAAAATGGTTTTTTTCCTAGAACCAATATCTATATATATATTTTAAAATGAAATGTAGCCAATTGGCTACATTTTTAATGTATCTAATATTTCCCCATATATATATATATATATATATATATATATATATATATATATATAGAGGAAATATTAGCTACATTAAAAATGTAGCCAATTGGCTACATTTCATTTGAAAAAAGTTTTAAAAATTTACAGTTCAGTTCCTGCGTTAAGCTTCTGACACATGTTTTTCCCCTGTCTCTACCTTTTTTTTCAAAGGAAATGTAGCCAATTAGCTACATTGTAATGTAACTAAGCTTTCCCCTATATATATATATATATATATATATATATATATATATATATATATATATATATATATATATATATATATGGTCCGGTTCTAGAGAAAAATGTAATTAGATAGAAAAGTGAGACAAAAAGTCCCTGTAGTTTGGTGTGAAAAAAAGGAGGGGAAGGAGGGGGTGATTTGTACACTTTTCTCGCTTTTCTACCAAAATCAACTTTTCCTACGAACCAACCTCTCTCTCTCTCTCTATATATATATATATATATATATATATATATATATATATATATATATATATATATATATATGGTTTAATCATAAAACCACTTATGAAATTCAGTTGTTTTAATTGCTTGATTTACGTTATAAAATATTAGGTTTTGTTAATAATAACCTTAAAAGTTTTATAATTTTCATTAGACAATCACTATAAGTGATTATGATTAGATAATATAACTTTATGAAAAATGAATAATTAACTAACACTTTGTGATTACGTGAAATAGTTTATTATAACCAATTATACCAGTATATTAAAACTTATAAACCTTATCTCTAAAATAAAACCTCTTAGAGCATTTGGTACGCATAGCTGGTGGCTGGCGCCGTAGCCACCAGCCCGCGCCATCGCTCTTTTTTTTTTTTTTTTTTTTTTTTTGTTAAATTCGAACGTTGGGAGGCTTTGGGAAGGAAGTAGAATGTTAGCCGACGGTTATATAACCGTTTGGAGCCTTTTAACACACACACACACAAAAAAACCCTTAAAAAATCTTTTAAATACCCCTTATTATTTCATACTTCACACACACTTCTAATATATTAATCCTCTACTTATCTCAATTTTTTCATACTTCAAAATGAATCCCAACTCACCATGGATTAACAATATGCTAAACGACCCGTCGAACCAAATGACGGGCTCGTCTTCAAATCCGGCCAACAATCCGGGCTCGTCTTCGAATCCATACCCTCAATCGTCTTACTTTCCTAACTTTCCAAATAACCCATAATCCCGAAGAACAAATGTTATTTAGTCAATGAAAAATGCAACAACAACAACAATATAATCAATTTACTCAACCACAACAAACACACCAAACCACCCCTTCCCAACCAAATTCGGACCATGCATCATTCCATCTAGTAGACGAAGAGATGCGAGTGCTACAAATGGATACAAGCAAGATGGCTCCTGTGGAAACTCGTTTTAAACCGACTTACATCTACTAAAATAAGTTTCGTGATCGTTTATGGGCTCTAGGTTGTTACACCTTTGAACTAGGATAAACTATGATAAGCATAATGATAATATTGGCGGAATATTCAATGAAAGAAACAATACTATCACAACAAGGTTTTTGCCAAACTTTTTCTTTGTTATTAAACTCAGCCCCAATGCTATGTGATCAAATATAGCACGGTTACTCTACAACAATAACAGGGATCAAGGAAAACCTTGATTACCTTGAGGCTAAACAAACCTAATCAACATCAGACCCCTTGTCTGATGTTCCCACACACACTCTTTTGATGTTTTACATATTGACACCCTTTGGTGTTTAAATTCTAAGCACACTAGAATACTACATAAAACATTCTGATGTCTTCACAGATAACACATAGTGAAGCATAAAGACACACTTAACTTCTAAGCTAAGATCTCCCTTTTATAGAACAAAGGAGATCATTACAAACTTGATAAGTCTTATCTACTACTTGCTTGTGTATGTCAGTCATTAAGATACAACTTGTATCTTTGTTTACAATTTGTTGACTGATAACATATCTAGATATTATCTACCGTATATAATTGACTCATATACAAAATATTTTTTTCAAACATATACATCTAGCAGTAGTATGAGTCACTCAGTTATCCATCCAGCAGTAGCATCTTTGCACTAGCAGTACCAACTGCTACCTTCTTTGTACAAGTAGTACTAACTGCTACCTTCTTTGAACCAGCACTACTAACTGCTACCTTCTTTGAACCAACAGTACTAACTTCAGTTAATACTGCTCGTTATATCCTGAGCAAACTTCAACAATACACTAGCAGTAGAATAAAATACTCTAGCAGTAGAATCTTTTATGCCTAACAGTAGAATCTACTTGGTGTATTTTGCTTATCATTACAGTAATTCTTGTGTTTCATTCTTCTTGTTTTTGATCATCAAATCTATGAAATAAAAAACCCAACAGATCCGATCGACGCGGAGGTCGTGAAAGCCCAAAAAACACGAATCCGGGCAAAGTATACCACCAACTAGCACTAGGATTTTATTTATGTGTTTATGTACTAGGCATTTATTTTCATGCATTTTTTTTAATGTAATGTGTGTTTGTAATGTGTGTTTTTTTTTTTTTTAATTAATGAAGTTTATTTTAGTTAATATTGTTTATGTTTTATTTTATATATATATATATATAAAAAAAAAAAAAAAAAAAAAAAAAAAAAAATAAGTGGACGACGGCACCACATTTTCTGCTGCCGTGGGTAACGGCCAGAATGTGATGCCGTAGAATTTCTGGTGCCATAGAGATTTTTGCTGACGTGGCAGGGAAATTTTGGCCATGGCACTAGGGTACCCGGTGCTCTTAAGTAGCTTTGGCCCTAATGCTTCATTCTTGATTTTATTTTTTTTTTTATTTTTTTTTTAGAATGAAAGGAAATGAAACGATAGGAAATTAATAATTTATTGTGTTTTTTGAGTTTTATTTCTTTTAACAAAATAGAAAACAAAAAAGAAATAACAAGAAAATTTTTAATATTTTTCTACAAAAGTTTTCATTCAAATATGGGCGGGTTTAGACGGAAACAAAACTACACTCAAACTATTGAGTATATAATGACCAATATAACATTAATATATACTCATATTGAACTTTAATAAATTGAACATATTTAAAAGGGCATAAATGTAATTATGACTTTTTTCCGTTCTTTTCTTTCTAACTTGAGAACAACAACATTTTTTTTTCTTTCATTTTATTTCTAGTCGAGAATATGAAATAAAAAAGTAACTTTTTTCATTATATTTTCTTTACCAATCATTTTTATCATCACTTAAAAAAACTCAAGAACGCAACATAAGAGTTATTATTACTAGTAAAACTCAAAGAGATACTACCTCCGTCCCAAAATAAATGTCAGGTTTGATTTTTTAGTGTATTTTTTGTTCAACTTTGACCGTAAATATTTTCATTTGCGTTATATAATACTTGATGCAAAATATATGTATGGATTGGCTTTCAAATGTATTTTTATTGGTATAATTTTCATAAAGTATTATATAACGCAAATAAAAATATTTAAAGTCAAAGTTTAACAAAAAAGACCCAAAAAGTCAAACATGACATTTATTTTGGGACAGAGGGAGTATCATTTAGCTAAATGTTAAGCATAAACGGATGTTATCACGACAATAGTTTATTTTTTCTGACTGATATTAGTAACAGTTAGTTAATACCTCCGTCTCAATTTATTTGTCAGAAGAGAGAAAACACAAAGTTTAATAAAAGTAGGGCCACTTTAATTTTCAACCACTAAAATGGAATATTCCTCTACTAGATTCTCTAGTTTTTACTAAATAAGGAAAGTGGACAACTAATTTGAGACATCTATAAAAGGAAATATGAACAATTAAATTGAGACGGAGGGAGTAATACTTTAAAAAGCTTCCAAGCAAGTATTCTATTAACAAATAAGGGGTTTGTGTTCTAATAATATCTTTTGTTGTGTGAGAAACTTTTAATTAAATGGTTGTAAGTTCAAATCTTATTTAAAACATGTAAAATAGTTTATTATTGTATATCGTGAGATAATTAATTGATGTTTAAAAAAGATTACTCTATCAACAAGGAAAAGAACATTTTTCATCAAATTTCTCTTTAGTAATGTGAATTGTGTTCGTTCAAAAAAAAGGGCATTGATATTTACACATAGACTTTTACTATGCACACATGCATTGAATGCATTGAATACTTGTTCTCATGCATTGAATGCTTGTCCTTTATGTGTATCAAATAAAAGTTCTATGTGTAAATATCAATCAAAAAAAAAAAAAGTGAATTGCAAAGCGAGGAAAAAAAAAAAAAGAATTTGATCATACTATTGGTCACATCTATGTGGACCCTTTTATAAAGTGTGGGTCTAGACTCTAGGCGGCACCACCGAAATATATTGACCAGATGCAAAGGTCCCAAAATTGAATATGTGTCACTGGGTCAACATCCATAGCAGTAACTATTACGCAGTATATAAAAAGGGAATTTTATATATATATATATATATATATATATATATATATATATATATATATATATATATATATATATATATATATATATATATATATACGGAGTATATCAGTAGCTTAAATACCCGTGGATTAACAGAGTTTTTAAATAAATATGAAATGAGATAATAAGAAAACAACGAATGTAAACATATTCCATTAATATAAGAAAAAAACAATGAGATAATACGTGAATTATTCAATAATCAATTGAGTTTGTAACAATTTAAATAATAAACGTTTATGCGTTGTCGTCTCCAAATTTGAAGGTCTTGAATAACAAATGACATATGTGAGCTGTAATCAATTTAATAACAAATATCCATTCCGTTCACACCTAATAGTCAATAGAAAATGTAAGTAAAAGTAGGTTGTGATTCATAATCTATTACGTAGTATAATTTAAAATATAGTAAAAAAAACATGTGATATATATATTGTACATACCTCTTGAACCTTATTTATAGACCTTGAACTATTAAAGTACTTCTTTGTAGATGACATTTTTAGTAGTTTTAGATATATTAACATTTTGAAAATTGTTGCAATATCAAGGTTAGTCAACGAAGACCATTGACCTAACATTCGACTTATACCTTAAAATTTGAATAACATTGTTACTAAGTATTTTGATTTTTTTCCCGTAAGTATAAATAAATAAACATATGTATCTTATACTATATATTAAGAAAATAAATAAAAGAATTGATCATGCAATCTTAATACACGTTTCTTTCTTAAAAGATCCGATCACTACTTTATTCTTTTGCTCCACACGATTTAGAAGATAAGAACACATTTATTTTGCTCTAATACTTAAACCAAAGATATCCCAAGAAGATACGCATATCACCTTCTAATTTGTACTTTGCTCTATTTCTAAACCAAGAAAAGAAAACACTTCATTCCTTTTTGAGAAGATATACTGCATGCCTTTCATGCAAAGATCCCATATTATCAATACATTTCATCCGCTTTCCTCTTTTTGTGAAGATACGAGCACACCAAGTCCCTATATAACTGCTTATCTATTTCTATCCCTATACACGTTTTCCTTGTTTTGTGATGATCCTATATAACTAGTTTCCTTTTTCTTGGTGCTCAATATGTTTTTCTTGCAAGAATTTCGTACCACCAATCTTGTATATAAACGACATGCTCCTTTCAACTCAATAACATCATTCTAAACCTAAAATAACAGAAGACCTATCTGCAACCTATATACGAGCGTGGAGACTGGCTGTGTTCGGGTCGGTGCTTCGCGTACGACACCAGAAGTGGGTTTCATTCCTCTTAGTTCGAGTCCAGATTAGGGGTGACTCGCGAGTTGTACGTGTGGGGTCGAGTACGCCTAAGTTTTGGTTCGGTATTACTCCATTAAACCTGTGGTGATTTTGTTCTTGGTTCGATCGTACCTGTTGGCTGAGGTACATTCCTCTTATATTTTTTACATATACGATCATGTGTTGTCTTTGAGTTATAATCTAAGAGACTTATGCTAAAATAAAGAATAACCATAAAATGTTGATTATGCATAAACTGTTAACGCCTAGTAACATGTAAGAAACTGATAGGAATCACTACAAGAATCAGGAGAACGGGCGACGAGCATGGTCCCGACGACAGATGTCGTCGGCATTTATCACTAAAAGAAAAAAAAAACACTTGACCGAGACCAGCGTACGTTGAATTTTTTGTTTGTTAAAATCTCGTCGACATGTCGTCGGGACCATATTGGTCAAACTTGACTTCCCCCCGGCCTCTCAATAATTGCAAATAATTGAGCGGGAATTTGTACCGCCAAGATGGTACCGACGACGTTTCGTCGAGACCATATTAATTTAAAAAATTAACGTAATTAGTGTTTGATTAGTGTTTAGTTTAATGATTTGTGTTATGATCCCGACGACATGTCGCCGGGAGGTATTTAAGTCAAATTTGGTCTTCCCCCTCTTGTAAATATTAGCGAATAATTGGGCGGGGTTCTTTCCCGCCAGTTTGGTACCGACGACATGTCGTAGGGATAATTTTCCCGCCTCATTGCACCTTTGTCCCGCCAATTTTTTACTTATATATAACCAATAATCCTCAACTCGGCAAAACGCACATAACCCAATCGTCAATTCTCATAAAACACATATAACAATGGCTGGTTACACGCCGGAAGAGGAGTGGTCAAAGGTTTTATCATCATATTATCTCTTTAATGAAATTCTTAATAAATATGGCTACGAAATTTATAGTGAATATGGTTCTTATAAGAACGTTATCCCGTGGATGAGAGACAAGATTCTGAAATGGTTGAGGAAAAAGCCATACTACAAAGAGATGTTGGACGCTCAAGCTGATGATGTTGGAGGAGAAAGCACGTTGGAAACCAAACTTGATGATCTGGGAAATAGGATAACAAATCTTGAAGCTATGTTTGAACATTTCATCAAGCAAAGGAAAGCAAGGAAGGAAAAAGATGGTGAAGGTTCTAGCAAAGTGGGAAGTAGCAGCAAAAAAAAAATTAAAAAATGAATGGGCGATGTTTGTTATGGTCTATGTCGTGTGTCGTTTGCTTGTCGATTTGTTTCGTTTGAGTTATTTCGTTTACTTGTCGAGTTATTTCATTTGAGTTGTTTCGTTTGCTTGTCAAGTTGTTTCGTTTGCTTGCCGAGTTGTTTCGTTTGAGTCTGTATGAAATGTACGTGGTTGAGAACTCTTGTGTGTTTTAAATAAAAGGTTTTCCTTTGTGTCTGTTAATTGTGATATTGTTCCTTCAGTTCCATTCTTTATGCATATGTTCGATAACTTAATCATTTATATCTTTTCACAACAACAACAACATTTTATTAAACAACAACAATAACACAACAACAACAACAACACCACCACCACTACATACGAAGATTTTCCATGTCACCTAACAGGTCATGGAGTATTGCACCTGACTGGCATGCGTGGTCGTGGTCGTTGGGATTCCTTGCCATTTCATGTCTTGCCTCCAACATCCTTACTCTTGTCTCTAGCACCTGTTTTTGTGATTCTAGCATGTTTATCCTAAGATCTTTGACATTACAGTTTGAGCACTCTGTTGGTGCAGATCCAGAACCTTGAGATGTTGAAGCATAATAGATTACTCTTAACTGGTCATCAAATTGACTTTTCCACATAAAATATCCACATCCATGATCTTTTTGTCTTGGCTGTTACATAATAAGGAAATTATATGAGATTACAACCCAATTATTTGTATATTTACATAAATAAGAAATGTATGATTGTTCACCTTCGAACAAGGAAATGCATAATATTCCCATCCAAATGTACCTTTTTTGATGTGATGTTCTTAATTTTATATTTCCTGTTCCACAAGAACACATAAAAGGATTATATCGATGCATCCCAGGTTTTGAAATTGGTGTGAAGATAAGAGGTTATGAGGTTGAGTGATTTTGAGGATAAGAGTGTATATAATGTGTTTGTGAGGATAGAGCAGATCTGCTAGCTTTTGGTGGGAAGTTTTGGCGCCAATATTTTGGTGGGAAGTGTTTTGGCTGGAAGTGTTTGGTGGGAAGTTTTGGCGGGAAGTGTTTAATGGGAAGCATTGGGAATGTTTTGAGAGTGGTAAGTTTTGGCGAAAAGTGTTTGATGGGAAACATATCGACTCATCCGTTTAACATATTATGTATATCCATAACATCTTGACTCATCCGTTTAACATGGGATGTATATCCATAACACCTCGACTCATCCGTTTAACATGTTATGTATATCTATGAAATATCGACTCATTCGTTTAACATATTTTATATATCCATAACATCTTGACTCATCCGTTTAACATAGGATATATATCTATAAGATATCGACTCATTCGTTTAACATATTATGTATATCCATAACATCTTGATTCATCCGTTTAAAATGGGATGTATATCCATAACACCTCGACTCATCCGTTTAACATGTTATGTATATTTATAACATATCGACTCATTCGTTTAACATATTATGTATATCCATAACATCTTAATTCATCCGTTTAACATGGGATATATATCCATAACACCTCGACTCATCCGTTTAACATGGGATGTGTAACACCCCGAAAATCGTAATGAAGCAGCGGAAGACTTAAACGGGGTATTACCAACTAGATCACAGTCATAAGTATAGATTTTTGATAAAAGGGAAATTTTATATCATTCAATGAAAACTCAATATTCAGAGATTACATATTTGTTATCAAAAGGGGTAGTAGTTCACAAAAGTGATGATGAGTTTGAAAAGAATGATATAGTTATTTGGAACAAAGGTGGGTCTTTTCTCCATGCCCGTGCCAACTCCGTGCTTGAGATTTCTTTAATTACCTGAGATAAACATGCTTAAAATGTCAACACAAAGGTTGAGTGAATTCACAGTGTTTTATTTGTAATAGTTTGAACACAAGTCAGATAGTAGTAAAAACAATGATATTGTAGTGTGATATATATATTGCCCTAAGCCTCATGACACGCAAACCTTAACATCGGGTGTAATAATAAATGATATAAATAGCCCACATCATAGCAATGATGTAGGTGATAATGCCCTCGTCGTAGGAGTTTGCCAAACTCTTGATAATTCGAATAAAGTGCATTTGGTTACCATTTCAGGCTAACTTCAAATGGGTCGTCAACTTCCAATAGATCTATTCACTGAATTCGCGTTCACTCGCAAGTGATTAATGGTTCATGATATGAGGGACTTTTTGGCAGGGTGGTAACTTAGGCAATATTAACTTAGCAATATCAATCAGGATAGCATACAAAAATATTTGTGTTCAGATTTATAGCATGTATCTCCCCACGGGATTTGAAAACATAGTAAAATGTGGGACTATGAACTCACCTTAGCCACAGAAATGCAAGATCACAACTGACACGACTGGCCTCGAGAAGCAAGACATAACGGTCTCAAGACATACGGCACGACGGTACACAGAGGTACAAGCACGGCGGTACACAACAGTCTAGGATCGGCACAACCTAATACGTATACGATTATCTCAAAACAAGTCTCGCAAAATAATAAAGTTTATAAAAGACAGAGTGTCATAGTTTTCGTAGATTACTCAGTTTTCAAAACTTATCAAAAGTTTAGTTTCAACGTTTCGTGTGGTGTGGTAAGAAACATAGACTCGACAGACAACTCACGTCAAAGAGAAAAGACATCAACAAACTCGAGAGAATACTAACAAGGACTCAAACCAAAGAGGACAAACCTAGAAGTTAACGACAAATAAACCCTTTAAATAAGATAACTTAGTTTGTACGTTTAGACATTTACCCCGTTATCCCAATTGGTTTGTATAAAACATAAAGGTTTTATAATAAAATGAGTTTAACTAATTAGTTTTTATCAAATCATCGAGACTTGGATTAACCAAGTTTGTAAATACAATGTTTTACAAGTTTCATGTCTCGCTATTAATCTCGTAAATATTGGTTTTGGTTTTATTGAAGATTTTGTGTCCATCAAATATTTATACATTCTCGTATCAATGATCGATATTTATAATTAACCGAATGTGTTAAACTTTATTTAAAATGTGTTAAACTTTATTTAAAAGTAGTATTACTACTTTAACACCTCAAGCTCCTTTTTAATTTTGATGGGCTTCGGCCCATATTTAACTCAACCAAAGTGCAGCCCATTATGGGCTCTATAGCCCAACACAACCAAAGTAGAAAACACAACCACGACAACAACAAAATCAACATAACAACCCGAATCACACCGAGACCTCTTGGTCTCGGCTTCTAACCGGTAATGACAATAACTAGTAACTATATCAATTCCAATCGCAAATCCAAATGCGCTCGTAAGCTGTTAAACCGAAACAACAGGAATAACGCAACAACAAAAACAACCACGAGAAAAACCAACAACGAAACCGAGCACCCTCATGGGTGATTTTGTGGTTCGAAACAACACAACAGCAGTAAGAGAATTATAACATCTAATATCTGGTTTAGATCCGTGACATACCCAAATCAATCAAACCGACAACTCCTTAAAAGATTTCTCACCACACGAAACAACAACTTTAACCATGTGTACATCCAGTTTTTAATCACAATATCAAATACGAGTTTTATCAGTTTATAAATTACGCATTATTAGCCTTGGTTTGAATATAATATTAAATCCACGAAAACAATAATAAAGACAACAAAATCGATTGGTAATAATAATAAAATAATATGTATATATAGAACGGGCTTCTCGGTTTTATCATGATGAAAAGGAGAGGCGTAAAAATGGTGGTGACGACGGGTTGGCTGTGGTAACAGCCACACCACGATGGCGACAGCAAAAAACCAAACGAGACCCAAAACTGCTCCAAACACTCGATCTAAACTCGTACCTCCATTTGTGTTTCCGAAAAACTCGCCGGCAAATTATAGTTACCGAGAGAGGGGTTTCTAGGCGCGTGGGGTGTGTGGAAATGGTGGGAATGATGAGATAAGCAAGGCAGTGGTGGCGGTGTAGTAGGGTGAGCGGCGGTGAGATGGCAGTGGTCGGAATCTGGCCAGAAATGGGGCGGCCGGAACTTATAGAGAGATGTGAGTATGTGTGATGTATAGGAATTTGAGTGTGTCCCATCTTGTTGCGTTGCACCGATTAAAAAGAAGGAAAAGGAGTAACTTTGACCATGGCTTTCTTGGCGTGGTCTTGTGAAGATATTAGTTGAAGAAAGGTCACGATCACGTTTTATCTCCAATGCCCTTTCGTGACGTTGGGAAGAAGAAAAGCAGAGAAAGAAAAAAATGGAAAGCGACTTATCTGTAAAAAGCTGATAAAGGAGATGCAAAAGAAAAGTAGTGGTCGGTTGAGGTTAATATAAGGGGATAGGTTTTATTTTTAATATTACCCCGTGTACCACTTGTCCCGTTGAGTTAAAATATAATCGTAGCAACCCGGTTTGATGCTTTCGAGTAATAATGTGAAAAATAAATCTTTCGTGAACGTTTTTGTAAAACAATACCATTGACCCCGAAAAATAATTTATCAGACTTAGCCCATAAGTAATGTGGTGTCGGTACGCGTGCGAGCTATTCAGGGTGAGTTCGAATTAGTTGGGGTGACTTGGTGATCGTTGCCATATATATATATATATATATATATATATATATATATATATATAATATATATATATATATATATATATATAATATATATATGTAAAAAAAAATGTAGTCCGCACAAAAGGTTATTTAGCATAAATTGGTATTATTCGGTGATTAACATTATTAATGACATGGGATTTTTACGAGGTATTACAGGATGTATATCCATAACACCTCGACTCATCCGTTTAACATGTTATGTATATCCATAACATCTTGACTCATTCGTACGACCTTTCTACTGGACCAAGAAACCGTGTAACTCCTCGTCGTAAACCATCGGAGAAGCCACATCATAAACTAATATAAGAACATTTTTTTATTGTTACCGCCTCAACTTAAAAATATTGATAGATGTTACAATAAGTTACTCCGTGAGACCTTTTTTTAATCCGTTTAACACGTTACGTTGAGGATTTTGGCGGAATTTTTCATTTTTATGTTAGAAAATTTACCGGGACACTTAAAAATTTGACTAGTTATTTTATTTAATTTTAATTATATATTAAATAAAAGTATTTATAATAAATAAAAAAATTTAATTTTATAAAAGTATTTAATTTTAAATTAAAGTATTTAATTTTAAACTAAAGTAGTTAATTTTAAATATAAAGTATTTAAGTTAATTATATATTAAATAAATGTATTTATAATAAATAAAATTTTTTAATTTTATAAAAGTATTTAATTTTAAATTAAAGTATTTAATTTTAAACTAAAAATTTAATTTTAAATATAAGCTATTTAAGTTAATTATATATTAAATAAAAGTGTTTATAATAAATAATTTTTTTTTAATTTTATAAAATTATTTAATTTTAAATTAAAGTATTTAATTTTAAATTATAGTATTTAATTTTAAACTAAAGTATTTAATTTTAAATATAAAGTATTTAAGTTAATTATATATTAAATAAAAGTATTTATAATAAATAATTATATACTTGTTACCGACGTCATGTCGTCGGTAACATAAACCCAAAATTTTCATTTATCCCGTCAAATCACAAACGATAAAATAACTTTATTGGTCCCGACGACATGTCGTCGGAACAATTAGAAATTTATACCAAAAAAAGATCTGGTCAAACACTTAGAAAAAAAAAAGTTATAACACTTTACTCTTATCTCGCCGGTGATATAAAGAAGACATCAGCACCACCACTATCATCACAGCTCCGCTACACCACCACAGCTCCACCACTACACCACCACAGCCCAACCACTACACCACCACAACCCCGCCACTACACAAGCACCACTGTACACTTTTCCTCCTCCTCTTCTCATGTTTAATTCGCTTCTCAACCCCTCTATTGTTTAATTCTTTCTCTTCTTCTTCCCCACTATTTCTTGTTTAATGATTCGCGAAAATTAATGCAAAATTATTTCCAAGAAAACACAAGTGAAGTATGTGTAACCCGGGTCGTTATCCCCAATGAAGGATTGAATGAAATTATGTGATCTTGATTCGTGATTGTGTGTGATGAATAGTGAAAATGGATATTTTGGATTTTTACGCTAAAATATGTGAACATGAACTAAAAACCATGTAATAAGCTAGGGAAACGATAATCTAAAGCATATGAATCCTAAAACGTAAGGGAATCCTAAAAACGCGCAAAATCCGGACTAATCCCGAGCTTTAAAGATGAAATGATGAAATATTAACTCTACGGGTGCCAAATGAAGTAGATTAAGCTAATTCAATCTAAGTCTATTCTAAATAATCCAGCCAACTCAGAATAAGCTCCAAGTAAAAGCAAATAAGCACTTAAAATCTCAATAAGCAAATTTGGCCACTGATGTGCAGCCTTTAAAGTGGAAATCTGAGGTAATTATGCAGGCAGAAAAAGCTACTAATAAGCTAATAAAAAATCTAAAAAATGTGGAATAAGTGTGTAAGCTACCAAAGATCATTTGTACCAATTTTCAGCTTAATTGAACTTATATTGAACAAATGAAAAATCGAAAACTCAAGCTGATCTGGACAAAAATTATGAAAAAAATGCAGAATTTACAGCTGATAAAAAGCTGTTAAAAAGCTAATAGAAAAATTCAAAAAAATGTGGACTAAGTGCACTAGCAACCCAAGTTTATCAGTACCAAGTTTGAGCTTAAAAGGGCTTATAATGAAGAAATGAAAAATGAAAAACTAAAGCTGAAATTGGACAAAATCAAAAATGCAGTCTGCTATGGTTCTGACTTGGACTGTTTTAGCTATATTTTGAACCAAAGCTTTAAGGAAACTAATCAACTACTGAATGTTAACTAAAATGGACTAAAATAGACACAAGAATACTACAAATAGGCATCAAATCAGCTTATAGCTACATTAAGCTAATATGATCAGTAGGCACCTTTTAACTTCCAATATCAACTAAGAAACTATCAAACCCTCCAAATAAGCTCAAGAACTCCTTCCAACAACTTAAATAAGCTAAATTAAGACTGATTGAAGTTTACCCAAGTGCAAATGAACAGTAAAATATCATTTTGACCCCCTAAACCAAACACCCCTTTATATCACTGATTTCTAGATTTAAACTGAAACAGACCAAACAAGCTATGATTCTAAAGTAACTGATGATTACCTAAGTATATTAAGCTAATATGAACAACTTTTATCTAGGATTAAGCAGTAAATTAAGCTAATCTAATTTAAGCTATTTTTGGCTGTTTTAAGGTTTCTAAGGGCAAAATGAAAATGAACATTAAACTAAGTAGAAACTAACATTAAAAGAATCTAAGAAGCACAAATAAGCAAATAAAGGGAAAATAAGCATAAAAATAAGCTAGTGAACAGTGAATGTGAAATATGCAAAAATTTAAGAATTGAACTTACAATTGCATTGAGCATAGAACAGAAGGTTCTGATTAACCCACAAGCTATAGCTTGTCAGAAACAAGCTAGTTACCCATTGAGCTTATCCTACCAGCTTATTCTCACCAAGTGCTTATTTTGGCTCAAAAGTTGACTTTCGTTGACTTTCTCAAGTTTTGCATTTTAGAACAGGAACTAATTCTATAAACTACTAAGAGCTATTTTAAGCTTATTTAAGCTTATTAGAACAGTAAAAACAGACAAATGATTTTAAATGAAAATTTAATGAAAACTGAGAATAATGTGAATTCAATTGTAACACTGAAATTAAATTAAAAAGAAGTAATTACAATACTGAATTTAAAGTTACAATTGAAATAAATTAAAACCCAGTAAGCTTAAGCAACAATATTAAAAATCGACACTACATTATTTACTATACTACACTAAAAATCTAATTATCTAACACCCAATTCTGTGTGAATAAGAGGCTATTTATAGCCTGAGGAGCTTCTAGGGTTTCTCTGAGCTTCTCTCTTCATTCCTGAGCCTTTGGATTGGCTTGGTTTAATCTCAGCCGTCAAATGGGATTTTGGCAGGAAAATTGGCTGGGTGGAATTCACGTGAAGAATATTTGTCTTGGAGCTATTTGGAGGGGGTGGTGGAGTGTAGCAGAGATAATGATGGTGGAAGTCAGGGGAATAGATTGGCGGGAAGTGGGGAGTTTACTAGGGAGGTTTAACCATGGGGTTTTTATTAATAGAAAAGGTACGGGTTGAGTGGGTTTTTGGAGCCGGGTTAGGATTTAGGTAAAATGGGATTTGTTTTGTTTTATTTAGTTTAGTATTTGGTTTAGAATTTGGTTTTAGGTTTAGGGGTTAAACTTGCCAACTTTGCAAACTTGATTCCAAGGGTAATTTTTGACAAGTGATGGAACATCAAGGGTTGATTTGACATCTTAGGTGTAAACTGATTTATCTTTGAGAAATTCCTCACCGGCCTTGGCTTTTCACGCTCTTTCTATTCTCGTGCTCGGTTTTGCCGTTTTCTCATGATTTTTGTCCAATTCTCACATATCCGTACCTGCACATGCATAGACACAAAAACACAACACATTTGGCATATTTGGTTAGTTTTTGGTCTATTTGGTCCATTTTATCAGGTAAAAGGTATGTGTAATTACACACATACCAAAATCCCCCAGACTAAGGTATTGCCGTGTCCTCACGCAATGTTATCAACTCACGTTTTTGAAACCAAAAAATTAAAACCTCTTTTTACTAACTTTGAAAAGTAGCAAAATATTCAAAAGAGATTTAAGAAATCAATAGTTCTAAAAACGCCCCGTTTTTTCCATTTTATTCGCACTTACACTATTTTTGTATTTTTTCTTTTTCTTGTGACGGGATGTTGACTTTCATTATTTCACAATAACTTTTAGGATCACGGATTAGGAAACACAACTCATAAAGAAGTGACCATACGGATAAAATTCATCGTCCCTGATTTTCACAAGTCCCCAAACCAAGCTTAAAAACGAAATCATTATTAAACACAAGTTAAGATGCTAATGCTACTCATGAATGTAATTTGTAAACTTTTCACTCCCCAATTATTCTATAAGTTTGGCAAGTGTGCTCATTTTCAAAAGTTTGATCACAGAAATCGATATTATTATGGTTGTTACTTGTTTAAGTCAAATACTAATTTACCAGGAACCCCGAAAATCTTAGGATCGAAAAGGGCCTTTTCCATGTAGCGGCTTTCTTCTCGGCACATCCCAAACCAGTTGGTTTTAGGTGACCAGGCTTTTGACACCCCACAGAGAATAGTACCGGAATCAGCGGAATTTCGATTTCAAAGATTTTGGATATTCCCACTAAGTTAGTATTAAATACTTAAATAAATAACAACAAACGATCGTTTAGAGATTAGAGACTCAAATGTGAGATCGCTCCATGTAACGGCTTTCTTCTCGGCACATCCCAAACCAGTTGGTTTTAGGTGACCAGGCTTTTGACACCTCAGAGAGAATAGTACCGGAGCTTTCGGGGTCTTTGAAATCAACAATCTACCAAATTACCGTTTAACCTTTATGACAAAATTGATGAATACTAGTTCAACTCTCTATTTAAATTTAAGAAAAAGCAAGTTTCCTACATTTATTCAACATATAAACAACATACACATCTCTATTTTTTTGTATCATCATAACTTATTTCATTTTGCAATATTTCCATTTTCTTGTTTTTTTTTCATTTTTTCATTTATATATATATATAGGGTAGGGATACAATGAGAAGGGGCTTAAAATGAGAAGGGTAGGAAGGATTGTGGGAGTGACATGTGTCCTCCCCATGCCACATCATCATGCCGCATCACGGTTACTGCATCGTGAAGCAGTAAAAATTTTGGCGGGAAATTTTTTTTTTCCCGCCAAAAAAAAAATTTTTTTTGGGCAAAAATTTTTTTTTCCCGCCAAAATTTTTACTGCATCACGATGCAGTATAAATTTTTACTGCATTACGGTTACTGCATCACGATGCAATATATTTTTTTACTTCATTACGGTTACTGCATCACGATGCAGTAAAAATTTTGGCGGGAAAAAAAAATTTTTTTTGCCCAAAAAAATTTTTTTTTTGGCGGGAAAAAAAATTTTTCCCGCCAAAGTAAAAATTTTGGCGGAATGATGATGTGGCAAAGTGACACATGTCACTCCCACAATCCTTCCCACCCTTCTCATTTTAAGACCCCTTCTCATAATATCTCATTTCTGTATGTATATATATATATATATATATATATATATATATATATATATATATTATATATATATATATATATATATATATATATATATATATATATATATATAGGAAAGTATGCTTTCCCAAAAATTTAAATAAAAAGTTGAACTCGGAATCTATATCAAAGTTGTATAAAAGTTTGCAATAAAACGATTTCTAAGTTTAAAAATTTGAAAATAGCACTAATTTAGCTTATGGGAGGAAAAACTACAAATTATACTGATGAGCCTTTAAGATAACCAACTAATCTTTGCTTAGCATCAGAACTCAGAATTAACTCTATCATTTCTCGTTCTTCGCAAATTTAAAATCTTTAATAAAAAGATTCGCGAATACTTAGTCAAAAAGGTTAAGGGGACAAGCTAGGGCTCAACACGCCCGGTCAAGTCAAAATTTTATTCCTACTCTAGCCAACGGAGAGTCAACAATGTGTCAAAACACTTATGATATTTTTGCAAATTTTTTTAAATTTTCTCATTTTTTTGGAGGAAAAACAGGGTTGCGAGAGTATAAGGCAAAAATGCAAGGCAAAATCAAATCGAAAGATTACCCCCCCAGACTAAAACGAAACATTGTCCCCAATATTTTAAAGGTAAGGGTCATCCTACGCAAATCTAAGGCCGTTTATGAATTATGCCAAATAGACAACGGTAGTCGATAAGATTAAGGATACCAGATTTCCTGTATGATGAGACTAGAGTGGAGATAGACAAAACCATGAGCACGAGAGTCTTCACATGTCGGGCAAATCCTGTTCAAGACAACAGACACAAAAGACAAGAAATGGAAGAGATAAAACTCTTCATGTCACACTTATTAGCTCACAAATACAAAACACACGGATAAGCATGGGTTGCCACCCACGAAGCGCTTGTTTTTTATCGAGTCGTATAGCTTGACTCGCCCCGATTTCTTTTGTTCCTGGGGAAGCATGTGGAAGAGAAAATCTCCATCGGACTTTCATTCAATATGTTTGGATAAACATTGAAGTACTTGAAAGTTCCACTCCGATGAGATATACCCGGCTCAAAAGAATGATAAATTGAGATGCCGGGGTCAAAAATGGTGTCTTCACTCCCAAACGAGTGAAGGAAAGGACAAGCTACCTTATAGGTGAAGAAAGGTAGAAAGATCCCGATAACAATTATGATATAATCGTCATCATTATCAGATTTGTCATTTAAGCTTTTAAGGCCATGATCTAAAAGCACCTCAGGATGGAGATTCGTGATTGTGTCTTTAATAAGTAAATGCTCACTATAGATCACGTTTCCCTCCGAGTCCTTAGAGTGATCATACTCCGGTGGAGATATGATGTGAGAGAGTTCATCGGAGAACTCCCCCAGACTAGAGGCACAATTAGTTGACAGATCATGACTTAGCAAAAATTCCAATTCTCTCAGATCTGATTCAGAATCGAAGTTTTTATCATCATCCCCAGGTGGGATGGGATCAAAGTAAGCGAGTTCATCGGCGAACTCCTCAAGAAGAGAATCACTTTTATGAAGTACGTCTTTGATCTTGGGCTCTGGAAGGATATACGGAAGTGGGACATGTGTTGTACTTTGTATGCTAAAAGTTTGCACCTCGTCCATTAATGTCTCCATATCTGACTCATCACTTTCCTTGTTATGTATATCAAAAATTTGATTGTCTGAAATTTGAGTAAATTCATAATCAAAATCAAACAAAGGATTTGTGATAGTCATATCGAATGTTTGGGATGTAGAATCAGGAAGATCGAAAGGTTCCTCAGATACCATTGGGATTGGAACAAGGTCATCAATTTTATTAAGAGGATTGATTTCGAATTCCTTGTCCCCCATTAAAAAGGTATCTGAAGGGTTTTCAATAAGTGGATTGATCTCTGAGTTCTCTTCTTCCTCCTCATCACTCTCTTCTGAGTACAATAAGTCAATGGGAGGATCTTGTTTTCTAAGAATCATCTCCTTAAGGCCGTTTATTTCAGTTTGAAAGTTCATGTTGAGTTGATCTTGAGCAATAATCATTTTAGTATTCAATTCAGCTTTAGTTAACTCGCTTTGAAGAAGGTGCTGAGGGGTTGTGTATTGTGAAGGTTGATCAAATCCGGATGATGTCTGATTGTTATAAGGGTCCTGCTCATAGACAAGCATGTCTCCCGTTCGACAATCAAATTCCGGATGAGGACAACTTCCATAATATTCAAAAGAATATGTTTCTGTCTCATGGTGTGGGGGTTGGTTAAAGAAATTGGTTGTTTCATTGTAGGGATTCTAGTCATAGATAAACCCGTTTCCCGAATTTACAATGCTACAACCGGGCCAATTTCCACCATTTGGAGGTCCTGCACACCATTCACAACCATAATGGTAAGATGAAGACATAAAAGAATTAAACGGGAAAAAAGAATGAGAAGATTATTTTTGGATATTTATAATTTAGAAACATTTGAAAAACACAAAAGGAAAAAGGAAAATAAATTTCAAAAGAAAATCTTTTTGGGGTTTTATAATAAAATATTTACGAGAGAAAACGATAACTTCACGGGGAAGGGTCTTCAAAACACGCATCGACAAACGAGAATCGAGAAAATTCACTTCAAGCCTTCCCCGGCAGCGGCGCCAAAAATTGATTCACGAAAATCAATGCATAATTATTTCCAAGGAAACACAAGTGAAGTATGTGTAACCCGGGTCATTATCCCCAATGAAGGATTGAATGGAATTATGTGATCTCGATTCGTGATTGTGTGTGATGAATAGTGAAAAGGGATATTTTAGATTTTTACGCTAAAATATGTGAACATGAACTAAAAACCAGGAAATAAGCTAGGGAAATGATAATCTAAAGCATATGAATCCTAAAACGTAAGGGAATCCTAAAAACACGCAAAACCCGGGCTAATCCCGAGCTTTAAAGATGAAATGATGAAATATTAACTCTACAGGTGCCAAATGAAGTTGATTAAGCTAATTCAATCTAAGTCTATTCTAAATAATCCAGCCAGCTCAGAATAAGCTCCAAGTAAAAGCAAATAAGCACTTAAAATCTCAATTAGCAAATTTGGCCACTGATGTGCAGCCTTTAAAGTGGAAATCTGAGGTAATTATGCAGGCAGAAAAAGCTACTAATAAGCTAACAAAAAAATCTAAAAAATGTGAAATAAGTGTGTAAGCTACCAAAGATCATTTTTACCAATTTTCAGCTTAATTGAACTTATATTGAACAAATGAAAAATCAAAAACTAAAGCTGATCTGGAAAAAAATTATGAAAAAAAATGCAGAAAAATTTGAAGCTGATAAAAAGCTGTTAAAAAGCTAATAGAAAAATTCAAAAAAAAGTGTTTTAAGTGTACTAGCAACCCAAGATTATCAGTACCAAGTTTGAGCTTAAAAGGGCTTATAATGAAGAAATAAAAAATGAAAAACTAAAGGTGAAATTGGACAAAATAAAAAATGTACTCTGCTATGGTTCTGACTTGGACTGTTTTAGCTATATTTTGAACCAAAGCTTTAAGGCAACTAATCAACTACTGAATGTTAACTAAATGGACTAAAATAGAAACAAGAATACTACAAATAGGCATCAAATCAGCTTATAGCTACATTAAGCTAATATGATCAGTAGGCACCTTTTAACTTCCAATATCAACTAAGAAACTATCTAACCCTCCAAATAAGCTCAAGAACTCCTTCCAACAACTTAAATAAGCTAAATTAAGACTGATTGAAGTTTACCCAAGTGCAAATGAACAGTAAAATATCATTTTGACCCCCTAAACCAAACACCCCTTTATATCACTGATTTCTAGATTTAAACTGAAACAGACCAAACAAGCTATGATTCTAAAGTAACTGATGATTACCTAAGTATATTAAGCTAATATGAACAACTTTTATCTAGGATTAAGCAGTAAATTAAGCTAATCTAATTTAAGCTATTTTTGGCTGTTTTAAGGTTTCTAAGGGCAAAATGAAAATGAACATTAAACTAAGTAGAAACTGACATTAAAAGAATCTAAGAAGCACAAATAAGCAAATAAAGGGCAAATAAGCAGAAAAATAAGCTAGTGAACAGTGAATGTGAAATATGCAAAAATTTAAGAATTGAACTTACAATTGAATTGAGCATAGAACAGAAGGTTCTGATTAACCCACAAGCTATAGCTTGTCAGAAACAAGCTAGTTACCCATTGAGCTTATCCTACCAGCTTATTCTCACCAAGTGCTTATTTTGGCTCAAAAGTTGACTTTTGTTGACTTTCTCAAGTATTGCATTTTAGAACAGGAACTAATTCTATAAACTATTGAGAGCTATTTTAAGCTTATTAGAACAGTAAAAACAGACAAATGATTTTAAATGAAAATTTAATGAAAACTGAGAATAATGTGAATTCAAGTGTAACACTGAAATTAAATTAAAAAGAAGTAATTACAATACTGAATTTAAAGTTACAATTGAAATAAATTAAAACCCAGTAAGCTTAAGCAACAATATTCAAAATCGACACTACATTATCTACTATACTACACTAAAAATCTAACTATCTAACACCCAATTCTGTGTGAATAAGAGGCTATTTATAGCCTGAGGAGCTTCTAGGGTTTCTCTGAGCTTCTCTCTTCATTCCTGAGCCTTTGGATTGGCTTGGTTTAATCTCAGCCGTCAAATGGGATTTTGGCGGGAAAATTGGCTGGGTGGAATTCACGTGAAGAATATTTGTCTTGGAGCTATTTGGAGGGGGTGGTGGAGTGTAGCAGAGATAATGATGGTGGAAGTCAGGGGAATGGATTGGCGGGAAGTGGGGAGTTGACTGGGGAGGTTTGACCATGGGGTTTTTATTAATAGAAAAGGTACGGGTTGAGTAGGTTTTTGGAGCCGGGTTAGGATTTAGGTAAAATGGGATTTGTTTTGGATTTGGTTTTATTTAGTTTAGGATTTGGTTTAGAATTTGGTTTTAGGTTTAGGGGTTAAACTTGCCAACTTTGCAAACTTGATTCCAAGGGTAATTTTTAATTTTTGATTAGCATTTGTTATTTTTTTGATTTTGTTAGTAAGTAAATGTTAATTGTTAATTTATAATTGCTAATTTTTTAATTTTGTTTTCTTTTCTTTATTTTTTATTTATTTTTTATTTTTTGATACAGCCGAGAGCTGTGAGCCTGTGATAGCCGAGAGAGAGAGAGTGAGAGCCGAGGGTGAGAGCCGAGATGTAACACCCTAACCCGACAAGGGTAAAGATATCACAATAATGGTTTCATATCAGATCAAAACAAAGCATACATCTATAGTAATACAAGATTTCTCAAAGGTTACAATTGAAATACAGATACTACTGGGTTACAAATGAACTTCCAATAAATACTAATTTCGAAATAATAATAACTTCTAGTCATTTCTAAATCCAGAACAGCTATCAAGTCTTCTAAGTCCAAAGGTACTCTCCACTCATTACCCAGCTTCCAACAAAACCTGCCGCAGGAAAAGAAATGCGGCTGAGCTACGAGAGCTCAGTGAACAGATATAGCGATAACAAACAGTATGGAGAATAGTACCGAGTAACAGAAATAAAAGTCATGCAGATATAATATGGTTTATGGGATAAGTAAATGAATAAGTATAAAGGAAAGAGAGAAAGGGATAGTAATCCACTACGAGCCCAGAAACAGATCATATCATATCGTAACCATAAATCTTCAAATCATATAGAGGGGAGACCTCTCAGATAATCAGATAATATGAGGGGTGTCCTCATTCTTCAAATGGAGTAGCTAGCTCCCAGATATATGTGAAGGGCATGTATAGCACACAGTACCAATCACCAGACAATAATAAATCAATCATGTTAAATCCACTAAACAGATCAGATATAGGATGCATCCATACGCCCCCGCAGATAAATAGTGGCCAAAATAATATAATGCTCATATCAGATAACAGATAAGGGGACGTGGCGGAACATCACTCTACCGCCCTAGAGTCATGCCATTGGTGCATCAATGACACGGCCATGTTACCTTCATGGCTAGGAAACAGATTTTGGCTCGGGTATCAAACTAAGAGTCAGATATCATATCAAATCAGAGTGTCATAACAGATGGCTCATAACAGATAGTTCATATCAAATATCTCAGAAGTAATATCAAAGGTCCAAATCAGAGTTTATCAGATCAAGGTTCATATTCAATAATCAAGTCATGGTTCAGATCAAAAGTCCGTTTCAAAAGTTTCTATCAAAAGTCCATTTTAAACAATCCTTTAATTCATGATTTTCATAAAACGGTCCTTTAAAGTAGTTTTCATAAAAATAGTCTTTCAAAACGGTTTTTCATAAAGCTAGTCTTCAAAATACAGTGTTCACAAAAGTTAGTAACCTTTCATATAAAAGTAGTTTCGCATCATTTATAAACATCTTTTTAAATTGGTTTTTCTCAAAACATTTCCATGGTATAATTAAAAAGGTTTTCATAACATCGATTCATATCAGAGGTCATATCAAATGGAATCAATAGAGGAGGTTCAAGCAATGGGAATCATAGCAATGGCATCAGATCAGAAACTAACGGATCAGAATATGAAAGAGATCATGAGAAACCTTATAAGGAAGGTCAGAATATCTGTACCTTATACCGCAAATGAAAACACAACAGAAAATATCAAAGTCGGACGCAAACTCCATCTTCAGCGAATCTACACGAATTCATAACTAATTTATTAAAAGCTTATTTAATTCAGATTACTTATTTAGTCGGCTTTCCAGTTTTATTAACTTTCCATATTTAGTAAGTTTCCCGAGTTAGTAACTTACGGTTACAATTCATAATTACTCAATTTAGGGTCTCTAACTGATAATGGTTAACTTTAAGGTTTAATACAACAATTCTCATAGTCTAAGGTTTACTGTGACAATTTCCAAAGATTAGGGTTTAAAATGTATTTATTTCAACAATTGAACGATTAGGACTTAGCCGATTTTAGAAACCATGCCACATCTTTCGTATTAAATATGTTCGAAACAAAACACCCTTACACTCGTACTCCTCGAACACACACAAACACACCCTTGGCGACTTCTAAACCAAAATAAGAAACGATCACCCCTTTCTTGGGATATTCTTTTAACAAGACAAAATAATTTCCAAAAGCGACCAAAGTTTAACAAATTCTCAACCCCCCGATACTTAACCTTTTATATTTAGTTTACCACATGTTTAACGATCCTATTAAACCACCCAATAATCCGCATGTAAACATACTACCTGGCTTAAACCTAATAAGAACAACTACCCCCATTCCTCGTATACACTTAACGAACCAAGACCAAGTTGCCACGTTTAATACTCCTTTCAAATAGTTGTACCCAAGTTTAATAACACTCGAAAACTCACACACATTCATACGTTTTACTTTTGTTTAATACATGTTATCCATGCATGTAACCATAATACATTATATACTTCTTTTAATCCATCTTGCATTTAGTTCTAATATGATAATACTTTATTAAATACAGGTTTTATGTATTATCAACACATGAATATATAACTCCAACACCTAACCTTGAAAGCCAAGAATAAGATATGATAATTTCCAGAAGTTCATGCATGCTCACGTTTTTTTTTTTTTTTTTTTTTTTTTTTTTTTTTTTTTTTTTTATTTAATATATATATATATATCTATATATCATCGTGCTCTAGCTAGGATTACTTAACTAATTTTTCATTTGCCTCATGCTAAACGTCAAAGGCCACCAATTGACTTAAACTGATATGCATGCGATTCTTAAAGCAGGTTTCATAGGGTCTGATTATAGTGTGCATTTATAATTTACTATGAATGTGAATAGAGGAGTATACCTCTGAGAAAACGAGCATAAGTGAGATCGAAATCAACCCGAGTGATTGACCAACGAAACTCGAACACGACCTTAACCTCCTGCTCACGAAACAGCAGCCTACAACCGAAGCCAAACTCGAACCGAACATTATCGACCAAGAACTCACATGTATACGGCTAGATGAACCCAAAAAAAATCAGCCTCACCACGAGTTATAACGCAACAGCGAACCCACACCTTAACCCCGATCATGCATTGATCGAACCAAAACCAAAACCCTTTTTTTTTTAATCAAATCATCACACGATCACAACCTGTGTCACACCAAAACTGATCACCACCTTCACATGAAAGCTAGGACACCCATGAACCAATCACCAACCTGGCCACACCCATCACACTTCTTTGCTTCGCAACTTCTTGGATTTCTTGGAGAGGAAAAATGAGGCTGCCGAATGGATTATAGAATTTCTAGGGTTTATCTTGTGTTTTGCTTGCAGTCACTTTTTGAGAGAAGTATGATAGGTTTTAGGGTTTTGTGAAGTGTTATGTGTATACACGGTTTAGGTTATGAAAGAGAGGAGGATAGGTCAAAGTTATACCGTGATTAAGGGAGTGATTTAGGGTGATTAGGAGACTTTCCATACTAGGCCAAATTCATGCTTATCTCTTTAATTATATTGTATACATTTTAAATTAATAACTTTCTTTCCTAAGTGAACTCATATAGACGTGCCATATTTTATTATAAAGTTCATATATCACTTGATGAGTTATCTTAAGTTGTGTGCTCACATTGTGTGGTTTCGAGTCATAACAGGTTATATGACTCAAGTTTTAGTTTGTAGCGGATTTCATAAGTTCTTAAAATTTCAAAGTTAGAGGGTATTTTGGTCATTTCGGATTGTTTTAAATTTTGGGGTTTTACAACTTCTTCCCCTCTAAAAGAAAATTTTCGTCCTCGAAAATTGAAGTCGCAAAGCTAAACGAAGTCGTAGCAAGTCGCAAAAGATCGTCACAAATATTCTCACGTCCGGGGCGGTCCTTCCAAAAAGGTCTTCAGACCAAATAGTTTCTCATGACTCAAATCAAAACGAGGTGGGTTCAAATTTTCTCAAAAGGAGACAAAATCAGGTTGATTCAAAACAAAAGGTCCATGCAACATCAAATGGACGATAGGTGAATCTTCAGATAGCTCATATGGAATACGAACAAGATTTCAAATTGAATTAATTGCATCAATAGTGGGAAGTTCTAAAAGGAGTTCAAGATTTATGACTGAGGTCAAAGGAATGCAAATCGAGAATTCAAACTCAATCAGATATCTATTGAACAAAAGCAGAGTATACGCATAGATAGGATGAACCTAAAGTCTCACTATTCGCGGATAATCCAACGGAGTTCAAATTCTAAACTTCTTAGGTACTCCCCAGGATATCCTATGGTCACAATGAGTGCACGTTATATGGTGTAAGTATTATCACGTTGATCAGGCGTCATAATACTAGCACCACATAATTATGCCTTCATGATGATCATACTTTATCTCAAGTCGTAATCAAAACCACCTATCTTAATCCACCTAGTACTTCTACATTCTCAGAGATCATCAAAATCAAACACCATAACTAAGAGGAGAACAAACTACTCGAAAGAGTTAACGGAAGTCCCAGAATGTCTATCAGAATTTGGTACATCGTTAAAAGCAACAGATCGTCCATCATTCGTCAAATTTCACATAACAAAACCATCGTCCAGCATACGCAGAATGAACACCGAGCGGAATTACTAATAGGGAACATAAATCATTCAAGGGATCCTATCATCAATTAACGGAAATTTGAGTAGGTCAAGAGGAAATGAATTACGTCATCCATAGCTTCATTCTTCACAAAATCAACTCTTCCAAACACAAACGTTCGCTTCAGAATTATCGTCCATTCAAATACATGATCTTAAACTTCTTCCAAGTCCATGCAGTCTATCGTATGATCATAGGGTGGAAAGGAAATATAACTCGAGTCTGGTCCCTCAAGCCTTCGGCACCTCCTCTTGGAACTGTGGTGTAGTAACGTGAATCTCCGGCATGGTCACTGTGCCTTCTTCCATTCGCGAGTCTGCTTCTGCTCTCAATTCATCTTAGTACAACTAAAGTGAATAGAGAAGCAAGACTGCGTGTCTTTGGCAGGTCTTCTCACACCGTTCGAAATTCGCCAACTCAACTGCCGTCATTGCCGGCTGCATGGTAGTGTTGTCTACTACAATCTCGGGACGCCAATCCAATCTACTTCTTCCAGAATAAAGGGTCATTCTACAAGATGGTCTACATGTTCCTCTTCGTGCATAAAACTGAAATACTTCCCGGAAGTTACTCTCAAATAGTCATCTCTTTCCCTTAGAAGTCCTTGGGGTTGCTTCTTCAGTCCTTCAATCATTAAAAGAGGCCGTCTGGTGCAGAGTTTACAGAGATAGGATCAATCATTGATACGCTGAATTGAAAGATGGTCATGGTAGTGATACGATTAGGTTTACGATAGTCGATACTCAAAGTTTTCTCTTTCTTCTTCACAAGCTAATAGAGTATTCAAAGGGAACACTGAGGTGAACAAAATCATATTCCATCAGCTTCTTCAATCTCTCAACTTCGATAGCATTTTGGTTCGTCAACTGAGGTCGGTTCAAATTTCATTCAACTTCTCAACCAGGAGGGAGACCCAAGAGTTACATCGGAGAACACCAGAAAATTTTGCACAACAAAACTTCCAATGCCAAAGTTTTCTAAGAGTGGATAATAGGTGTCAGGAGACAATCGACAATCAAATGAGATCGAGGTAGAAGTTTCCATAGCAGCGTTAACAGATTCGAGCGGTTACCGGTTATCATAACGAAAGTGGGGTAAAACATATTACTAAAGGTTACAAATCAGATACGGTAGTCCCTGGCAGGTTATGAGGGCCAGCCAATACATAACCTAAGGTCCTCAAGGTCGAATATATCAAAAGTAAACGGATTCGTAGGATAATTACAGTCGCCAAGCCAGACGGATAGTTCATATATCCAGGTCAAGTACATGGTTCATTAAAGTGTCGAGGCAGATGAGTGAACAGTTCAAGGTGTTGGAGTCTTGATTAGCTATTTAGCATAAGTGGCAGGTAGGTTGTGAGTCATCGGTAATACGAACATCGTATAACTGTCAAAAGTGAGGCGTATAGAATATTAGTAATCAGCATCATCATGCCCAGTTAACAAATTCACATCAAGATAAAATTATCATCGCAGTCCATGGCTAATAATCACCAGAGTTCTCATAGGAGTAGTAACGGACTTTGCAAGGACAGAGTAATATCAGATGATACATTTATATCCCGCATGGGTAATTAATTTACAAAATGTGTCAAGCACCTTAAGGTTAAATGACCTTCGGAATGGTCAGAGGAGTATCAAACTGCTTATCAAATAGGTTGGAAGTGAAGAACAAAATCAGGTAGAGATAGCAAAAGTTTAACAATCGGAAATCATGGTAGGGAGTTCAAAATGGTTTCAAACACCGAAGGTGAAACATCAGAGGGTAGTCGTCAATGATCAATCAACCTATCCTTTATCAGACTAAAATCAAGGTTAACTATTCAATGGAAAAACAGATTGACAACGCAAGTTTTATCGTTTAAAAATGAGAGGAAAGCATTCTTATACTCGTGGTTAAACACCACAAGACTTCTTGTAGGGACAGAGATGGGTAAAACGAAATCAAATAGTGTCGGAAGATTCATAGATACTTATCAAAAGAAAGAGTCAAATAAGAGAATACATCAAGTACATCATCGCCATGGAGGTTCTCCGAGTGCCCGAATAGGCATAAAAGTGATTAACAAAAGGATCAGAGTGCAACGCGGGTCTTTATCAAAAGATAAACAAAAGAAATCTGAAGATAAGGATCAAACAGTTTCGGGCAATCATTATGCAAATTTTCAATGCCTTCAAGATTTAATCAGGTTCAAATCTTAGGTGGCGTAAAGCATAAGCTTTCGATTTCCAAAAGTGATATCAACAGACTCTAACCAAAAGCAAGGCACGAATCAGAGTGATGCGGAAGCAATGATACATAAACAAATGCCTTATAGTCTACCCATTCCTCACCGGTCAAAACTTAGGTTCCTAAGGGGAGATCCTAAAGCAAATTTTCAAAAGTTGTCTTACGAGCGCCTACAGGGAAAACTTAGTGGTCCTAACTTACACAGGTCAAGGGTAAGTGTATTACGAATCGCAGCCTGTCGCTCTGATACCATAAATTGTAACACCCCAACCCGACAAGGGTAAAGATATCACAATAATGGTTTCATATCAGATCAAAACAAAGCATACATCTATAGTAATACAAGATTTCTCAAAGGTTACAATTGAAATACAGATACTACAGGGTTACAAATGAACTTCCAATAAATACTAATTTCGAAATAATAATAACTTCTAGTCATTTCTAAATCCAGAACAGCTATCAAGTCTTCTAAGTCCAAAGGTACTCTCCACTCATTACCCAGCTTCCAACAAAACCTGCCGCAGGAAAAGAAATGCGGCTGAGCTACGAGAGCTCAGTGAACAGATATAGCGATAACAAACAGTATGGAGAATAGTACCGAGTAACAGAAATAAAAGTCATGCAGATATAATATGGTTTATGGGATAAGTAAATGAATAAGTATAAAGGAAAGAGAGAAAGGGATAGTAATCCACCACGAGCCCAGAAACAGATCATATCATATCGTAACCATAAATCTTCAAATCATATAGAGGGGAGACCTCTCAGATAATCAGATAATATGAGGGGTGTCCTCATTCTTCAAATGGAGTAGCTAGCTCCCAGATATATGTGAAGGGCATGTATAGCACACAGTACCAATCACCAGACAATAATAAATCAATCATGTTAAATCCACTAAACAGATCAGATCTAGGATGCATCCATACGCCCCCGCAGATAAATAGTGGCCAAAATAATATAATGCTCATATCAGATAACAGATAAGGGGACGTGGCGGAACATCACTCTACCGCCCTAGAGTCATGCCATTGGTGCATCAATGACACGGCCATGTTACCTTCATGGCTAGGAAACAGATTTTGGCTCGGGTATCAAACTAAGAGTCAGATATCATATCAAATCAGAGTGTCATAACAGATGGCTCATAACAGATAGTTCATATCAAATATCTCAGAAATAATATCAAAGGTCCAAATCAGGGTTTATCAGATCAAGGTTCATATTCAATAATCAAGTCATGGTTCAGATCAAAAGTCCGTTTCAAAAGTTTCTATCAAAAGTCCATTTTAAACAATCCTTTAATTCATGATTTTCATAAAACGATCCTTTAAAGTAGTTTTCATAAAAATAGTCTTTCAAAATGGTTTTTCATAAAGCTAGTCTTCAAAATACAGTGTTCACAAAAGTTAGTAACCTTTCATATAAAAGTAGTTTCGCATCATTTATAAACATCTTTTTAAATTGGTTTTTCTCAAAACATTTCCATGGTATAATTAAAAAGGTTTTCATAACATCGATTCATATCAGAGGTCATATCAAATGGAATCAATAGAGGAGGTTCAAGCAATGGGAATCATAGCAATGGCATCAGATCAGAAACTAACGGATCAGAATATGAAAGAGATCATGAGAAACCTTATAAGGAAGGTCAGAATATCTGTACCTTATACCGCAAATGAAAACACAACGGAAAATATCAAAGTCGGACGCAAACTCCATCTTCAGCGAATCTACACGAATTCATAACTAATTTATTAAAAGCTTATTTAATTCAGATTACTTATTTAGTCGGCTTTCCAGTTTTAGTAACTTTCCATATTTAGTAAGTTTCCCGAGTTAGTAACTTACGTTACAATTCATAATTACTCAATTTAGGGTCTCTAACTGATAATGGTTAACTTTAAGGTTTAATACAACAATTCTCATAGTCTAAGGTTTACTGTGACAATTTCCAAAGATTAGGGTTTAAAATGTATTTATTTCAACAATTGAACGATTAGGACTTAGCCGATTTTAGAAACCATGCCACATCTTTCGTATTAAATATGTTCGAAACAAAACACCCTCACACTCGTACTCCTCGAACACACACAAACACACCCTTGGCGACTTCTAAACCAAAATAAGAAACGATCACCCCTTTCTTGGGATATTCTTTTAACAAGACAAAATAATTTCCAAAAGCGACCAAAGTTTAACAAATTCTCAACCCCCCGATACTTAGCCTTTTATATTTAGTTTACCACATGTTTAACGCTCCTATTAAACCACCCAATAATCCGCATGTAAACATACTACCTGGCTTAAACCTAATAAGAACAACTACCCCCATTCCTCGTATACACTTAACGAACCAAGACCAAGTTGCCACGTTTAATACTCCTTTCAAACAGTTGTACCCAAGTTTAATAACACTCGAAAACTCACACACATTCATACGTTTTACTTTTGTTTAATACATGTTATGCATGCATGTAACCATAATACATTATATACTTCTTTTAATCCATCTTGCATTTAGTTCTAATATGATAATACTTTATTAAATACAGGTTTTATGTATTATCAACACATGAATATATAACTCCAACACCTAACCTTGAAAGCCAAGAATAAGATATGATAATTTCCAGAAGTTCATGCATGCTCACGTTTTTTTTTTTTTTTTTTTTTTTTTTTTTTTTTTTTTTTTTAATATATATATATATATCTATATATCATCGTGCTCTAGCTAGGATTACTTAACTAATTTTTCATTTGCCTCATGCTAAACGTCAAAGGCCACCAATTGACTTAAACTGATATGCATGCGATTCTTAAAGCAGGTTTCATAGGGTCTGATTATAGTGTGCATTTATAATTTACTATGAATGTGAATAGAGGAGTATACCTCCGAGAAAACGAGCATAAGTGAGATCGAAATCAACCCGAGTGATTGACCAACGAAACTCGAACACGACCTTAACCTCCTGCTCACGAAACAGCAGCCTACAACCGAAGCCAAACTCGAACCGAACATTATCGACCAAGAACTCACATGTATACGGCTAGATGAACCCAAAAAAAATCAGCCTCACCACGAGTTATAACGCAACAGCGAACCCACACCTTAACCCCGATCATGCATTGATCGAACCAAAACCAAAACCCTTTTTTTTAATCAAATCATCACACGATTACAACCTGTGTCACACCAAAACTGATCACCACCTTCACATGAAAGCTAGGACACCCATGAACCAATTACCAACCTGGCCACACCCTTCGCACTTCTTTGCTTCGCAACTTCTTGGATTTCTTGGAGAGGAAAAATGAGGCTGCCGAATGGATTATAGAATTTCTAGGGTTTATCTTGTGTTTTGCTTGCAGTCACTTTTTGAGAGAAGTATGATAGGTTTTAGGGTTTTGTGAAGTGTTATGTGTATACACGGTTTAGGTTATGAAAGAGAGGAGGATAGGTCAAAGTTATACCGTGATTAAGGGAGTGATTTAGGGTGATTAGGAGACTTTCCATACTAGGCCAAATTCATGCTTATCTCTTTAATTATATTGTATACATTTTAAATTAATAACTTTCTTTCCTAAGTGAACTCATATAGACGTGCCATATTTTATTATAAAGTTCATATATCACTTGATGAGTTATCTTAAGTTGTGTGCTCACATTGTGTGGTTTCGAGTCATAACAGGTTATATGACTCAAGTTTTAGTTTGTAGCGGATTTCATAAGTTCTTAAAATTTCAAAGTTAGAGGGTATTTTGGTCATTTCGGATTGTTTTAAATTTTGGGGTTTTACACGAGACAACAAAGACATAGGTAATGTACCTCGTTTTAATTTTTTTTATTAACTTTTGGTATCCCGTCGACATGTCGCCGTCCAACAGTTTTTGCTGTTTAATTTTAAGCAACCGATATAATGTGCTCTCTTTTTATATAGCCCAAGCCCGAGACCACAGCCCGAGAGACCACAACCCAAGAGCGATAGGCAAGAGCTGAGACAATCGAGACAGTATGTTATTTGTTTTTTCATTTTTATGCTTTTTTGTAGTTTTCCAGCCGTAGTAGTTTAGTTTTTCAGCCGAGACAGTAGATATTGCGTTTGGTTAGACAGTAGATATTGCATAAGTTAAGTCATATGTGTCACTTGTGTTGCCTTGTAACATGTCATGTTTTATCTTCTAGTATCAATTTGAGTATTTGAGAAAATATTAATATCTGAATGCACCTCTGAACACCCGTAAGATGTAGTAGGGTAACTGAATTGCTGATGATCGATGTCATTGCTATTGTAAGCTTGAAGTGAATCTGAGTGTTGCTACTAGTTGATGTAGATGCCATGATGATATATAAGGTAATATGCCTACATACCTAAAACGAGGAACATGATAATGTATTAAATTCTCCATATTGACTAACTTGATCACTTAAGATGTTATGTCAAAAATTAAAACGAGGTTTAAAACAATCATAAATTAAAGTGTACTTTTAGTTTGATCTCTACGGTATATAAAATGTGATTCAAAGATGTAATGTGTTACACTAACTTATACAAGATAGGTATACACCAATATGAATTGTATATCAGTTAAGGAAAAACCAAACTTAGTGTATATGTGATTGTTAGTCGATTTGTGAATGTGATTTTAGAATGTTAGTTAATTTGTGTATTATTGTTAGACTTTTGTGAATGTTTTAGGATTTTAGTGATTAATTTCGGAAAGTCCCCGTCCGAAGTTGATCAACCTATAGAAAACCCGCCTGGAATTAATTTATTAGAAATTAATTTCGGAAAGTCCCCTGTTTGGGACTGCTTTTTGAATGTTGTCTCATTTGGGATATGGTCATATGGATGCGTATAACTGATTTACTATTTGAGATGATTTCGATAGTGCTTCTCCTTTACTCCTACGAATATGTCTTTAATTTTATAAAAGTAATTAATTTTAATTATATATTTTAATTTTATAAAAGTATTTAAGTTTAATTAAAATATATATGGTATTTGATTTGTAATTTTTAATTTGTTTCATCTTATATGCATGTGTATATACAATTTAAGAACAGCGAGAACCGCCAGTACCCGTCCCTCATACAGAGCTTTTTCGACACGCACTGCAAGGACGATGTATGGTTGCAGGATGAGGCTTGGCTTCAATATGTAAGTATCATTTTTTTCCAAACACGCACTTTAATGATTTATTGAAACATAATCTAGTAATTAACCCGACTAATATATTAATTTTCTCATTTTTTTTCAACTACATAGAAAGAGATGGTCCGGCTACAGGATCTGGGAGTGGATACACCTACAGGGGTAGCGTACACAGAGGAGGAGATACTTGCCCTGGTTATAAAGGGCAAGCAGCGGGGTCATATAGCCGGTAGGGGTAGGGTGGTACCCGACATGAGCAGGCCACTGTTACAATACACCCCGCCTCCAGCTCCAGGTATGTACAGTGGGATAATACTAATAGATTACTCATGACTCATCTTATGTATTGAAATGGCCGTTTTTAAATTTTGATTATTTCGTTTATAGGTATGGCCGAGATTGACGAGAAGCTTGCTGAAGCTGAAAAGAAGATTGCTGAGGCTGAGAAGAAGATTGCTGAGGCTAAGAAGAAGAGTGACGCAGCTATAGCAGAAGCTAAGGAAATTAATTCGCAGCTCGCTCAGTTGATGTGTTTTGTGCGGAGCAACCCACAATGGCACAAGTTTATTAGTCAGATGCCTTCTCAAACTGAGGCAGGCTCAGGCAGTAGGTGTGGCGCGGGAGGCAGTGGTGCAGCTGGAGGGAGCGGGAGTAGCGGAGTCGAGAGTGGTGATGATGAGGATGGTCGTAGTAATGATATGGATGATGACGAGGGGAGGTAGAGGTATATATGGGGTATTTTGTGTTGTACTTATCTTTGAAATTATATTTTGGCGACCCGTATCTTAGTATTGTGTAGTTTAACCTTTTGAAGACTTGAACATTGCGGATATTGCAACATTTATGTCGACGACAGCTAGGTTTAGAGATTATAACACCCGTTTTGTATATTTTATAATGTTTTAATGCATTTTGAGGGTGTTTAGCGATTATTTGCAAGTGTTTAAGCTGTTATAAGTTGTACGTGTTAGGACATGTTATTATTGATTTGTTAAAGGCTTTGGTTGCTTACAGGTTTTGGTAGATTTTTTCCGAAAAATATTTCGGAAAAAATATGGAAATTTGCAGCTGTGCAGCCGGCTGTGTAGCAGCATTACAATGCCGTCGGTACCGTAAAACAAATTTTATTTGGGAATTTTATGGTACCGACGTCATGTCGTCGGTACGATTAAACATTCGTTGACTTTTTTGTTGACTGCTACAATTTCATACTGTCGTCATGTCGTCGGTAGTTTTTAAAACGTAATTAGCCATGACCAATCTAATCATTAATTAGTAATATGGTCCCGACGACATGTCGTCGAGACCAAATTGTCGAACCACAAAAATCTTTGACTGAAAAAATTTGTGGGTCCCATGCTGTCGTCGGGACGGTGAATAGCGACGGGGCATAGTCGACAAGTTGGTGTCGACGTCTTGTCGTCGGGCACATTATTAAAATAGTCATCAGGGAAAGCCTCGAATGTACTAGTGAATGGAGTAAGTTCATATAACGCCCTAGAATTCGGATTAACATTTTAATTATCTACATTAATTATACCATAAGTTAAATAAATAAATAATAATATAAATATAACATTGGGCAAATTGGTTTAAAAAAAATGTTTTGGGCTTAGTTTTCTTATTTAAAATTAGAATTTGATAAACCCCATACACCCCAAGCCCAACTAGAATTTGATAAACTCATTAAAAAAAAATCAGTTTGTTTTCCCCCTCCCATAAACAAAATACAGAAAAAAAAGGAATAAAACCCTAGCCTCCATAATTGTTAGTCATCAAGAACTCAAGATCAAGATTCGTGATAATCCCGCGAAGGTTTGGTATGATTAAACACCTATTTTCTTAAGCATCTTTTGTTTTTAATTTTTTTCATGTAACTATAATTGATGGATATGATTAGGGTTTATTAAAATTCCAATAATTAGACATGTTTGACCATTAAAACATAATTAGGGATGTGTTAGAGGTTTTATCTTGCGTTGGTTAGGGTTAGGGTTTTGTTTGTGATGTTGTCCAGAAATTGGGTCGGATTGACGGATGTCTAAACTGATGTTGCCAACGTGTTTTTGGGTGATTTTTGAGTCTAAACATAAGTTCAATCAGTGTACTTACGGGAAATATAAATTTCGTGGCCATTGGAGGTCGAGAGAGTAGTCTTTTGATTTTTGGGAGATTAAGTGTCAAATCTGAGAAATCGGAGTCTGAACATCAGTTGATTTTTTTGATTTTTATTTTCCAAACCAAAAGGAACTGAGAGCTCTCCTTTTACAAGGGTGATATATAGGTTATGTGTGACTTCTTGGAATTTTTATGGATTTTTCTGAAGTGTCTCAATGGGTAAAGTAAAGGAAAACTTTCTATGTGTATGTGTAGTTAATTTTCTGGGTAGGTCTGGAAAGATGATTTTTAAAAGGGTACTAATACTTGGTAATAAATTCTATAAAAAATTGTGAAGATGCTAAACTAATATGGGAATCACATTTAATTATTGTATAATTTTTGGAGTTTAATTGGCAGACATGAAAAATCATAAGGATGTGATCCAGATTCAATAATATATCCTAATTAAATGATATAATGGTCTTAAACGGGTTTTTGAACGGGACTGTTTTATAATCTGAATTTGTATGCTTCATAGCTTGAGTTTCATAGGTGGTTAATTCTGGATTTTTGCTTGTAAATCTAGTTTAAGGTCTTAAATAAGTTCTCCAATTGGGTTGGAGTGATTTGGAGTTGATTTGGTTGTGTTTTTGATTTTATGGGATTAGGTGTCGAATCTGAATTTTAAGAGTCTGAAATGAGTCGACTTGCATGACTTTTCATTTCTAAACTATAAGTAATTAAGCCATGGGATTCTGCAGGAAGTAACTTCTATATGTTTAGTAATTTCATGAATTTTTGTGGACAGATTGTGCTAAAATCAGTTATTTGAGGAACATGTGTGTATTATATCATTTAAGACTAATTAATGTGTATAAGCCCTAAAATGCATTTATGATGATATAATTAGACTTATATGAACCTAAATTCAGTAATGAAACCCTAAGTTGATTAATTGTGAATTGTAACCCGAGGTTACTCAATCTGGAAAGTTGCTCAATCTGGAAAATTACTAAATATGGAAAGTTACTATTTCGGGAAACTTACTTAATTCGGAAAGTTACTAATTCGGGAAAGTTACTAAATATGGAATGTTACTAAATTTGGAAAGTTACTATAAATAGCAGAAAACTCTAATATGTCAATCTGAACGACAATAAGTACTGAATCAGAAATAACTTATGAAATGGTTCTTAAATAATAAGACGATCATTAATTCGGGTAGATTCGCTGAAGAAGGAGTAACTTTCGATCTTTATGATATGGTTGCATTTGCGGATTAAGGTACAGATATTCTACCCTTTCTTAGTAAGGGTTCCGATCTCATGACTTTCCGATCCTTGACTTTGATTTGTTTACTTTTCCATGATCCGATTTGATATAAGCCTTTGCTATGATTCCCTATTATAGGATTCAGTTTGCTATCCATTCGGTTATGATGATCTATTTATTATCTCATATGATATGAGATTCTGTTCAGTTTGATATGCCTTTTTGATTATGCTGTAATTGGTTTGTTATGGATAGCCTTGCCTTGTTTATCTGTTCTGTTGCCCGAGCTAACTAGCCATGGAGGTACCATGGCCATGTCATTGAGGCACCAATGGCATGACACTTTCTGTGGAGGTGTAATTGATCCACGGCGTTCCCTTCTGTTATGATTATATGATTATTTGCGCACATGTCCATTCTGTTATATATATGCATAGTCTAGTAATTGTATATGTATTCTGTTTCAGGGAGCGTATGGATGCATCCTAGGTATACGATTTGATATGGATATGATATGATATGACTTAGTGACTGGTTGTACTTGCCATGTACCCCATTTCACTTCTGGGAGCTACCTACTCCATTTGGTACTTGAGAGGTCTCCCCTCCTTGTACAACTTATAATTTGACGGATATATGTTTATGATATGATATGATTATATGACTAAGCATGTGGCATGCTTTCTGAGCTCGATGGGCATTTCCATTTTGTTATATGATTACGATTCTCTGATTGAATCCTTTGACTTCATTATGATCTCCTTATGATTCGCTATGATTTGCTTCTTATGATATATGATTTTTGGTTCAGTTGATCCTTGATCTCTTATTCGTTTGACAGATGATATTCGTTCAACAGGAGCTTATGTTCCTTCTCCCTATACTTATATATGTTCGATTATTCGTTTGTTATATATATCTGTTCACTAGGCTTTTTAAGCTTAGCCGCATTTCTTTTCCTGCGGCAGATTTTAGGTTGGAAGCTGGGATTGAGTGAAGAGTGCATAGGAGCTCTTAGTGGACTACCCTGATGATAGATACCCATTTGCTTTTGGATTAGACTTGGATTTACCTTCAGTTAGATTTGAGCTTGGACTTGTATTTCAGTTTTGGAACTCATTATGTATAGAGTTAGTATTTCGTTACTATCATTAGAATACCTTTGTAACTATTATGTTTATAAGTCTTCCGCTTGCGTTTGTATGTTCTGATTGACACCATAATGTGGGATTTTGACCCTTGTTGGGTTGGGGTGTTACAATAATGGTATCAGAGCTCAGGCTTCGACTTGTAGCACCTAAGTTTTGGCCTGTGAAGATTTGGACCTTTAGGTTTGCACTATAGGAACTTATGGAACAACCTTTGAAGGATTTGATTTAGGTTTCTCCCCGTTGGAACTTCAGTTATGACCGCTGAGGATTGGGTAGATTATAAGATAAGGCATTGGTTAACTATCTTTCTTCTGCACCACTCTGATTTGTACCTCTGCTTTCAGTTAAGCCTTTATAAGATCATTCGTTTCGGAGAATTAGAAAATTTATCAGGATACGCAACATAAGTTTAGAATGCTTTGAGAATATGTAGTAATGCCTTTCAGGTTTCACTTTCTGAGGTTATCACATTCTTTCGAACTTCGATCTTTGATTCGTTTGATAATCATTTAGATGCCTTTTCACCCGTTCAGAGGATTCTGATATGTATGAATTTGATATATTCGACACATTCTGTAGTTCCTCTTGCTTTTGTTAAGCATATTAAGGTTCCATCTGCACTATTAGATTTTGCCCTACCTAGTTCTATCTCTATGAGAAATCTTATGATTATCCGTCATGGGTATCGGAATTGTCCAGTACATTTTGAAGATATCTGAAAATATGTTTCGTTCTGCTAATCTGTTTCCTTTGGGAATGTTTGATTCGATATTTTTCTGAATATGGATTTGTTGATTGAGCATCGAGATTCTAACAACGATCAAATTAGATTTGTCATTTTTGGCGAATTGCGAAACTCAAAATTCTATACCATGGTTCCCAACCTGGTAAACAATCATGATCACCTTTGCTTTGAAAACTCATACATTAATCCCTCGCGGTTGTGAAGATACTTCGTTTGATGAAACTCGCCTTGAGAGTTATTCAGTTGTTTGAAATTTTGTAATGTGTTCTTGGTTTAACTATCAAGATTTCCATCTGAGTGTGAATTTGTTTTGATCTGGTTATGAGAATTTGTTTAGTCACGACTCGAGGTAGAATGTGATTGCACTAAAGGCATGTGTATATGACGCAAGTATTATGACGCCTGGCCAACGTGATAATAGTTACATCATATAACTTGAACTTATTGGGATCATAGGAGATCTTGAGCAGTGCCTGAGATCAGTAAGTTGGTTGATTCAGAAACCCTATCCGTATAAGAACAACGTTTTGCCTAATTCTGAAACTCTATATTGAATGACATCAGTTAAATGGAAAGAATTGAAGGATCAACTTCTAGGAAGTGGTTTTATCTGTCCGAGGGTGTCTCCGTATCGTGCTTCAGTTTTATTCGTGATGAAGGATGATGATAGCATAAAGTTATGTGTTGAATTTTGGAAACTGAATAGTATTACAGTTAGAACCGTATCAGTTACCTCGAATCGACAATTTGATTAATCAACTTCAGGGTGTGAAGTTTTCTCCGTGATTGAGTTTGGATCTGATTATTTTCAGTTACGTTTAAAGGAGCGAGATGTTCCTAGAATTGCTTTTCGTATTCATTATGATCTCTATGAGTGTTGTGATGCCAATTGTATTGGCCACTGCTCCGACCATTTCTAAGGAATCGATGAATTGTGTCTTTCATGAATACTTGGACAAATTGTCATAGTATGACATTTTGGTGTATTCAAAGACGAAGGAGAAACACGAGGATCATTTTCATATTTGATTTGAAATTTCTACGTCAGAAGAAGCTCTATGTAATATTCTCGAAGAGTAAATTTTGGTTGGGATGAAGAATGAGAGGAGAATTTTGAGAAGCTGAAAAGAGATTTGTTTCTACTCAAGAAGGAGACTTAGCTATGTCCTTATGCAACATGGGAAGATTGTTGGTTATGCATCAGTATAGCTAGAACCGTAGGAAGTGAACTATCCGACACATGACTTTGGAGTGATTTGTGACAGGCATGAAGAAGCTCAGGAGCAAGACGGTGGAATATGATCTATGTTAGAAGACTTAAAGGAAGCGGTTTTGATTGAAGCACACAGTTCTATTTGCTCTATCCATCTTAGTTGAATTATTATGCCTAGAGACTTGAAGCAAAATTTTGGCAGAATGGTACGAAGAAGATTGTGACTACCTTGGTGGCGAAGTGTTAGCGTGTCAATAGGTTAAGATTCGGCATCAGCGTACAAGTGGTTTTCTTAGCTTTGGATGTTCTTATGTGGAAATGGGGTTAAACCTTCATGGACCTTGCAACGGGATTCCCGTACACATTTTGGAAGGACAACACGAATTGAGTTGTAGTGGATCGTTTGACTAGGTCGGCTCACTTGAAAGATTGGCAGAGATTTCTTTCGGCAGAAGATTATTCTAGCTACACGGTGCCCTGCAGTGATCGTGTCAGAGATTCGCGTTTTTACTTCACATTCTTAGGAAGAACTACTGAAGGCTTGAGGAATCAGACTCAAGATTAGTAATGCTTTGCACCTCCAGACTGATGGATAAGCAGAACAACTATTCGAGCTTGGATGATGTGTTGAGCAGGAAATGTGACAAGTGTTAGTTTAGGTTGTGTTTGCTCACTATGATTTGATGGTTCGCAAGTGACAAAGATTTTTCTTTCAGAGTTTTGTGTGAACAGAGATTAAGAACACCTTTTAGTTAAATTAGGTCAGGGAGCTGTTTATTGAAGGTCCTGAGTTGATTCAGTGATTAATGGATTAGTTATCATCGTGGAAGAGAAATTTTGAAACTTTAGACCGTGAATTTATGTGTTCTGTATGATGTTTCCGTACAGAAGAGTTAGACGTTTTGGCATATAAGGAAGATTTAGTTCGCGATACATTAGACCTTAGATTCATTCTTATCCGTACGATTATCCTACCTATTCCTTTATGCCTTCTGATACGTTTTGATATTCCGATATGTGCTTAGTTGATCGTCGATACGAATATGTTACCCACCTCTTTACGAAACTCTTGATACGTTTGATGATTCGGTATGTGCTTCTCTGATTATTAGCAAGTTCCTTAGTTCGTTCAGAATCTGAATAGAGTTGATGAAGTTTTATCGCTTAGCACTACCTCCGTATTTGCCTCATGTGTATATGTGTTTCATGTATCTCTTAGTGAGATTACAACTATCATCTATTATGTATATGTTCCGTATTCATTGGATCAAAATTTGTAATGATTTGTCTTTGTTGAAGAGCCTGAGACTATTTTGGAGCGTCAGGATCGGATCATGAGAAATAAAACTATTCCGTTTGTAAAAATGCTTTTGGGAAGAACCTCTCCGAGCGTGAGGCTAGTTATTGTCATATCCTTCGTGATTTGGTACGTCTCCGTCTAACTGTTGCGACTTCAAATTTCGAGGAAGAAATTTTTCTTTTTAGAGGGGAAGAATTATAACGCCCTAGAATTCGGATTAACATTTTAATTATCTACTTTAATTATACCATAAGTTAAATAAATAAATAGTAACATAAATATAACATTTGGCAAATTGGTTTAAAAAAATGTTTAGGGCTTAGTTTTCTTATTTAAACCCATACACCCCAAGCCCAACTAGAATTTGATAAACCCATTAAACAATAAAAATAAAATTCGGTTTGTTTCCCCCCTCCCGTAAACGAAATACAGAAAAAAAAACCTAGCCTCCATAATTGTTAGTCATCAAGAACTCAAGATCAAGATTCGTGATAAGAAGGTTTGGTATGATTAAACACCTATTTTCTTAAACATCTTTTGTTTTTAATTTTTTTCACGTAACTATAATTGATGGATATGATTAGGGTTTATTAAAATTCCAGTAATTAAACATGTTTGATCATTAAAACATAATTAGGGATGAGTTAGAGGTTTTATCTTGCGTTGGTTAGGGTTAGGGTTTTGTTTGTGATGCTGTCCAGAAATTGGGTCGGATTGATGGATGTCTAAACTGATGTTGTCAACATGTTTTTGGGTGATTTTTAAGTCTAAACATAAGTTCAATCAGTCTACTTTCGGAAAATATAAATTTCGTGGCCATCGGAGGTCGGGAGAGTAGTCTTTTGATTTTTGGGAGATTAAGTGTCAAATCTGAGAAATCGGAGTCTGAACATCAGTCGATGTTTTTTAATTTTAGTTTTCATACCACAAGGAACTGAGAGCTCTCCTTTTACAGGGGTGATATTTAGGTTATGTGTGACTTCTTGGAATTGTTGTGGGTTTTTCTAAAGTGTCTTAATGGGTAAACGAAAGGCAAACTTTCTGTATGTATGTGTAGTTAATTTTCTGGGTAGGTCTGGAAAGATGATTTTTGAAATGGTATTAATACTTGGTAATAAAATCTATAAAAAATTGTGAAGAAGATAAACTAATATGGGAATCACATATAATTATTGTAGAATTTTTGGAGTTAAATTGGAAAACATGAAAAATCATAAGGATGTGATCCAGATTCACTAATATATCCTAATTAAGTTATATAATGGTCTTAAACGGGTTTTTGAACGGGACTGTTTTATAATCTGAATTTGTATGCTTTATGGCTTGAGTTTCATGGGTGGTTAATTCTGGATTTTTGCTTGTAAACCTAGTTTAAGGTCTTAAATAAGTTCTCCAATTGGGTTGGAGTGATTTGGTTGTGTTTTTGATTTTATGGGATTAGGTGTCGAATCTGAATTTAAAGAGTCTGAAATCAGTCGATTTGCATGATTTTTCATTTCTAATCTATATGTAATTAAGCCATGGGATTCTTCAGGAAGTAACTTCTATATGTGTACTAATTTCATGAATTTTAGTGGATTTTTCCAAAGTGTTTTGCTATTTCTTTTAAATGCATACTTTCTGGGTACACTAGCAGGTCTATATTCTGGGTAGTCTATTTTTGTGAATTTTTAAGACATGGTTATTCTATTTGATAAATTCTAAAAAAATTCACCTGTGTTTATATGAGATATAAGTATTTGGGTAAATTATTTGAGCCTCTCATTAGGTTCTTAATTGTACTTTAAAAATTCATAAAGTTGGGGACAGATTGTGCTAAAATAAGTTATTTGAGGAATATGTGTGTATTATATCAATTAAGAATAATTAATGTGTATAAGCCCTGAAATGCATTTATGATGATATAATTAGACTTATATGAACCTAAATTCATTAATGAAACCCTAAGTTGATTAATTGTGAATTGCAACCCGAAGCTACTCAATCTGGAAAGTTACAAAATATGGAAAGTTACTAATTCAGGAAACTTATTTAATTCGGAAAGTTACTAATTCGGAAAAGTTACTAAGTATGGAAAGTTAAAAAATATGAAAAGTTACTAAATTTGGAAAGTTACTATAAATAGCAGGAAACTCTAATATGTCAATCTGAGCGACAATAAGCACTGAATCAGAAATAACTTATGAAATGGTTCTTAAATAATAAGAAGATCATTAATTCGTGTAGATTCGCTGACGAAGGAGTAACTTTCGATCTTTATGCTATGGTTGCATTTGCGAATTAAGGTACAAATATTCTACCCTTTCTTAGTAAGGGTTCCGATCTCATGACTTTCCGATCCTTGACTTTGATTTGTTTACTTTGCCATGATCCCATTTGATATAAGCCTTTGCTATGATTCCCTATGATATGATTTAGTTTGCTATCCATTCTGTTATGATGATCTGTTTATTATCTCATTTGATATGAGATTCTATTCAGTTTTGTATGCCTTGTTGTTTATGCTGTGATTGCTTTGTTATGGATAGCCTTGCCCTGTTTATCTGTTCTGTTGCCCGAGCTAACTAGCCATGGAGGTACCATGGCCATGTCATTGAGGCACCAATGGCATGACCCTTTCTACGGAGGTATGGATGCATCCTAGGTATATGATTTGATATGGATATGATATGATATGACTTAGTGACTGGTTGTACATGCCATGTCCCCCATTTCACTTCTGGGAGCTAGCTACTCCATTTGGTACTTGAGAGGTCTCCCTTCCTTGTACAACTTATGATTTGACAGATATATGGATATGATATGATATGATTATGTGACTAAGCATGTGGCATGCTTTCTAAGCTCGATGGGAATTTCTGTTCTGTTATATGATTACGATTCTCTGATTGAATCCTTTGACTTCATTATGATCTCCTTATGATTCGCTATGATTTGCTTCTTATGATATATGATTTTTGGTTCAGTTGATCCTTGATCTCTTATTCGTTTGACAGATGATATTCGTTCAGCAAGAGCTTATGTTCCTTCTCCCTATACTTATATATGTTCGATTATTCGTTTGTTATATATATCTGTTCACTGGGCTTTTTAAGCTCAACCGCATTTCTTTTCCTGCGGCAGGTTTTAGGTTGGAAGCTGGGATTGAGTGAAGAGTGCATAGGAGCTCTTAGTAGACCACCCTGATGATAGATACCCATTTGCTTTTGGATTAGACTTGGATTTACCTTCAGTTAGATTTGAGCTTGGACTTGTATTTCAGTTTTGGAACTCATTATGTATAGAGTTGAGCTTGGACTTGTATTTCAGTTTTGGAACTCATTATGTATAGAGTTAGTATTTCGTTCCTATCATTAGAATACCTTTGTAACTATTATGTTTATAAGTCTTCCGCTTGCGTTTGTATGTTCTGATTGACACCATAATGTGGCATTTTGACCCTTGTCGGGTTGGGGTGTTACAATTATGGTATCAGAGCTCAGGCTTCGACTTGTAGCACCTAAGTTATGGCCTGTGAAGATTTGGACCTTTAGGTTTGCACTATAGGAGTCGTGTCTTGATACGTGTTCGAGTAAGTAGTGGTTTGATTTTTGTTAAAGTTGTGGTGTGTTTTTAGGGTCTAGTTTGAGTTCGCGGAGGTTGTAATTTGTAGCTCCAGTTATGAGTCGCAAGTGGTCAGATTTTGGGTAAAGTTTAGCGGGTTGTGTTCGACTAGTTTTGGAGATCAATCATGCCTCGTATATTCTTGGTATTCGTGGTCGCGTTTTGGTGCCGACCTGTCAATTGTTTCGAGATAGATCATGCACAAATCATAAGTCATATACTAAGTTGATATATGATATATATATATATATATATATATATATATATATATATATATATATATATATATATATAATGGGTATCTGCTTGTCATAGATAATAAATTTTAATCGGTAATGAAGAGGATATGAAACTAGAGGCTTTTCACGAGTGGTATATATATATATATATATATATATATATATATATAAGTACATGTTCTATCGGAAAATGAAGTAAACAACTCGGGGAAAATGCATGCATGGTTGTGGGGTTTGATCATGCATCGTTATTCCTTGTGTTTGTGTTGTGCTTGCGTTATCGACCTACAAAGTGTACGAAACACATCAAAAATTTGTATATATGAACATGCAATAGAAATAAGTTATTATACAATATAAAAATGAAGCTTGGTTGATTATAAAAATCCCACGTAATATATTTACATGCTCGTGATGCTAGTCTTAAAGGAATATGATTGTGGTCTCGTTAAATACTTGAGTTTTGGTCTCGCATTGTATCCCTTTTAATCGTATAAATATAAGTGAGTCTCGGTATGGTTTGCTTCAAGAGTGCTCTCAAGTTTACCTTTGTCCCTATTTCGTTTATTCATTAATTCATATTCGATCTAACAATATTCGAGAAACACCTAAAACCTATGTTTTGACTATATTTAACCAAACCCTAAAATGTGATAATATAATATTGAGTATAATAAATATCATTAAAGACAGTAATCAGTTACGTCATTAAAAGGATAAATGGACTTATAAATATTAAAATACTCTTATTTAAGTAGATTCTGCGAAGAAGGAGTAGCTTGTGATTCCTTGTGCTCTTTTCATTCTTTCATTTGCTTTTAAGATTTCTAGAGATTATCCGCTTCAAGGTGAGTTTTCGTGGCCCCATTTTACTTATACTTTTCCTTGGGGGAAAATAATACTCAAAGTATTTCTAGTTTTATGCCGTGTTTAAATGTTTGCTTTAGAACTTTTGGACAATGTTTTGTGTATATAATTGCGTTAGGTGCACTAGTGGTTTTGTTGTGTCGAACATTCTGTGTGGGGCTTTTGTGTAGAACAATCTGTGTAGAACAATAATCATGTTATAACTCCAGTTGGTAGGCTTACATGGAAGAACATCATATTACGGAGATGAAGAGTGTCGTTGTTGGTGGTTATTTTGGTAGAACAATATATGACTGCTTGCCCTATGCTTTATTATATTATTTACACACTTGTCCTACTTATATATCATGCACGGTAAATGGTTTTCTTTAATTTAAACCTACGAACTCACCAACATTATGTTGACAGTTTCGAGTATCATTTTCAGGTGATCGATAGTGATATTTTGAAGGCACTTGCATTTTGAAGTTATACTTTGTTCTCATATAAAAGACCGAGTGATTTGGCCAAGACCTTTTTCCAAAAGACTTAAATTTTGATAAGATTAAGACTTACGTTATCATTATCTAATTTTGTATTAAAATCTTATTGTAACATTGTAACTTATTTATTAAATCAAATATGGTGTTGTTCTACTATCTTATGCGATGTTACATTTCGTTGCACTTCATGTTTCCGCTCTTAGCGGGGTGTGACATAAACTCACACTAAAAAACTACCCATTTTGATCCGAACCCAGTACCCTACCCACCTGACCCGTTCATTTTTCTACCTCTAAGACACATTCCGGGAAGTAAGAAAAAATACAAATATTAACACAAAAGACCTCTTAAGAGGTTTTCTTTCTGGTTCAATCCGATCAACGGCTGCGATCAAAACCTTTATGTCTCAATAATTTAAACAAAGCTTCATTTCTTCCTTCAAACAATATTGTTGGGAATTAAATGATTGAAGATTAGTACTGCTGGAAGATTACACTTACAGTACAAACTGCTAGTGTATAACTGAAGACTGCTGAAGAATAACTAACAGTACAAACTGTCAAGTTAGTACTGCTAGTATATAACAGAAGGTACTGCTGCATGATAAGGTTCTAGAAGGACATGTAAAGGATAAATATGGTATAGCTTGTATGTATATCACAATTAGTTAGAAATATACGGGTAGATACTTATCTTGTAAAGGGCTCCTTATGTATATAAAAGGAGGTCCTAGGTTAGATGTTTATGAGATACGAACACGAGTAAGAGTCATATAAGTTTTGTTAAGATTCAAGGTCTTTGTAACACTAGTGATATTGAGATCACTCGTATTATTCCTGAATAATATTGAATCATTTGAAGTTAATCACTGTGTTCATTGTTCATATTGCATTACTGTTACATCAAACAAAACTTTCTAAGTATTGTTAAGTAGATTCCGCATAGTTAACAGTATAACCTCAAAGTATCTTAAACACATTAAAAAGGAGTTACATCCTTAGTGTTTGATCCTCTCAAGTGGTATCAGAGCCAGACTGATACTTTAATTTAGAAGAAGAACTCTTTTTGAAGATAATTGTAACACCCCCAAAATTATCACAGCAAAAGATAGTACACTAGGGTATTACTTCCTAGCACAAAGTACAAGTCATGGAAAACGACCTTTCAAAAGAGATGTTTAAAGGTATTTCACATTTGATACATTAAAATCTCAGAGTTTGCAAAAGGCCCCAACAGTTTTCATAAAACACAATGTTTTCAAAAGATTGCAAATGTTTTAAACATATCATAAATCTTTAAAATATAGTCTCTTCAAATGTGAAAATATGCCGAGTCTTCAAAATATATCCGTGCGACTCTATCCAAGACCTTCATGCCTTCAAACCTGAGATAAAACATGCTAAAAACGTCAACATAAAGGTTAAGTGAATCCATAGAGTTTAAATATAAGCAGTTGATCACAAAATAAGTTATAAAGCAACTAAGCAACGAATGCAAAGTCTAGTAAAGTTATAATTGCACTAAGCTCGTGACCCCGAACATTAACGTGGTAAGATATTCTAGCAGAATATAAATTTTCCCTCCGACATAGGTAATAGCCATACCTAATAAACAATACGAATAAAATACACGTCATAGCCAAACAGGCAAATTTCGGCATGAGGGCTGTCGTACCCAATAGATCTATTTACTATATTCGCGTTCAGTCGCAAGTGATTAACGGTTCACGATAATAAGAAGGGACTTTCGGCTATGGGTAACTTAGGCAATAACAATATCAGGATATCATACAGTTTTTCAAAGCATTTTGATCATAAGTATTTATGGCATGTATCTCCCCCACGGAGTTTTGTAAAACAATATAAGTAAAAACTTGGGGCTATGAACTCACCTTAAGTAGTGGAGTGAAAGAGCACGAATAAAGACAACCGAAGAACCGAAGCGAAACTAGAAAGGACCTATAACAAGAAACGTGTCAAAGTGAATACTAATTGAATAAGAGAATAAATGCACATTATTATACTTGATTTATACAGCCAAGGCATCATACTAAGGGTTTTCACAAGTCATATGGTCATGGTTTTCAAAAATAGTAAGTTCCCGAGTTGTTTACCCATCACATTTCTTAAGTTTTACTAGTGACTGAAAACTTTCCCCGACTTCCAAAAATCACTACTTGCAAACCGTAAGTCGAAAAATTATGTTCTTTATATCCCTAGTTTCCTTTAAGTCCCTAGTATACTGTAAAAATAAGTTTACTCAAAATTTGCAGGTCTCACCACTTTTTATAAATTTTCTTTACAGATCTATCCTAAATACAATTGTGACTGAGTTTTACGTCTTACCAAATCGGCCGTCATTTGAAATCTACAGGTCCTATGAAGGTGAGGCCCATTGAAGGTGATAGCTCTATTTTTCTAGTACAGGCTACATATTTAGTTTTCCAAAACTTGTGGAATAAAACTTGATTTTTGCCCTGAATACTTACAGCATACAGAATCTGACCCTTTTTACCATAAAATTCATATTTTAATCATCGGGTGTCGCCACGGGATTCGCCACCCGGAGAAATGACCAAAAGGCATTGATCTACAACTACATATTTTTAGTTTAGGTCTAAGGTCTACTTATTGGTACAGTTAATTCCATTTATACTAATGGTCTGCAGCAGTCTCAAGTTTTCCTACCAAACATTAGGGGTGAGCATGGGGCGGTTCGGTGCTGTTTTTGACTAAAACCGATCCACAACCGCAATTGCGGTTTCTATAAAAGTCGAAACCGAAACCATGCAGATTTTGCGGTTTCGGATTTTGTGGTTTTGGTTTTCATTGTGGGTTTTTTTGGTTTTACCCGCACCACCCCACCACATTTAGCCATCTTGTAATTTTGGGCTTGAACCCAGTTGTAATTTGGGCTTGAACCCAATAGTAATTTTGAACACAGATCATATGTGCTAGTGCTAGTTTCCCTATCTGTTCATGAGTACATTACATACTCCTCAAGTAACAAGCGAATCCCAGCTATTGATTAAATCAACTGTAAGTAACTAAAATAAATAAGATGATGATAAGTTGCATAGTTGATTAAAGGTTCAAAGACTAGAAGCAAATGATTACTAGTTTACAAGTTACATGTAAGGACACTATTCAAAATTACATGCATTGTTACGTAATCAATATAATCAAAAGTGTGAAGACATAACATTTCATCACTTGCTTCTTGCCTTCTTGGTCTTGCATCAGTTCAAATCTTCATTCATCGAAGACTCATTATATGGTTTTTTGCGGGTTGAAAACATCTCTACAAAAATGTAACATACAACATATTAGTAATTTTCATAACATACAACTTTTATATTAATAGTGTGTTCGCATTCAAAGAAAAAGAAACTGGAAGGATATAATTGTCTTACCAAGTTCTATTTTAGCCAAATTATCCACGAGGTCTTCGAGTTGTTGGCCGTTAACTTGCATATCTTCCACATCAGCCGGTGCGGACCGTAACCAATCTTGAGTGCAAATTAAACCTTCCGCGGTTTTTGGGGTAAGAGAGCTTCTAAACTTATCAATAACCCTACCACCGGTACTAAATGCCGACTCTGAGGCAACCGTAGAGATTGGCATTGCTAAAACATGCCTAGCTACTTGAGATAGTATAGGAAATTTCTCTGAATTTTGTTTCCACCAACCTAAGACATCAAATTTCTCATCCCTTCTTTCAGTCCCATCACGTAAATAGATATCAACTTCGGTATTCTTGATCCCTTCTCGTTTTTCCATGTACTTTCCAAAACCACTCTCAATGTCCACTTTCAAGCGACTAGCAACACAAGTAGGAGTAGAAGATGAAGCAACGGGTGTGTTTTGATCTTTTTCCTTGTCTGCTTTCATCTTGTAATGTTTATACAGCTCGGTTAAAGTAGATTTCACACGTCTCACAACTTGCCCTCTTTTAGAAAGGTCCTCATCACTTTCAAACATTTCCTCCTCGCTTTCTTCAAGTTCACCATAAATCAACCCCAAACAATATTTAAGATAATACAACTTGTTTCGCGGATCTAAAACTAATGCAACATGCAGCAAAAAGTTCATATTATCCAAATTATCCCAATATTTGTCGTACTTATCTTTCATCGACAAAGCCATTTTTTTTCTTTTTTTCATCAGGATGTTCACACATTTGGGATATTGTTGCATGCATTGTGACAAGCTCACCAAAAAACAAATTAGCTGTAACATACTTAGAACCTGAAATCTTCTTTGTGACACTAAAAAAGATCCTCAAATACTCCATTATAGACCTATTTATTTAAAACAACCAGTTAACATATTATGTTACTTATATATCATGTTTGAATAGAAATAAATATAGGTAATACCTTGCATACTCCCAGTCATCCTCCTCTGGAGCTCCTAAAATTCTATCATTCTTTTTTCGCTTTCTACTTCTAGTACTATCCTCGCAATCATCCTCAACTTGAGTACGAAAGTAAGATCGGTAATTGTCAACCGTTATTGTAAAAACCCGATCAATACCCCAATCCTGTAAACAACGATAAACCAACTTTCCTATTGTCACACCCTTATGATTTGATATTTGACAAAAGTTAAGAATTTTCTTCTTCAAGTTCCACTTTTCATCAATCCAGTGGGCCGTTAGACACATATAATTATAGTTTTGAACGGACGTCCATGTATCGGTAGTAAGACACACTGTTTGATTTTTCAAAAGATGCTTGAGCTTAAGTTTCTCATCTTGGTACAAAGATAAACAATCTCTAGCTACGGTCCACCTAGATGGCATTTCGAATTCAGAATTCAAATCCCATAGAAATTCCTTAAAACCCTCATCATCAACAATACTAAAAGGCATCAACAATACTAAAAGACTGGTTGTCTTTTATACACATTCTAGCAATGGATTTCCTACATTTTTCTTGACTAAAAGTGTGAGTTACCAAAGTATTCCCCGACTGCCCAGAATTTGATGGCTTAAAACTAAGTGTAGATTGTTTCTTCTTATCTGTCACTTTTACAAACAATGGTGACGTCGGGCATGACAATTTTAAATGATTACCCATTGCACTAGTACCATGCTTTCTCGTCCCAGAAGCTATCCATGTTTTGCAATAAGGGCATTGATGTTTCATAGCATCTTTTTTGTACGTAAAATGTTTCCATACAAATGATCTCCTTTTATGAACTTCCTCATTTTTCTCATTGCCTTCATCAACATCAATCACTGGTTCATCGGCATCGATCACGGGTTCATCAACATCGATCACAGGATCAGGTTCATCAACATCGACCACGAGTTCATCCTTGTTGCCTGCTTCCATCTACAAAAAAAAAAAAAAAAAAAAAAAACAAAAAAAAAAAAAAAAAAAAAAAGTTGTTACTTATTCAGTTATTTGCAACAAAATAACCTCGAAAATTGAATAAATTATTCATAAGGATAGTGACTTATTCATAAGGATACTAACAAAATAAGATCAGGCCATTAGTTTCCCAACTATTAAATTATTCATAAGGAATTAAGGATAGTGACTGCGTGTATCCGTGTACCGTGAAAAAAAATCCATAAAATCATAAGCTCTTAGATCACATATAGTCATATATCACACAAGTTATAAACATTAAGAAGCCAAAATTGTTACTTATCTTCTTAGCGTAATTAGACATTTAGACTATTGTTATTTTGTTTATGACACAATCATACAACAATAAAATCAAATATCAAGAACACAAAACAAAATTAGAATAGGGATACCTGGTAGGCTGGTAGAGATAACTTAGAAGAATTAAAGTTTAGCTTGGTTGAATTTTAGAAGGGAATTTGATTAGGTTTTGATTTAGTTTTTAGAGTAAAATTTTAGATCTGAAATTGTTTGATTTAGGTGCTATATTGTAGACTTTGTTTTAGGTGCTATCTTGTAGAGTGTACTGTGTAGACTGTAGACTGAGGAGTAGCGGAGTCAGTCTACAGTAGCCCAAAACCCCGCCTTTTTTTAACAAAGCTTTTAAAAGAAGTTGAAATGTTATAAGTAATATTATTATTTAATATTTATACTAATTGTGGAGCGGTGCGGGTTTATCGGTGCGGGTTTATGGGTAAAACCGAAACCGCACCGAAAAATCGGTTTTTATTTTTTTTTAAACCGATCCAATGGTTTTTGCCGTGGTTCGGGTTTTGTGGTGCGGTTTTTGCGATTTTGCGGTTTGCGGTTTGATTTTTACTCACCCCTACCAAACACTAATTCTGATATATTTCCCAAACCGTGATAGCTATTAAAGTGAATCCACTCTGAGTAGTTAGATTAAGATGTATACTACTGAGTTTAGCTTTCTTATCCTACGTTCTATAGTATTTACCTGGAGTTTATCTCGTTTTCCAAACAATGTTCCAGATTTGACTAGCAATCATAAAACGGCCATAACTCCCTCATCCGGAGGAATTGTTAATCCATCCAATTCACCAAATCAAGCCTAAGAATTTATCTAACCACCCATGTAATTTTTTCACAGGCTCCAGGCCAAAAATTTGGAGAACTAGCCCCGTTTACCTACTGGTCTCAAAACAGTCCACTATTCCTACCTTTAATTCATCATAAACCCTTCCAAATCACAATCACCCTTAACCAATGCTTCTAGTGAATCAAGTATAATATGTACATGATTTTGAAAGACCATTTATAGAAGTAATATCAATATTCCATTGAAAGATGAAAACCCATTTGCATGTAACAAGAATCAAAGAAAATGGTGAGATTAACTTACTAGAAGTGAAAATCTCTAATAACCTTTCTAGGGTTTGATTGAAAACGACCAAGAAACTCTTCAAATCTTTGATTAAATTCACCATCTTTTTCAAGGATCTTCAAGAGAATGTTATGGAGATGATTTTGTGATTAATTGATGAGATGATAGTGGAAAATTGATGGTGATGTTGGTGTGGTTGTAGCTGAAGTCAAACAAGAAGAAGGAGAGAAAGAAGATGTTGTCTGTGAGTCGATATAAACAAGAAACAAGAGGGAGGGTATATTTATTTTGATAAATTTAGGATTATAGTGTGTAGTTTGGTCCCGGTAATTACTAATGTTAAGCCCTTAAATCTCAAAACTTAAAATCGGGCAACGTAAAAATATAAAGCTTATAAAATATTAAATCTTATTAATATAACCAACTAAGTATACTAAAAGTGTGATAAGTCTAATGGAGAGCGTATACGTTGATAAAACCTAATAACATAGGTTTAAGCATGCGTATTACGTAAGAATAAAATGCTCACGTAAAAATGATAAAATGACAATTGCTCATATTTAATATGACTATTGGTGGGATTTGAGTATTTTAAACACATAGACTTATCCTAGTCTTGTGTCGGTACGTATGGTGTGATTTTTCATATTTTACAAGATATCTTCTCATTAAATAGACAGAGGTGAATGAAAACATTCAGAGAGTAATAATTCAAAGAAGAGTGAATTATTTAACTTGGAAAGTTACTGGTTACAGTATTTGCTTTTACGTTACGATAAAAGTCAAATAGACAAGAAGTAAAAGTCAAAAGGGCAAAATTGTCAATTTGCCTTATGAAATTTTTACGGTTTGTTACAGTTTCCACCGGCTAAGGGAATCATTTCCTCATGATTTAATTTGTGTTATGAGTTGACGATGTGTCTTAAAAGAGGTGGGGGTACTTCTGGTGCCTTTGGTCTTCTCGTTCCCAAGTATATTCAAACTTCCGCGAGAATTCCAACGATTTTAACAATAGGAGTGCGACTTTGCTTAAGTCGTTTGACCTTACAGTCTATGATTTCGATAGGTTCTTTAGTAAAGTTCAGACATTCGTCAATCTGGATCTCTTCCAGAGGAACAGTGAGTGTCTCAACAGTATGACACTTCTTCATATTGCTCACATGAAAGATGTTATATACACTGCTAAGTACTGGTGGTAGATCAAGTGTGCAAGCTACTAAACCAATCCTAATCAGGATCTTGAATAGTTCGATGTCGAGCTGTCTGGGAAAAGTTATGGGTATTTGTGGTGAATTTTAATCTCATGTTCCCAGGTGAAATCAGGAACTCAATTAAAGTTTTGATAGGTGAACAAGATTGCTTTGATTAATAGTAGGACTCAACTGGAGGGCCTAATATTGTAGTGCTAGTTGGAGGCGCCGCATGAGTAAATGTTGTACCAGTGGTTAAAGGCTGCTCTTACGAAGATTTTATGAGTTGTAGGCTCACTAATTTCAAAAGCACAGAAGGAGCGGTTGGTTTAGCTCGTTGGTTTGGGAGGACAGAGTCAGTATTTCTAATCAGTAACCGCGTTGAATACTGCAAAGTCAAATATGGCACAAGCACATTTCTGAACAATGTTTTGTCATGGTGGAATGTTGTTGCTCAATCTATTAGTATTGAGAATACTTACAAGATTGCTTGGACTAAGTTGAAGAAATTATTGATCAAGAAGTACTACCCTCAGAATGAGGTGCAAGAAACAGAGGTGAAGTTTTCTTGCTGTCAGTGGTGTTGATATCACGACTTATATCTGTCGCTTTCAAGAGTTGGCAACAGTGTACTTAATGATTGTCTCAACCAATGAGATGTTACTGGAAAAAGTTCAACTGTGAACTTCCACTCAATATTCAAGGGATCGTAACTTCGTTTGATCTACTCACACTAGATGTAACAATCCCGATGTCTCGTAATCCAGTGGATCAAGTTGTGCAAGCTTAGTCTGCTCAAGGACCCAACAATAGCAAAACAGAAGGCAAGAGAATGCCAGAGCCTATGATGTCGTTACCTCAACTGAAAGAGGAGGTAATGTCAAGAATAAACCATTATGTCATCGATGCAAGTTGCATCATATTGGTTCTTGCACTGTTAGGTGTAGAAGTTGCTAGAAGGTAGGCCATATGACCAAAGATTATAAGGGTAAGAATTCCGTTAATGGTGGTAATGCTCAACCAGTGGTAACTTACCTTGGATGTGAGGATATTTCAAGAGGCACTGTTCCCAGAACATGGGCCAACAAGTGATAGGAGCTCATGGAAGAGCTTATACATAGGTGTCCACACACTTAAATAAAGTAGGCATCTCACGCACCTAAGTAAGCAGGTGGAATACATACTCAGTCTGTTAGTTCGAGATTGAACCAAATCAAGAGTGTAACAAGTCTGTTAACTCAATAAATAGCTCATGATTGTAAGAATTGTAACGGCAAAAGTGATAACTTAGGAATGAACTCAGGCGGTTCAAATGAGATCTTAAGATTTTACTGAGTGGTAGAATACTGGTGATTTTCAAGTTCAAGTTCATACTCATGTCTCATCGGATACAAATAAGCCCACTTATTTATAATTCATTATTTACATAGAGAGGCGTCCCAAACAATGTAAACAAGGAAATATAAATTTATGGTTCGGCGATTCACAATTTCTTTATTTAAATAAAAAGGCGTCCCAATCCATTTAAATAAAGATATTATAAATCATCCTACTTAAGAATTCCTGACAAAACACTCATACTTAACTGATGAGTTACGAGGCGGTGTGTTACAAGACGTCATAAGTGTTCCGAGAGTACATAGTGAATGTTTACACTTATCCTCGAAGACGAGGAGTAAAATAATCAGAAAAAAAAACCTTCATAGCTTTCAAAAGAGTTGATGAGTTCATAGTTATAAAATAGTTTTCTTACAATGTCTGAGAAGTAAAAGAGACCATTGTGCAGCTCACAATGTCTGAAAAGTAAACGAGACTATTGTGCAGCTCACAATGTCTGAATGGTAAACGAGACCATTGTACAGCTCACAATGTCTTAAAAGTAAACGAGACCATTGTGCAGCTCACAATGTCTGAAAAGTAAACGAGACCATTGTGCAGCTCACAATTTCTGAAAGGTAAACGAGACCATTGTAATCAACTACAATGTCTGAAAAAAAGTTTCATAGATCACAAGAATGTAAGAGTAGGCATGGCACACGGAATATGAAAGACAATAATGAGTAAAGTGGGTCTTAATGTAAGATGTAGGTATGTAATCGGGAAAATAGGGTTTGAGCTCAAGTTCCGAAAATAAGCGTAAGAGGTCAAAATCAGTCAAACATTTATATAATTAACCTTTATATAAATAAATAATGCATATAAGCATACTTTATATAATACCATTAGTGATGACATATGTATAACAACATAGGCAGCCTGGTGGTATACGCACATGGATATCGGATACGGCAATGAAGGACTCTTTAATGAAAAATAGTTATAGTCTGGGTTTTGAAAATAACCCAGTTCTCTATAACTGTAGCTCTGATGCCAATCTGTAATACCCCCAAAATTATCACAGCGGAAGATAGTACACTGGGGTATTACTTCCTAGCACAAAGTACAAGTCATGGAAAACGACCTTTCAAAAGAGACGTTTAAAGGTATTTCACATTTGATACATTAAAAGCTTAGAGTTTGCAAAAGGTCCCAACAGTTTTCATAAAACACAATGTTTTCAAAAGATTGCAAATGTTTTAAACATAACATAAATCTTTAAAATATAGTCTCTTCAAATGTGAAAATATGCCGAGTCTTCAAAATATATCCGTGCGACTCCATCCAAGACCTTCATGACTTCAAACCTGAGATAAAACATGCTAAAAACGTCAACACAAAGGTTGAGTGAATCCATATTGTTTAAATATAAGCAGTTGATCACAATATAACTTATAAAGCAACTAAGCAACGAATGCAAAGTCTAGTAAAGTTATTATTGCACTAAGCTCGTGACCCCGAACATTAACGTGGTAAGATATTCTAGCAGAATATAAATTTGCCCTCCGACATAGGTAATAGCCATACCTAATAAACAATACGAATACAACGGTTCACGATAATAAGAAGGGAATTTCGGCTATGGGTAACTTAGGCAATAAAGATATCAGGATAGCATACAGTTTTTCAAAGCATTGTGATCATAAGTATTTATAGCATGTATCTCCCCCACGGAGTTTTGTAAAACAATATAAGTAAAAACTTGGGGCTATGAACTCACCTTAAGTAGTGGAGTGAAAGAGTACGAATAAAGACAACCGAAGAACCAAAGCGAAACTAGAAAGGACCTATAACAAGAAACGTGTCTAAGCGAATGCTAATTGAATAAGAGAATGAATGCGCATTATTATACTTGATTCATACAGCCAAGGCATCATACTATGGGTTTTCACAAGTCATATGGTCATGGTTTTCAAAAATAGTAAGTTCCTGAGTTGTTTACCCATCACATTTCTTAAGTTTTACTAGTGACTGAAAACTTTCCCCGACTTCCAAAAATCACTACTTGCAAACCGTAAGTCGAAAAATTATGTTCTTTATATCCCTAGTTTCCTTTAAGTCCCTAGTATACTGTAAAAATAAGTTTACTTAAAAATTTGCAGGTCTAACCACTTTTTATAATTTTTTTACAGATCTGTCCTAAAGACAAATGTGACTGAGTTTTACGTCTTACCAAATCGGCCGTCATTTGAAATCTACAGGTCCTATGAAGGTACGGCCAATTGGAGGAGATAGCTCTATTTGTCTCTATTACAGGCTACATATTTAGTTTTCAAAAAGTTATGGAATAAAACTTGATTTTTGCCCCGAATACCAACAACATACAGAATCTGACCCTTTTTACCATAAATTTTTTATTTTAATCATCGGGTGTCGTCACGGGATTCGCCACCCGGAGAAAGGACCACAAGACATTGATCTACAACTATATATTTTTAGTTTAGGTCTAAGGTCTTCTTATTGGTACAGTTAATTCCATTTATACTAATGGTCTGCAGCAGTCCCAAGTTTTCATACCAAACACTAATTTTGATGTATTTCCCAAACCGTGATAGCTATTAAAGTGAATCCACTTTGAGAAGTTAGATTAAGATGTATAATACTGAGATTAGCTTTCTTATCCTACATTCTATAGTATTTACCTGGAGTTTATCTCGTTTTCCAAACAATGTTCCAGATTTGACTAGCAATCGTAAAACGGCCATAACTCCCTCATCCGGAGGAGTTGTTAACCCATCCAATTCGCCACATCAAGCCTAAGACTTTATCTAACCACCCATATAATTTGTTCACAGGCTCAAGGCCAAAACTTTGGGGAACTAGCCCCGTTTACCTACTGGTCTCAAAACAGTCCAATATTCCTACCTTTAATTCATCATAAACCGTTCCAAATCACAATCACCCTTAACCAATGCTTCTAATGAATCAAGTATAATATGTACATGATTTTGAAAGACTATTTACAGAAGTAAAATCAGTATTCCATTGAAAGATGAAAACCCATTTGCATGTAACAAGAATCAAAGAAAATGGTGAGATTAACTTACTAGAAGTGAAAATCTCTAATAACCTTTCTAGGGTTTGATTGAAAACGACCAAGAAACTCTTCAAGTCTTTGATTAAATTCACCATCTTTTGCAAGGATCTTCAAGAGAATGTTATGGAGATGATTTTGTGATTAATTGATGTGATGATAGTGGAAAATTGATGGTGATGTTGGTGTGGTTGTGGCTGAAGTCAAACAAGAAGAAGGAGAGAAAGAAGATGTTGTCTGTGAGTCGATATAAACAAGAAACAAAAGGGAGGGTATATTTATTTTGATAAGTTTAGGCTTATAGTGTATAGTTTGGTCCCGGTAATTACTAATGTTAAGCCCTTAAATCTCAAAACTTAAAATCGGGCAACGTAAAAATATAAAGCTTATAAAATGTTAAATCTTATTAATATAACCAACTAAGTATACTAAAAGTGTGATAAGTCTAATGGAGAGCGTATACGTTGATAAAACCTAATAACATAGGTTTGAGCACGCGTATTACGTAAGAATAAAATGCTCACGTAAAAATGATAAAATGACAATAGTTCATATTTAATATGACTATTGGTGGGATTTGAGTATTTTAAACACATAGACTTATCCTAGTCTTGTGTCAGTACGCGTGGTGTGATTTTTCACATTTTACGAGATATCTTCTCGTTAAATAGACAGAGGTGAACGAAAACGTTCAGAGAGTAATAATTCAAAGAAGAGTGAATTATTTAACTTAGAAAGTTACTGGTTACAGTATTTGATTTTACGTTACGATAAAAGTCAAATAGACAAGAAGTAAAAGTCAAAAGGGAAAAATAGTCAGTTTGCCTTATGAAATTTTTACGGGTTGTTACAATAATGGACATGGAAACTACACAGACTAACATGGCTGCTAAATTGCCTATGCTGAAGCAAAACGACTTTGAGATGTGGAGGCTTTGAATCAAACAGTACTTCCAAGTGCAGGACTATGCACTCTGGGAGATCATTGAAGTAGACAACTCTTTTACACCTTCCACATCTGTAACCACAGTCAATGGTGAAGAAAAGACTATTGTGAATACCTCTCTAGTAACTGCAGAAGAGAAGCTACAAAAGAAGAACGATGTCAAGGCTAGGAGCTTGCTGATGATGACCATTCCCAATGATCTACTCTTAAATTTCAGCAAATACAAGGATGCAAAGTCTTTGTTTGAGGCAATCACTACTAGGTATGGTGGGAATGAAGCCACCAAAAAAGACCCAAAAGACTCTGTTGAAGCAGAACTTTAAAAACTTTAGTGCAACCAGTAATGAGTCTTTAGATCACATGTTTAACAGGTTGGAAAAGATTGTCAGCCAACTTGCTGTGCTTGGAGTTGATATACCGCAGGAAGATCTGAACACCAAGTTCTTGAGGAGTTTACCTGCTAAATGGGCTATGCATGCGGTGTTCTGGAAGAATAAGCTAGACATTGATACTATGAGCCTCAATGATCTTTTCAACAACTTCAAGATTGTTGAACAGGATGTGTAGAAAGCTGGAGGTGCTAGTTCAAGCACTGGGAACATGGCTTTTGTGTCATCTCCCAGTAATTCAAGTCCAGATGAGGTGAAAGTGGCTGTAGGAATTAGTACTGCTAACCCTAGTGTTAGTACTGCTAGCTCATCAAGCAGTACTACTGGTATCCTGAATGATACTACCTATTGTACATTCCGGACCAGCCAGAATGATGGGTCAATGCTGACACATGAAGATCTCCAGGAGATTAATGATGATGACTTGGAAGAGATGGATCTCAAGTGGCAGATTTCACTTCTTAGCATGAGGGCTAAAAAATTATATCAAAGAACTGGCAAGAAGATCAACATCAGTAGTAATGATACTGCTAGTTTAAACAAGTCTAATGTAGAATGCTACAACTGTCACAAGTTGGGGCATTTTTCAAGAGAATGTAGAAGACCCAGGCAACAGGATAGCAGGAGCAAGGGTTATGGAAGCAAGCCTAAAGCAGTGGAAGAGCCAGAGACATCTTCAAAGGCTATGATGGCTATTGATTGTCTAGGCTCTGACTGGAACTTCATGGCAGATGAAGAGGAAGCACCTGCTGAGATGGCACTTATGGCCTTCTCTAACTCTGAGGTACTATCTGCTAAAAGTTGCTGTAAAACATGTACTGCTCTTAAAGAATATGAAACTTTAAAGAAACACTATGATGAGCTGAGGATTGAATTAAACCAAACAAATTATAATTTATCTAATCACAAAAGAGGTTTAGCAGTCCTAGAAGAAAAAATAGTGCATTATAAAAACAATGAGTCTGTTTTTACTAAGGACATAGTTGTTCTTAAGAGAGACTTGACTCTTAAAAATGCTGAGATTAGTTTGCTTAAAGCTGAATTAGATAAAATCATTAAGGTAAAAGAAAACATTCAATTAACTGTAGACAGTTTGGAGTATGCATCAAAAGGTGTTAATAAAATTATAGAGTGTCAAATGGTTAATAAGGCTAAATCTGGGTTGGGTTATAAAACATGTCCACCTCCTCATAGAGGAGTGCCTACACCCCCAGGAATTGACCTAGAGCATACAGGTTTACCAGAGTTTCAACAGCCTAAGTTAAAATATGGTTGTAAGATTAAAGAAAGTGTTAAAGTAGATAATTCTGATGTTTTGAATGAGCCTTTTGAAAGTGCAAGTGACACCTCTCTTACTGAGGACAAGATGTCAACTGATAGGAACTCAGATGCTCCCATCATTGTGGATTGGGAATCTGATGAGGAAGATCAGGTTGTAGCTAAACCTGATGTGGTAAAGTTAGAAGGAACCAATGTTCCTAAGGTGGTTAGTGATAAAACTGTTAAGCCTACAACAAATGTAAAACCAGTTAGGAAAACAGTTAGGTACTGTGAGATGTATAGGTCCACAAGTAAGCCAAGAGGTAACTAGAGGATCTGGAATAACCTCAAGTCCCAACAATTAGGTGATGACTTTGTCATGTACAATAAGGCTTGTTTTACTTGTGGTAGCTTTAACCACCTAGAGGCTTTTTGTCATAACCATCATGGGAGAAAGATGGTTACAGGGAACAATAGGGTAATTGGGAACACAATTCATAGGGTGAACTTAAACAGGTCTCAAACTCACCCCAATGCTAATAGAACGACTCCCAGGGCACTTTTATTGAAATCTGGCCTCAAACCAATTAGTACTGCTCGACCAGCAGTTAGTACTGTCAGACCATATAAAACTGTTTACCCTAGACCAGCAGTTTCAAATGCAAAACCAACTTTCAAACATGCACAAAAAACTGTTAAAAGGTATTTCAAAAGAAAGCAGTGGTTCAAAACAAATTTTGGAAAACAAAAGTTCAAACTGCTAGACCAGCAGTTAGTACTAGTGAGCCTAAAAACACTGCTAAGGATAAAAGGGCAAATGCTGTTAAGGCCTCAGCATGTTGGGTATAGAGACGAATCAAACCCAATGGTGCATCAATTGTATTAAAAAGATTTTATTATATTGATACACGAGGCAAACCCAAGTCAGTGATGGCTTGGGTACCCCAAGGAAACTAATTTCCTTCTTTTATGTGCAGGGACATTCACAGGATGATGAGGAAGATCAAGGTTATGCAGATAGTGGATGTTCCAGGCACATGACAGGCAACATGTCCTATCTTTCAGACTTTCAACCAATGGATGGAGGATATGTTACCTTTGGGGGAGGAATATGAGGAAGGATTACTGGTAAAGGCACCTTGAAAACCGGTAAATTAGACTTTGAAGATGTGTACTTTGTGCAAGAGCTTAAGTATAACCTGTTTAGAGTCTCACAAATGTGTGACGAAAAGAACAAGGTTCTTTTTACTGACACTAAATGTCTTGTGCTTTCTCCAGACTTTAAGCTGCCTGATGAAAGTCAGGTGCTACTTAATGTTCCAAGAAAGGGCAACATGTACAGTGTTGATATGAAGAAGATTGTTCCTAAAAAGGCTCTTACTTGTCTTGTTGCAAAAGCCACATTGGATGAGTCCATGTTATGGCATAGAAGACTTGGTCATATAAATTTTAAAACCATAAATTAAATTGTTAAAGATGGTTTGGTGAGAGGCTTGCCTCAAAAACGTTTTAAAAATGACCAGACTTGTGCTGCATGCCTTAAAGGAAAACAACACAAGGCTTCTTGTAAGCCCAAGACTCAAAGCTCGATCAATCAACCTTTGTTTATGCTAAATATGGATTTGTTTGGCCCTACATCTGTGAGTAGTATTATGCATAAAAGGTACTGTCTTGTAGTTACTAATGACTATAGTAGATTCACATGGGTTTTCTTTTTAGGTTCTAAGGATGAGACACCTAGCATTCTTAAGACATTTATAACTGAGATAGAAAACTTAGTGGATAAGAAAGTAAAATTCACGAAATGTGACAATGGGACAGAGTTCAAAAATAGAGTTATGGATGAGTTCTGTAAGGAAAAAGGTATTAGAAGAGAGTTTAGTGTAGCTAGAACTCCTCAGTAAAATGGGGTTGATGAAAAGAGAAATAGAACACTAATACAAGCTGCTAGAACCATGTTAGCTGACTCTAAGCTAGCCATCACTTTTTGGGCTGAAGTAGTTAATACTACTTGTTATGTGTAGAACAGGGTTTTGGTAGTTAAACCTCACAACAAGACACCATATGAGCTTTTTAGGGGTAGAACTCCTGCATTAGGTTTTCTAAGACCTTTTGGGTGTCATGTAACTATTCTAAATACCTTAGACCATCTAGGAAAATTTGATGGCAAATATGATGAAGGTTTCTTGGTTCGGTATTCACTAAATAGCAAAGCCTTTAGAGTATACAACACAAGAACAAGAAAAGTTGAGGAAAACCTGCATGTTCGGTTTCTAAAAAATAAATCTAATGTTGCAGGTGAAGGTCCTAAATGGCTATTTGATCTTGATACTCTAACCCAATCAATGAATTATGTGCCAGTTGTTGCAAGAACCTTTTCTAATGATTTTGCAGGTTCAGAAGCTGATGTTGCAACAAATGAAGCAGGCATGGGAAAGGACAAAGATCAAGATCACTTACTAATGCCAATATGGAACAGTGTGGATTCATCTTCAACGAATGGTGAGCCTTCTATTGATGAAGCCAAAGAAGGTATTGAAGACGAAAACAATGAAGATGAAACTGAAGATCAAGAGAATCAAGAAAATAGTACCGATGGAGATTGTATTGTTGAGCCCCAAGTTAGTACTGTAGCAACCCGTAATTTTCCACATCAACATTTGTTTTCAAACTCATATTTACGACTTTGAGACTTTACAAGAACACTTTTTACGCCTAACTATTTAGTTAAATAAACATAAAAACTAAGAACAACCCTCTTGAACACTATAAACTTAGACAACATTTAGTCCACATCGTCCCAAATGCCTTGCTCCTACTCTGGTTCACAATTTTAAAACCCTAAAACAATTCTCTTTTCTTTAATTACTTACGGTTGTCAATTCAACAAACGCTATTCGTAATTTAAAATTTAACACCCGATATACCCAATTCTTCCAACGATTATTTCTAAAGTATTTTTATACTTCCTAAAAGATTACCAAAGTTCCCAAAATATCTCCTTACACCTAAAGTAATTTCTTTATATCTTACGTTTATTTACGTATAATTTTCGTTAATCACCAAACCAACAACCAATACTTATTTTTAATACCCAATACATACAACATATACACTCTTGTATCAAAACAACTCATCTACTCCAAAAATACCACATATGCCGCCCCCTCCCCCCTTTGTTACCATAATCATTAGTAGACAACATTTACCATTACAATTAATACTAGACAAGTTTGAGGGAAACATGAAGTTGCCAACATTAGGGTGGCTTGAGCAAGCTTTTGTCCCCCCCTAATACCCAAATCGGCCCCCCTCCTCCTAGCTAAAAATGATGTATCTTGACTTACTATTGGGCCTTTGAAAAACTCCAAGTATAAATAGACTTAAGATATCTCATTTTACTCCTATTAGTTCATATAAAGAAAAAGAAAATATCCCCCCATATATGTACTACAAATTGACACACTCTTGGAGCCAAGGGAAGGAGAAATCTTGTTGTGGTTAAGATCAAGCATACTTAGGGCTCTTTAGTAAGGATTTGGAACACAAATCTTGGGGTTAATCAAGAATCTTACACTCACAACTCACTAATTACTTTTGTAAGTAAATCTTATACTACCAAAAACTTCATGTTTTCTTTATGTCATATTGCTAGTCAAGTAGATATACTTAGTTATCACTTGGTACATGTTGATAAAGTTGTACATTTATAATGATCCTTTAACAAAAGATTATGTTTTGAACAAGTTTTGATTACAAGAGGATTAGCTAGAAAAAATCTTCACAAGAAAGTGATGAAAACATTATATATACTTGTATGTTAGTAAACTTGTAGTTTAAACATTCTTGTTGATTATTTACATGAACCTTGGAATATTGTTAAGTTTATGGTTAGATCATTATTAGTATGTTGAGAAGTTGATGGAGGAACTAGGACTAGAATTGAAGTTGTGGTTAAGTGGTTAAAATGACTAGAAGATTTGTAAAAATAGTTTCACATTCTTAAAAGGGATTCTGTCCTGTTTTAACAAATACAGAAAACTCAGTAATGTATTAACAAGTTTAGGCAATAAATATAGAAAATAAACTCAATAACGAAAACGTAGCTGCTTGAATGAGTTAAAACGGGCTTATAACGAAAAAGATACGCTAGTTTCAATTTTTACGACAAAAATTACATTTTCAGAAAATTGTCGAAGCTGTTAAGGATTTTGAGTAATAAAAACTAATGCTAAATGGTATCTAGACTAGCCGAGACCTTAGAAATCCGATAGTACACTTAAATACCTTCGCGGGGATAGGTAAAGCTTAAGAAACGGAGCTACGACGCAAAAGTTATGGCCTAACAAAGATTTACGTCAACATATGCGTTGACATCTTATTTTCTCTCTATTAGAAAAGCTGATAAAATGTGTAAAATCAATTTTTGAACCTTTTGGAGTACATTTCGGCTAAAATGATGTAAATAGAAATGGTAGAACATTATATATACTTATTAGGCGCGTTAGAGATTTTTGAAATAGCCATTAACATGACGACTAAAATTTGGTCGCAAGATAAACAAGTTGCATTTTCTAAAAAGTGGAAATTTTCTAAATAAAGGATCAAATTGACGCAACTATCTTTTGACAGCAAATATTACGACAACATGTACCAGTGATAAGGTAAAGTATGAACTTGCGTGCATGGCCTTGTTTTTGAACCTAAATCATATCATTCATATTAGGTTGCGAGTAGTTTCCGAGCCTTAATTCCGTACATTTTCCTTTCTCTATCGTATAGTTCATAGCCCCTACTTTTACTTGTATTATAACCGTTTTGGGGGAGAATACATGCTCGTTTTCATCTAAATGCAATACTTGTTTTACTTGAATATGCTACTTGTTTAGTCAAACCATTACTTGCTCTACTTATGAAATTGTTACTTACTCGAATGCGTTATACATTCACTTGTTTCATACTTAATTCTTTTTACACATGGACACAAGCACTTTGAATGATTATTCATACATCACCAAATGGATTGGTCACATGACCGAATGAACTGGTCACATAACCGAATGTACTGGTAACCTGACCGAATGGACTGGTCACATGGCCGAATGAATTGGCCACATAACTGAATGTACTGGTTAAACCAACTTTAAATCTTGTGGTCCATATATATACATTACCTATTTTTTACTTAAACGTATGAACTCATGAACCTTGTGTTGACACATTTTAGCATGTATTTTCAGGTTCTCAAAGTGTTAGCTTACATTTGGCGGATTTTTTGACACTCTGATATTCATTTGGGGACCGCCTCACTTATTTTATGGGCCTATTTTCGCACACAAAAATTTAACAATGTACACTTAATACTTTTGTTAATGAATTTTATTCTAAATGATTGTGGTGAAAAACCGTTTTTGAACTTGTGTTGTGATACCAATTGAGTAGCACCCCAGCGACATCATCTTCCGCTGCGACCTGATTTTGGGGGTGTTACAAGTACTGCTGGGCAAAATGTTCATACTCCTGGCCCATCAGATACTAATACTGTTGATTTCTCTGAAAATAAGGTAGATATCAACAATCTACCACCCACCTATCCAGTTCCCACAACTCCACACACAAGGATACACAGAGATCACTCCCTAGACAATACGATTGGGGACATATAGTCTGGTGTGAAGACAAGAAGACAGACTATGACTTTAGACCAACAAGGCTTTCTTAGTGCTGTTTATGAAGAAAAGAAGCATGAAGATGCCAACTGATGCGTGGTTTTGCGACCTTACAACAGGTTTTACCTCTCGAGGGATCTCAAGAGGCTTACAACCCCACCAGGCAGTGTACCTGACCGATGTAGTATAGTGTAGTGGTAAGTACGGGGGATTGATCGTTCTACACAGGGAATAGTGTCGTTAGGATTGAAAAACTACTCTAATTAGGTCTAAGGGTGAGAGAAGATTCTTTTTTGTATTTTTTATATTTTTTATGAAAGCAAATAAAATCTCGGGTTTGAAGGAGTGGGCGGAATTAGTTGCTAGTCAACTAACCCAAATAACTACGAATGCAAATAAAATAAAATAACTGAAAATGAAAAGGTTGTGAAACTTATGTGGAGAGAAATGTGTTTACTTAGATTTCCTTACTCCCTAACTGTCTTTTACCGGTTGATTAGTGTGTATTAATTGCGTGGATGACGGGTGTATTCCTTAATACCAATCGTGGGGTGGCGTACGTACTTCCCCAACTCTATGAGCTCCTACTTCACACCTATGTCGAGCCGGCTAGGAAGCTCCTAACATGGGATCACTAGAATTCGCTCATGCATTAAATACAACCATAAAAACCTTAGTACGCATTGGTTCATGTTTCTTAAGACGTTCAAGCAAGTTACCGTATAGGAAGTTAGCCAGTTTTCTTAAGCCTAACATCGATGAACAATCATCCAATACAATTAATAACACACTAATAACCAATAATCAATAGCTAGGTTTCATTAGATCTAAGCAAACACAAGATAAATCTAGCCTAGCATGTTAATCAAAAGACAAGAACAAGATATAATCAAACAACACATAGACATATTGATTGATTAAATGAACACTTATCTTCAATTAAACATGGGAGATCCAAGGGTATGAAAACCCTTAAAAATGGCAGAAATTCGTCTTTAGGGTTTCTCCTCACAAAGTTGCACACTAATGACAAAAAATTGCAAAACTATATATAGAGTTTAAGGGCTGACGGCGTCACGTTATAGATCTTGACACCGTCACCTCGCCGTGTCTAGGGTTCCCGGATGGCCTTCCTGACGCCGTCCCTCTTTAGACCTCCAAAATCCGCTCTGGCTTATCAAAGCTTGACGCCGTAAGAAATGAGCTTGACGCCGTCCCTCTTTAGCTTAAACCGTGACGACCTTGATCACTTCAAAGGGTGACGCCGTCAGATTTTCCCTTGTGAAATTCTCTGGCTTATCATGAGTAATTTTCATATCCATCTTTTTTGCCAAGCCGTGACGCCGTCTGGGCCAATCCCTGACGCCGTCAAAGGTACTTTCCAGCATAATTTTGAGACTTTGTCGTTTTCTTCACTTTTATGCTCCAAAAACGTCCAAAATGCTTCCTTTTCCAGATTTCTTCTCCAAAGTACCTAAAATGACAAAAGGAACGATTTAGGGCCATATTTGATCAAATAAATATGATTTAGGGCTTAAATGACCCCCTAAAAGCGGTACACTTTTCGCTTCATCAAATACCCTTACACTTGAGATTTGCTTGTCCTCAAGCAAATGCGCTTTTATTCTAATCAAAATACAAGTTAGGGGTCATTTAACGCTAATATAAAAGTAATTACAACAAATAGTCGTTCCACTTTAATCATAATAAGCACGGAGATTACAAACTAGCACCTCACAAGTAGTGTTTAGATACTCACATCTCTCAAGTGTCATCAAAATAAATCTCATAAATGAAAACGGATAATATCTCTCACTACCTGTCATAGCAAATAGATTACCATAGGCTTGGGCAAGGATCGGAAACCTTCTCCACTAGGCGTAAGCACCTAAGATAAACTATCAAAGAGGGCTTTTACATGGGTTATAACATGAGGTGTAGGGATATGATAAACACGGTTTTGTTGGATAAGGGATATTTTACTGGTGGCGAGTTAAAGATCTTGATTAATTACATGTACTATACAATGTTGCTAAGCCAAGACTCGACTCAATATTAAGCTAAAAACAAAATAACAAAAACATAAAATAAACATAAAATAAAACGGGACGGTAGTCCGTATGTTTTTTCTACTTTTCTTTTTCTCATTTTTTTGTATTTTTTTGATTTTTTTTTTTTTTTTTTTTTTTTTTTTTTTTTTTTTTCATACACTCTTGCCCTACCATCCAAAATAATACATCATAGGGGCGTTGCATTCCCCTTACACTTGAACTTTTACATAACTTTACAAATAACTATTCTAATGACTCGAATTAAGATAATTGAAAAACTTGGAGTACTTTTAAAATATTTAGCACATATGGGGGTAATAAATGATGTTCTTCCCCATTACTCCATTACACTAGTACTTTACCCATGAGTCCCAATCGTCCCAAAACAATATGTACAAGGATATGACTCGACTTAGCAACCATTTAATCAATTAGATAATTAACTTGGGTTTAAACAAATGTTGTCACAATAATGCACTAAAAATGAGTGCATACAAGGTGGGCTAAGGCGATTTGGGTGTACATTTAAGTGGGGTGTAACAAATTCTTCCTTTAAGTAGAATGCTTAAAGGTCGAAACGAAAAGATAGGCTCTGAGGGGTGTACTAGGGTATCGTGTACTAAAAATGAGTACAACGCAAAGGGTGTGGGAGAATTACTTGACCAATGTAGCCAAAGTAATTATAACAAAAACACAGGTGTAAAACAATGGGTTAATCCTAATGCCTCTTATCATGTAGTAAATCTAACTACACGAATGTAGTCTCACTTGTGGCCTCGGAATGGTCCTAACGCAAGTTCTAGAATCTAAGTGCTACCGGTACACACATCATAGCATAAATGCTTTTCCTACCAATTCTAGGGGCGAACCTCACATATTTGGGGGTGGAAATTTTTTTAGTGGTACGGTTTTGTGCTAGTCATATAACTCCTATCCGTGAGACGCTCATTAAGATCAAAGTTTCACTCCTATATGTTGTAAATTTTTTTTTTTTTAATTTGGCACTAAAATTGCCCTAACAGGTATTTTTCTCAGTTTTATTACACATCTACCATCAAACAAACAAAAATCAAGTGCAATTGTATTCTCTAAAGTATCGTACTTTACCCCCCCTTACACTTAAGATGAACATTGTCCCCAATGTTCAAATAACAAGATGTAAAAGTAACAAGGTAAAAGAATGAAATCAAATACTCCCCTGATTCGTTTGGTGGATAAGGAGGTAACATGGTTAGATCTTCTTCCAAGAGAAAGTAGAAGCTCCAAGACTAATGCATCGCCAAAAGCTTGATTCCCCATACATCTCCTTGTCCAAAATAACCTGTTAAACCTGAGAAAACAAACACGAAAACCTGCATAACATCGGCGGGATAAATTCTATATATAAGGATATAATGCTTGTGGAATGATAATTTTGCAGATTCCTGGAGATTATAAGTTAGAGATTTAATAAAAACTTTTTATGAAAACAAAACTTTCAAAATTTTTAGAAAATTAAAACTTGACGCCGTCAGGTTGTAAACCCTGACGCCGTCAGAAATTATCTGACAGAATTCTCATGTTAAGTTTCCGGAAAATTTTTGGAAAAACCTATACCTTACTTCCTGGAAATCCTGCAAAACATCATTATGACTCGATACAAGCATTTGACTCAAACAAATACTAATATGTATGTTAATTTAATATTATTACGATTCATGTTCATTTGTTCTAATAAACCGATTTGGATTTCCCTTACACTTAACTTTTGCAAAATACCTTTTGTAACACCCCAACCCGGCAAGGGTAGAAGTGTCACGTAAATGGTGACATATCAAAGGCAAGCATAACATACGACTTAAATAATACAATAGAATTCCAAAGGTTACAAATGAATTACAGAACTACAAGGTTACAATGAGAATGAAATAAAATACTAAGTCCAAAATGCATGTCTCTTCTAGTCATCACTAAGTCCAGGATAGCAATCTAAATCCAAAGCACTCCACTCTTAACCCAGCTTCCAACTAAAACCTGCCGCGGGAAAAGAAACGCGGCTGAGCTTAAAAAGCCCAGTGAACAGATATATAATAAACGGAAACGAAAACAAATGGAATTGAACAGAGATAGCATAATGAATAAGATATAAGTAAAGGTTTAGGACAGTAATCCACCACGAGCCCACATATCACATCACATATCACATCGTAACCATAATCTTCAAATCATATAGAGGGGAGACCTCTCAGATAATCAGATAATATGAGGGGTGTCCTCATTCTTCAAATGGAGTAGCTAGCTCCCACATTTTGTGAAAGACGTGGATTGCACCCATCATCAGTCACCACATAGCACATATCATATCACAATCACATATCACAACGTACCTAGGATGCATCTATTCGCCCCCCACATATCACATTGGCCATAATAATAATAATCATAAAGCGCGCATATCACAAATCACAATGGGGACGGTGTAACCAAATCACTAGGGCTACACACTAGTCATGCCAGTGGTGCATCACAGACACGGCCATGTTACCTTCATGGCTAGGAAACACATTTTGGCTCGTAGTATCAAACTGGGGTCAAAGGTCAAAGGTTCATATCAAAGCAAAGGTTCACAATGGTCATAATCATAGTTCAAATGTAAAGGTTCATATCACAGGGTTCATATCAAAAGGTTCACATGCCAAAGGTTCAAATGTCAAAGGTTCATAGCAAAGGTCAGGGTCACATCAAATCAGGGTTCAAGAAAACGAAGGCACCTTATTAAAAGGGCAGAATATCTGTACCTTATTCCAAAGCAAAGCACAAACCAAAAGAATAAGATGCAAAGGATCATGTCCTCTCCTTCTTCACACCTAGAGGGGTAGAAAAGAATTACAAACCTTTCCATTTTAAGTAACTTTCCATTTTTAGCAGGTTTCCATATTTAGTAAGTTTCCATAATTAGTAAGATTTCCATATTCTCATTTAGGTTAAGTTATTATTGAATCATAATATGGCTTTAGGGTGCATTTAAACAAGTCACAAAAGTTTAGGGTTATAAACGTAACTTTACCAAAGTTCAAGGTTTAAAATAGAAATCTAATAATTTACCATTCGAATACTTTATTTTCCAGAATTACACTTTTAGCCTCCAAGTTTCCAATATTTACGGATTACACCCCTTTACTTTATTAATTTACAAGTTAATCTTATACTTACATAATTTACAAATTTAACCTTTACAATATTCATATTACACATCAAGTCCTTTTTATTCTTTCAAATTACAGAAGTAACCTTCAATATTATTATGTTACAAACAGCCCTTAAACTTTCGGTAAATTACATATTTAGCCCTTGTACTTTATTACATTACAAATCTATTTACATAATTAACCATAATTACATATTAAGCCCTTAATTTCTCAATTTTACACAATGAACACTTATTTTAACATGTTATACGAACACACCCTTAAACATTCACAATTTACACATCAAGTCCCTCTAGTTATCAAAATTACATATTTAGTCCTTTAATTTACAATTTTAACCTTTAATTATTTACAATTACATATTAAGCCATTAAATTACCAAAATTACACATAACCCCCTGAATATAATTTATTACTCAAAACAGCACCAAGTTTCTAGAAATTACATATTTAGTCCCTCATTTTTATTTATTTTTAATTCGACATTAATATTACAAATTAAATCCTTTTCTTGCCTAATTTACATACAAGACCCTCATGTTATAATTTTTACACATTCTCCCAGGTCCATACAATATTACAAAAATATCCCACAAGTTTTAATAATTATAAAACACCCCCCTTAACTTATTATTTCCAAATCGTTATGCATAAAAACTTAACAAAATCAAACCATAATAATCCCAATCATTATCCAATAATTTTACCATCATTATAACACTATTATTTCCAGATTTCATCACTAAAAACCCTAGGTCGATTTGTTCTTAGGGTTTTCCACGATTTCCCCTTTTTATTTCTTAAATCCGGTTTTAACTAAATTCCATAAATCACGAATTCGACTCAAACAAATCAAAACACCATTTTTCTCATGTTATATGAAGCATATAGAACCCAGGAAAAATAAGTAAACACCTCAGAAAAATCGCATGGCTTTATTAGATTCGATTATTCAAAATTAGGGTTTTAAGCTATTTATTTTTCATTCGATCAATACATGAAGCATGGTTCGATTTCCATATTTTTCCCATGTTATATGTGATTAAGAGAGAGCTAGAAAAATACCAGAAATATTTTAGATCAAGGGATTCACACGCTTGGAATTATTGTTGCTCGGTTAGGGTTTTTCGAACCAATTAAATCACCACGAACACACGATCGACTCCAAGACCTTGTGGCTATTTTTCTCACCTTCTTTACACTATGAAGAACTCCAGAAAAATACTCCCTTGATTCAAAAAAATCGGATTGAGGTGTGGGTGAATTTTTGGATGTGGCGGCACTTTAGTTTTTAGGGTTTAGAGGTGAAATAAATTAGGGATTTGGTATAACTTGGTTAGACCGAGTATTTTGGGGGAGGGTTAGGCCAAATAACCGGCCTTCACAAGGCCCAAATTAATTTACCCTTTATTTTGTGTATTTTCCTAATTTAATTGTGATTTAAATGCTTTTTAATTAATAATAATTGTGTATTTAAATTTTTGGCGCACACAAGGGTATTTTGGTCATTTTAAAACTTGTATAAATATTAATCGAAGTCGTCAAAATTATTTTGTATCATATCTTGCTCGTTTCCAGAAGTTTGGGATCGATTCGGAACTTTAATTAAGCTTTAATTAAATTTTAAAGTTTCAGGGGCATTTTGGTAATTTTTGCATGTTTTAGATTTTCGGGTTTTACAACTCTTCCCCTCTAACAGAAAAATTTCGTCCTCGAAATTTGCAAAGAATCAGAAGTGAAAGGATCGAAAACAAAATAGGGACGTACTAGATCAGAATACAAAAATGCGGATAACTAGCTTATGTCGATTCCTCGGTTTCCCAGGTAGCTTCCCGCTCTGGGTGGTTCTTCCAAAGAATCTTTACGAACGGAGATGAAATGAAATAGAAGACACAACGGACAGCGAACGGAAATGTAAAAGGCTTGTTTCTCATGACTCTTCATTGCCGATCCAAAAGTAACTTCAGTTCCCAGAAGTGACATATCATACGAAATTCAGATTGCAAGGATCATATTCAGCATGACGAATGGTTATCATATTCTCTCAGAAGAGATACAAGGATACGCAAGATTGCGATGGATATGCCGTCCATAGCATTCGATTAGGCAAATCGGATGAGATCGTACCGAAAATAAATTGTGGGTGATATCAAATGGCAGGAACTTGTAGCAGAACTTAAGATTCTTATCGGAATAACAAAGGTCAGCAGCCGCGTATCGAGAAATCCAAACGTATCAATTCATATAACGGCGAACAGATTAAGCGTACTGGTGGAATGAACCTAAATCTTACAGATGCAAAAATTCTCACATCTCTCAGCAAAATTCTAAGGTTTCTAAAGTACTCCTCGAAATATCCTATGAACATAATGAAGGTACGTCATATGACGTAGGTATTATCACGTTCGCGAACCGTCATAATACCAGCATCATATGAGTATACCATCATGATGGTCATACTTTATCTCAAGTCGCGAACAGAACTACTTATCCTAACCACCTATCAGTCTTTCTCCTCCTAAGGTTGGTCCAAAACAAACATCACTACGGATTCTAAATCGAAGGAATTTGAACGTACAAATAGCGTAACGGAATACGTAAACATCAAAATGAAACTCGTAGTCAAAACGTCAGGTCTTCCAAAAATTTACCATCGTTCTCATAACGAACCATCGTCTAACAAATGCATAACGAACACCGAACGGACTTTCTAATTGGAAAAAAAAAAAAAGTTTATTCAAAGATCTTAACGAAAGGCAACGGAAACTTAAGGGGTCTAACGGACAATGAATAACGTCTTCAATATCTTCATCCTTTATATAAAAAAAAAATCAAATCTTCCGAATCCAAACGTTTACTACAAAATTTCATCCCTTCAATTTCATGATCTCGAATCCTTTCAAATTCCAAGTAGCCGCTCTCTTGTCTAATCATACGATCATAGGGTGAAAAGGAAATCATAAACTTGAGTCTGGTTCCTCAAGTCTTCGACACTTCTTCTGGACACTTCGGTGTGGTAGCATGAATCTCTTACGTGATCACCGTGCATTCCTCCATTGGCGAGTCTGCTTCAGCTCTCAATTCATCTTAGTACAACTAAAATGACTAGAGAAACAAGGTTGCGTGCCTCCTACAGGTCTTCTAACATGATTCAGAATTCACCAACTTAACTGCTGTGGACTTCCTGGTTTATGTGCTGAAAGCTCATCTCCTACGGTCTGGTCGTCTTGATGCCCAACTGAAGTCTCCACGTGCTGCTTGGGGTATAATTGAGTCTCATCTCAGTCTGTCTTCTTCTCACCTGCTTCTCTCTTGGTAATGCCTGACACGAACCTCTTCTGCACATCTTCTACAAGGTTTCTAACTCTGACAATGGTCTTCAGACCTGGTCCTTTTTGTGGAAGCTCTTTAGTCATCGGATACCTGGTGGTGTTGTTTGCTACAATCTCTGATCGTCAAGTGAATCTATTCTTCTAGAACAAAGGGTCGGTTCACTTCATACTAAAAATGGTCAACGTGTTCCTCGTTCGTCTCTGAGCACAAACATACTATCATACTATGACAATTGTCCGAATATTTGCGAAAACATGGATCTTCTAGCCAATACAATTGACATCATTCCAAAATCATAGTGGTCACACGAGTACTTAAAGAAACTTCAGGAAATCTTCTTAGGGAAAACTTCATATCACTGATCTTTCTCTTCACAAATAAAATTGCAATGCATCACGGAATTTTTAATCTCAACTAATCAATTTCCTTCTCAGAAGTGCTTGTGGTTGCTTCCTTAGTCCTTTAAACTAAATGAGGTCGGCTGCTACGGAGTTTCAAGAATAGAACGAATCAAATATTGATACGCGGAGTGGATAATGATTACGGTTAAATTCACAATAGTCGGTGCACCGCCGCGTACTTCTCTCTTTCTTATTCATAAACAAACAGGAGCATTCCAAGAGATCGTTGAGGTGAACAAACTCGTATTCCATCAGTTCCTACGATCTCTTAACTTCCTTAGATTAGTTCAACGCAAACTTTATTTCCCAAACGGATCTCAAAAAGTTCATCAGAAACACCAGAAATTCGTACAACAAACTTTCAAATGCCGGAGCTTTCCAAGAGTGGATACTAACAGACGTTAGGAGAAAATTGGAAATCAAAGAGATCGGAGTATGTGCTTCATAGCAACAATAATCTTAACAGATTCAAATGATTGAGAATATCATATCAAAATATGGTGAAGCAGATTGTTAAAGGTCGCATTTCAAATATGGCAGTCTACGGTAGCTTCACAAAAGTCACCAATCCACAATCAAAAGACCTCAAAGTCAAATACATCCAAGGTAAACGGATTCTTAGAGCGAATGTGGTTGTCAAATCATACGGATAGTTCACATATCAAATTTTGGTACATGGTTCATCAAAGTGTGGGATAGGAGAGTATTAGATTATATCAAAGTCAAATATATCACATTGAGGGTTAGAATAGTGAACAGTTCAAAGGATCGGAATCTTGTTTAGCTTATAGCATAGGAATGGTAGGGTGTGCACCGATAGTAATACGAACATCGTTTAACTGTCAGAGTTGAGATGTAGGGAATATCAGTTATTAGCATCAGCATGCTTAGATAACAATTCCGTACTAGACAAATATCAACATCAATTCCTTCTAAAGGAAAAGTTGGTTAACATACAACGTTCATCATTCAAATGACGTAAGGTAAGACTTCCTCGTCTTCTGCGATAAACGTTCTTATAAAGTATGACTAAAGGCAAAGGCAAGATTCAGAGTGATGCGGAAGCAATTACTACTCACATGGATGCCCTAGACTACCCATTCCTCACCGGTTATGACTTATATTCCTATGGGAAAATTCTACGCAACTTCGCAAAGGTTATCCTACGAGCGCCTACAGTGGAAACTTAGGGGTCCTAACTTACACAGGCCAAGGGTAGATGTACTACAAGTCGTAAACCTGTCTCTGATACCATAATTGTAACACCCCAACCCGGCAAGGGTAGAAGTGTCACGTAAATGGTGACATATCAAAGGCAAGCATAACATACGACTTAAATAGTACAATAGAATTCCAAAGGTTACAAATGAATTACAGAACTACAAGGTTACAATGAGAATGAAATAAAATACTAAGTCCAAAATGCATGTCTCTTCTAGTCATCACTAAGTCCAGGATAGCAATCTAAATCCAAAGCACTCCACTCTTAACCCAGCTTCCAACTAAAACCTGCCGCGGGAAAAGAAACGCGGCTGAGCTTAAAAAGCCCAGTGAACAGATATATAATAAACGGAAACGAAAACAAATGGAATTGAACAGAGATAGCATAATGAATAAGATATAAGTAAAGGTTTAAAGAGTAAAGGTTTAGGACAGTAATCCACCACGAGCCCACATATCACATCACATATCACATCGTAACCATAATCTTCAAATCATATAGAGGGGAGACCTCTCAGATAATCAGATAATATGAGGTGTGTCCTCATTCTTCAAATGGAGTAGCTAGCTCCCACATTTTGTGAAAGACGTGGATTGCACCCATCATCAGTCACCACATAGCACATATCATATCACAATCACATATCACAACGTACCTAGGATGCATCCATTCGCCCCCCACATATCACATTGGCCATAATAATAATAATCATAAAGCGCGCATATCACAAATCACAATGGGGACGGTGTAACCAAATCACTAGGGCTACACACTAGTCATGCCAGTAGTGCATCACAGACACGGCCATGTTACCTTCATGGCTAGGAAATACATTTTGGCTCGTAGTATCAAACTGGGGTCAAAGGTCAAAGGTTCATATCAAAGCAAAGGTTCACAATGGTCATAATCATAGTTCAAATGTAAAGGTTCATATCACAGGGTTCATATCAAAAGGTTCACATGCCAAAGGTTCAAATGTCAAAGGTTCATAGCAAAGGTCAGGGTCACATCAAATCAGGGTTCAAGAAAGCGAAGGCACCTTATTAAAAGGGCAGAATATCTGTACCTTATTCCAAAGCAAAGCACAAACCAAAAGAATAAGATGCAAAGGATCATGTCCTCTCCTTCTTCACACCTAGAGGGGTAGAAAAGAATTACAAACCTTTCCATTTTAAGTAACTTTCCATTTTTAGCAGGTTTCCATATTTAGTAAGTTTCCATAATTAGTAAGATTTCCATATTCTCATTTAGGTTAAGTTATTATTGAATCATAATATGGCTTTAGGGTGTATTTAAACAAGTCACAAAAGTTTAGGGTTATAAACGTAACTTTACCAAAGTTCAAGGTTTAAAATAGAAATCTCATAATTTACCATTCGAATACTTTATTTTCCAGAATTACACTTTTAGCCTCCAAGTTTCCAATATTTACGGATTACACCCCTTTACTTTATTAATTTACAAATTAATCTTATACTTACATAATTTACAAATTTAACCTTTACAATATTCATATTACACATCAAGTCCTTTTTATTCTTTCAAATTACAGAAGTAACCCTCAATATTATTATGTTACAAACAGCCCTTAAACTTTCGGTAAATTACATATTTAGCCCTTGTACTTTATTACATTACAAATCTATTTACATAATTAACCATAATTACATATTAAGCCCTTAATTTCTCAATTTTACACAATGAACACTTATTTTAACATGTTATATGAACACACCCTTAAACATTCACAATTTACACATCAAGTCCCTCTAGTTATCAAAATTACATATTTAGTCCATTAATTTACAATTTTAACCTTTAATTATTTACAATTACATATTAAGCCATTAAATTACCAAAATTACCCATAACCCACTGAATATAATTTATTACTCAAAACAGCACCAAGTTTCCAGAAATTACATATTTAGTCCCTCATTTTTATTTATTTTTAATTCGACATTAATATTACAAATTAAATCCTTTTCTTGCCTAATTTACATACAAGACCCTCATGTTATAATTTTTACACATTCTCCCAGGTCCATACAATATTACAAAAATATCCCACAAGTTTTAATAATTACAAAACACCCCCTTAACTTATTATTTCCAAATCGTTATGCATAAAAACTTAACAAAATCAAACCCTAATAATCCCAATCATTATCCAATAATTTTACCATCATTATAACACTATTATTTCCAGATTTCATCACTAAAAACCCTAGGTCGATTTGTTCTTAGGGTTTTCCACGATTTCCCCTTTTATTTCTTAAATCCGGTTTTAACTAAATTCCATAAATCACGAATTCGACTCAAAAAAATTAAAACACCATTTTTCTCATGTTATATGAAGCATATAGAACCCAGGAAAAATAAGTAAACACCTCAAAAAAATCGCATGGCTTTATTAGATTCGATTATTCAAAATTAGGGTTTTAAGCTATTTATTTTTCATTCGATCAATACATGAAGCATGGTTTGATTTCCATATTTTTCCCATGATATATGTGATTAAGAGAGAGCTAGAAAAATACTAGAAATATTTTAGATCAAGGGATTCACACGCTTGGAATTATTGTTGCTCGGTTAGGGTTTTTCGAACCAATTAAATCACCACGAACACACGATCGACTCCAGGACCTTGTGGCTATTTTTCTCACCTTCTTTGCACTATGAAGAACTCCAGAAAAATACTCCCTTGATTCAGAAAAATCGGATTGAGGTGTGGGTGAATTTTTGGATGTGGCGGCACTTTAGTTTTTAGGGTTTAGAGGTGAAATAAATTAGGGATTTGGTATAACTTGGTTAGACCAAGTATTTTGGGGGAGGGTTAGGCCAAATGACCGGCCTTCACAAGGCCCAAATTAATTTACCCTTTATTTTGTGTATTTTCCTAATTTAATTGTGATTTAAATGCTTTTTAATTAATAATAATTGTGTATTTAAATTTTTGGCGCACACAAGGGTATTTTGGTCATTTCAAAACTTGTATAAATATTAATCGAAGTCGTCAAAATTATTTTGTATCATATCTTGCTCGTTTCCAGAAGTTTGGGATCGATTCGGAACTTTAATTAAGCTTTAATTAAATTTTAAAGTTTCAGGGGCATTTTGGTAATTTTTGCATGTTTTAGATTTTCGGGTTTTACACCTTTATATGTAGTTAAGACGAAGTTAAAAACAAGATAAAGCATTTTCACAGTTTAGTTTTGAACATGAATCAAGAATAATAAAAATTAAACATACATACGGAAACAAATAAAACAAACAAATAAATAAACATACAAAGCAAATAAAGCTTGGGTTGCCTCCCAAGAAGCGCTTTTCTTTATTAACGAGTCTTGTAGCTAGACTCAAAGTCATGTACATTACGTGACTTCTTCATCATTCATAATGACGTATCCCTGATAGATATAATCCTTGTTATCAGGGTGGTGGTATCTCAATCGCCCGACATTCGCAGTCACTTCACCTCCTCCCTTGCTGGTCAAGCTTACTACCCCATCTTGGTGTAGACTTTTAATTGTGAATGGTCCGTACCACCAAGGACTTGGTTCATCGGTAGGTGCTTTTGTTTCTGAATGCCTTAGGAGCACTGAGTCTCCTTTTGTAAATTCAACGGGGTTATTGGTCTGCTTATCAGCCTCAATATAATCGTTATTTCCGCCCTTACATTCTCTAATCTCATTTTCCTTGTAATTCTTAATCCTTGCCTCCCATGCACGGATTTTCTCTCGAACATTACCACGGATTATATTGGGGTTCGCCTCCATCTTCTTTTGTAGAGCAACATCTCGTATATGACGTGGGATCGTTGGGAAGTTTATCGTTTTCTTCCCCTTCTTCATTAGGATGGCACTATTTCCGTAATCGATTTGTGCCCTAGTGGTAGCGAGAAAGGGTGCCCCAAGGATTATTGGCATATTCATATCATTCCTCTCAATAATCATGAAGTCGACCGGATACAGGAATCCGACAACGTTGACCAACACATCTTCTGCAATTCCTAACGGGTACTCATAAGAGTGTTTTGCAAAGGAGAGTTTAGTATGGGTGATGGATGGCAATTCATCGGTTAACTGGACATAAACGGATAAAGGCATCAAATTTACGTCGGAACCTTGGTCAGCTACCGCATCCAGATACTTGAGTTTTCCAATGCTGCATGGTATTTCGAAGACCCCGTAGAATTCCTGCTTTTCCACTAACTTTTGTCTTATGAGGCACTCATACAATTGCCCTCCGGGTAATGTGTCGGATTCATCATCCGGTTCCATTCTCTTGGACTCCTTGTTGGGTAGATGAGTACGTCGATAGTTTCTCACCCAATCGTTTATGGTCTCCTTGTTTATATCGTGCTTCAAGTAATGCCTCACTTGTTATAACTTTGGCGGTTCTACCAATTGGCGCTCCTTAGAGGGCGCCTCCTTGCCTTTGTCTGAATCGCAGTTGCAGGCATTGGCGTTTCCATCATTAAGTGGGACGAGGTCAATTTTGTTAACTTCCATAGTTATCGATTTCCCTCTTCCATTATTTTCGCCCTCTTGGACGACGGAGATGGCCTTGGCAAATTTAGTGTTGCGAACTTCAACGTCATTCCTCACCAGCACTTTTTCAGGAGCTTTTGTATTTGTGTATTCTTTCAAAAGGTTCATCATCTCCGCCATCTTCTCTTCCATTTCCTCCTTCTGTTTGTAGACGGCTTCCTCAAATTTTGCCAACCGTTCGGAGTGTTTTGACATGTACTCTCTCATTCGAGCTTCGAATGTTGGACTAAGTTCCTGAGGTGGTGAGCTGGGTTGAGCGTGCTTATGGAAGGGTTTAGTATTTTCCCTAAGGGGTGATTCGGACAATGGTATTTGCTTAACGCATGAGACCGAGTTAATTGTTGCTTTTTGTGGACTTAAGGGTCTCTTTTGCTTTTCCATAAGATATGCAACCCTTTTCTCAAGTTCACTAACGCTTTCCTCAGTGATTTGATTGGCTGTATCGGGCGATGAATATGTCTTGACCGCCGAGCGTACGTCGTGGGAAACTTGCCACAATTCATCATCATCGGATGCAAGGTCATCAATGATTTCCCATGATTCCTCGGCGCTTTTGTCGCGCAATCTGCCCCCGGCGGCTCGATCGATGGCACGCTTGGTGTGGTAATCAACATGGTCATAGAAGATTTGGATTTGAAGCCAGAGATTTATGCCATGATGAGGGACTTTTTGGAGTAAGTCCTTGAATCGAATCCATGCCCCATACAGGGTCTCGCCTCGACGTTGTTCGAACATCAAGATATCCTTCCTTAACTTGGTAGTTCTTCCAGGTGGGAAAAACTGAGCAAGGAAATGAGTGGTGAGATCATCCCAAGAGGTGATGGATCCTACGGGTAGACGCTTTAGCCATTGACTAGCTTGGTCCCGCAGAGAGAATTGAAAGAGACGCAATCGGGTCGTCTCTCGAGTGGCAACATCAAGGTCTATAGAATCAACAATTTTGAGAAAGTCCTTGAGATGTTGATTAGGATCTTCGGAACGAAGTCCATGGAATGCGCATCCGCTTTGCACCAACCGGATGGTGTCGGATCGCAAGGGAGTGACATTGGATCCTTGAGTGAGCTCAATGGTGTTTCGATAGCCATGGTGGCTAGGACGGGAGTAGTCTCCTAAGGTACGGGCTCTAGGAGGTGGTGGTGGTTGTTGTGGTGGTGGGTTGTTGGGATCGAGGATATTACCACCTTCCATGATGTCGGATGGTAATGGTTACGAACAAAGAAACGAAGAAAAAAGATAGACTAAAGAAAATCTAGAAAAATAAAATAAAAATCTCACTAGAAAGGAATCTAGTGAGTAGACCTAATAAAATAAAAATTCAACCTAAACAATAACTATTCCCCGGCAGCGGCGCCAAAAACTTGATGCGTGGTTTTGCGACCTTACAACAGGTTTTACCTCTCGAGGGATCTCAAGAGGCTTACAACCCCACCAGGCAGTGTACCTGACCGATGTAGTATAGTGTAGTGGTAAGTACGGGGGATTGATCGTTCTCCACAGGGAATAGTGTCGTTAGGATTGAAAAACTACTCTAATTAGGTCTAAGGGTGAGAGAAGATTCTTTTTTGTATTTTTTTTATTTTTTATGAAAGCAAGTAAAATCTCGGGTTTGAAGGAGTGGGCGGAATTAGTTGCTAGTCAACTAACCCAAATAACTACGAATGCAAATAAAATAAAATAACTGAAAATGAAAAGGTTGTGAAACTTATGTGGAGAGAAATGTGTTTACTTAGATTTCCTTACTCCCTAACTGTCTTTTACCGGTTGATTAGTGTGTATTAATTGCGTGGATGACGGGTGTATTCCTTAATACCAATCGTGGGGTGGCGTACGTACTTCCCCAACTCTATGAGCTCCTACTTCACTCCTATGTCGAGCCGGCTAGGAAGCTCCTAACATGGGATCACTAGAATTCGCTCATGCATTAAATACAACCATAAAAACCTTAGTACGCATTGGTTCATGTTTCTTAAGACGTTCAAGCAAGTTACCGTATAGGAAGTTAGCCAGTTTTCTTAAGCCTAACATCGATGAACAATCATCCAATACAATTAATAACACACTAATAACCAATAATCAATAGCTAGGTTTCATTAGATCTAAGCAAACACAAGATAAATCTAGCCTAGCATGTTAATCAAAAGACAAGAACAAGATATAATCAAACAACACATAGACATATTGATTGATTAAATGAACACTTATCTTCAATTAAACATGGGAGATCCAAGGGTATGAAAACCCTTAAAAATGGCAGAAATTCGTCTTTAGGGTTTCTCCTCACAAAGTTGCACACTAATGACAAAAAATTGCAAAACTATATATAGAGTTTAAGGGCTGACGGCGTCACGTTATAGATCTTGACGCCGTCACCTCGCCGTGTCTAGGGTTCCCGGATGGCCTTCCTGACGCCGTCCCTCTTTAGACCTCCAAAATCCGCTCTGGCTTATCAAAGCTTGACGCCGTCAGAAATGAGCTTGACGCCGTCCCTCTTTAGCTTAAACTGTGACGACCTTGATCACTTCAAAGGGTGACGCCGTCAGATTTTCCCTTGTGAAATTCTCTGGCTTATCATGAGTAATTTTCATATCCATCTTTTTTGCCAAGCCGTGACGCCGTCTGGGCCAATCCCTGACGCCGTCAAAGGTACTTTCCAGCATAATTTTGAGACTTTGTCGTTTTCTTCACTTTTATGCTCCAAAAACGTCCAAAATGCTTCCTTTTCCAGATTTCTTCTCCAAAGTACCTAAAATGACAAAAGGAACAATTTAGGGCAATATTTGATCAAATAAATACGATTTAGGGCTTAAATGACCCTCTAAAAGCGGTACACTTTTGGCTTCATCACCAACACATGTTTGTTTGTGTGTTTCCTTTGACAATCTAAGCCCAGAAATGTTCTCAAAGCCTTAGAAGACTCAAGCTGGGTAGAAGCAATGCAAGAGGAGCTTCTCTAATTCAAGATTCAGAAGGTTTGGGTACTAGTGGATTTACCCAAAGGTATGAGAATAATTGGAACCAAATGGGTTTTTAGAAACAAGAGGGATGAAAGGGGAGTTGTGATCAGAAACAAGGCTAGGCTTGTAGCCCAGGGGTATACAAAAGAAGAGGGAATAGACTCTGAAGAAGTTTTTGCACCAGTATCTAGGATTGAAGCAATCAGACTGTTCTTAGCCTATGCTTCTTTCATGGGCTTTACTGTTTACCGAATGGATGTTAAGAGTGCATTTTTGTATGGTACTATTGAAGAGGAGGTATATGTCTCTTAACCTCCAGGTTTTGTAGATCCAGAACATCCTAACAATGTGTACAAAGTGGTGAAAGCTCTTTATGGACTACATCAAGCTCCAAGGGCATGGTATGAAACTTTGGCTTCTTATTTGTTAGAGAATGGATTCCAAAGGGGCAAGATTGATCAGACTCTATTCATCAAGAAGACCAAGAAGGATATCTTGCTGGTACAGGTTTATGTAGATTATATCATATTTGGATCCACAAGGAAGGAAATGTGTTTAGAATTTGAGAAACTTATGCATGATAAGTTTAAGATGAGTTCCATGGGAGAACTTACCTTCTATTTGGGGTTGCAAGTAAAGCAATCAACTGAAGGCATATTTATCTGTCAGGATAAATATGTGACAGAGATACTAGTGAAGTTTCAATTTGCTGCTGCTAAAGTGGCAAGCACACCAGTTGATCCAGAGAAACCTTTTATTAAGATGCTGATGGAGAAAGTGTTGATGTACACACCTACAGATCAATGATAGGATCCTTGATGTATCTTACCTCATCAAGACCAGATATCATGTTTGTTGTATGTGCCTGTGCAAGGTTTCAAGTCACTGCCAAGGCTTCTTATTTAACTGCTGTCAAGAGGATCTTTAGGTACCTTAAGTGTCAACCTAGGTTGGGTCTGTGGTATCCTAGGGAATCACCTTTTGATTTGGTATCATATTTAGACAGTGATTATGCTGGTGCAAGCCTAGATAGGAAATCCACAACTGGTGGTTGTTAGTTCCTTGGTTGCAGACTTATATCATGGCAATGTAAGAAGTAGACAATTGTGGCAACTTCTACAACTGAAGCTGAGTATGTAGCTGTTGTAAGTTGCTGTGGTCAAGTGCTTTGGATTCAAAATCAACTGCTTGACTATGGGTATAATTTTATGAATACCATGATATATATTGATAATAGCAGTACAATATGCTTTATTAAAAATCCAGTGCAATATTCTAAAACAAAACACATAGAAATTAGGCATCATTTTATAAGAGACTGCAATGAGAAAAAGTTAATTCAAGTTGTTAAAATTGATATTGATCAAAACTTTGCAGATCATCTCACAAAATCCTTTGATGTAGGAAGGTTTCAATACTTGGTAGTAAGTATTGGAATGCTTAATCCTTAAAGTTTTTAATCTGTGTGTTTTTGAACATTAAAAATTGGCTTTGTATTGCTAGGTTTGTCAATTAGTACTGTTTTGTATAATTTGTACTGCTAGTACAAATTTGGATTGTTTGTTAGAACTATTAGTCATCTGTTTATACTGCTATGAAGCAAAAACTTTGCAATTTGTTTTCTTGGTTTTTGGACTAACATTTGTAGGTCATGGAGTTGATAATGACAAAATCAATCCTGAAATTGTTATGTATGAAAGATCTAGACTTCCCCTTCTGTCTTGATCTTCGATTTTATGCATAAAGGAATTACTAGTGCATTATGTGAGCAGCATTTGGTAGATTAGTTGCTAACATAATAGGTTGTTGATGGACAGAGTTTGGGGATCCATTAACAAAGGATTTATACCTAAGTTACCTGATTCTTTAAAACTTCTTTCTTGAAATCTTATTATGATGTTTTGTATTTGAATTGATGGCTTAGTTAGTCAGATAGTAACTGACCTAACTCACTCTCTACCATTTTATACTTTTGTATAATGTGTTAGTCTAAGGACATCTGGTAGAGAGAACAACGAGCAACCGTGAATCTAACACTATTTGTGTTAGAGGCAACACCTGCCACGTGCTGGAAACCCTGTCAAGAAAGCTCTTTGAATGAGTTTATCTGATCACAGGCAGTTATTTATAACTGAAATCATTGGTTCTCACACAACCAGAGGTTGCATTAAACCGAAATTATGATTAAGTGTCTGTCTTTACACTCAATCCCTTCAAAATGGTTGTAAGCAGTATGGTTTTTAATCAAAATTGAGTTCATACTGCTGAGTCAAATTTTTCCAAAAAGTTTGTACTGCCAGGCAAAACGTTAGTTCTGGTGTGAAATAATAGCTTTTTGAAAATAGTCGTTGAGAGTTAGTTGAGATTTTTACTGATTAATTCCTTATTTTAAGGGTTTCCTTTTTGGATATTTTTACTTTTAATCTATTTTATTCACCTTATCTTCAATCAAAAGTTATCTTTTAATTGAAGTCGGTCCAATAGAAACCCTAATAAGTCTTTCATAATATCTCAATTCACTTTCTTCATCTACTTTTTAACCTAAAATTACACTATTCCCAGCAGTCAAATCCAACTTTTACTGAAAACTAATGAATTCTTTATCTTTTGTTGACAAGCACAACATGGTCGCATTTTTGGAAAAAGCAGAGGATGATACGCAATTCCATCAGATAGTGGACTTTTTAAATGCTTCCCACATAAGGTATTCTTTAACATTAAATCCCACTATCTATGTCTCCCAAATCAAAGAGTTTGGCAGAATGCTACTGTCAAAACATTTGACAGTGGTGACAAAGAGTTAAATGCCACAGTGGATGGAAAATCCATCACTCTTACTGAATCATCACTCAGAAGGCATCTCTATCTGAATGATAAAAATGGTATTAGTGCTATGCCAAACACTGAGATTTTTGAAACTTTAACCTGGATGGGGTACAACATCCAATCACAATCTTTAACTTTTCAAAAAGGTTGTTTTGCCCCACAATGGAGGTTTTTAATCCACACCATCCTTCACTGCCTCAGTCCTAAGAAAACCTTATGGGAACAATTCAGTAGCAATATTGCAACTGCTCTCATCTGCTTAGCTACTGACAGAACCTTCAATTTTTCAAAACTCATCTTTGAAGGAATGGTTAAAAATGTGAATAGCAAATCAAAGTTTTTAATGTATCCCAGGTTCATTCAAACTATTTTGAACATGAGGAAACATCAACTTCTTCCACATAAAAATGTTTATCCAACACCCAAACTTACCCAAAAACTTTTCAGTAATATGAGGATGGCCTCAAAAGGGTATAGTGGGGAAGAAGTTCCATTATTTGATTCAATGCTACAGGTACAGGGTGAAGGATCAACAACCCCAGTTGACTCCCAACACACACCCACAAGTTCAAAACAATTAGCCTCACAACCAACATCATCACCAGATAGGTCTATATCCAGAGAGGGCTCTGTTGTTCCTCAGCACAGAGACCCTACCCCTCCCCGTGTAGCAGATGAGGCTTACTTTGTCAGTATAGGAAGGGCTGCTTCTACTGTCTCAGGCTTAGAAGCTGGACATGACGGAAGTAACATAAATAAGACCCAACCTATGGCAAAACCAACAGTACCAAGTTCCTTTGAACCCAGTACTATTGGTGGAATCCCAAGCCAACTAAAAATATTGGGTGGCTCAGAGGCTCACCATGTGGTGGATTCTGAGTCTTTACCCCAGGATGCACCTCTCCCTGAAGGTCACACATCAGGAAGTGCTGAGGGCAGTAAGTCACTTAAGGAATTGATGGTAATTTGTACAAAATTGTCTGATAAGGTAAATACTTTGGAGACTGAGCTCACCACTCACAAGAGGGTTTTTGGAAAGGTCTATACTAAGCTTGTATTGAAGGTCTAGAAGTTAGAGCAGATGTCAACACATCAGGAAGTGCTGAGGTCAGTAAGTCAACACATATGGTGAGTTCATCTTCTACCTCCAGTTCATCAGATGGTCCAAGTGATGGTCCATATGAGGAATCTTCCAAACAGGGGAGGAAGATTGCCCAATTAGATGAAGATCCTCATGTTTCTTTGGTTCAAGAGGAGTTTGATACTCAGGGGAGCCAAGAACAGCAAATGGATCAAGTTACTGGAGCAAAGGCTATTGACTGAAGTACAAAAATTAGCTGCTCAAGAAGCTGCTGATAGGGAGCTAGCTGCCAAGTTACAAGAAGAGGAAAGGTCATAGTTCACAAGAGAAGAACAAGAACAAGCCATTGATGATCTTTTGGAGCAAATCAGGCAGAGTCAAAGAAAGAAGAAAGCTTATCAGAAGAAACCCCCTACCAGAAAAGAACAACTGTCTTACATAAAAACCTATCTAAGGCATCATGACAACTGGAAGGAACAACATTTCAAAAGAAGATCCTATGATCAAATAGAAAAGTTCTATATCAATGTACATAGGAGAATGCAGATATTCCTAAGAGGTGATTTAGAAACAGTTGAAGGCAGAGGAGAGAAAAGAGCAGCAGAGCAATTGGAATCAAAGGAGTCCAAGAAACAAAGAACTAAAGAAGAAATAATTCAGGAGGAACCAGTTGAAGAAGAAGAAATATTAACCGATGAACAGATCCATGGAATGATGGTGGTAGTTCTAGAAGCTCTTAATATTGATCCCATTCAAGCCAAACATCCCATCATTGATTGGGAAGTTTATTCAGATGGAATGATCAAGGGATGGAAAATCATCAGAGTAGAAGCAAAATTTGAAGTCTACAAGTTCTTTGAATACATGATCAAAGCTTTTGATAGAGATGACTTGGATAAGCTTTGGAGCTTAGTTCAAGAAAGATTCAAGACTATAGATCCTACAGATGATAAAGACAAAGAGTTATGGGTAGAGCTAAAAAGACTGTATGAACTAGACTCAGGTGATGCTATATAGAGGTCTAAAGCTCAACACTTAGCTACCACATGGAGACTATTTGATAATTGTGGAGTACACAGAATATCTACTAAAGCAGGAGTGGAAATTTATATGTTTGTTGAGAAAGATTATCCACTGAGAGCAGAAGTACTAATGATCATGCTTGCATCAAGACTTAAAGTTGAAGAAAATTCAAAGATGGCAAGAGAGTTGATAAGGAAGATATTCCAACTACATGAAGAAATGAAAGCCAGAAGACTAAGATTGACAATGTAGTGTTTGGAAGAGTCCTCACATTCCTCACAAGGTATGCATTTAATTCAGAAAACTTGATGATTTAGGGTAAATCACAAGTTTAGGGGAGGATTGTTGGGAATTAAATGATTGAAGATTAGTACTGCTGAAAGATTACACTAACAGTACAAACTGCTAGTGTATAACTGAAGACTGCTGAAGAATAACTAACAGTACAAACTGTCGAGTTAGTACTGCTAGTATATAACAGAAGGTACTGCTGCATGATAAGGTTCTAGAAGGACGTGTAAAGGATAAGTATGGTATAGATTGTGTTGGGAATTAAATGTTTCTGACTTAGTACTGCTGGAAGAATACACTAACAGTACGTAGTGTATAAAGGAAGAATGCTGAAGAATAACTAACAGTACAAACTCTGAAGTTAGTACTGCTAGTGTATTAAAGAAGGTATTGCTGCTATGATAAGGATGCATCAAGGATAAGTATAGAATAGATCTTATGTATATCACAATTAGTTAGAAATATACGGTAGATACTTATCTTGTAAAGGACTCCTTAAGTCTATAAAAGGAGATCCTAGGTTAGATGTTTATGTACGAGTCATACAAGTTTTGTTTAGATTCAAGGTTGTTGTAACCCAAGTGATATTGAGATCACTCATATTATTCTTGAATAATATTGAATCGTTTGAAGTTAAACATTGTGTTCTTTGTTCATATTGCATTACTGTTACATTAAACAAATTCTTCTATGTGTGGTTGAGTAGATTCCGTATACTTAACTACATAACCTCAAAGTATCTTTAACACATCATAAGGGAGTAACATCCTAAGTGTTTGATCCTCTCAAGTGGTATCAGAGACAGGCTGATACTTTGTTTTTAGTAGAACTCTTTTTGAAGATTATGGACATGGAGACTACACAGACTAACATGGCTGCTAAATTACCTATGTTAAAGCAAAATGAATTTAAGATGTGGAGGCTGCGAATAGAACAGTACTTCCAAGTGCAGGACTATGAACTCTGGGAGATTATTGAAGAAGGAAACTGTAAATCCCCAAAAATCCGAAACATGTTAAAAGACCAAAATGCCCCTACAATCTTAAACTTGAATAATAAGCTTATAAAATACTAAATAAATTCCAAACTTCGGGAGATGAATAAGATATGAAGTAAAATAAATTCCACGACCACATTTGACATTTTGTGAAGTACCAAAATCATTGCTACACAATGTATATACCGAAAATATATTATATATATTAATAACATTATTTAGACTTTATTAATAAAACTAAAATATTTAAAAGCTAAAGAAATTATGGAAATTATCACTAATTGATTGGGTCATGATTTTTCCTGCGTTTTGCCAGCCCATCCCCCCTATCTCGGCAAAAATCATTTATAATAACAAACTCAATTAAAAACCCTAATAAACCTACCGATTGAATCAAAAACACACTCCAAAATTCTTTGCGCCTCCATCATAATTTCTGGAACTCGTGGGACAATTTTCTGGTGATCTTCATCATTCAAGTGAGCTGGGAAAAATAGCTAGAAGTCGTGGGGTTCGTTGGTTCGTTCGCTAGACATTTACTTGTGTCGTAATATCCATCCGATAGGTATAATCTCCAATAATTGTTTCGATCATCCTAAAATTCGTTTAGCATTTTTCATACGTTCCTTATATTGTATATGATCTGTGAAAAATATCTACAAGGTTTCTGGGTCGCTCGTTGGATCATGGTAGATTTGTTGGTGTCGAAAAGCTTGAACCGTATAACATAAAATCACAACGTTTCATCCTTTCATTCTAAAATCTTCCTGGTATTTTTCTACCACTCTACACATCATATATAACGTATATAAAATGATAGAACCGAACCATGCATCATATTTTGATCGTTTGATAATTTATGTGTATTGAAACCCTAAAAACGTAAATACATTATATAAAATCCATGCGATTTTTCTGAGCCTTATATATATTTTTGTGGGTTCTATACATATCATATAACATCACAAAAATGGTCGTTCGAATTGTTGAAGCCTAAATCCTTGTTTTCAAATTATTTAAAGTTATCGGATTAAATGGAAAATAAGGGAAAATATGAAAAAAACCCTAAAAACTATTCGAATTAGGGCTCACATAGATAGATCTGGGCTTTTAATGTATTTTAATAATGGTGTAATGATTACATGATGATTTGGATAATTAGGGTTTGAATTTGTTAATAAAAAAATGTTTACCGAATTGAAAATAATTAGTTAAGGGTGTGTTTTGTAATTATTCAAACTATTGGGATATTTTTGTAAGGTGGTAAAGATCTGGGGAAAAATGTATAAAATATGCTAGAGGGGTATTTTGTGTTAATTTGGTAATTAGAGGGTTTAATTGGTAAATACTTAATTATATTATTTCGATTCGTAATTAACTAAAATAAGGGGACCAAAAATGTAATTTCTGGTAAACCAAGGTTGGTTCGAATAATTCATTATAGTAAGGGTGTAATGTGTAATTTTGGGGATTTATTGGCCTAATGTGTAATTATTAATAATTAAAGATTGAAAATGTAAATTAATGGGTTTAATTTGTAAACTAATTAACTTAAGGGACTTGTTGTGTAATTCATGTAACATTAAGGGGGTGTTCGTATTAAATATTAAATTAAGGGTTTATGGTGTAAAATGGGAAAACTAAAGGTTTGATGTGTAATTATAAATGACATAAGGCTTAAAATGTAATTTATGTAATTCAAAGGGTATAAATGGTAAATTGTGAAACATAAAAGACTAAGAGTGTGATTCTGAATATTTATGTATTTAACATAAGCAATTTGGGATATCTTCATTTAAAACCCTTAACTTTGGAATATTTTCGATTAAAACCCTAATTTATGGAAAGTTACTAAAAATGGAAAGTCGGCTAAAATGAGAAATCTGAATTGAATAAGTTATTAATAATAAGCCGATCATTAATTCGTGTAGATTCGCTGAAGAAGGAGTTTATTCCGATCCTTATGTTTCTAGTGTGTGTTTCCCTGGCGGTTTAAGGTACAGATATTCTACCCTTTTTCAGTAAGGGTGTTTTCCCTCTCGTGACTCATTGATCTTGATTCGTTTTAAGATTCCCTAAGCCATTGCTATGTTCCCCTACACTTTGGTTCGTTTGATTGATTCGTTTTGATCTTGGTGTTCGATATGACCCTTTTTCTTTGAGCCTCTTTAATGATCCATTTGATATTCGTTCGTTACCTTGTGATATTAGTATTCGAGACACTTGATACTTCGAAGGTTCATTTGATTTTGGTAAATAGATGTGAAAACCTTTTAATTATAACATGGGAATGGTTTGAGGAAAACTTATTTTAAAACGATGTTTATGAAATATGCGATACCACTTTCATTTGGAATTTTACTAAACTTTTATGAAAACTACTTTTAAAGATTATTTTGTAAGAACAGTTATTAAAGATCATTTTAATGAAAACTATTTGATAAAGATTTCTTTAAAATGAACCAGTTGATGATGAACATTTAATCAGTTCGTTGGATTCATTTGACTTTGATATTGGATATGAACCCTTGCCATGAACCTTTGATATTTGGACTTTGACTTTAATTCGATGACCTAGATTATTTGAACCTTTGCTATGATTTGGACCTTTGACCTTTGACCCTTCAGTTTGATACCCGAGCCAAGTTCGTTTCCTAGCCATGAAGGTAACATGGCCATGTCATTGATGCACCTTTGGCATGACTCACGTGTGGGTGAGTGATTTCTCACACCGTCCCCATATTGTTCATAACGTGCACATTATATTTATTATTGGCCTATATTATTGTTCGGGGGGCGTATGGGTTGCAATCCTAGGTTCGTGTCCGTGTTCGTGGACTTAACATGATTTGATATTATATATTGTTCTGTGACTGATGCTGGGTGCAATCCACGTCTTTCACAAGTTCGAGAGCTAGCTACTCCATTTGAAGAATGAGGATACCCCTCATATAATCTGATTATCTGAGAGGTCTCCCCTCTATATGATTATGAAGACATGGTTACTATATTTGGTTCGTGTTCGGGCTCGTGGTGTATTACTGACCCTTTCTCTTTCTTACTTTATACCTTTGTCGATACCTTGTGATATTCCTTTGCACTATTCCATATATGTTCATTTTCTTTTGCTTTCGTTTTCGTTTATATATATATCTGTTCACTGGGCTTTTTAAGCTCAGCCGCATTTCTTTTCCTGCGGCAGGTTTTAGTTGGAAGATGGGTATGAGTGAAGAGACTTTTGGACTTAGAAGACTTAATAGTTATTCTGGATTAGAGTTGATTAGAAGTTTATATATTTTAGAATTTGTATTCGCATTTGTAACCTTGTAATTTCAGTATTTCATTTGTAACCTTTGAGATTCCTTGTATTATTGTAATGTATGCTTGTTTTGATCTGATATGAAACCATTAGTGTGACATCTTTACCCTTGTCGGGTTGGGGTGTTACAGTTATGGTATCAGAGCGACAGGCTGCGATACGTAATACATTTACCCTTGGCCTGTGTAAGTTAGGACCACTAAGTTTTCCCTGTAGGCGCTCGTAAGTCAACATTTGAAAATTGCTTTAGGATTTCCCCATAGGAACCTAAGTTTTGACCGGTGAGGAATGGGTAGACTATAAGGCATTTGTTTAAGTATCATTGCTTCTGCATCACTCTGATTCGTGCCTTGCTTTTAGTTAGAGATTGTTGATATCACTTTTGGAAATCGAAAGCTTATGCTTTGCACCACCTAAGATTTGAACCTGATTAAATTTGGAAGGCATTGAGAAATTTCATAATAATTGCCTGACACTATTTGATCCTTATCTTCAGATTTGCTTTTGTTAATCATTTTGATAAAGACCCACGTTGCACTCTGATCCTTTCGTCAATCATTTTGACGCCTCTTCGGGCACTCTGAGCACCTCCATGGCGATAACGTACTGGATATGTTTTGATTGTCTTTTGCTTTTGATAAGTAGCTATGAATCTTCCGACACTATTTGATTTCGTTTCACCCATCTCTGTACTTATAAGAAGCCTTGTGGTGTGTAACCACGAGTATAAGAATGTCTTTCCCCCCTCACTTTTGAATGATAAACCTTTGATTTGCAAACCGTCTTCCTTTGGATAGTTAACTTCGATTTCATTCTGACAAGGAATTTGTTGAGTGATCAGTCAAATATTGACAACTACCCTTCTATGTCTCACCTTTGACGTTTGTGATAATTTTGAACTCCTTACCATGATTACCGATTGTTGAACGTTTGCTATTACCCTAGAGACTCGTGTATTACTTTCGCGGTATGAATTTTTCCTAGAACCTATTTCGTACACCAATAAATGAATCTCATCTTGAGAATTATTTGGCACCCTGAGTTTTCTGAATATGATTCCTATTTGAACCACCAAGTTTTCCATCGGAGCGTGAAGTAGGATTTGACATGATACTGAGAGACTGTCTAGTCACCAAGCGAAGGTGTCTTTCAGATGTGTCCGGGATCATACCAGTTGATTTGAGCAACCGGGAAGAGCAGCAACCGAAGACCAAGAAGTGAGTTTGCTTAAGCGTATCTTCTGGGCGTATTACAGTTCATTAGCGATTAAGAAGGATGGTGATAGGAGATATGTATTGATTACTGGAAGCTGAACCGTATTGCTGTTAGGAACCATTATTTCTCTACCCTGAAACGACTATGTGTTTGTTTAATTTCAGAGCGCGAAGTTTCCTTCTGATGAATTGAGTTTATTCTTGGAATCGACTTCCATATTCGTAAACGACTACTATGACGGTTAGTGACGCTAATGGTATTAGCTAAAGCTCTGACTGTTTCGTGAATTTGATAAATGATGTTTTCTCGTGAGTACTTGGGCAAATGGTCATTGTATGACTTAATGGTACATTCGGAGACGAGGAAGAGCATGAAAATCATTTTTGCACTTTGCTAGAAATTTGTCGATCATTTGAGCACTTTGGAAGATGTTTACAACTTATGATACCATTGAGAAATTTCGTGAACCGAGAGAAACAGCTTAGTTTGATTGAGAATGGAGTTTTGGAAAAGCTGAAATAGAGATTAGCTTCCATATCTTCGGGCGGAACGAATTTTGGGACATTCCAGAAAGAGACTCGGTTATACTCCCTTACAGCACAGAAGGTTTTGCGTATGCATCAAGACAACTAGAAGCGCGTCAGAAGAAGTATTTCACTGCCTGACCTGGAGTTGACAACAACGGCGGCTACCCTGAAGAGTGAAGACAGTCCTTACAAGGCAGAGTAGTTGGCGATGCAGAAGAAGAAATTCTAGTCAAGATGGCGAACCTGAAGCTGATGAAGACGTACGGTCTCACTTCCCTATTCATCTTGGTTGTACTAAGATGAATTGAGAGCGGAAGCAGACTGGATGATGAAGAGATTTAAAAATCGTGCCAGAAATCCACAACACTACATCACATTCCAAGAAGAACTGCAGGAGGCTCGATGAACCAGACACAAGTTCCCAATTTTGGTTTCACTTCCCGATTGATGAACAGACGAAGACAGATTAACCGGACTTGAAGAGATTTGGATGTGTCGAATGAACGGATTTTTGAAACAGACCCTTTATGTTTGGAAGAATTGATTCTATGAAGGCCGAAGTTATTGACGACTAACTTTCACTTCCATTGACTCACTTAAGCTTCGTTATATAATAATGAGACCCTCTAATGATTTAAGTTCCCTAGAATCATTTCAGTTCCGTGTTTATTTTTTTTTGTATGTTCGATGATGGCTTTGTTTTGGGGAATTTCGGCGAATTGTGGAAGATCTGATGCTTGTGGACGGCGTACCTTACCTTGCTAGGCAATCTAGGATTTTGATACTCGTGCGAATAGTTTTGTTTTCCCTCTTGACTTTGGCATTCGATTTTGGTTGACCTTTGATGACTGTAGAAGTACTAGGTGGACTAAGATAGGTGGTTTTGATTACGACTCGAGATAAAGTATGATCATCATGAAGGCATCCTTATGTGGTGCTAGTATTATGACGCCTGATCAACGTGATAATACTTACACCATATAACGTGCACTCATTGTGGCCATAGGATGTCTTGGGGGAGTACCTAAGAAGTTTAGAATCTAATCTCCGTTGGTTATCCGTGATTAGTGAGACTTTAGGTTCATTTTACCTAAGTGTATACTCTGCCTTCATTCATTAGATATCTGGATGAGTTTGGACTCTCGTATTGCATTCTGTTGACCTCAGTTATATATCTTAAGCTCTTTGTAGAACTCTCCACTGATGATAAAGTTAATCTGATTTGAAGTTCTGTTCGTATTTCATATAAGCTTTTCGGAAGACTCACCTATCATCCATTTTGTTGAATGGTCCTTTTGATCAAAATCAAACTAATTTTGTCTCCTTCTGAGGAATCTGAACCCATCTAGTTTTGATCGAGTCATGAGAAACCATTTATTCTGAAGAGCCTTTTTGGAAGAACCTCCCCAAGTGTGAGGTTGTTCGTGACGATCTTTTGCGAATTGCTACGACTCTGTCTAATTTTGCGACTTCAAATTTCGAGGACGAAATTTTATTTTAAGAGGGAAAGAGTTGTAAAACCCCAAAAATCCGAAACATGTTAAAAGACCAAAATGCCCCTACAATCTTAAACTTGAATAATAAGCTTATAAAATACTAAATAAATTCCAAACTTCGGGAGATGATTAAGATATGAAGTAAAAAAATTCCAAGACCACATTTGACATTTTGTGAAGTACCAAAATCATTTCTACACAATGTATATACCGAAAATATATTATATATATTAATAACATTATTTAGACTTTGTTAATAAAACTAAAATATTTAAGAAATTATGGAAATTATCACTAATTGATTGGGTCATGATTTTTCCTGCGTTTTGTTAGCCCATCCCCCCCCCTATCTCAGCAAAAATCATTTATAATAACAAACTCAATTAAAAACCCTAATAAACCTACCGATTGAATCAAAAACACACCCCAAAATTCTTTGCGCCTCCATCATAATTTCTGGAACTCGTGGGACAATTTTTTGGTGATCTTCATCATTCAAGTGAGCTGGGAAAAATAGCTAGAAGTCGTGGGGTTCGTTGGTTCGTTCGCTAGACATTTACTTGTGTCGTAATATCCATCCGATAGGTATAATCTCCAATAATTGTTTCGATCATCCTAAAATTCTTTTAGCATTTTTCATACGTTCCTTATATTGTATATGATCTGTGAAAAATATCTACAAGGTTTCTGGGTCGCTCGTTGGATCGTGGTAGATTTGTTGGTGTCAAAAAGCTTGAACCGTATGACATAAAATCACAACATTTCATCCTTTCATTCTAAAATCTTCCTGGTATTTTTCTAGCACTCTACACATCATATATAACGTGTATAAAATGATAGAACCGAACCATGCATCATATTTTGATCGTTTGATAATTTATGTGTATTGAAACCCTAAAAACGTAAATACATTATATAAAATCCATGCGATTTTTATGAGCCTTATATATATTTTCGTGGGTTCTATACATATGACATAACATCACAAAAATGGTCATTCGAATTGTTGAAGCCTAAATCCTTGTTTTCGAATTATTTAAAGTTATCAGATTAAATGGAAAATAAGGGAAAAATATGAAAAAAACCCTAAAAACTATTCGAATTAGGGCTCAAATAGATAGATCTGGACTTTTAATGTATTTTAATAATGGTGTAATGATTACATGATGATTTGGATAATTAGGGTTTGAATTTGTTAATAAAAAAGTGTTTACCGAATTGAAAATAAATTGTTAAGGGTGTGTTTTTTAATTATTCAAACTATTGGGATATTTTTGTAAGGTGGTAAAGATCTGGGAAAAATGTATAAAATATGCTAGAGGGGTATTTTGTGTTAATTTGGTAATTAGAGGGTTTAATTGGTAAATACTTAATTATATTATTTCGATTCGTAATTAACTAAAATAAGGGGACCAAAAATGTAATTTCTGGAAAACCAAGGTTGGTTCGAATAATTCATTATAGTAAGGGTATAATGTGTAATTTTGGGGATTTATTAACCTAATGTGTAATTATTAATAATTAAAGATTGAAAATGTAAATTAAAGGGTTTAATTTGTAAACTAATTAACTTAAGGGACTTGTTGTGTAATTCATGTAACATTAAGGGGGTGTTCGTATTAAATATTAAATTAAGGGTTTATGGTGTAAAATGGGAAAACTAAAGGTTTGATGTGTAATTATAAATGACATAAGGCTTAAAATGTAATTTATGTAATTCAAAGGGTATAAATGGTAAATTGTGAAACATAAAGGACTAAGAGTGTGATTCTGAATATTTATGTATTTAACATAAGTAATTTGAGATATCTTCATTTAAAACCCTTAACTTTGGAATATTTTCGATTAAAACCCTAATTTATGGAAAGTTACTAAAAATGGAAAGCCGGCTAAAATGAGAAATCTGAATTGAATAAGTTATTAATAATAAGCCGATCATTAATTCGTGTAGATTCGCTGAAGAAGGAGTTTATTCCGATCCTTATGTTTCTAGTGTGTGTTTCCCTGGCAGTTTAAGGTACAGATATTCTACCCTTTTTCAGTAAGGGTGTTTTCCTTCTTGTGACTCATTGATCTTGATTCGTTTTAAGATTCCCTAAGCCATTGCTATGTTCCCCTACACTTTGGTTCGTTTGATTGATTCGTTTTGATCTTGGTGTTCGATATGACCCTTTTGCTTTGAGCCTCTTTAATGATCCATTTGATATTCGTTCGTTACCTTGTGATATTAGTATTCGAGACACTTGATACTTCGAAGGTTCATTTGATTTTGGTAAATAGATGTGAAAACCTTTTAATTATAACATGGGAATGGTTTGAGGAAAACTTATTTTAAAACGATGTTTATGAAATATGCGATACCACTTTCATTTGGAATTTTACTAAACTTTTATGAAAACTACTTTTAAAGATTATTTTGTAAGAACAATTATTAAAGATCATTTTAATGAAAACTATTTGATAAAGATTTCTTTAAAATGAACCAGTTGATGATGAACCTTTAATCAGTTCGTTGGATTCATTTGACTTTGATATTGGATATGAACCCTTTGCCATGAACCTTTGATATTTGGACTTTGACTTTGATTCGATGACCTAGATTATTTGAACCTTTGCTATGATTTGGACCTTTGACCTTTGACCCTTCAGTTTGATACCCGAGCCAAGTTCGTTTCCAAGCCATGAAGGTAACATGGCCGTGTCATTGATGCACCTTTGGCATGACTCACGTGTGGGTGAGTGATTTCTCACACCGTCCCCATATTGTTCGTAACGTGCACATTATATTTATTATTGGCCTATATTATTGTTCGGGGGGCGTATGGGTTGCAATCCTAGGTTCGTGTCCGTGTTCGTGGACTTAACATGATTTGATATTATATATTGTTCGGTGACTGATGCTAGGTGCAATCCACGTCTTTCACAAGTTCGGGAGCTAGCTACTCCATTTGAAGAATGAGGACACCCCTTGTAGAGATCTATAATTCATACCACAAACACAAGATTAAAGGATTGATTGAATCTTAGAAAGAGAAAGAGAAGAGTTGGGAGTTTCTAGAGAGAGAGAGAGTGTGGAGAGAAAAATGTGTTGATTAGATTAGGAAGAATGAAAAGCTCCAACCCTTCCCAAGTGTGGGAAGGGCTTTATATAGTTACTAATATTGTGCCCCTAGTGGGCTGTGGAGTGAGCTGACAGTGGGGAAAGCCCCGACCCACTCCACAAATATAAATACGACTAAACTAATAAAACTAATAATACTAATATTACTAAGCTAATATTAATAAGCCTACGAGCTATGTAAATGCTAAATAGATACTCGGGGTGACCGAGCCTTCATATGAATATTTATATTCCTAACAATCTCCCCCTAAGGGAGGTCACCCCGGAAATAATATTTTGAATTCTAGCATTTGATCTTTTGATCTTGACTTCATAGCTCGTAGTCTTCGATTCTTCAACGTCTTGTATCTTTGTGCCTTTAGCAGTGATCTTTTGATGACTATTCTTTGTCTTGGATGATCTTTGAGAATTCTTTGAGTTCATCATCCAACGTTTGTCTTCAAGTCATCTTTCAGCAGTATGTCACCACGTGATGTGTTATTCTTTGAGCCGACATGCTCACTCTAGTCAGGGTCATGACTTTCAGCATCAGAGTTTGCAGAAGCTATGTTGAAGGTCTTTTAGGTTGTCATGACATCTTTGAATATGATGAAGGAGTAGAGTGAACATGTGGTAATGGATTGTGTATGTTGTGTCGACATGCTCACACTTTTCTGGATCATGATCTTTAGCTTCAGAGTTGCGGAAGTAGTGTTGAAGGTCTTTTTAGATTGATCATGACTTCTTTGTTTAAGATGATGATGTAGTGTGAACATGTGCTGATGGATTGGCATCTTTTCTGCAACCAGCTACAACAGCAACCAGCTACAACATTCCACAGCTACAATCGCCAGAAGTTCCTGCATACGACAGTTAGCAACAAATCGACCGGTACTTACAGGTTTGGACTTTGAGATTGTTAACAGCATAGTGTAAAAACTCTCTCTAATCCTTACCAAGACAGTTCCTAATCGAAAACCCACAGAGGGCTTTTTAAGATCGAACCGTAGCACATCAATGATTAGGTGAGTCGCTGGAGATCACTCCACGACTGTAGACCATTTGGAACCGTCGTGATCACTAAGCGTAATCCACAGGGAATTACCGAAGTGACCTGCTTTCAGGGCTGTTTGATGTTGACCCTGGCAGGAATTTCCATTCAATCATTGAGAATTACATTTGTAAATTCTCTCATAAATGTTCTGGCAGATTGCTAAGATCTGCGTAGGACTCATGAGTTTACAACTGGTGTCCTTAATGTTGAACAACCAGTGTAGAAATAATTCGTGTCCCTATGAGATCTTATTATGCATCTCTTGGCTCTAGACTCTATTGTGCGTTTTGATTTGGTGATCGGAGGCTGGAGAAGACTGCCACCTTTTCAATATCATCTAACTCGGAGTGAGAGAGACGATAGAAATGTATTGAACTCCGTGAAAATTGAAACAAGAATCCTTTGAGGGACCTTGAGTGGCTAGGGAGGGTTGTGCAGCGTATCACTGGGTCCATGATACTTTGTCTTCAATGCCAGCAATCATCTAAGTGATTCTGACAGCATATGAATTGACCCGGTTTCTGCCTAAGTTGTAAGGAGGGCTTCTTTCTTTTCACCCTTTATCTTTACAATTCTTTTTCATTCTTCAACCCCTTCAGTGCTTACCGAGACTTCATAACTAGCACCTTGTTGGGTTTGTTCCAGTACTAGCTCCATCTCAGTTGGCACTTTTCCCTTATCCACTTTTCTCCTTTTTTAATCATACCTAAGGACTTCTACACTAACTAGTGGATTGTACCTGGGTAGATCCCTCCGGCTCTGGCGGGATCGTGGGAACTTGAGCCTAACCTAACCATCCTTATAACTCCATGCATTAATTAAAATGGCCGGTCTTTGGTATTCATCCACGATTGCCAAACCAAATCTTCGAAAAATCTCTCAAAGTGTTCATGATTCTGAAACACATTTTTGCAAACACTTGAGAGTTTTATATTTTTCAAATGCTCCCCCTCAACATGTGCTCGGTTGATTGTTTTATAAATTTGCACATGTTAGGTAGAGCTCGCACTTTTTGAATTGATTGATTTTCCAAGAACATGATCATCGCGAGACACACTTACATCACTAGTGAACTAGCTTGAAATTATTACCCGTCCAGATCACATTCAAGGAAAATCGCTCAAAATCGGTACATTCTACTCAGACACGTCCTTTGCGAGACACGCTTACATCACCAGATAAACTGGCTTGAAATTATTACCCGTCCAGGACATGTCCTTTCGACTACTGACTTTAGCTATCGTCAATTCATTGGTGAAGTCTGAGCCTTGCTCACATAAGATGCATGCCAAATCCTTTGCTCCCCCTCAATAAGTGCATTGGTATACAAAAGAGTTTAGCACTTACTGGAGAGCTTACTTTCACATCTAAAACATTTTGCTCCCCCTCAATATGTGCATTGATATATAAAATGGTTTAACACATACGGGAGAGCTTGCATTTATGTTCAAATCATCACATTTTATCAGATTTCATATTTAAATCACATTCTCTCCCCCGATCAAAAATTTCAAACCATTTGAGATTTGTGATCCCAATTGATTTAAATAAGTTAGAAAAATGTGAGAGAAAATGTGTTCGATTTAATGTTTTCTGATAATGGAACATACTATGCTCCCCCTTAATCTAAGAGGGAGATTCACTGCTTCTAATTTTGCACAAAGTGATTGTTAATGACACGAATGATATTGACCTTTTTGCACAGATGATGTGATCATCCGCTTCTCTGAAGGAGTCATTGGTCAACATCGATTATCCATCCACCAACAAGAACGTCCAAGTATTGTAGATCCCCACTTGGCGAGATCGTAACAAATATTGCTTTGTTTCACTGAAGGTGGTGGTAGTGATGACGGTGTTGTTGTTGTTGTTGCTGCCGATGTTGTTGTCGTGGTGAATTCCGAGCCAATCAATAGAGTTTGAACGTTTGATCAAATGGTTAGAATGGGAACTGGTACATTCATTTTGGATATGGAATCTGCATAAGAATATCAACACAGATATACATACATACAGATACACTATTCCTAAATAGCTACCCTTCAGTAGATTGCCACATTATAATACCAAGTTCATCTTATAATCAAACCACAATCAGGAACTACGTCAAACCACTATCTAGCAAGAAAAGCAAATACCAATCATGCACATGGCAATTTACACATATATCAATATTCAACTCAGGAACTTAAGAACATGATTCTAATATGATAGCAATATACCTAAGTGATTCCTGAGAAAATATGCACAATATCAACAACAATTAAGCAGCAATTGACTTAACAAAAGTCAAACAACATTTGAAACTCATTCATTCAGATCATACAAATGTCATTGGAGTATTCAAGAACATCAAACATAACTGGTTTTCTTACTTCTTTTAGGTTTTGAGTTTTGATGTATCTAGGGGATTAAACGAGGATACCAAAGTAATACAAATGAACCTTCTAGATACATAAAGCTAGGAAACTATAAGCAAATTGCACATAATGTCCTAAACTTTCTAGCAACTAACACGTTTGGCCATTTGATATAAAGTTTTAGCAAGATCCTCTTCAACTAATACCCCATTAACTACAAAACCTTTTCAAAGCGTTATGAATTAATCAAGAAACCCGTTTGATGATATAAAATTTGAATTCACTCTCCCCCTCAATCAATGACCTAGTTAAAGATTTGTAGTCGTTGATCGAGTGACAAATTTTATGCATAATCCAAGTATAAACAAATTTCATACAACACATATCCACCAAGTGTCTCACAAATAATTTTCAGAAGAATCACAGAATGAAAACTATTTGCATACATAGAAGATTTCTCTTCTTTTTCAAGAAATGATGCACTGAAACGTACATCAGATCAAAGAAACATGGATATAAAGTAATCCATGCCTAGGTGAACATCACCCAGTTGGAGGAACAACCGTCTTTTTGGCGACGTGCTTTCCCCAGTTTGAAGCGCGGGTTGCTATCTAAAGTAATAGCAAGCCATTTAGACATGTTTTAACAATCCATTTTAACTTCTGCTCGAGCTTCATTTAAAGACCCGTGCCATTATTGAATGACATTTCTAAGTCCGTAAATGTTATCGATAAACAGAAGACATGCGTAGGTGAAACTATTTTTGGTATTTTCTATATTTTTTTTATGGTTTTTCTTGGTTTTAATATTTTTCTATATATAATTTTCTGGTTCTATAATTTTCTATTTACAGTATGTTTTAAGATATGTACAAACTATATTATTCAGTTTAAGACGATGATGAAATGAATACCGAAATGAGGATACGTTCAGTACGTTGTAGAAATCTGTGGTCAATCATCTCTTAAAATTTCACCACCAAAGCTTTCGAGGCTTCTGAAAAATTGACGGAACTTGAGCCTTCCCAATGTACAGCTTTGATAGCTTCCCCCCAAACCGACAATCTTCTTACTGAGCAGATTCTAAGCTTTCTTTCAAGCTTACATAAGGTAAGTGTACAGCGGAAACCGTAGCAAACCACATCAAGTATTGTTGCTCCTTTTTAAGAATAATCATCGTGATTCTCCGTTCGGGGATCCTCAAATAGATCAGCAACGAATCATCTCACATTTGAATAATTCTTCTCACATTTCTTCCCGCTGAAGACTGAAGAAATGCCTACCAAAAGTATCCAGAGACCACTTCCCCCCAAGTAGTTGAAGAGATTCAAACAGTCTCATTGTATGAAGCCCGAAAACCCGAAGTACACACTCAATCCCATTAATGAAGTCGAAAACATAACATCAAGATCAATTAAGACCTAGAAATCCCCTTTTCTCCCTTCAGGAAATTGCAGATGAGAATTGTTACACCAAAGTCAACTAAGTCCCGAGTGTAAGCAATTTATCCCGTGTGTAGTCGAAATGATAACACCAAGACAGTACCGTGAAAACCAAGTAAGTCCCGGATGAACACATTTCCTTCTGTAGGATACCGACTAACCAGAAGTCATCATACAATTGTGTACCTCTTTAATTATCAGAAACTGTTTCATACATATCTTCCCCCACGTAGTTGGAATAATACATCAAGACTCACGAGTTAAAACACTGATTTTCTCTGCGGTTATGACATTTGTCTTCCCGGAATAACTTCTATTCAGAAGAAGTATAAAGTTCATCACGTGTACTCATTGTGCATTTAGATGTATGTCTCCTTCCCCCTTGCTGGTTTTGATACCTCAGAATCAGCAACACATATTACGCACATATTCTTGAGATCTTGTAAGAAGAACAAAATTGGGCTCAAGTAGATCAAGTGAGAATTAACCGCTGCCGAAACCGTCTCTGACTATCTTTATCAACCCTTAAGTAGGCTAATCAAAGTGATAACTGATGGAGCAAACCCGATATACCAAACTTGAACCTGAAGATAGAATTCCCCATTCTTGTGACTTACGCTTGCACTAATGTTGGAAGAACAGTGTAGAGAATTAGTGCTCCAAGCAAATCTCTAAGTACTCAATACCCAACCAAGGTATGAGACATTAACACCTCTTACGATTATCCACAACGTCAATGGCGTGTGACACTGAGTACTACATCGTAACTCCTTTAAGTGATAGTTACCCCGACTGCTGGTAACTAGATAACCTAAGTCTCCAACTTAAATCTTAAGCACGAGCAAGTTATCATTGAAGGTCATGCATCCAACCAACCCCGACTTCAAGATAGAGTAAGATCACGCCTTTGAGAAAGTCAACTTCAACTCCAAATAAGTGATACCTGATCAATTCCGTAGTCACACTTAGATGCCCAACAAGTGATTGTTTGTTCACTCACTTGTTTACACTTCTCCCCCTCAAAAATTGCATATGAGGATGCCATTTTTGATTAAACAAGTGCATATGAGGTTGATCCACTGTTCACACTTCTCCCCCTCAAAAATTGCATTCGAAATTGCATCTGATGGAAGTAGATCCACTTGATGTCTGAATGCGCATGGAGCAAGTATGAAGCCTTTAGATAAGAGTAGTCAGAAACAAGAATATTCGTATGACCATTTCTCAACTCTCAATCACCATGTAGTTTATTCACCCTTCTCCCCCTCAAAAATTGCATATGACGACCAACTGCCATTTTTGATAGACCAGGTGAATAAGAATATACTCCAATGTACGTTTATCCCCTTTGGTGACTGAATGAGCATTTGAAGAACATGAAGCTTGATGAGAATGGTCATAAATAAGAAGATTCCTCTTCTTCCGAAGATAAAGCGCACTCAAGCGTATGCCTTTCTTTTCTTTGATGAACGGGGCCTGAAGAGATGTCAACAGACGCCATTGTCATTGAAGAGCGAGGCCTGAACTGATGTATTCAGACGTCATAATGATGAAGAGCGAGGCCTGCACTGATGTGTACAGACGTCATACTGATGAAGAACGAGGCCTGCACTGATGTGTACAGACGTCATTGTCGTTGATGTTCATCAAGCTTGAATTGTTTGAACCCCTACATCATGAGATATCACTCTTTTCGGCACCCAAACCCTGAGTCTTTCCTTAATAGGAGGGAACGATGTACCTGCACTTAAGTAAAGACTTCCTGCATTGACATTAAGAGTTTGTTTGCATTTATATGGGTTAGTGATATCATCATTTAGACCATTTGGGGTTTCACTGTCAACCTTGGTTTCACACTTAGTGAGCATCTTTCGAATAGGTATCCATCTAAGACCAACAATCTTAAAAGTTCTACCCGTTGGTATCCACCTAAGGCAAGATCTAGGAGTGTGTGGTTTCTCACGTACAGTGGAGGACTTGTTTAGAGAAGACCTTTGTCCTACAGCGATCTGCCTACCAGGTTTCTGAGTATGACTCTTTGGTTCTACGGGCTTGTTGTTGTTTCTAGTCTTAGAGGATTGAACCTTAGCACGAGCATTCACTTCCTTCAGGAGTTTTGTTATACAATCATCATGGGTTGCATTAAAAACACATTTCTGACAAGTCGAGCAAACAAAGTGTTTGGAATCAGAAAAAGATCTAGGGTTCTTAGAGTGATCGGCTACGGGAATTGCCTTAATTGGCACGCAACTACTCTTAGAAACAGGCAAATTCCTAGTCTTTTCATGTGTGTTTTTCTTAGCGTCCACTAGGTTTTGATTCTGAACAATGTCTTTATGTCTAAAAGAACTAGATGCACTCATGTGATGTGGTTTTGCAACAGCATATTCCTTTTCACTAGGTCTAGACTGTGAAGTGACTGGTTTTGACAAAACTTTTTCCGCATCAACTTGGGAGGCAAACCGTGTTTTTGAAACATTTGACCGTTCAGATCTAAACGCTGTCAGTTGTCTAACAACTGATTGGTTCCTAAGTGGTGGTTTCCCCAAGATTGATGGTTTTGCAAACTTAGTGTTCACATCATTTCCATTCAATTTTCTCAATTCGTTTTTCAATGATGCAATCGCAAAACCCTTTTCCTGAAGTTGAGCCTTGAATTCATCATTTTTGGCAATCAAAGAGGTAATTTGCTCTACATTCTTAGTTTTTGTTTCTTTGATTTTATCACACAGTTCTTTGCAATGACTTTTCAACGACTCATTATCGTTAAACAATTCAGCCACTTTATGTTCTAATTCTGCATTTATTGTTGCAACAACATCATTTTCATGTTTAGTCCTAACTTCATTAAGCATGTCACGCATCTCAGTCAATCTGTTTTTCAGGTTTTTGATCGTTAAGTTTTTAGCTTCTAGCTGAGCTTTCAAATCATTTATCATAAAAAATTCACGGAATTCAGGGAGTTCCGGATTTTTACATGGTAGTTTAGTTTGAAAACGTTCTTCCTTTTGTTGTATTTCAACTTCAAGAGAAATACAATGTTTTTCAAGCTGTGAAAATCTTTTTGAAAGTTCATTATAAACTTCTTTTTCAACCATATCATTTGATTTGAAAAACTCAGCCGTAGGCAAAGAACTCGACGTATTATCATGTTCATGTTCAGCATCCTGATCAATTTCTCCCCCCTTATGACTCATATTTGTTGAATCAGAGGTAATATTGCTATCAGTCTTTTCCAACAGATATGTGTCATAAGTAAGTTTAAGATGATCAGTATGTTGTTGTTCATTAGAAAGAGCATTATCTAGGTAAGACAGATGTACCAGAGCAGATTGTGCTTGGTGATTTTCAGGTACGTAGGCTGCATTCTCACATATTGTGAAATGACCTCCTGTGCTGTCACCATCATCAAACTTGTCTGATCTTGTTCCATTCCCCATTTTTTTAGCCCTTTCATCAATAAACCCATTAACATTACTCATCAATTGTAGTAATGTAACTCTGAACACGTCAACCTCGAATCCAGTGTAATTAGCAAAACACCCTTTTGTCATCTGACTGTCATAGTCATAGTCCTCAGTGTATTGCAAGTCAATGAACACCTGGAGTTGGTTATTGATCACACTGAAAGCTGCTCTGGATCTTGCTTCAGAGAATTCTTCTTTGTCAAGTTGTTGTTCAAGTTGATCTAAATATAGAGTCATTTCGACTGTGAAATCATGAACATCTTGACCAAAGAGTGCTGTGAAAGCCCGTGTGTAACCCATCACGTATTCAGATTTATCAAACAGAACCTTGAGATGTGAATGAAGTAGACGAAAACATTCGATGCGACTTTCCTTTGCATTAAACAGCATAAGTGACTGATGAAGCTCTTTCTCTTGTGATTTCCGGCACGAAGATTCCACATTGGTATTATCAGAATCACACACGTACATTTGTTGTCCAGAATTGGAAATCATTTGGTTATCATATGTGTCGTACAACTTGAGTACCTCAGATATGAAGGAATCTGAAGTAGTAGACATGATGTAACCGTGCACGGGATTTTACAATTCTATGATTTAAACCGAGAAATAGATTCTTTCGCGGGATTTTACAAAAATCAAGAATGAACCGTGAAGTGATGTTTGATGTGTGTTATGATTAGTGATTGGGTAGACTTGTTGATCTGTTGTTTAGTTGTGATTTGGTTTGATTGATGCAAGTTGTTATGGTGAAATTATGGTCTGAAAACTTCACAGTTCGATAACTTCTTTCTGGAGCGATTTCAGGCTTCGAAAGTTGGGTTAAAAACGGAGTTACGGTTCAAAAGTTATAGCCGTTTGAAGTTTTGACGTACAGACAAACCGCATAGACAAACCGCACAGACAAACCGCATAGACAAACCGCATAGACAAACCGCATAGACAAACAGCATAGACAAACAGCATAGACAAACCTCATAGACAAACCTCATAGACAGACCGCATGGACAAACAGCATAGACAAACAGCATAGACAAACCTCATAGACAAACCTCATAGACAAACCGCATAGACAAACAACATAGACAAACAGCATAGACAAACCGCATAGACAAACAGCAACTTAGACAAATTGCAGTTGACTAGTCAAAGTTGTCACTTTCACCCAGTATTGTCTTTTACCTCTTTCTACCACAAACCTCAACTAAGAACAACAAAATCTCTAACAAGAACAACCTCAAACTTTCACCAAGAAATAACTACTAAACCCACAAGTTTTATCCAACACAACAAAACCAAGAAAAACAAAAAAAAACTAATTGGTCGAATACTAAAAAAATCTTAAAAACAAAACAAATCGGTTTAAAAATCTTAAAAAAAACGAAAGAATACTAAAAAAGAAGAGAGTAGCAGCAACCTATCCTAATGAAAACAAAAAGAGTAGCAGCAAACTAATAAAAAATAGCACTAGACTTTCGATCAAATAAGAGTAGCAGCAAGAACTTTTGAAAAAAAAAAAAAAAAACAACAACAACAATTATTGATAAATAATAAAAATAGAGTAGTAGCTAAATAATAGTAGCAGTGGTCCCCGAATGAAAACAAATATTAAAAACACAAAAGTCGGTTGAAAGAATAATAAAAAAAATTAGCAGCAGACTACCGGTTGACTGCACTTGTTTTAAAAACAACAAAGAAACAACAGATCTGTGTTTGTGTTTATCTTCGATTTTGTTTGTGTAAATGAATCGAACCAAAAAAAATAATAGTACCCAAGATCAAACCATGGCTCTTGATACCAATTGTAGAGATCTATAATTCATACCACAAACACAAGATTAAAGGATTGATTGAATCTTAGAAAGAGAAAGAGGAGAGTTGGGAATTTCTAGAGAGAGAGAGAGAGAGTGGAGAGAAAAATGTGTTGATTAGATTAGGAAGAATAAGAAGCTCCAACCCTTCCTATGTGTGGGAAGGGCTTTATATAGTTACTAATATTATGCCCCTAGTGGGCTGTGGAGTGAGCTGACAGTGGGGAAAGCCCCGACCCACTCCACAAATATAAATACGACTAAACTAATAAAACTAATAATACTAATATTACTAAGCTAATATTAATAAGACTACGAGCTACGTAAATGCTAAATAGATACTCAGGGTGACCGAGCCTTCATATGAATATTTATATTCCTAACACCCCTCATATTATCTGATTATCCGAGAGGTCTCCCCTCTATATGATTATGAAGACATGGTTACTATATTTGGTTCGTGTTCGGGCTCGTGGTGGATTACTGACCCTTTCTCTTTCTTACTTTATACCTTTGTCGATACCTTGTGATATTCCTTTGCACTATTCCATATATGTTCATTTTCTTTTGCTTTCGTTTTCGTTTATATATATCTGTTCACTGGGCTTTTTAAGCTCAGCCGCATTTCTTTTCCTGCGGCAGGTTTTAGTTGGAAGATGGGTATGAGTGAAGAGACTTTTGGACTTAGAAGACTTGATAGTTATTCTGGATTAGAGTTGATTAGAAGTTTATATATTTTAGAATTTGTATTCGCATTTGTAACCTTGTAATTTCAGTATTTCATTTGTAACCTTTGAGATTCCTTGTATTATTGTAATGTATGCTTGTTTTGATCTGATATGAAACCATTAGTGTGACATCTTTACCCTTGTCGGGTTGGGGTGTTACAGAAACTCCTTTAAACCTTCCACATCTGTATCAACAATTGATGGTAAAAAAGAGACTATTGTGCAAACCTCTCCAGTGACTACAGAAGAGAAGCTGCATAAGAAAAATGATGTCAAGGCTAGGAGTTTGCTGATGATGATAATTCCCAGTGATCAACTCTTAAACTTCAGCAAGTACAAGGGTGCAAAGTATTTGTTTGAGGCTATCACTCCTAGGTATGGTGGGAATGAGGCCACCAAGAAGACCCAAAAGACTCTACTAAAGCAGAATTTTGAAAATTTTAGTGCAACCAGTCATGTGTCTTTGGATCACATGTTTAATAGGCTGCAAAAGATTGCTAGCCAACTTGCTGTGCTTGGAGTTGACATACCTCAGGAAGATCTGAACTCCAAGTTCTTGAGGAGTTTACCTACAGAGTGGGCTATGCCTGTGGTGGTGTGGAAGAATAAACCAGACATTGATTCTATGAGCCTCAATGATCTTTACAACAACCTCAAGATTGTTGAGCAGGTTGTGAAGAAAGCTGGAGGTGTTAGTTCAAGCACTGGGAACATGGCCTTTGTGTCATCTCTCAGTAATTCAAGTCCTGATGAAGTGAAAGTTGCTGTAGGAGTTAGTACTGCTAACCCTAGTGTTAGTACTGCTAGTTCATCAAGCAGTACTACTGGTATTCTAAATTATACAACCTATTGTGCCTTCCTAACAAGCCAGAATGATGGGTCGATACTGACACATGAAGATCTCCTGGAGATAAATGATGATGATTTAGAGAAGATGGATCTCAAGTGGCAGATTTCAATTCTTAGCATGAGGGCTACGAAATTCTATCATAGAACTGGCAAGAAGATCAACATCAGCAGCACTGATACTGCTGGTTTTGACAAGTCCAAGGTAGAATGTTACAACTATTACAAGATGGGGCATTTTTCAAGGGAATGTAGAAGGCCCAGGCAACAGGATAGCAGGAACAAGGGTTATGGAAGCAAGCCCAAGGCAGTGGAAGATGCTGAGCCAACCTCAAAGGCTATGGTGGCTATTGATGGACTAGGCTATGATTGGAGTTTCATGGCAGATGATGAGGAAGCACCTGCTGAGATGGCACTTATTGCCTTCTTTGACTCTGAGGTACTATCTGCTAAAAGTTGTTCTAAAAATTGTACTGCTCTTAAAGAATATGAGACTTTAAAGAAACACTATGATGAGCAGAGGATTGAATTAGACCAAACCAATTATAATTTTTCTAATCACAAAAGAGCTTTAGCAGTCCTAGAAGAACAGATATTGCATTATAAGAACAATGAATCTGCTTTTGTTGAGGACATAGCTGTTCTTAAGAGAGATTTGTCACTTAAGAATGCTGAGATTAATTTGCTTAGAGCTGAATTAGATAAAATCATAAAGGCTAAGGAAATTATTCAATTGAGTGTAGATACTTTAGAGTTTGCTTCTAAGGGAGTGAACAAAATCATAGAGTGCCAATTGATAAATAAGGCTAAGTCTGGGTTGGGGTATAAAACATGTCCACCTCCTCACAGAGGAATTCCTGCACCCTCAGGAATTGACCTAGAGCATACAGGTTTACCTGAGTTTCAACAACCTAAGTTAGAGTATAGTTGTAAGCCAAAAGAGAATGTAATTGCTGTTAAACCTGTAAAAGATAATGAGCCTTTTGAGAGTGCTAGTGACACCTCTCTTGCTGAGGATAAGGTGTCCACTGATAGGAATTTAGATGCTCCAACTATTGAGGACTGAACATCTGAAGATGATGAAGATCAGGTTCTAGCTAAAGCTGATGTGATAAAGTTAGATGGAACCAATGTTCCTATGGTGGTTAGTAATGAAACTGTTAAGCCTACATCTAATGTTAAACCAGTTAGGAAAACAATTAGGTATTGTGAGATGTATAGGTCCACAGACAAGCCAAGAGGTAACTAGAGGAACTAGAATGACCTCAAGTCACATCAAATAGGAAGTGACTTTGTCTTGTACAAAAAGACTTGTTTCACTTGTGGTAGCTTTGCCCACCTTGAGGCTTTTTTTCATAACCATCAGGGGAGAAATATGGTTACTGGGAACAACAGGGTAACTGGGAACACAAGTTATAGGGTAAACTCATACAGGTCTCAAACTCACCACAATGCTAACAGAATGACACCCAGGGCACTTTTATTGAAGTCTGGTCGTAAACCAATTAGTACTGCTCGAACAGTAGTTAGTACTGCTCGACCTTTTAACACTGTTTACCCTAGACCAGTAGTTTCAAGTGCAAAACCAACTTTCAAACATGCACAAAAAACTGTTCAAAGGCCTTTTCAAAAGAAAGCAGTGGTTCAAAAACAATTTTGGAAACCAAAGGCTAAAACAGCAAAGCCAGCAGTTAGTACTGCTAGCCAAGCAGTTAGTACTGGTAACTCTAAAAATACTGCTAAGGATAAGAGGGATAATGTTGTTAAGGCCTCAGCATGTTGGGTATGGAGACCACTCAAACCAATGGTGCATCAATTGTATTAAAAAGGTTTGACTATATTGATGCACGAGGCAAATCCAAGTCAGTGATGGCTTGGATACCCCAAGGAAACTAATTTCCTTATTTTATGTGCAGGGACATTCACAGGATGATGAGGAAGATCGAGGTTATGCAGACAGTGGATGTTCCAGGTACATGACAGGCAACATGTCCTATCTTTCAGACTTCCAACCAATGGATGGAGGATATGTTACCTTTGGGGGAGGAATAGGAGGAAGAATTACTGGTAAAGGCACCTTGAAAATTGGTAAATTAGACTTTGAGGATCTGTACTTTGTACAAGAGCTTATGTACAACCTGTTTAGTGTCTCAAAAATGTGTGACAAAAAAGAACAAGGTTTTTTTTACTGACACTGAATGTCTTGTGATTTCCCCAGACTTTAAGCTTCTTGATGAAAGTTAGGTTCTACTTAAAGTTCCAAGAAAGGGCAACATGTAAAGTGTTGATATGAAGAAGATTGTTCCTAAAGAGGCCCTTACTTTCCTTGTTGCAAAGGCCACATTGGATGAGTCTATGTCATGGCATAGGATACTTGGTCATATAAACTTTAAAACCATAAATAAAATTGTTAAAGATGGTTTGGTAAGAGGCTTGCCTAAAAAATAATTTGAAAATGACCAGACTTGTGTTGCCTGTCTCAAAGGGAAACAAAACAAGGCTTCTTGTAAACCTAAGACCCATAGCTCTATTCATCAACCTTTGTTTATGCTACATATGGATTTGTTTGTCCGTACATCTGTGAGTAGTATTATGCATAAAAGGTACTATCTTGTAGTTACTGATGACTATAGTCGATTCACATGGGTTTTCTTTTTAGGTTCTAAGGATGAGACACCTATCATTCTTAAAACATTCATTACTGAGATAGAAAACTTAGTGGATAAGAAAGTAAAAGTCATTAGGTGTGACAATGGGACAGATTTCAAAAATAGATTTATGGATGAGTTTCGTAAGGAGAAAGGTATTAGAAGAAAGTTTAGTGTTGCTAGAACTCCTTAGCAGAATGGGGTTGCTGAAAGTAGGAATAGGACATTAATAGAAGCTGCTAGAACCATGTTAGCTGACTCTAAGTTACCCATCACTTTTTGGGCTGAAGCAGTTAATACTGCTTGTTATGTGCAGAACAGGGTTTTGGTAGTTAAACCTCACAACAAGACACCATATGAGCTTTTTAGGGGTAGAACTTCTGCATTGGGATTTCTAAGACATTTTTGGTGTCATGTAACTATTCTAAATACCTTAGACCATCTAGGCAAATTTGATGGAAATTTAGATGAAGGATTCTTGGTTGGGTACTCATTTAATAGCAAAGCCTTTTGAGTATACAACACAAGAACAAGGAAAGTAGAGGAGAACCTGCATGTACAGTTTCTAGAAAATAAATCTAATGTTGCAGGTGAAGGACCTAAATGGCTCTTTGACCTTGATACTCTAACCCATTCAATGAACTATGTGCCAGTTGTTGAAGGAAACTTTTCTAATGATTTTGCATGTTCAGAAGCTGATGTTGCAACAAATGAAGTAGGCTTGGGAAAGGAGAAAGATCAAGATCATTTGCTAATGCCAATATGGAACAGTGTGAATTCATCTTCAAAGAGTGGCGAGCCTTATATTGATGAAGCCAAGGAATGTATTGAAGATGAAAACAATGTGGTTGGAGCTGAAGATAAAGAGAATCAAGATAACCGTACTAATGAGGATTGTACTGTTGAGCCCCAAGTTAGTACTACTGGGCAAAATGTTCATACTGCTGGCCCATCAGATACTATTATACTAATACTGCTGATTTCTCAGAAGATGAGGTGGATATCAATAATCTACCACCTACCTATCCAGTTCTCACTACACCACACACAAGGATACGCAGAGATCCTCCCTAGATAATGTGATTGGGGAAATACAATCTGGTGTGAAGACAAGAAGTTAAACTATGACTTCAGACCAACAGGGGTTTCTTAGTGCTGTTTATGAAGAAAAAAAGCATGAAGATGCCAACACATGTTTGTTTGTATGTTTCCTCTCACAATCTGAACCCAAAAATGTTCTCAAAGCCTTAGAAGACTCAAGCTGGGTAGAAGCAATGCAAGAGGAGCTTCTCCAATTCAAGATTCATAAGGTTTGGGTACTAGTGGATTTACCCAAGGGTATGAGAGTAATTGGCACTAAATGGGTTTTTAGAAACAAAAGGGATGAAAGGGGTATTGTGATTAGAAACAAGGCTAGACTTGTAGCCCAGGGGTATACGCAAGAAGAGGGAATAGACTATGAAGAAGCTTTTGCACCAATAGCTAGGATTGAAGCAATCAGACTGTTCTTAGCCTATGCTTCTTTCATGGGCTTCACTGTTTACCAGATGGATGTCAAAAGTGCCTTCTTATTTGGTACTATTGAAGAGGAGGTGTATGTCTCCCAACCTCCAGGTTTTGTTGATCCAGAATATCCAGACAAGGTGTACAAGGTGGTGAAAGCTCTTTATGGACTACATCAGGCTCCAAGGGCATTGTATGAGACTTTGGCTTCTTATCTGTTAGAGAATGGATTCCAAAGGGGCAAGATAGAGCAGACTCTATTCATCAAGAAGAACAAGAAGGATATCTTGCTAGTACAAGTTTAGGTGGATGATATCATATTTGGATCCACAAGGAAGGAGATGTGTGTAGAATTTGAGAAACTTATGCATGATAAGTTTCAGATGAGTTCCATGGGGGAACTTACCTTCTATTTGGGGTTACAAGTAAAGCAATCAACTGAAGGCATATTTATCAGTCAAGATAAATATGTGGTAGAGATACTAAGGAAATTCCAGTTTACTAATGCTAAAGTGGCAAGCACACCAGTTGATCCAGAGAAACCATTACTTAAAGATGCTGATGGAGAGAATGTTGATGTACACACATACAGATCAATGATAGGGTCCTTGATGTACCTAACTTCATCAAGCCCAGATATCGTGTTTGCTGTGTGTGCCTGTGCAAAGTGCCAAGTCACTCCCAAGGCTTCTCATTTAACTGCTGTCAAGAGGATCTTTAGATATCTTAAGGGTCAACCTAGGTTGGGTCTGTGGTATCGTAGGGAATTACCCTTTGACTTGGTGGCATATTCAAACAGTGATTATGCTGGTGCAACCCTGGAAAGGAAATCAACAACTGGTGGATGTCAGTTCCTTGGTTGAAGACTTATATCATGGCAATGTAAGAAGCAGACAATTGTGGCAACTTCTACAACTGATGCTGAGTATGTAGCTGCTGCAAGTTGCTATGGTCAAGTGCTTTGGATTCAAAATCAACTGCTTGACTATGGGTATAATTTTATGAACGCCATGATATATATTGACAATAGCAGTACAATATGCATTATTAAGAATCCAGTTCAACATTCTAAAATAAAACACATAGAAATTAGGCATTATTTTATAAGGGACTACAATGAGAAAAAGTTAGTTCAAGTTGTTAAAATTGATACTCTTCAAAACTTTGCAAATCTTCTCACTAAAGCCTTTGATGTTGGACGGTTTCAGTACTTGGTAGCAAGTATTGGAATGCTTAACCCTTAAAGATTTTAATCTGTGTATTTTTGTACATTAATTTGGATTTGTACGGCTAGACTTGTCATTAGTACTGTTTTTTTATAATTTGTACTGCTAGTACAAATTTGGAATGTTTGTTAGAATTGTTAGTCATATGTTTATACTGTTATGAAGCAAGTGCTTTGCACATTGTTTTTTTGGTTTTGGACTAACAATTGCAGATATGGAAGTTAAAGCACAAAGGAATTACTAGTGCATTGTGTGAGCAGCAAATGGTGGTTCAGTTGCTGATATAATAAGTTGATGATGGACAGAGTTCGGGAATACATTAACAAAGGTTTTATACCTAAGTTAACTGATTCTTTAAAACTTCTTTCTTGAGATCTTATTATGATATGACTAGAAACCTACCTTTATCACACAACTAAGCTACTATAAATACTACTCGTGACACTCAAAAGATAATATGTAAAGATGAGAAGAAAGTAAAGTGTGGATCGTATGATATGGATTTTACCGAATGTATATTAGCTTCAAAGAGAAAGAAACTAAATACAAACTTTTAGAGAACACACACTTACACACACTCTCAGCTAGACAATACAATGAGGCACTTCTAAAATGAGTGAGAGTGTGTGTATATATACTCCTAAGGCCGGCGCCCTAAGAGGCTTAACATGGGCTTTGTGTGGGCTTTGGTGGATTGGACATTTACTTGAACAGTTCTAACATATTGTCTTAGCCAAAGCCCACTTCCTAGACTATGTAAACCATACGAAACACTAATTCTAATACTTACAAATGACCATCACTTTACATTTAATATTTTAAATGCTAACAATCTCCCCCTAAGGGATGGTCATTTCAATGATGCTCCCGGTGATAGGTCTTTTGTCTTCAATGTTTTGAACTTTGTGTGTCGCAGTGGAATAGTCATTGTTCCTTGTTTATTCATGCACTGTGATCTTCAAAGAATCGTCTTTTGGTTGTTCTTGCCTTGATCAACATCTTCTGTTCAATTGCATCGTCGATGTAGAGGTTGAAACATATGATGAAGGTGAATGGACTTTCGTCAGTACCTGCATAAAACAAGGCCGTTGAAAGCCTCTGAAGTATACCGGAGTATCACTTCAAGACTGTAGACCGTTTAAAGCACGTAACCATTATGATATAATGAAAGATCCTTAGATCTCATTAAGACTCTTACAACTTGTGTCCTTTATGGTGAACACAAGTGTATTGTATTGGAAGTGTTCCTATGAGATCTTTTGATGAATCTCATGGCTCTAGACTCAATAATGTACCTTTTGGTTTTAGTCGTCGGAGGCATGGAGCAGAGTGCCACCTTTTCAATATCAACACATCTCGGAGTGAGAGGCCGATAGATTATGCAGTGTTCTCCGTGAGAAATGAAACAAATATCTTTTAAGAGATATCTGAGTGGCTAGGAGGGGTGGTGCAGCGCGTCACTGGGTCCATGACGTCTTGTCTTCAATATCAGTATCAACTGTGTGATTACTGATAGCAGATGTATTGACCCGGTTTCTGTCCTAAGTTTTCATGGAGGGCTATTTCTTTTCACCCTTTCATTAAACTTTTCTTTTTAATTCTTCACCCCCTTCTTTCTCCTTTCTCATTTACTCCTTTTTTCAATTATACCTAAGGACTTCTAATTCTAATCTATTGGAATTGTCCTTGGGTAGATCCTTCCGGCTCTGGTGGATCGTAGGACATAACCTAGTCATAATCACCTTCTTACTCCATGATTATCCTAGATTATTGATCACTTGCCATAAAACCTTTTGAAAATCTCTCAAAGTGTTTATCAGTAAACACATTTAGATAACACATTGAGAGTTTTGCATTTTTGAAATACTCCCCCTTCACATGTGCTCATGCCTTTTTTTTAAAAATAAAATGCACATGTTGGGTAGAGTTCGCACATTTTGAATTGATCGATTTTCAATTAATATGACCATTGCGAGACACGTTTACATCACTAGTTAAACTAGCTTGAAGTTATTACCCGTCCCGATCATATTAAAAGATCATCTCTCGAATTGGTACATTCTACTCAGACAAGTCCTTTGCGAGACACGTTTACATTACTAGTTAAACTAGCTTGAAATTATTACCCGTCCCGGACAAGTCTTTTCGACAACGGACATTTATTTTTCATCAATTCGAGTGTTCATGCTGAGTCTTTTGAAGAGCTCGACTTACTGACATTACTTTTTGATCACATTTAATCACGTCTTCTCCCCCTTATACCTAATCTCCCCCTAAAAAATAGCACGTAGTGATAATTTTGATATCGAGTGATTAAATTGAAAACTCGTTGGAGAGGAGGACGGATTTGAGCATGAAAATTGGAACTTTTTGTTTTTCATTTTATACTCCACCTTAACAAAGCATATTTGTAAACATGTGAGATTAAAATCAGTTTTAAGGGTCTAGAGGGAGTTATCTTGAGCACAGAATTTTGAGAAATATTTTGAAAAATCTTTTTGAAGAATCTTGATCATGTGCTCAAGGATTTACTTTTTGCCATTAACATTACGAGTCCTGATCTGAAATAATCAGAAGTCATCAATGTAGCGCGGGTTTCGTACTGAAATATACGAAAGCCGTTATGAAGAAAATTTTAAGAAATGACATGTTTTAGAAAAAATTTGAAATGAACTCTCGCTCAAGCATCTGTACATGCCCGTATCATTGTTGAATGACATTTCTAGATACGTACAGAATATCGATTATACGAGAGACATGTCGTGAGAAGGATATTTTTGGTTTTTTTATTTTATATTATTTTTGTATTTTTGAAACTTTTCTATTTTTATATTTTGTTTTTATTGGTTTTCAAATTTTGTATTTTGTTTTTCAAAAATATTTACAGCGAAGCTTTTTGAAATAAATCAAGAAGATTCGAGAAGACTTGCTAACTCTTCGGGAGTTAGGCTTCGCATTCCAATTCGACGAACTAAGTTTTCAAACCGCTCTTTTGGGAGGGCTTTAGTAAATAGATCGGCGAGTTGGTATTCGGTCTTCACGAAAAATAATTCAATAGTACCCTCTTCTACGTGTTCCTTTATGAAGTGATAGCGGACTCTAATATGCTTGGTCTTCAAGTGTTGAACTGGATTGCACGAGATGGCTATGGCATTTTTTGAGTCACAATACATAGGTATGCGGTCGAAAGAGAAGCCATAATATGTGAGTTGTGTCCTCATCCATAGAACTTGGGCACAACACGCAGATAAAGACACATACTCGGCTTCTGCGGTTGATAGTGCAGTGCAGTCTTGTTTCCTTGATGACCAGCCTACTAGCTTTTCTCCCAAAAATTATGCTCCGCCTGATGTACTCTTTGCTGTAACTTGGCAACCGGCATGGTCTGCATCTGAGAATGCTATTAGTGTAAACTCTGAATCCTTCGGATACCAAAGTCCCATGTTAATGGTTCTTCGTAGGTATCGAAAGATCCGTTTAACCTCTTGGAGGTGAAGTTCGGTAGGCCTTGCCTGAAACCGTGCTAATAAACAAACAGTAAAATGTATATCGGGTCGACTAGCAGTTAAGTACATGAGAGAACCAATCATGCTCCGATATTTCTTCGGATCCATGGGTTTCCCATATAAATCAGCGCCTATTTTTGGTGAGGTGACCATTGGTGTACCAACAGAGTCACAATTTTTCATTCCATGTTTTTTCAAAATCTCAATTGTATATTTAGCCTGATTAAGAAAAATACCACGTGGGGATTGATGAATTTGTAAACCCAGAAAGAATTTTAATTCCCCCATCATGGAAATTTCAAATTTGCTTTTCATGAGATTTTCAAAATGTTTTAAGTGTTTCGAATTAGTGGACCCAAATATTATGTCGTCCACGTAAATCTGAACAATCAAAATGTCATTTCTGAATTTTCTTGTAAACAAGGTCGGATCAATTGTTCCTTTGGTGAAATTATTATGAAGTACGAAAGATGATAATTCGTCATACCACGCCCTTGGGGCTTGTTTCAAACCATAGATAGCTTTCTTTAGCTTGTAGACGTAGTCTGGATGATCTTTGTAGACGAATCCGTCTGGCTGACTCACGTGCACTTCTTCTTTCAGAGTTCCATTCAAGAAAGCTGTCTTGATATCAATATGATAAACCGTGATGTTCTTGTGAGCTGCATATGCTAAGAAAATCCTAACTGCTTCAAGCCTTGCTACTGGCACGAATGACTCTTCAAAATCTATCCCCTCTTCCTGTCTGAATCCCTTGGCCACGAGACGAGCTTTGTTGCGAATTACTGTCATCTCTTCATCCTTTTTGTTTTTCCATAACCCCTTAAGATCAATGACGAGTTTGTTAATTGGTCTTGGAACTAAATCCCAAGTGTCATGTAATTGATATTGGAGAAGTTCTTCCTGCATCGCTTCAATCCAAGCATTATCTGCCATTGCTTCCCGAATGTTCTTTGGCTCTTTTAGACTGACTGAGCAGATGTAGATGCACATGTCGCAATCGGTGTTTAGTTGTTTTCTCATCTGAATTGGCCTTGAAGGTTCACCAATAACTTGTTCTATTGGATGGTCTTTTGTCCACTGTAACGTAGAAGGGTACCTTGGATTTGACGAATACGTGTTAGATGGTTCATGTAACCTTGAAGATGATTCAGCAGAATCCGTTCCAAACGGGTTTTCGAATGGTTCTTCGTCTAACACAACATCGTTTCATTCTTGTTCATCAACTCTTGGTAGAACAATTTCAATTACTAGAGATGGTGGAGTAGATGTTGATGATGTGGATGGAGTTGGTGCGTCAACTTCGAATGTTGTGGATGCATCTTGTGGTGGTGGTGGTGGTTGATGTTGTTGAGCAGGTGCAACGGAACGTTGTTTAGATGCATCTATCGAAGCGCCACCATAGTACTCATCATACATAAACTCAAAGAAAATTTCTAGTTCTTGATTTGTTGGTGTTTCGGTGTGAGTTGATTGAGCTCCTTGGGGTACGAGTCCTGAACTGATGTGTCCAGAAGTCTGACTATTTGGTGCGGGTCCTAATCTGGTATGCTTAGAAGCCATCGGGTTAAGCGCGGGTTCTAGAGCGAGACTCTCAGAAGCCATCTGTGAAATTTCATCAAATTCCACATTCATCGTCTCCATAATCTTTTTCGTTCTCCTGTTATACACCCTGAATTCCATCGAGTTTTCTGAATAACCAATGAAGATTCCAATATCACCCTTAGCTTTCAACTTCCCCAGATCTTCTCTGTCGTTCGTTAGATAGCACAAAGTGCCAAATACATGAAGGTAAGAGATATCTAGTTTTCTGTTATTCACTAGGTCATACGGGGTTTTATTGAATTTTGGATGAACTAGGGATCGGTTCTGAGTGAAACAAGCAGTGGCAACAACATCAGCCCATAAGAATAACGGTGCACTAGAGTAAATCAGCATTGTGCGAGCAGCTTCCAAAAGAGTTCTGTTTCTTCTTTCTACTACCCCATTTTGCTGTGGAGTTCAAACAGCTGATACCTGGTGAGTAATTCCAGTTTCTTCAAAATATGTTCTTAACTCCTGATTAGTGAACTCTATGCCATTGTCAGTTCTTACTATCCTAACTAGAGCTTGAAGTAAGACTTGAATTCACTTCAGAAAGGTGATGATGATGCCTGGTGCTTCGTCTTTTGACCTCAGAAACTTTACCCATGTATATCTTGAATAGTCATCAACGATTACAAGAATATACTTCTTCCCATTTATGCTTGCAACTCTCATTGGGCCACATATGTCCATATGCAACAAATGTAACTTATCAACCGAACTGGGTACGGGTTTAGGTTTATATGTTGCCCTTTTGCTCTTTCCTTGCTCACAAGACGGACATAAGTGTTCTTTGGTGTCTTTGAACTTTGGGAGACCATTGACGATGTTGTCTTTGGCAAGCTTGTTGATGGTGTCAAAGTTAAGATGGGACAGACGTCTATGCCACAACCAGGACTTTGTTTTGCATGCTCTTGTCATGAGACAAATTGGTGATGAAGAGGCCATTTGGTTTATGTCAATAGCATAGAGATTGGCGCCAGGATTCCCAATTAAGAGATCATCCACAACCAAATTCCTGACAAAGCAAGTGTTTCTCCTAAATGTAACCTCTAAATCCGCATCACAAAACTGCTTGACTGAAAACAGATTGTGTCCCAACCCTTCGACATAGTAAACCCGAGTGATCAAGTAGTTCCCAAACTGAATATCTCCATAACCCAGAATAGCTGCAACTTGATCATTCCCAAACCGTATAGTTCCCATGAACTGCCATACAAAATTGATAAGCAACTTCAAATTCCCGGTCATGTGCTTGGAGCAACCCGAGTCGACGATCCAAAGACAAATTTCAATGACCTGCAAAGAACAGATGATTTTGTATATGGAAACCGTTTAACATTTGGTTCCATGGGGTTATAGGTAACAGGTGAATCACAATTAGAGAATGTTTCCTTATTTTGATTTGGAACAATTTCTAATTTGCCATTCTTATGTGTAAACATTCTACCCGTTGGTTTCCATGCACAAAACTTAAGATGGTCATTAGGCAATAGGCTACTAGTGATTTTCCTAGCATTTGCAATAAGTCTTCGAATATATCTAGACTTAGCCTTAGTTACTGAAGGAACCTCTTTCTGTTCAGGCATATCATTCACAATCACATTATTAGAAACAATATCATCACAAGCATTTTCAGACAAAGATTTCGTGCACATTAAACAATCAGAGTCATTAAATGCACAAGAAATAGTAGTCTTAACATTACATCCATATGACATATGTTTCTTATTCGAAAGCGTTAAATTCCTAGGGTGGTCTTCTACTTTCTTGCATTCACTCTCAAAGACAGGCGATACTCTAGTTTTCCTGGTATTGCTCCTAGGCTTTTGTCGTCTGCTCCTAGAGGTGCTTGCTAATCCTGTAGAAGGTAAGGCACACTCATTAGAATTTATGTTTTTGTCCTGAGAGGTTGTTGTAGCACTCCTAGATTCTTTTGGATTATCTTTTTTACTTTTGTCTATCGCCCTATATGTTTTAGATGTAGAGGCAGACGCAGTAGTGGGACTAATCCTATAAAGGCCAAGCGCTATGACGTTCTTTTTATTGACAACAGCTTTCCCTTGATTAGCACATTGGGTAGGTAAGGGTGTTGGAGTGACTGGTTTTTTCAAATCAATTGTCACATCAGCCTTTGGAACCGTTTGAGAAACTGGCATTTTTGGTGGTTTCGAAGTTGATGTTTTTGCGAACTTAGTTTCCTCACCCTTCCTTTTTAGACTGTCCAGCTGAGACTTCAAACGATCATTTTGTTCTTTGAGATTCTTGTAAGCACGCTCATATGACAATTTTTCATACTTGCATTCTTCCTTTTTCTGATCAAGTTGTTTAAAATATGTGACATTTTCTTTTTCAATCTTAGCAAGAGAAGTTTCATACTTTACAATAATTGCAGAAGTCTCAGCTCAGAGTCTTTCATCATCTTCCACAGAATATGTTTGGTAAATAATGGACATAATTTCGGTCGATAGAGCTACTTCAGAGAGAATGTCATTGTGTCTTTCCAAAACTTTGATGTGTTCAATGTTTTCATTTGCTTCCTTTACCAGGGATTTGTGGTCCTTGACAAAGTCGGTTGTTTCTTTAAAAGCGCATTTTCAACATTAAGTACTCTCGTATGAATTGCCATGAGTGGAGTACTAATTTCTGTTTCATACACCTTTTTCATTTCATTATGAAAACTTGAATCCCAATCGTTAATGCGATTATTATTTGTTTTGGATGCCACAACCATTTGAAGTGTTTCAACTCTCTTTTTAAGATCATCCAAATATCGTCTAGCTTTACTTGTGTTAGAAATGTTACTAGAGGACATTTGTTCAATGTTAGAAAGATGTTTCGAAACAGCTTTTCATTTTGTGACAGCCACCGGTTTTTTGAAAAACATTGGTGACTTTTTTTGAACCAGATGAACGCCAGAATCTGTAATAATCTTGTTATAATCAATTGGTTTAATTTCTGGGTTCATTTGTCTCATTTTAACATGACTTTCTTCAGCAAGCTCAATCGTTTCATAGGAATCACGAACCTCGGGAGGATCATGGTTATCATTCAGCACACTACCATTATATAACACATTCTGATGTTGCTGAGCTTTCTTGAGAATATAAGGGTTTTCACAACCGATATCCATTTTCTTCATTGTATGTAAAATCGGGTTAGGATCTTTAATTAGCATGTTAATGGTTTGAGAAGTGATGAAGCGAAAAGTGTACCGCTTTTAAGGGGTCATTTAAGCCTTAAATCGTATTTATTTGATCAAATATTGCCCTAAATCGTTCCTTTTGTCATTTTAGGTACTTTTGAGGAGAAATCTGGAAAAGGAGGCATTTTGGACGTTTTTGGAGCATAAAAGTGAAGAAAACGGCAAAGTCTCAAAAATCGGCTGAAAGTTACCTTTGACGGCGTCACAATTTACTCTGGACGGCGTCATGCCTTGGCAAGAAAAAGTGGACGTGAAATTTACTCATGATAGGCCAGTGAAAATAGCATGTGAATTCTGACGGCGTCACGCTTTAACTTGATCAAGGGCGTCACGGCTTAAATCATAAGGGGACGGCGTCACGTTCACGGGCTGACGGCGTCAAGCCTTGATAAGCCAGAATGGATTTTTGAAGAGCTAAAGAGGGACGGCGTCAAGAAGGTCATCCGGGAACCCTAGAAGCGGCGAGGTGACGGCGTCACAATCCATAAGGTGACGCCGTCAGATACAAAAGTCTATATATAGTTTTCTAATTTTTTGTCATTAGGGAGAGCTTAGTGTGTGGAATTTTGGGAGAAAACCCTAGGACGAATTCAGCTTCTTTTTCAAGGCTTTTTGCCTTGAAATCTTCCATGTTACATTGAAGATAAGTTATCAATTAATCATTCAATATGTCTATGTGTTGTTTGATTTTATCTTATTCTTGTCTTTTGATTAACATGTTAGGCTAAATTTATCTTGTGTTTGCTTAGATCTAATGAAACCTAGCTATTGATTATTGGTTATTAGTGTGTTATTAGTTGTATTGGATGATTGTTTATCTATGTTAGGCTTAAGAAAACTGGCTAACTTCCTATTCGGTAACTTGCTTGAACGTCTTAAGAAACATGAACCAAATGCGTACTAAAGGTTTTTATGGTTGTATTTAATGCACAAGCGAATTCTAGTGATCCCATGTTAGGAGCTTCCTAGCCGGCTCGACATAGGAGTGAAGTAGGAGCTTGTAGAGTTGGGGAAGTAAGTACGCCACCCCACGAATGGTATTAAGGAATACACCCGTCATCCACGCGACTAATACACACTAATTAACCGGTAAAAGATAGTTAGGGAGTAAGGAAATCTAAGTAAACACATTTCTCTACACATAAGTTTCTCACCACATTTTATTTTCAGTTATTTATTTTATTTGCATTTGTAGTTATTTTGGGTTAGTTGACTAGCAACTAATTCCGCCCACTCTTTCAAAACCGAGATTTTACTTGCTTTCATAAAAATATAAAAACATAAAAAGAATCTTCCTCAACCCTTAGACCTAATTAGAGTAGTCTTTCACACCTAACAAACACTATTCCCTGTGGAGAACGATCAATCCCCCGTACTTACCACTACACTATACTACATCGGTCAGGTACACTGCCTGGTGGGGTTGTAAGCCTCTGGAGATCCCTCGAGAGGTAAAACCTGTTGTAAGGTTATAAAACCACGCATCAAGTTTTTGGCGCCGCTGCCGGGGAATAGTTATTGTTTAGGTTGAATTTTTATTTCTATTAGGTCTACTCACTAGATTCCTTTCTAGTGAGATTTTTATTTTCTTTTTCTAGATTTTCTTTAGTCTATCTATTTTCTTCGTGTCTTTGTTCGTAACCATACCATCCGACATCATGGAAGATGGTAATATCCTTAACCCCAACAACCCACCACCACAACAACCACCACCACCTCCTAGAGCCCGTACTTTAGGAGAGTATTCCCGTCCTAGCCACCATGGCTATCGAAACACCATTGAGCTCACTCAAGGAGCCAATATCACACCCTTGCGATCCGACACCATCCGGTTGGTGCAAAGCGGATGCGCATTCCATGGACTTCGTTCTGAAGATCCTAATCAACATCTCAAGGACTTTCTTAAAATCGTTGATTCTATAGACCTTGATGTTGCCACTCGAGAGACGACCCGATTGCGTCTCTTTCAATTCTCTCTGCGGGACCAAGCTAGTCAGTGGCTAGAACGTCAACCCGCAGGATCCATTACCTCTTGGGATGATCTCACCACTCGTTTCCTTGCTCAGTTTTTCCCACCGGGAAGAACTACTAAGCTAAGGAATGATATCTTGATGTTCCAACAACGTCAAGGCGAAACTCTCTACGAGGCATGGACTCGATTCAAGGACTTACTCCAAAAAGTCCCTCACCATGGCATAGAACTTTGGCTCCAAGTCCAAATCTTCTATGACCATATCAATCTCTCCACGAGGCAAACCATTGACCAAGCAGCTGGTGGTAAGCTACGTGATCTAAGTGCGGAACAATCATGGGCTCTCCTAGAGGATCTTGCTCTTTATGACAACGAAAGTTGGAGTGATCCCCGTGATTTGAATAAAACGGTCAAGGCAATATCTTTGCCTTCGAACAATTCAAGCACTTCTGACCGTAGGATCATAGAACTTGAAGACCAAGTCAAGTTTCTCATGAAATCCTACGAGGCTCCTAACCCTTCAAGCCAAGTGAACAAAATCACTTCTTCATGTGAATTATGTAGTGGTCCCCACGACACTCGTGATTGCATGGAACTCCCCGAACAAGCTTTTGTGGACTACGCATCCTCGCGTACCGACGGAGCGGGAGACAAGTGGTACACTTTCAAACCCGAGCCAAACCATTACGGTGATTCATACAACCCCTCATGGAAAAATCACCCGAACCTTAGGTGGAAACAAAACCAAAACACGCAACAAACAAATTCTTCCAACCCACCTAATCGTTTCCAATCAAGCGGTTCCAACTCGAACCGTACTTTCAACAACAATCCTTCCGGCAATGGTAGTACCGATAACTTTGAAGGATTGATGTCTCAATTTATGGCATCTCAAGAAGCTCGTTTAGCCAAGTTTGAAGCCGATTTCAAACAAAAACAAAGCGAGATGACCGATAAGATTGACACCTTGTTGAAAGCCCTCAATGACCGAGAAATGGGAGCACTCCCTAGCAACACGGTCAAGAACCCGAAACTAAACGTCAACGCTATTTCATCGGTTTCGTCCCCTAGTTCTTGTCCACAATATTATTCGGTCAATTCCATGAGCACGTGTTTCAAACAAACCCAAGTCGTTCCAAATGACCAAGAAGTTATGACATCCAAATTGGTCAACAACATAGTTGAAACACCTCCCACTCAAAACCTTGACGATGAATTCAAGGAGCTCCACCTTGAAAGTCCGGTTGTTGATGTGTTGGATGAGAAGAAGCTTAAGTTAGGCAAAAAAGGGACCGCCTTTGTTCAAAACAAGCTACCTAAGAAATTAGATGATCCAGGCTTATTTGTTCTACCTTGCAAGATCGGTAATTCAGAGGCTTATGACACATTAGCCGATCTTGGATCAAGCCTTAACCTACTTCCGTTACCTCTCTACACCTCTCTAAAACTTGGAAAACTTGAAGAAACCGAGGTGATAATAGGTTTAGCGGATGGGAGTGTTGCTTACCCGGTTGGAGTAGTTAAGGACGTGTTAATGCACATTGGAAAACTAACCATTTTAGCCGATTTCCACGTCCTTGATATGGTTAGCGACCCTACATGCCCCTTGTTGATAGGTAGAGGATTTTTGGCGACCGCTAGTGCTATGATTGATTGTAAGGAATCCAAGATAGCGGTAGGAGAAGGAGATACTTGGTCAGTCTATGATGTTAAGAAACATGCCTATGATACTAGTGATGAACCGACACCCCATTGGTTAGAGTTGAATAGGAGACCATCTAGATATGGACCTTGGATAGATAGAGGCTTCATAGGACCCCAACGCCCATTTTACCTAGAAGAGGACTTTGTTAACCGAACGCATTCGGTAGAGCAACTCTTGGCTAGGGACACCGAATTGGATCCATTTGAAGATTCTCTAGTTTTTAGAAAGATGATTGATTTCCTAGGAGTTTTGCCAATTAACCTAGGGATGAATAAGTGGATTTGTGAGGAAGATGATCATAAGTGGAATTGGGATAAACCACCCAAAGATGGAGATGGGTCATGGCATATTAAGATGACATTGTATGACCCGGATGGAGAGAAGTTTGAAAAGATATATCGTACTAAGCGGACCAATAGGAAACTTCAATCCAAGCTTAACCCTAAAGACGTCCTCGATGACGAGCTTACTTACATAGGGTAGAGTGACTTTGATTCTAGCTACAAGACTCGTTAATAAAGAAAAGCGCTTCTTGGGAGGCAACCCAAGCTTTATTTGTTTTATTTGCTTTGTGTGTTCATTCGTTTGTTTGTTTGTTTCTATTTGTTTCCGTATGTGTGTTTAATTTTTATTAGTATTGATTCATGTTCAAAAGTAATTTGTGAAAATGCTTTATTTTGTTTTTAACTTCGTCTTAATTACATATAAAGGTATTTTGCAAAAGCTAAGTGTAAGGGAAATCTAAATCGGTTTATTAGAACACAAATGAACATGAATCATAATAATAATAAATTAACATACATATTAGTATTTGTTTGAGTCAAATGCTTGTATCGAGTCATAATGATGTTTTGCAGGATTTCCAGGAAGTAAGGTAAAGGTTTTTCCCGAAATTTTCCGGAAACTTAAAATGAAAATTTTTGTCAGGTCATTTCTGACGGCGTCAAGGTTTATAACCTGACGGCGTCAGATTTAATTTTCAGAAATTTTTGAAAGTTTTGTTTTTGAAATGTTTTTATTAAAATCTCCAACTTATAATCTCCAGGAATCTGCAAAATTATCATTCCACAAGCATTATATCCTTATATATAGATTTTATCCCGCCGATGTTATGCAGGTTTTCGTGTTTGTTTTCTCAGGTTTAACAGGTTATTTTGGACAAGGAGATGTTTATTGAATCAAGCTTTTGGCGATGCATTAGTCATGGAGCTTCAACATTCTCTTTGGAGGAAGATCTAACCGTGTAATTTCATTATCCACCGAGTGAATCAGGGGAGTATTTGATTTCATTCTTTTACTTTTTGCTTTTACATCTTGTTATTTGAACATTGGGGACAATGTTCATCTTAAGTGTAAGGGGAGGGTAAAAGCACGATTTTAGAGAATGCCATTGCGCTTGATTTTTGTTTGTTTAAGGGTAGATGTGTAATAAAACTGAGATAAATACCTGTTAGGGTAATTTTAGTGCCAAATTTAAAATTTTTTACAACATGTAGGAGTGAAACTTTGATCTTAATGAGCGTCTCACGGATAGGAGTTATATGACTAGCATAAAAACCGTACCACTAAAAAATTTTCCACCCCCAAATATGTGAGGTTCACCCCTAGAATTGGTAGGAAAAGCATTTATGCTATGATGTGTGTACCGGTAGTACTTAGATTCTAGAACTTGCGTTAGGACCATTCCAAGGCCACAAGTGAGACTACATTCGTGTAGTTAGATTTACTACATGATAAGAGGCATTAGGATTAACCCATTGTTTTACACCTGTGTTTTTGTTATAATTACATTGGCTACATTGGTCAAGTAATTCTCCCACACCCTTTGCGTTGTACTCATTTTTAGTACACGATACCCCTAGTACACCCCTCAGAGCCTATCTTTTCGTTTCGACCTTTAAGCATTTTACTTAAAGGAAGAATTTGTTACACCCCACTAAAATGTACACCTAAATCGCCTTAGCCTACCTTGTATGCACTCATTTTTAGTGCATTATTGTGACAACATTTGTTTAAACCCAAGTTAATTATCTAGTTGATTACATGGTTGCTAAGTCGAGTCATATCCTTGTACATATTGTTTTGGGACGATTGGGACTCATGGGTAAAGTACTAGTGTAATGGAGTAATGGGGAAGAAGATCATTTATTACCCCCATATGTGCTAAATGTTTTAAAAGTACTCCAAGTTTTTCAATTATCTTAATTCGAGTCATTAGATTAGTATTTGTAAAGTTATGTAAAAGTTCAAGTGTAAGGGGAATGCAATGCCCCTATGATGTATTATTTTGGATGGTAGGGCAAAAGTGTATGTCAAAAAAAAAAAAAAAAAAAAAAAAAAAAAAAAAAAAAGAGAAAATGAAAATAGAAAAAACATACGGACTACCATCCCGTTTCATTTTATGTTTATTTTATGTTTTTGTTTTTGTTATTTCGTTTCTAGCTTAAGATCGAGTCTAGTCTTGGCTTAGCAACATTGTATAGTACATGTAATTGATCAAGATTTTTAACTAGCCACCAGTAAAATATCCCTTATCCAACAAAACCGTGTTTTCCTTTTCCCTACACCTAACGTTATAACCCATGAAAAAGCCCTCTTTGATAGTTTATCTTAGGTGCTTACGCCTAGTGGAGGAGGTTTTCGATCCTTTCCCAAGCCTATGGTAATCTATTTGCTATGACAGGTAGTGAGAGATATTATCCGTTTTCATTTATGAGATTTATTTTGATGACACTTGAGAGATGTGAGTATCTAAACACTACTTGTGAGGTGCTAGTTTATAATCTCCGTGCTTATTATGATTGAAGTGGAACGATTATTTGTTGTAATTACTTTTATATTAGCATTAAATGACCCCTAACTTGTATTTTGATTAGAATAAAAGCGCATTTGCTTGAGGACAAGCAAATCTCAAGTGTAAGGGTATTTGATGAAGCGAAAAGTGTACCGCTTTTAAGGGGTCATTTAAGCCTTAAATCGTATTTATTTGATCAAATATTGCCCTAAATCGTTCCTTTTGTCATTTTAGGTACTTTTGAGGAGAAATCTGGAAAAGGAGGCATTTTGGAGTTTTTGGAGCATAAAAGTGAAGAAAATGGTAAAGTCTCAAAAATCGGCTGAAAGTTACCTTTGACGGCGTCACAATTTACTCTGGACGGCGTCATGCCTTGGCAAGAAAAAGTGGACGTGAAATTTACTCATGATAGGCCAGTGAAAATAGCATGTGAATTCTGACGGCGTCACGCTTTAACTTGATCAAGGGCGTCACGGCTTAAATCATAAGGGGACGGCGTCACGTTCACGAGCTGACGGCGTCAAGCCTTGATAAGCCAGAATGGATTTTTGAAGAGCTAAAGAGGGACGGCGTCAAGAAGGTCATCCGGGAACCCTAGAAGCGGCGAGGTGACGGCGTCACAATCCATAAGGTGACGCCGTCAGATACAAAAGTCTATATATAGTTTTCTAATTTTTTGTCATTAGGGAGAGCTTAGTGTGTGGAATTTTGGGAGAAAACCCTAGGACGAATTCAGCTTCTTTTTCAAGGCTTTTTGCCTTGAAATCTTCCATGTTACATTGAAGATAAGTTATCAATTAATCATTCAATATGTCTATGTGTTGTTTGATTTTATCTTATTCTTGTCTTTTGATTAACATGTTAGGCTAAATTTATCTTGTGTTTGCTTAGATCTAATGAAACCTAGCTATTGATTATTGGTTATTAGTGTGTTATTAGTTGTATTGGATGATTGTTTATCTATGTTAGGCTTAAGAAAACTGGCTAACTTCCTATTCGGTAACTTGCTTGAACGTCTTAAGAAACATGAACCAAATGCGTACTAAAGGTTTTTATGGTTGTATTTAATGCACAAGCGAATTCTAGTGATCCCATGTTAGGAGCTTCCTAGCCGGCTCGACATAGGAGTGAAGTAGGAGCTTGTAGAGTTGGGGAAGTAAGTACGCCACCCCACGAATGGTATTAAGGAATACACCCGTCATCCACGCGACTAATACACACTAATTAACCGGTAAAAGATAGTTAGGGAGTAAGGAAATCTAAGTAAACACATTTCTCTACACATAAGTTTCTCACCACATTTTATTTTCAGTTATTTATTTTATTTGCATTTGTAGTTATTTTGGGTTAGTTGACTAGCAACTAATTCCGCCCACTCTTTCAAAACCGAGATTTTACTTGCTTTCATAAAAATATAAAAACATAAAAAGAATCTTCCTCAACCCTTAGACCTAATTAGAGTAGTCTTTCACACCTAACGAACACTATTCCCTGTGGAGAACGATCAATCCCCCGTACTTACCACTACACTATACTACATCGGTCAGGTACACTGCCTGGTGGGGTTGTAAGCCTCTGGAGATCCCTCGAGAGGTAAAACCTGTTGTAAGGTTACAAAACCACGCATCAAGAAGAATGACCCGTTTTTACAAGAAAATTTTCCAACTTTTTGATGGTTTCTTGTTGGTCAATGATTTCATCAAGAAGATCATTTTCACGTTTTGAAAACCTTGCATTCAACTCTTTCTTTTCTTTTTCAAGATCAGAACAAGTTGATTTTTGTTTAGAAAGTTGGTTGGTTAATTCAGAAATTTCCGTGTTTAAAGATTTTATTGTCATGTTCAAATTAACATCAAGTGTGTCATATTTGATTTGCAAATGTTTTTCTCTTAAAACAGAATCTCGATAACCAATTTCTAATTCTGACTGTCGTGTGCTATGAAATTCAAAAGCTTTTTCATTCACCTTATATCTCTCAAGCTCAGTGGTCAATTTTTCATTCGCGGCCTTAACATCGCGATTGACCTTTTTAACGTTCTCAATTTCAACACTACAATTATGCAATAATGATTCAAAAAACGCACGTGTTTCCTCATCATTCTCAACATGCAGGGACTCGTAGTCTCCATTAGGATCCATATCTGGAATTGCCAAATTAATATTGCGACAACTTGGCGTGTCCATGTATGTATCATAATTGGATGCTGGAGTCGCAGGATGCTGTTCATCATGATTTGACATATCAAACATTTCATTATTGCGACATATAGTGAATGGTGATACCTCAAAGACTGCATTGGTGTCATACACAAGAGGTGTTTCAGAATCCGTGTCATAATTAGCCTCCTGAAGATTTGCCATGAAAATGCAGTTTGCATCTATATCCTCAAGATCTTCCATATCATCCATAAGAGCCATAAAGTCATTCTCTTCTGCACTCAACTGTAACCCAGCCGTTTCCTTCTGTGCCAACATTAATGCTTTCTGTAGATAAGCTCGATCTCTCTTTTTCGGCTTGTCGGGACAGTTCCTAGCCATATGACCGACACCCTGACAGTTAAAACACTTTATCAAATTACCCTGATTCATATTCCCATACTGATTCCCAGCATTCTGACCCTTCTGATTTACAACAACTGGACCCATCTGATTCCCTGCATATTGACCCATCCGATTTCCAGCATACTGCCCTGCATTCTGTTAGGATTCGACACACGGTTAAGGTGGTTAAACCTTTTGTACTTTGTGTGTATGATATATTGAGTTAATATGATTAAGAATGAGGAATCTACTTAATCACACTTAGAAGGTTATATGTGTTATGGAAAGGGAACAGTTGTGTTTGTTATATGACAATGAACAATGAAAGTTTATCACCAAAACGATTCAATATTATTAAGATAATAATACGAGTGATCTTGAATTATCACTAGGGTTTCAACCTTGAATATTAAGTTTTTCTTACTTGTGATATTTTTGTGTTTGTTCTTGTTCTAACAGTTATGAAAGTTCTAAGTATTTTTAACAACACACCAACACATAATATCTAGTCTAAGATCTTCTTTTATAGTCCAAGAAGATCTTTACAATATTGCTTAAAGTCTAGTCGAACTACTTGCTAACTTATCTTGAGTGTGTCAGTACATAAGATACAACATGTATCTGTGTACACAACTTGTTAACTAAGCACATGGGGTAAGATATTATCTACCGTATATTGTTGACCAAAATATACATAATATCTTTTTATACTTATCCACAGAATGTACTTTAGCAGCAGCAATGTTAACGCTAGCAGCAGAATCCTTCAGCAGCAGAATGTTAAGCCTAGCAGCAGAATCATTTATCGCTAGCAGCAGAATCAAATGTTCTAGCAGCAGGAACAAACATTACCAGCAGGAACCAAATGCTCTTGCAGCAGAATCACACTTAGAGTATTTCTTTGAATAGAACCCGATATTAAACTTCTTGAATATTTAATTCCCAACAATCCTCCCCGAAACATGTGAATCCATTTCAACATGTTTCTGAATTAAATTATGGATTGTGAAGATCTTTCAAACACTTTTGTTCTTTTGACTTTAACAATATCATCACACATCTTAAACACTGACCTAAAGATGGTGCAACTTCCTTGGATGGAGGAATTATAAGAGGCAATGATGCTGTGTATCTTGGATGCTTGTTTCAACAAGTGAAATCATCTATCAGCATGCCTTTGCAAGTGATGAACAAACGTGGTAAACTGAAATTGAAACTTTTCTTCGTTTGACCTAGATAGAACTTTCTCCTTTGGAATGTTCTTGTCATTTTCAACCTCCATGTCATCATCTTGTATGCTCTTGTCTTTTCCTCCCTTACATTGGGTTTTTCTTCCTTTCTTGGGCTTTTATTTCCTCCCCTGAAGCAAATAAAAATTTTATCCTCCCCTGTTTGGAAGATCTCTCACTATGTACCAAAATATTTCTTTCTCCATTATCTGATCTATCAATGAGAACTTGTTATCAGACAGTGTTGTACATGTAGCCATCAATTCCTTAAGAGTTTAAGTTACTGCCCTCATCACTTCTAGGTGTGTTAACTCCTATGAGAGGTGATTCATGGGGCATTTGACTCATGGTCCATCAATGGATGGTTTTTGTGAGTCCCTTTGAAAATCCTTTTAAGAAACTTTTGCCTTAGCAGTATGTAATTGATTTTATTATGAAAAACCATACTGCTTTCAACCATTTTGAAGGGATTAAGTGTATAACAGAAACTTAATCAAAAATTTTGGTTTAAAGCAACCTCTGGTTGTGTGAGAACCAATGTTTTCAGTTATAAATAACTGCCTGTGTAAAGATAAACCTATTCAAAAGGCTTTCTTGACAGGGTTTCCAGCTCATAGTAATTGTTGCCTCTAACACAAGTATTAGATTCACTTTTACTAGCTGTTCTTTCTATCAGATGTCCTTAGACTTGCTCATTATACTTAAAAGTATAAAATGATAGAAAGTGAGTTGAGTCAGTTACTATCTGACCAACTAAGTCATCAACTCAATGTGAAATTGCATACTTAGGTTTCAAGAAAGAAGTTTTAAGGAGTTTTAAATTCCTAAACTCAGTCCATCATAAACCTAATATGTCAGCAACTAATATTATCATTCTGCTGCTTCCATTTCACTTGAAACATCCTTTGTGTTCAAATATTCATACCTGTAATTGTTAGTCTAAAATCAAAAGAACAATGTACAAAGTACTTGTCTTGTATTAGAATAATCATAGGACTAACTGTATTAATAACACAAATTAAATTTGTACTGGCAGCACAAACTTTTGTAAATAGCAGTAGTATCTTTTAAAGCCAGCAGCACCAACAAAAATTTATTTACAAAAACAAAAAGTTTAAAATCATTGAGGATTAAGCATTCCAATACTTGCTACCAGGTACTGAAACCTTCCAACATCAAAAGCTTTGGTTAGCAGATCTGCAAAATTGAATTCTGAAGCAATTTTAAGAACTTGAATTAATCTTTTCTCATTGCATTCTCTTATAAAGTGATGTCTAATTTCAATGTGTTTTGTTTTAGAATGTTGCACTGGATTTTTAATAATACAAATTGTACTACTATTATCAATATGAATAACAGTGTTTAAGAAATTGTACCCATAGTAAAGGAGTTGGTTTTGAAGCCATAGAACTTGACCACAGCAACTTGCAGCAGCTACATATTCAGCTTCAGTTGTTGAATTAGCCACAATTGTTTGCTTCTTACACTGCCATGAGACAAGTCTACAACCAAGGAATTGACATCCTCCAATTGTTGACTTCCTGTCCAAGCTAGCACCAGCATAATCACTATCCGAAAATGCTACCAAGTCAAAAGGAGATTCCCTTGAATACCATAGACCCAACCTAGGTTGACCCTTGAGATATCTAAAAATTCTCTTGACTGCAGTTAAATGAGAAACCTTTGGAGTTACTTGAAATCTTGCACAAGCACAGACAGAGAACATGATGTCAGGTCTTGATGATGTGAGATACATCAAAGATCCTATCATAGATCTGTATGTGTGTACATCTACATTTTCTCCATCTAAGTCTTTTAGAAGAGGCTTCTCAGAGTCCATTGGTGTGCTTGCCATTTTTGAATCAGCAAAGTTGAACTTCCTTAGTATTTCAGCAACATATTTATCTTGACTAATAAATATGCCTTCATGTGACTGTTTAACTTGCAAACCCAAAAAGAATGTAAGTTCCCCCATGGAACTCATCTGAAACTTATCATGCATAAGCTTCTCAAACTCTAAACACATCTCCTTCCTAGTAGATCCAAAGATAATGTCATCCACATACACCTGCACTAACAGAAGATCCTTCTTGTGTTGTTTGATGAAAAGTGTCTGATCAATCTTTCCTCTTTGAAATCCATTTTCTAATAAGTAGGAAGCAAGTGTTGCATACCAAGCTCTTAGTGCCTGATGAAGGCCATAGAGAGCTTTAACTAATCTGTACACTTTGTCTGGATGTTGTGGATCAATGAAGCCTGGAGGTTGTGAAACATACACCTCTTCTTCAATTGTTCCATATAAAAATGCACTCTTGACATCCATTTGATAAACTGTGAAGCCTAAAAATGAAGCATAAGCTAAGAAAAGCCTAATTGCCTCAATCCTTGCTACTGGAGCACAAACCTCATCATAGTCTATTCCTTCTTGTTGTGTGTACCCTTGGGGTACTAATCTAGCCTTATTCCTAATCACTATTCCCCTTTCATCCCTTTTATTATTGAAAACCCATCTAGTGCCAATTACCTTTGCATCCTTAGGTAAATCAACTAGCACCCATACCTTCTGAATCTTGAACTGAAGAAGCTCCTCTTGCATAGCTTCTACCCAGCTTGAATCATCTAAGGCTTTCAGAATATTCTTTGGTTCATCTTGTGAGAGAAAATATACAAACAAGTAAGAGTTTGAAAACTCATGCTGCTTTGAAGCATAAAGGGCATCAAGAAGCCCTTGTTGGTCTGAAGACATCAGTTGTTGTCTTGTCTTCACACCTGATTGTACATCTCCAATAACATTTTCTAGGGAGTGGACTTTGTGAATTCTTGTTTGTGGAGTAGAAGGAACTTGATAATTTGATGGAAGATTGTTGAAATCCACCTCATTATCTGAGAATTTTGCTTCTTTCATTTCTGAAGGGCCAGCAGCAGAATCATTTGGCCTAGCAGCAGGAACATTAAGCCTAACAGCAGAATCACCAGCAGAAACAATTTGTTGTTCCAGAGTTCCATCTTCTTTCCTTTCATCTTCAACACCCTCTTTAGCTTTGCCAGAAGAAGATTCATCAATTGTTGAAGTTGATTCCACACTTGTACTTGACCATATTGGCGTCCATATAAGATCTTGGTTTGTCTCCTTTTCTAACCTTGCCTCATCTGTTGCTTGTGAACCTGAAAATTCATTAGTTTCAACAACAACAGGCACATAATTCATTAATTTGGTTAGAGCTTCAAGATCAAATAGCCATTTTGGTCCTTGACCTTCTACATTGGATTTATCCTCTAAAAACTCCACATGTAGATTTTCTTCTACAATCATAGTTCTTGTGTTGTATACTCTAAATGCTTTGCTATTAAGAGAATATCCAACAAAGAATCCTTCATCTTCTTTACCATCGAATTTTCCTAAATGGTCTAAGGAATTGAGAATTGTCACATGACATCCAAAAGGTCTAAGAAATCCTATTGCAGGAGTTCTACCTCTAAAAAGTTCATATGATGTCTTATTGTGAGGCTGTACAACTAAAACTCTATTTTGAACATAGCAAGCAGTGCTAACTGCTTCAGCCCAAAAAGTTATAGGTAGCTTAGAATCAGCTAACATAGTTCTAGCAGCTTCAATTAGTGTTCTATTCTTCCTCTCAAAAACACCATTCTGTTGTGGTGTTCTAGCAACACTAAATTCTCTCCTAATACCCTTTTCTTTGCAGAAATCATCCATAACTCTATTCTTAAACTCTGTCCCATTATCACATCTAATGACTTTCACTTTCTTGTCTACTTGGTTTTCTATCTGTGTAATGAATGTCTTAAGGATGCTTGTAGTCTTATCCTTAAAAGATAGAAAGAAAACCCATGTAAATCTGGTATAGTCATCAATTATAACAAGACAATATCTCTTATGCATTATACTACTTACTGAAACAGGTCCAAATAAGTCCATATGAAGCATAAACAATGATTGATTGATAGAGTTAAAAATCTTGGGCTTACAAGTGGCTTTGTGTTGTTTGCCTTTAAGACAAGCAATGCATGTTTGATCATTTTCAAATCTTTTGTGAGGTAAACCTCTTACCAAACCATTCTTAACAATTTTATTTATGGTTTTGAAATTAATATGACCAAGCCTTCTATGCCATTTCATTGATTCATCCAATGTGGCCTTTGCAACAAGGCAAGTTAAATTCTTTTTAGGAACAATGTTCTTCATGTCTACACTGTACATATTGCCCTTTCTAGGAATTTTAAGAAGTACTTGACTTTCATCAGGCATCTTAAAATCAGGAGAAAGTACAAGACATTCAGTCTCACAGAAAAGAACATTGTTCTTTTTGTCACACATTTGTGAGACACAAAAAAGATTATAATTTAGCTCTTTTACATAGAACACATCTTCAAAATCTAAATTTCCAGTTTTAATGGTACCTTTACCGGAAATTTTGCCACCAAGACCTCCTCCAAAGGTAACATAGCCTCCATCTATTGATTAAAAATCTAAGAGATAAGACTTGTTGCCTGTCATGTGCCTTGAACATCCACTATCTGAGTATCCTTGATCCTCTTGTTGATCAATTGAATGTTCCTGCACATAAAAGAGAAGTATTAGTTTCTTTTGGGGACCCAAGCCATTACTGACTTGGATCTGCCTCTTGCATCAATGTAATTTAATCTTTTAAGGACAGTTGATGCAACATTGGATTTAAGAATCCAACATGCTGAGGCCTTAACAGCATTTGCCCTGTTTCCCTTAGCAGCAGAATGAACTGATTGCTTAGCAGCAGGAACTGCTAACTTTTCAGTTCTACCCTTTGGTTTCCAAACTTGTTTTTGAACCACTGCTTTTGTTTGAATGGGCCTTAGAACAGTCTTTGATGCATGTTTGAAAAATGTTTTTGCACCCTTAGCTGTTGATTTTGGGTTAACAGTCATAGATGGTCGAGCAGCAGGAACCATTTGTCTACCAGCAGGATCTGTGTTTGAGATAGACTTATTTGAGACTGTTTTGGGTTTTGTTCTATTAACACTAGAACTAGAGTGAAAGTGAGTTTGAGGAGTTTGCCTTTTGAAATTCACCCTATTGTTTTCATACCCAGTTACCCAATGGTTGCAGAAAGCTGCAAGATGGTCAAAACTACCACATGTGTAACAAGCTTTGTTATAAAAAGCAAAGTCATCACCTAATTGGTTAGACTTGAGGTTGTTCCAATTCCTTTGGTTACCTCTGGGCTTGTTGGTGGTTCTATATTGCTCACAATACCTAACTGGTTGCCTAACATGCTTAATGTTTGATTTAGGCTTATCAGTATTGTGTTTGACTATCTTAGGAACACTTGTTCCTACTTTCTTAACCACTTCAGGTTTAGACATAACCTAATCTTCTTCATCACTATCAGTTGTGCAATCCTCAACAACTATAGCATCTAATTTCTTAACAAAGGACACCTTGTCCTGATAAAGTAAAGTTTTATCTAAACTTTCACTTACTTTTTCTACCTTAAGACTCTCAGTAGTCTTAGAACCATATTCCATTATTGGTTCTTGAAACTTAGGTAAACCTGAATTCCTTAGGTCAATCCCTGGGGGTTTTGGGATGCCTCTATAAGGAGGTGGGACACTCTTATATCCTAACCCTGACTTAGCTCTATTAATCACTTGACATTCTACTATGTTGTGCACACCTCTAGAAGCATGTTCTAGTGCCTGTGTAGTCAAGTGAATGTTTTCATTTTCCTTTTTGACCCTATCAAAAGCTTCTCTCAAAAGCTTAATTTCAGCATCTCTAAAGAATATGTCATGTCTTAGGAGAGCTTTGTCATCAGAAAAAGTTAATTCATTTTCCTTATAGTGTGTGATTTGTTTTTCTAGAGTCTCTAATCCACACTTACAGTTTATAAAGTTTTGAAAAGTGCTGCTTAGCTCTTTCTTTTGATCATCATATTGTTTGATTAAAACCTGTAGAGCATTAAGAGCAGTGCAAGTATCAAGTATTTGAACAAGCTTTATGATTTTGTACCTCAGTCGCAGAAAAAGCCATAAGTGCCATCTGAGCAGGAGTTTCTTCTTCATCTGCCATGAAGCTCCAATCAAAACCTAAGCCATCAATAGCTACCATAGCTTTTGGCTCAATAACCTCCTCTGTTTTGGATTTGCTTCCAAAACCTCTATTCTTGCTATCTTGCTGCCTTGGCCTTCTACATTCTCTTGAGAAGTGCCCCATCTTGTGGCAGTTATAGCACTCTAACTTTGACTTATCAAAACCAGCAGCATCAGTGTTGCTGATTATGAGCTTCTTCCCCGTCCTTTGATAGAACTTCTTGGCTCTCATGCTAAGAAGAGAAATTTGCCATTTTAGATCCATTTCCTCCAGATCATCATTGATCTCTTGGAGGTCTTCATAGGTGAGCATGGACCCATTATTTTGACTTGTAAGAAAGGCACAACAAGTCTTTTCATCCAAAATACCCATGGTACTACTTGATGAACTAGCAGCACCAACATCATCAACAACTTTCACCTCTTCACTTGATTTTGAGGTACTAGGAGTTGACATAAATGCCTTGTTCCCAGTATTAGAACTAGTACCTCCATTCTTCTTCAAATCTTGCTCCACAATCTTGAAGTTGCTATACAAGTCCATCAGTTCCATGGTGTCTATGTCTGGCTTGTTCTTCCAGACAACAACATGCATAGCCCACTCTTCTGGTAAGCTTCTCAGAAATTTTGAGTTCAAATCTTCTTGAGGCATTTCAATCCCAATAATAGCAACTTGGCTCACAATATTCTGAAGCCTATTAAACATTTGGTTAAGAGATTCATTGTATGTAGAGGAGAAGTTTTCAAACTGCTGCTTGAGCAGTGTCTTGTGGGTTTTCTTGGTGGCTTCATTTCCACCATATCTGGCAATAATAGCTTTAAATAATGACTTGGCATCTTTGAACTTGTTGAAGTTTAGAAGTTGATCATTGGGAATGGTCATCATCAGCATGCTTCTTGCCTTCAAGTCATTTTTCTTCTTTATTCTATCTTCTGCAGATGTTGGCTTTGTCTGCAGAGTTGACACCACTTTTCCATCCACTATTGATGTAGTGGTGGTAGGCTGGTAAGAGTCTCCATCTTCAATGATTTCCCAAAGTGTATAATCTTGCACTTGGAAATATTGCTCTATCCTCAGCCTCCACATCTCAAACTCATTTTGTTTGAGCATGGGAATCTTCGCAGCAACATTAGTCTGAATAGATTCAACGTCCATTTCTACTTCTTCTTCTAAATCAAATATCAGCCTGCGCTCTGATACCACTTGTTAGGATTCGACACACGGTTAAGGTGGTTAAACCTTTTGTACTTAGTGTGTATGATATATTGAGTTAATATGATTAAGAATGCGGAATCTACTTAATCACACTTAGAAGGTCATTTGTGTTACGGAAATGGAACAGTTGTGTTTGTTATATGACAATGAACAATGAAAGTTTATCACCAAAACGATTCAATATTATTAAGATAATAATACGAGTGATCTTGAATTATCACTAGGGTTACAACCTTGAATCTTAAGTTTCTCTTACTTGTGATATTTTTGTGTTTGTTCTTGTTCTAACAGTTATGAAAGTTCTAAGTATTTTTAACAACACACCAACACATAATATCTAGTCTAAGATCTTCTTTTATAGTCCAAGAAGATCTTTACAATATTGCATAAAGTCTAGTCGAACTACTTGCTAACTTATCTTGAGTGTGTCAGTACATAAGATACAACATGTATCTGTGTACACAACTTGTTAACTAAGCACATGGGGTAAGATATTATCTACCGTATATTGTTGACCAAAATATACATAATATCTTTTCAGACTTATCCATTTAGCAGCAGAATGTACTTTAGCAGCAGCAATGTTAACGCTAGCAGCAGAATCTTTCAGCAGCAGAATGTTAAGCCTAGCAGCAGAATCATTTATCGCTAACAACAGAATCAAATGTTCTAGCAGCAGGAACAAACATTACCAGCAGGAACCAAATACTCTAGCAGCAGAATCACACTTAATGTTTTTCTTTGAATAGAACCCGATATTAAACTTCTTGAATATTTAATTCCCAACACATTCTGATTACCCATCTAATATCGAGGAGCATATCCCTGGTGATTCCCATAACCTCCAACCATTTGTCCTTGTTGACCCATGTTGAAACTCGGCTGTTCAATTTGCTTGTTGCGAGTGTTCGATGATATTCTTTGATTGTTGTTGGTAGGTGTGGAATAGCGTCCTTGGAATGCCTTTTTTATGTAAGCAAACTCCTGAGTTAAAGCAGCAGTGGTTTCATCATTGTCATTAAATTCTGGTTCTGGGTATTGCGGGTATTGTTGTTGTGGGATGACTTGTTGTTGTTGTGGGTGGAATGGTGGTTGCGGAATATATTGTTGTTGCATGAAGTTCTGCGTGGAAGATGAAGAGGGTTGTGTATTTACTATTGCAGGTGTAGGTGTTTGAGCAATGTGTGCCAGAGGATCATGTTGCATTGCTAACTTTTCTTTCCTGACTTCATTTGCCTCTGCTTGGTTTTGCTTTAGGAAATCATAGAGCTGATCATAGTTCATTTTGTGAAGGTTCTTTGTTTGGTTAACAATTGTGACATACCGTCCCCATTCTTCTGGTAAATTATTGATGAATTTGATTTTTTGAGCAATGGGTTTTTGTGTCAACTTGTTTCGGATGAGCTCGTTCATTAAAGTGCAAAACCTGGTGTAGTAAGATTCAATTGGTTCAGCTGGAGTGGATGTGAACTTTTCCCATTCAGTTAGCAGCTTGTTTTCAACATCTTGCTGCCCAATTTCTGTGCCATGATAGAGACTTCTAACTCGTTCCCACATAGCATAGGCTGAATCACAACTGTCGACAGCAGCAAATATTTCTCGTGGTAAACCAAGTTGAATTAAGTGCTTTGCTAAGTCATCTGCTTCAACTTGCTTCCAATCCTCTGTGGTGTATTCCTCTTCTTTTTGATCACGAAACGATGGTGGAACGGAAGGTGTTGCAGTTGGGTCACCAGCTTCTTGAATCTGACGAGGCTTGAATGGTCCTTTTTTGATAGAGTGGAGCAGGAGTCTACCTTGACCATTAGGTTTGGTTTTGATATATCGAATCATACGACTCGTCCATGGAAGATAACCACCTTTTTCAAGCATTGGAGGACGGTTTTCTGCACCGGCGGCATGGATGTCTTGTTGAGTAGTCATTGCTGATGTGTTGAATGATAAAGTTGATGAAGGATCGTTGCAACGAAATAGAAGTTGTTGTTGTTGAAGGTTAAACTTGGTTGTTGATGATGTGAAGTCGTGGTCCTTTGTTGAAGATCAATTGAAGTAACTTGCAGTTTAGATAAACGATACAAGTTAAATAAAGTTAGAAAATTTGACTAAGCTATAATTTAGACAAAATCAAGATATCACAAATTCGACAAAGTTATGTAAATTACAATTTAGATAAAATGACAATTTCTATAGAAAATTTCAATTTAGACCAAAATTTATACAAATTATGGCAAAATTTCAATTTAGATAGAATTTATCTAATTTATATAAATGTGTAATTTATATAAAAATCTAACTAATTTACACAAATTAGTAGATATCCGTTTGTCGAAGTATTTTGCACACTTATACAAGTGAGAAGATACCGAGTCCGCGATCCTTGACGTTGTAGAAATTAAAAGTTCAAATCAAATTTATAAAAATTATTTAAGTTGTAAGTCGTTTAACTCAAATGCGAGGACCGGATTTTCCAATAGCGAAAAGTGCTAAAAATCTGCCACAATTGTGAACAGGGACCAAAATTGTCAATTGCGAAAAGTTTTACAATTGCGAAAGGTTTTACAATTGCGAAAGGTTTTACAATTGCGAAAGGTTTTACAATTGCGAAAACTTCTTCAATTGCGAAAGACTTGACCAATTGCGAAAGACTTGATCAATTGTGAAAAGATTGCCAATTGCGAAAGGTTCTATGAATTCCGAAAGACAGCCAATTGCGAAAGGCTACCAACTCTTACCAACTTCTGACTTTTGGACACTTCTCCACGCTTGGCTACTGATAAGATCTACCAACTCTTACCAAATTGTACCACATATTCTTATACAAGAATATCTATCAAGACACAATGATGAAGATCTAAACAACCAAATCTTCACACAATTGTTGGTACTTAATCACGATCAAATAACTTTGAACACAAAAGGTTCACACTTGAACCGAAGAGACGACTAAAGAACTATCAAAGCTTCCCTTTCCAACTCGTAAAATCTATCACAAGCACAACCTTGAACCTTAATCGTTGTGAACTATTCCAAGAAAAACCCAAAAGCACACGTTGTGATGAAACAAAAACGCGATTGTTGGTTTCTTTGAACACAAACCGAACACAAACACTCCTATTTCGATGTTTGGCGTATTGATACCACTTGATATGACTAGAAATCTACCTTTATCACACAACTAAGCTACTATAAATACTACTCGTGACACTCAAAAGATAATATGTAAAGATGAGAAGAAAGTAAAGTGTGGATCGTATGATATGGATTTTACCGAATGTATATTAGCTTCAAAGAGAAAGAAACAAAATACAAACTTTTAGAGAACATACACTTACACACACTCTCACCTAGACAATACAATGAGGCACTTGTAAAATGAGTGAGAGTGTGTGTATATATACTCCTAAGGCCGGCGCCCTAAGAGGCTTAACATGGGCTTTGTGTGGGCTTTGGTGGATTGGACATTTACTTGAACATTTCTAACATATTGTCTTAGCCAAATCCCACTTCCTAGACTATGTAAACCATACGACACACTAATTCTAATACTTACAAATGACCATCACTTTACATTTAAATTTTAAATGTTAACATATTATGATGTTTTGAATTAGAATTGATGGCTTAGTTAGTTAGACAGTAACTGACATAACTCACTTTCTACCATTTTATACTTTTGTATAATGAGGTAGTCCAAGGACATCTGGTAGAGAGAACAACGAGCAAACGTGAATCTAACACAATTATGTTAGAGGCAACAACTGCCACGAGCTAGAAACCCTATCAAGAATGCTCTTTGAATGAGTTTATCTGATCACAGGCAGTTATTTTATAACTGAAATCATTGGTTCGCACACAACCAGAGGTTTCATTAAACCGAAATTATGATTAAGTATCTGTCTTTACACTTAATCCCTTCAAAATGGTTGTTAGCAGTATGGTTTTTAATCAAAATTGACTTCATACTGCTGAGTCAAATTTTTCCAAAAAGTTTGTACTGCCAGGCATAATGTTAGTAATGGCAGGCTTAAGTTTGTACTGCTAGATAGACGTTAGTACTGGTGCGACATTACAGCTTTTTCAAAATAGCCGTTAAGAGTTAGTTGAGATTTTTACTGCTCAATTCCTTATTTTCTGGGTTTTCCTATTTGGATATTTTTACTTTTAATTTATTATATTAACCTTATCTTCAATCAAAAGTTATCTTTTACTTGAAGTCGGTCCAATAGAAACCCTAATAAGACTTTCATAATATCTCAATTCACTTTCTTCATCTACTTTCTAACCTAAATTTACACTATTCACAGCAGTCAAATCAACTTTTACTGAAAAATAATAGCTTCTTTATCCTTTGTTGACAAGCACAATATGGTCGCGTTTTTGGAAAAAGCAAAGGATGATACTTTCTTCCATAAGATAGTGGACTTTTTGAATGGTTCTCACATAAGGTATTCTTTAACCTTAAATCCCACTATCTATGTATCCCAAATCAAAGAGTTTTGACAGACTGATAATGTCAAAACATTTGACAATGGTGACAAAGAATTAAATGCAACAGTTGATGGCAAATCCATCACTCTTACTGAATCATTACTCAGAAGGCATCTCCATCTAAATGATGACAATGGTATTAGTGCTATGCCAAACATTGTGATTTTTGAAACTTTAACCTGGATGGGGTACAACATACAATCACAATCTTTAACTTTTCAAAAAGGTTGTTTTGCCCCAAAATGGAGGTTTTTGATTCACACCATCCTTCACTATCTCAGTCCTAAGAAAATAGCATGGGAATAGTTCAGTAGCAATATTGCAACTGCTCTCATCTGCTTAGCTATTGACAGAACTTTTAATTTTTCCAAACTCATCTTTGAAGGAATGGTTAAAAATGTTGATAGCAAATCAAAATTTTTGATGTATCCCAGGTTCATCCAAACTATTTTGAACATGAGGAAACATCAACTTCTTCCACACAAACATGTTTATCCAACACCCAAGCTTACCCAAAAACTTTTCAGTAATATGAGGATGGCCTCAAATAGGTATAGTGGGGAAGAAGTTCCTTTATTTGATTCTATGCTATAGGTACAAGGTGAATGATCAACAAGCCCAGTTGACTCCCAACACACACCCACAACATAAGAACAATCACCTTCACAACCAACTTCATCACCAGATAGGTATTCATCCAGAGAGGGATCTGTTGTTCCTCAGCACAGAGACCCTACCCTTCCCAATGTAGCAGATGAGGCTAACTTTGTCAGTATAGAAAGGGCTGCTTCTTCTGTCTCAGGCTTAGAAGCTGGGCAGGACAGAAGTAACATAGCTAAGACCCAATCAATGGCAACACCAACAGTACCAACAGTTCCTATGAACCCAGTACTATTGGTGGAATCCCAAGCCAACCGAAAATATTGGGTGGCTCAGAAGCTCACCATGTGGTGGACTATGAGTCTTTGCCCCATGATGTACCTCTCCCTGAAGGTAACACATCAGAAAGTGATGAGGGCAGTCAGAAACTTAAAGAATTGACGGATTTATGTAGCAAATTGTCTGAGAAAGTTACTACTTTGGATGCTGATCAGATCTCTCACAAGAAAGTTTTTGGCAAGGTGTATACAAAGCTGGTGCTTAAAGTCAAGAAATTGAGGGACCAGGTCAAGACACTTAAAAGAAAGAGATCAGCTCATTTGGTAGAATCAACTAGTTCATCTTCTTTATCAAGCTCATTAGATGCTCAGGGAACAGATCAAAGTGAGGAATCTTCCAAACAGGGGAGGAAGATTGCCCAGTTAGATGATGATCCTCATGTTACTTTGGTTCAAGAAGATTTTGAGACTCAGGGGAGGCAAGAACAGCAAATGGGTCAAGGTACTAGTGGTTTGACAGAAGGTACTGGTAGTGCCACACATGGTTCTGCTAGTATACAAGAAGAAAGTACTGGTGGCTCTCAAGGTACTGCTGGTGCAGTATACACAAGGAGGCCAAAGAAGTCAAGGTTAGATAAGGGTAAGGCAATAATGATAGAAGAAGAACCATATTCTCAGAAGTCAACCAAGAAATACCAGGCTCAGATTGCTCTAGATGAGGAACTAGCTCAGAAATTTCATGAAGAAGAGTTATAAAGGGTAGCTGAAGAAGAAATATTGGCAACATTTATGGTTGAACGTAAGTTTCAGACTTAAGAAGAAGAGAGAGCTGCTCAGATTCTTGCTGATAAGGAGTTAGCTTCAAAGCTACAAGAAGAAGAAAGATCATAATTCACAAGAGAAGAACAGGAACAAGCCATTGATGATCTTTTGGAGTAGATTAGAAGAAAGAAGAAAGTTTATCAGAAGAAAACTCCTACTAGAAAGGAACAACTGTTGTACACGAAAATTTATTTGAAACATCAGGATTACTGGAAGGAAAAATACTTCAAAGGAAGGTCTTATGAAGAAATCGAACAGTTGTACATTGAAGCTCGTACAAGAATCCAGAGGTCCTTAAGAGATGAAACAGCAATAGTTGAGACTGAGTCTAGCAAGGGTGTGAAAAGAGCAGTAGAGCAGTTGGAATCTGAGGAATCCAAGAAGCAAAAGATAGAAGAAGAAAAGCATGATGAACCAGTTGAGGAAGAATCAGCTGAGGAAGAGGAAGAGACATTGACTGATGAACAGATCCATGGAATGATCGTGGTAATTCCAGAATCTCTTAATGTTGATCCCATTCAAGCCAAACATCCCATTATTGATTGGGAAGTGTACTCAGATGGAAGAATCAAGGGATGGAAGATCATCAGAGTAGGAGGAAAATTTGAAGTTCATAAGTTCTTTGAAGACATGATAAAAGCCTTTGACAGAGAAGACTTGGATAAGCTATGGAGCTTAGTTCAAGAAAGGTTTAGATATGCTGATCCTACAGCTGATAAGGATAAAGAGCTATGGGTTGAGCTTAAAAGGCTATATGAGCCTGATGCAAATGATTCACTGTGTAGATTCCAAGCTCATGATTTGGCTACTACTTGGAGGTTATTTGATAACTGTAGTGTTCATCAGGTTTCTAGAAAAGCATGAGTAAAAGCTTACATGCTAGTGGAGAAGGACTATCCACTGAGAGCACGAATCTTGATTGTTATGCTAGCTACCAAACTCAGAGTAGATGAAGACAAAGAAATGGCAAGGGAGTTAGTAAGGAGGATCTATCAGCAGGCAGAAGACACAAAGTCCAGAAGATAGTGTTTGGAAGAGTCCTCACAATCTCCATTTAATTCAGAGAAACTTGATGATTTAGGATAAATCACAAGTTTAGGGGAGGATTGTTTGGAATTAAATGTTTCTGACTTAGTACTGCTGGAAGAATACACTAACAGTACAAACTGCTAGTGTATAAGTGAAGACTGCTGAAGAATAACTAACAGTACAAACTCGGAAGTTAGTACTGCTAGTGTATTAAAGAAGGCACTGCTGCTATGATAAGGATGTATCAAGGGTAAGTATGGAATAGATCTTATGTATATCACAATTAGTTAGAAATATACGGTAGATACTTATCTTGTAAAGGACTCCTTAAGTTTATAAAAGGAGATTCTAGGTTAGATGTTTATGTACGAGTCATACAAGTTTTGTTTAGATTCAAGGTTGTTGTAACCCTAGTGATATTGAGATCACTCGTATTATTCTTGAATAATATTGAATTGTTTGAAGTTAAACATTGTGTTCTTTGTTCATATTGCATTACTGTTAAATTAAACAAATTCTTCTAAGTGTGGTTGAGTAGATTCCGTATATTTAACTACATAACCTCAAAGTATCTTAAACACATCATAAGGGAGTAACATCCTAAGTGTTTGATCCTCTTAGATTATATGTATATCACAATTAGTTAGAAATATACGGGTAGATACTTATCTTGTAAAGGACTCCTTATGTCTATAAAAGGAGGTCCTAGGTTAGATGTTTATGAGATACGAGCACGAGTAAGAGTCATATAAGTTTTGTTAAGATTCAAGGTCTTTGTAACCCTAGTGATATTGAGATCACTCGGATTATTCCTGAATAATATTGACTCGTTTGAAGTTAATCACTGTGTTCATTGTTCATATTGCATTACTCTTACATCAAACAAAACCTTATAAGTATTGTTAAGTAGATTTCGCATACTTAACAGTATAACCTCAAAGTATCTTAAACACATTATAAAGGAGTTACATCCTCAGTGTTTGATCCTCTCAAATATGTCTCAAGAATTTTAAAACCCTTCTCTTATATTACATTTTTGTCACGCCTGTGCAAATTTTCAATCTTTTCCAGCCCTCGGCATCATCAATCAACTGAGCATAGAAATTAACTTCACCACTGTTCCTAAGTTCTTATCCACTTCACCAACCTTAAGGATGTTCTCAAGCCTTTCTATAGAGACGGTCACAATCCTTGGGTCGAGCCATATTAAGAGATCACACAATGGGGTTATACACCCTTGACTCACCAAATACCTACAAATCAATGTAACATTTAAGTATTAGTATGTAGATTATTTTAGGGGTATAACTTTTGAAAAATGATAAAAAAAAAAAAGGGGAACATACTTGATTTGCTCATTGGTACCACCAGAGGTGGCATTTGATATTGCCCATGCAACCTCTTTTTTTTACCAAATTCGGTATTTTGGAGAAAATTGACCAATGTTTTTTTTATATTAGAATGTTATTAGATTGATTCACAACTGATGCGTGCGTATATCGTTGTAGGTATAGATTATATTATCAAGTTTTAAATTTATATTTAGCCGACTTATCATATAACTGATGCGTGGGTTTTGCAACCTTACAACAGGTTTTACCTCTCAAGGGATCTCAAGAGGCTTACAACCCCACCAGGCAGTGTACCTGACCGATGTAGTATAGTGTAGTGGTAAGTACGGGGGATTGATCGTTCTCCACAGGGAATAGTGTTCGTTAGGTGTGAAAGGCTACTCTAATTAGGTCTAAGGGTTGAGGAAGATTCTTTTTATGTTTTTATATTTTTTATGAAAGCAAGTAAAATCTCGGGTTTTGAAGGAGTGGGCGGAATTAGTTGCTAGTCAACTAACCCAAATTACTACAAATGCAAATAAAATAAAATAACAAAAATGAAAAGTGGTGAGAAACTTATGTGTGGGAGAATGTGTTTACTTAGATTTCCTTACTCCCTAACTATCTTTTACCGGTTAATTAGTGTGTATTAGTCGCGTGGATGACGGGTGTATTCCTTAATACCATTCGTGGGGTGGCGTACTTACTTCCCCAAACTCTACAAGCTCCTACTTCACTCCTATGTCGAGCCGGCTAGGAAGCTCCTAACATGGGATCACTAGAATTCGCTTGTGCATTAAATACAACCATAAAAACCTTTAGTACGCGTTTGGTTCATGTTTCTTAAGACGTTCAAGCAAGTTACCGAATAGGAAGTTAGCCAGTTTTCTTAAGCCTAACATAGATAAACAATCATCCAATACAACTAACAACACACTAACAACCAATAATCAATAGCTAGGTTTCATTAGATCTAAGCAAACACAAGATAAAATTAGCCTAACATGTTAAACAAAAGACAAGCATAAGATAGAATCAAACAACACATAGACATATTGAATGATTAATTGATAACTTATCTTTCAATGAAACATGGAAGATCTCAAGGCAAGAAGCCCTGAAAAAGTAGCTAAAATCGTCTTAGGGTTTTATCCCAAAATTCCACACACTAAGCTCTCCCTCTAATGACAAAAAATTAGAAAACTATATATAGACTTTGACATCTGACGGCGTCACTTTATGCATTGTGACGCCGTCACCTCGCCGCTTTTAGGGTTCCCGGGTGACCTTCTTGACGCCGTCCCTCTTTAGCTCTTCAAAAATCCATTCTGGCTTATCAAGGCTTGACGCCGTCGGACCTATAACGTGACGCCGTCCCTCTTTGATTTAAGCCGTGACGCCCTTGATTTAGTTAAAGCGTGACGCCGTCAGAATTCTCATGCAAACTCACTGGCCCGTCATGAGTAAATTTCACATCCACCTTTTCTTGCCAAGGCATGACGCCGTCTGGAGTTAATGTTGACGCCGTCAAAGGTGACTTTCAGCACAATTTTGAGACTTTGCCGTTTTCTTCACTTTTATGCTCCAAAAACGTCCAAAATGCCTCCTTTTCCAGATTTCTCCTCAAAAGTACCTAAAATGACAAAAGGAACGATTTAGGGCAATATTTGATCAAATAAATACGATTTCGGGCTTAAATGACCCCTTAAAAGCGGTACACTTTTCGCCTCATCAAATACCCTTACACTTGAGATTTGCTTGTCCTCAAGCAAATGCGCTTTTATTCTAATCAAAATACAAATTAGGGGTCATTTAATGCAAACATAAAAGTAATTACAACAAATAATCGTTCCACTTCAATCATAATAAGCACGGAGATTACATACTAGCACCTCACAAGTAGTGTTTAGATACTCACATCTCTCAAGTGTCATCAAAATAAATCTCATAAATGAAAACGGAAAATATCTCTCACTACCTGTCATAGCAAATAGATTACCATAGGCTTGGGAAAGGATCGAAAACCTCCTCCACTAGGCGTAAGCACCTAAGATAAACTATCAAAGAGGGCTTTTAAATGGGTTATAATGTTAGGTGTAGGGAAAAGGAAAACACGGTTTTGTTGGATACGGGATATTTTACTGGTGGCGAGTTAAAGATCTTGATCAATTACATGTACTATACAATGTTGCTAAGCCAAGACTAGACTCGATTTAAGCTAATGAAAGAAAATAACAAAAACATAAAACAAACATAAAATAAAACGGGATGGTAGTCCGTATGTTTTTTCTACTTTTCTTTTTCTCATTTTTTTGTATTTTTCTTGATTTTTTTTTTTTTTTTTTTTTTTTTTTTTTTTTTTTTTTTTTTTTTTTTTGCATACACTTTTGCCCTACCATCCAAATTAATACATCATAGGGGCATTGCATCCCCTTACACTTGAATTTTTACATAACTTTACAAATAACTATTCTAATGACTCGAATTAAGATAATTGAAAAACTTGGAGTACTTTTTAAAATATTTAGCACATATGGGGGTAATAAATGATGTTCTTCCCCATTACTCCATTACACTAGTACTTTACCCATGAGTCCCAATCGTCCCAAAACAATATGTACAAGGATATGACTCGACTTAGCAACCATGTAATCAATTAGATAATTAACTTGGGTTTAAACAAATGTTGTCACAATAATGCACTAAAGATGAGTGCATACAAGGTAGGCTAAGGCGATTTGGGTGTACATTTAAGTGGGGTGTAACAAATTCTTCCTTTAAGTAAAATGCTTAAAGGTCGAAACGAAAAGATAGGCTCTGAGGGGTGTACTAGGGGTATCGTGTACTAAAAATGAGTACAACGCAAAGGGTGTGGGAGAATTACTTGACCAATGTAGCCAACGTAATTATAACAAAAACACAGGTGTAAAACATGGGTTAATCCTAATGCCTCTTATCATGTAGTAAATCTAACTACACGAATGTAGTCTCACTTGTGGCCTCGGAATGGTCCTAACGCAAGTTCTAGAATCTAAGTGCTACCGGTACACACATCATAGCATAAATGCTTTTCCTACCAATTCTAGGGGCGAACCTCACATATTTGGGGGTGGAAAATTTTTTAGTGGTACGGTTTTTGTGCTAGTCATATAACTCCTATCCGTGAGACGCTCATTAAGATCAAAGTTTCACTCCTATATGTTGTAAAAAATTTTAAATTTGGCACTAAAATTACCTTAACAAGTATTTTTCTCAGTTTTATTACACATCTACTATTAAACAAACAAAAATCAAGCGTAATAGTATTCTCTAAAATCGTACTTTTACCCCCCCTTACACTTAAGATGAACATTGTCCCCAATGTTCAAATAACAAGATGTAAAAGTAAATAAGGTAAAAGAATGAAATCAAATACTCCCCTGATTCGCTCGGTGGATAATGAAATTACACGGTTAGATCTTCCTCCAAAGTGAATGTTGAAGCTCCATGACTAATGCATCGCCATAAGCTTGATTCAAAACATTTCCTTGTCCAAAATAACCTGTTGAACCTGAGAAAACAAACACGAAAACCTGCATAACATCGGCGGGATAAAATCTATATATAAGGATATAATGCTTGTGGAATGATAACTTTGCAGATTCCTGGAGATTATAAGTTGGAGATTTTAATAAAAACTTTTTATGAAAACAAAATTTTCAAAAATTTCTGGAAATTAAATCTGACGCCGTCAGGTTATAACCCCTGACGCCGTCAGAAATGACCTGACAAAAATTTTCGTTTTAAGTTTCCGGAAAATTTCTGGAAAAACCTTTACCTTACTTCCTGGAAATCCTGCAAAACATCATTATGACTCGATACAAGCATTTGACTCAAACAAATACGAATATGTATGTTAATTTAATATTATTACGATTCATGTTAATTTGTGTTCTAATAAACCGATTTAGATTTCCCTTACACTTATCTTTTGCAAAATACCTTTATATGTAGTTAAGACGAAGTTAAAAACAACATAAAGCATTTTCACAAATTAGTTTTTAACATGAATCAATAAGAATAAAAATTAAACACACATACGGAAACAAATAAAAACAAACAAACAAATAAATAAACACACAAAGCAAATAAAACAACAATCCAATGAGGCTAGCATGCGATAAAAGAAAAATCAATGTAACAAATGTTTTAAGGCAAACAGATGCCTTCCCTAAATTATTACAGACCATATTGTTTCAACACATACAACCAAATATCAAATTGTTCAAACATCAAAACATCAAATCACAACATCACTGGGTAGGGGGTCCTTGGCGATAGTCATAGCCAGGAGGAAGATGCCCGTAGTACCCGTATGGAGGGTAATCCTGCTCACGACCCGGGAAAGGGTCAATCTGCAGATGCGGGTCTATCTGATCACGTGTGGATAGATGCTGCATCTGACGAACCGTGTGATCATACATCCAGTCGAACCTCTCGTCCGCCCTGGTCCTCCAAGCATCAACCTGGCCCATCCAGGTCCCCTGGTGAGCCTGCCAGTCCCCCCTGCTCATATGCCGGTAGTAATCAGCTGTACCGGCCTCATACCCATCATGCTGCTGCTGCTGGGGCTCCTCCTCCTCATCGTCATCCTCATCACCATCATCCTCAGCTCCAACCGGGTGATACCACATAAAGGACCCGTCATGCATCTCCATGATCACCTCCATCTGCTTCAGGGACCTCTCCTTCACCGTCCTGCATTTATCACCACTCAAATACCTCATGACCTCGGGCCTGAGGACTCCATAAGACTGAGCCAGTCGGGTGATGAACATCCCACCATAAATCCTGTCACCTTCCCGCTCCCCAACTCCACCATGCATAAAGCTAGCAACCCAAAACGGGATGTTGCAGTAAACATCATTAGAGTAGATGGTGTACAGGTAGAAGAGATCAGAAGCTGTGACACGGTGGTGAGAGCTGTGACGCCCTGTCAAGCTGTAGGTGAGGCAACGATGAGTCAACCGAACCCTAGGATCCCTGATTTGGGATGCTACAGTGGTCGAGGTATACACCCCATCCCCAATAGTCTGCCAGAAAATAGAGCATCTAAAATCATTCTTCATCGACTCCCCATGCAACAAACCTCTGCATGAACCCTGCCTGAATGGTATCATGCTGATCATATAACCCCAGTCTCCACCCAAACTCAGTAACAGAACACGTCCTTAGCTCACCCCCCAGCCTGAAATAGATCGTGGTACCGCCCACATCGGTCCTCGCCTCAGCCATGTCAAAATGAAAGGTGGCAAAGAACTCCCGTACCAACTCCTCATATACCGGCTCCTGAATCTTAAACAGTCTTTCCCACTGGGGGCCGGTAAACCCATCTGTCTGAAAACTTTGGAGAAAAGTCTGCTCAAGACCTACTCTCCTCAGAAAGCCCCAGTCAACCACTGCTCCATTCTCGACCTTGTGTAGTAGCAATTGTGCGTATTTGCTTGTAGCAGCATCGTTGTCAAAGATACCCCAACTGAGGACCGTATCCCCAAAGTTTTCTTGTTGAGATCGGGAAGAACTTCCTCGGCTGGGTCTTTGACGCTTACTCATTATCTGGAACAAAGCAGGAGGAATACAAGTGTTAATATGTGAATTAAAAGACTTGGTGGCGCATCAGACAGGTCTGACGCCGTCACGCTTTGATAGGTGACGCCGTCAGATTTGATCAGTGTTCAAATCCATAATTACGAGGGAAAAATCAATATTCAAACTTCAGGCTCAATAACCACACACCACTTTTTGCAGAAAAATGGGTGATTGGATCACGGGTTATGGTTCAAATTCGTGGCCTCCCTATTAGTGAATAGACCCAATTGATTGCCAATCATCAAATGCTTTAATCTTTGTTAAATAACACTAATTAAAACACATTATGAGTTCTAAGCATGAATCAATCCTAGGGTTTCACAAGTTGGGGATTTTCGAAATTTACAAATCCTATGAGTAATTGAAGCGAAAAGAATGAGTAAAAATGACTTACCACGTGAAGATTGGAAGCGGGAATTGGCGAATTTGTCCTGGGAAAATCGGAGGTGGGGTTGGAGAGGATATGGTTTGTGGGGTTTGTGATGAAAGTGATGGAATTAAAGTTATTATTGCTGTGCAGACGGGGTGACGGCGTCAAGTGCAAATTCTGACGCCGTCAGATTAGCGTATTTTGCTACTTTGAGCCAGTTTACAAATGAGCCCCTCGTACCTTAAGAGAGCAGCTATTCAGGGTCAATAATCCTGATAGCTAGTCTCGTTAACAAGTTCCTCCTGGGTCAAATGTTTTGTTACTGTCACGGGGTGTAATAAAATGTTGAAAAGGGTCGGTTGACGTCTTATTCGGGTCCCAATTTCCATCAAGGCGAGTATTCAGGGAGTGAGAGGAACTTTCCCAGGGGGTTTTCAAAATGATGGTGCGCTTTAATTGAGTTCTTCTCACACCTGGCTTAAAGCCAAAAGACCGTTTCCTAGCTTCATAAAAGTTAGGGAGCGTGACAACCATGCTCCCCACGAAAATGCTGCGATCATGAGTGTTTTTCTCGCGAGAGGACCTAAATAAATAAGAGGGTTTTGACAGTGAAGGCTCGGGGAGGAGGGTTTTATCATCCCATTCGTTGTATGGTTCATTAGGGACCGGGAGTTCAAAGATCTTCTCGATCTTTTTGTGTGAGGCTTCTTCCCTAATTTTCTCTTTTATTCTCGAGATGAATTTTTCTGCTAGCTCCATGAACATATCTTGGGTGTTTTTCAAGTGAGTTTCTAATTCCTTGATACGTCTCTCTTGGTTGTTCACGAAAGTTAACATTATCCCTTCAAACTCATCTTGTCGTGAGAATTGGCGAAACGTATGTTTACCAATTGTGTTCACGCACTCATCGGGATTTTTATCAGCCGTAGGTATCTCAGCTTTCATTAAGCTCTCAACCTGCCTTTTTATGTTTGCGAACAGCTGTTCTTGGGTTGCATTCATGCAATTTAAAATCCCTCCTTCCGAGAATGTTGAGTCATCCCATTCTTCTTCTTCGTACTGTGCTAAGTCCTCAATGACTTCCCAGCACTTATCGACACTGAGCCTGCTCAATCTCCCATTGGCGGCGTAATCTATGGCTCTTCTAGTTTGATGATCGACACCATCATAGAAGATTTGGATTTGTAGCCAAGGATCCATGCCATGGTGAGGGACCTTTCGGAGTAAGTCCTTGAATCGAGTCCATGCCTCGTAGAGGGTTTCGCCTCGACGTTGTTCAAACATCAAGATATCCTTCCTTAGCTTGGTAGTTCTCCCTGGTGGGAAAAACTGAGCAAGGAAACGAGTGGTGAGATCATCCCAAGAGGTGATGGATCTTGCGGGTTGACGTTCTAGCCACTGACTAGCTTGGTCCCGCAGAGAGAATTGGAAGAGACGCAATCGGGTCGTCTCTCGAGTGGCAACATCAAGGTCTATAGAATCAACGATTTTAAGAAAGTCCTTGAGATGTTGATTAGGATCTTCAGAACGAAGTCCATGGAATGCGCATCCGCTTTGCACCAACCGGATGGTGTCGGATCGCAAGGGTGTGATATTGGCTCCTTGAGTGAGCTCAATGGTGTTTCGATAGCCGTGGTGGCTAGGACGGGAATACTCTCCTAAAGTACGGGCTCTAGGAGGTGGTGGTGGTTGTTGTGGTGGTGGGTTGTGGGGGTTAAGGATATTACCATCTTCCATGATGTCGGACGGTAATGGTTACGAACAAAGACACGAAGAAAATAGATAGACTAAAGAAAACCTAGAAAAATAAAATAAAAATCTCACTAGAAAGGAATCTAGTGAGTAGACCTAATAGAAATAAAAATTCAACCTAAACAATAACTATTCCCCGGCAGCGGCGCCAAAAACTTGATGCGTGGGTTTTGCAACCTTACAACAGGTTTTACCTCTCAAGGGATCTCAAGAGGCTTACAACCCCACCAGGCAGTGTACCTGACCGATGTAGTATAGTGTAGTGGTAAGTACGGGGGATTGATCGTTCTCCACAGGGAATAGTGTTCGTTAGGTGTGAAAGGCTACTCTAATTAGGTCTAAGGGTTGAGGAAGATTCTTTTTATGTTTTTATATTTTTTATGAAAGCAAGTAAAATCTCGGGTTTTGAAGGAGTGGGCGGAATTAGTTGCTAGTCAACTAACCCAAATTACTACAAATGCAAATAAAATAAAATAACAAAAATGAAAAGTGGTGAGAAACTTATGTTGTGGAGAAATGTGTTTACTTAGATTTCCTTACTCCCTAACTATCTTTTACCGGTTAATTAGTGTGTATTAGTCGCGTGGATGACGGGTGTATTCCTTAATACCATTCGTGGGGTGGCGTACTTACTTCCCCAAACTCTACAAGCTCCTACTTCACTCCTATGTCGAGCCGGCTAGGAAGCTCCTAACATGGGATCACTAGAATTCGCTTGTGCATTAAATACAACCATAAAAACCTTTAGTACGCGTTTGGTTCATGTTTCTTAAGACGTTCAAGCAAGTTACCGAATAGGAAGTTAGCCAGTTTTCTTAAGCCTAACATAGATAAACAATCATCCAATACAACTAACAACACACTAACAACCAATAATCAATAGCTAGGTTTCATTAGATCTAAGCAAACACAAGATAAAATTAGCCTAACATGTTAAACAAAAGACAAGCATAAGATAGAATCAAACAACACATAGACATATTGAATGATTAATTGATAACTTATCTTTCAATGAAACATGGAAGATCTCAAGGCAAGAAGCCCTGAAAAAGTAGCTAAAATCGTCTTAGGGTTTTATCCCAAAATTCCACACACTAAGCTCTCCCTCTAATGACAAAAAATTAGAAAACTATATATAGACTTTGACATCTGACGGCGTCACTTTATGCATTGTGACGCCGTCACCTCGCCGCTTTTAGGGTTCCCGGGTGACCTTCTTGACGCCGTCCCTCTTTAGCTCTTCAAAAATCCATTCTGGCTTATCAAGGCTTGACGCCGTCGGACCTATAACGTGACGCCGTCCCTCTTTGATTTAAGCCGTGACGCCCTTGATTTAGTTAAAGCGTGACGCCGTCAGAATTCTCATGCAAACTCACTGGCCCGTCATGAGTAAATTTCACATCCACCTTTTCTTGCCAAGGCATGACGCCGTCTGGAGTTAATGTTGACGCCGTCAAAGGTGACTTTCAGCACAATTTTGAGACTTTGCCGTTTTCTTCACTTTTATGCTCCAAAAACGTCCAAAATGCCTCCTTTTCCAGATTTCTCCTCAAAAGTACCTAAAATGACAAAAGGAACGATTTAGGGCAATATTTGATCAAATAAATACGATTTCGGGCTTAAATGACCCCTTAAAAGCGGTACACTTTTCGCCTCATCAATAACACACACTAACGAGCAGTGTACCCGATCAATGTAGCCTAGTTGGTAAGCAGAGTGTCAAACACTAAGAGTGGAATGTTAACACCTAGATATCTATCAATATTTTAATCCTAAGTTAGTTCTAATGCCCTAATCTAACGCAAGCGGGTTTTCAGCCTGAGAGACTAGCACGATGTGTAGATTAAGTAAATAGTAAATAAAACAAAGAAGCGAATGGCACACACGTACACAGATAAAAGACAGATACAGATAAGAGTCCTGACCGATAGTAGGAATATTTTTCACCTGTTTAATTGCTTAGCTGTATAAGATGAGTAATAAAATCTATTCTCTCTCAGTGGAATCTTAATCTATGCGTACAACTTAATGATTACTAGGTTTATGTATTATTTATCCCTTTTACAGGCTTACATTAACTATGAAAACGATGTAAACGAAGTAATTGCGCGAGCCTACGTCGACTAGGCGCGATAAACTCAATATGTAATTAAAACATAAACAGTAAGAAGCCAATAAAACATCAAATACTCTTTATAAAAGTTGGAAACAATTAAGTCCAATCAAATAGTGAAAAAGGCGCTAACTCAACGATTAACAGATTGCTAATACAAGTAAACAAATCTTCCTATGAATTAAAGTACTAGCAGGACCTTCTTACTGCTCTGGATTTGTCATTTAGGTTGTGTCTTGTGCTGCCAATTCGTCTGGTTATCTCCCTTGTTATGTGTGTCGAATGTGGCTGTCGAATGGGGTTTTTATATTTTCTGATAACAGGATCGACAAGGCGTATCCATTAAGTTGATACGCCATACCTAGGTAACTTCGCGTGGGGTCCAAGATTATTATATTCTGCAATATTCGTACACCGTCATAGGAAAAGGCGTACCTTTAATCTTTGTACGGCGCATTTTCCTTCAGTATCTTGGATTATCTAGTGTTGGGATTTATAGATTTGATGATAACAAAAGGAACAAGATTGCCAATATGGAATTCTAGAAAAGATGGAGGATTCTAGAAAACTTGTTGAAAAAGACAAAGATAAAGATAAGAAAAAATTTAGTTTCCTAATACAATTAGGTTTCATTTGTAAGTCTAGATGGACTATTTATATAAAGAGATCCCTAGACATAGTTTTATGTGTATGTAATGTGTGTTTAATGATGTAGCAGGAACACACCAACTGATCTCACCACTTGAGATTGGTCCAGCCCTAAGATCATTGACCTTGTTACAGGTGGTAACACGTTCTATCTTGATCAAATAGAATTGGGGCTGGTATATGTAAAACCTTGTTGATAATAACATTATGTTTATGTTTATTCCGCTGTGCAAGTTATCTTTGTTATTATTATATCCTAGATAAGTTTATGATGATCTTCACAATTGGTATCAGAGCCTGGTGGCTCTTGATCTAGGATTTACAGGGTTTACTATCGAAGAGAAGCTGTTTTAAAGAAGGTCCGAATGATTTTTCAAGTTTTTTAAGTTAATCAGATTGTTTAGGGTTTTCTGATAATCGACTTTCCTGTATTCACTGTTCTGTCGATTGTATCCTATATGGAAGTCGGTTTAGAAGTTATGGTGCTTAAATTCTGGTTTTAAGATTCTTTGTTTGAAGATATACGAAGATTCTCTTTATTGCTGCTACGATTATATTTTCTTAGGGTTTCGTATTACCTTCTTTACTTTATTAGGGAGAAAGTAGGGGCTGTTAATGGGGTTCTCAAACAAAAGAAGGCTGTTGGGGTTGTGTATAACCCTAATCTGGAATCTTAACGTAAAGATCATGCTAGTCTTGGTGATTGTGAGCGAACCTAAATTGTTTTATACTGGTCATGATGTTTTGAATGTAGATTTTATGATAAACTCTAGTAGGAACAAACATTCTAGATATGAAGGAACAGTTTTGGTCGATTAATGAATAATTATTTGGGTAATTAGTTAAAAGAGTCGACTTGTAAAAGGTTTAGGATGAGAACAGGAGTTGGAAAAAGAGACATAAAAGGAGCCTGAGAGGATTCGAAACACTATTAAGGTGGTTAAACCTTTGTTGCTTTGTGTATGTGATACTTGAGTTAATCTGATTAAGTACGCGGAATTTACTTAATCACACTTAGAAGGTTATTTGGTTTATGGAAATGGAACTGTGATGCTTATGAGATTAACAAAGAACAAAAAAAGTATTTCACCAAACGATTAATATTATTGAGAATGATACAAAGGTTTGATGTTGTTCTTGTTGTATATGTTTAAGAAAAGTTCTATCAAGTTCTAAGTAAGCACACTTGACTACTAAGCTAAGATCTTCTTTTATAGAACAAGAAGATCTTTATAATATATTGTTAAGTCACATCAAGTCTAATCGAACTACTTGCTATCTTATCTTATGTATGTAAGTAACTAAGATACAACATGTATCTATGTTTACAACTTGTTCTGTGAGTATAAGATAAGGACTGAGCACATGGGGTAAGATATTATCTACCGTATATATTTGACTTTAGTCAATCAGACTTAACCTTGAACGAGCATACTTAATTCTGTATTCACCAGAATTAAAACTAGCAGACTTAATCTTCAACGACCAGACTTAACCAGGTAGCAGACTTAACTACGATTAACACTAGCAGACTTAACCACCAGACTTAATCACTTAGAGAATTTCCCGATACTTAATCTTCAGAATATTTAATTCCCAACAGAGCCTATGATTCCTTTATCGTTAGGATTTCCAATTGATGTGTTTCATTAAGAGTTGGTTACTGATTCACTTAGTGCTGCTCCTTACAAGTTAATACTGCTCCATCTCAGTTAGTGCTGCCTATTGATTTTAATGCTGCTCATTGACTTACTGCTGCTACGCTTGATTTTTAATACTGCCATTTGCAAGTTAGTACTGCTCGATGGGTGTTAGTGCTGCTTGTTTAATTTTAATACTGCTCGATTTGATACTTAATGCTGCTAGTTATTTGGTACGTTAATGCTGCTGCTTGATGATGGAACTTAGTACTGCTCGTGGTTCTAAGTTATGCCACTCCACATGAAGTCGTATTGGATTGATGTGACTATTTAACTTCCTGGTTTTACGTGGTATTAGGAATAATGGCAGGTTATGGAAGCTGTACATGTTGAATCTTTTGTCGCACCTATTTTACAAGATGAAACATGTTTGATTGAATCTGATCATGTTGTGCCTAGTATTACATACTCAAATGATCAGGCTAAGGTATGAGAGTTCAAGTTAAAGGTTCGTGTCAAAGTTTGATTGACATAGTTATCATGTTCATGCTGATTGGAAGTTAATATTGCTTTCTACATGGTTTCTACTGCTCAACCATAGAACTACTCTTCATTGTTACCACTGCTTGGTATCGATTACTATTGTAGTCATTTTTAGTAAGCGTTTTGGTGTTCTTTATGGATGGTACTACATGGTGTTCGTTACTATGGTGGTTAGTTATTCGTACAGTTCTTATGGTTGCTTCAATGGTTAATATATTGGCTTCAGGGGAAGCATATGATGAAGTGTCTAACCATTTGGGGGGAAGGTTTTTACTACTGCTAAGTCATTATTATTACTGATAGTTTAAGTTTCTACGGTTTTTGAATTCATTATTCTTATTATGCGTCATGGAGGGTAATTTGAGACATTGGAAAGCTTGGATTAGAAGTTTAATATATTATTTGTTGCTGTAAAGATCAACGTTTTTTGTGTTCTCTGTCCCACAATGGATAATGACAAAAAGGGGAAGATGTTACAAAGGAAACAAGAAACAAGTTCATAGAGATCTTAAGTTAATGGGAAGCTCAGATTTGAAGATGTACAAGATCAAGATGCTTCAAGTACTCAAGTTGTTTTGTCATCATCAAATAGGGGAAGATTGTTGGGATTTATAGATTTGATGATAACAAAATGACCAATTTCGCCAATAGGGAATTCTAGAAAAGATGGAGGATTCTAGAAGACTTGTTGAAAAAGAAAAAGATAAATATTAGGAAAGATTTAGTTTCCTAATACAATTAGGTTTCCTTTGTAAGTCTAGATGGACTCTATATATAAAGAGATCCATAGACATAGTTTTATGTGTGTGTAATGTGTGTTTAACGATGTAGCAGGAACACACCAACTGATCTCACCACTTGAGATCAGTCCAGCCCTAAGATCATTGATCCTTGTTACATGCGGTAACACGTTCTATTTGGATCAAATAGAATTAGGGCTGGTATATGTAAAACCTTGTTGATAAAAACATTGTGTTTATGTTTATTCCGATGTGCAAGTTATCTTTGTTATTATTATATCCTAGATTAGTTTATAACGATCTTCACATCTGGTGAAGTCTTGAGATTAATACGCTGCATATCTGGAATGTAATACGGCGTATCTGGAGTAAAACAAGTAAGATCTTGTTGGGAATTAAACTTTGAGTTGATATTGACAAAACATGAAAGATGAAGGAGACATATGAAGACAAAGATGAAGGACTATTTATGTTAAATGTTAAATTCTTTGTAACCCTAATCTCTATTATATAAAGAGATTAAAGGCGTAGGTTTTTGTGTACAGATGTTAGAGATGTAACATACAGGAAATGTGTGTGTGTGTCTAGGCGTCAAGTTCCTACAATGGACGCCTAGGTTTTGTGTTTCCTAGTAGTAGTAGAGATGATGACGAGAAAAACCTTGTACTCAATAATAATGATTAGTTTGTTTATCCGCTGCGTATTGTTCTTATCATTATTATTGTGTAATCCCTAGATGAGATCTAAACAACCACGAGCTATAAATGATTCTACATTTGGTATCAGATCCTAGGGGCTCATGATCGTGGGATTCACAAGGTTTGGTTTGTCGAAGATCGAAGAAAACAAGAAAAAATTCATAACTTTCAATTTTCGTAACTCACTGCAGGGCTGTTTTCAAAGGATGATAACTCCTCCGTGATCCGTTGGATCAAGCTGAATTTTTTTCTAAATATTCTCCATACATCAAGGAAGATTTTCACCGGAGGGATCTTCCATCTGAGATTTTGATTGAAAGATATACATTGTTGAAGTCTTCTGCAGAACAGTTTTACTCACTTGTTACTACTGTTGGAGATTCACAACTGATGTTTGATCAAACCCTAATTCGCTGAAGTAGAGACTGGGGATACTGGTTATTGGCACATCAAAGGTGAGAAAAGTACAAACCCTAATTTGAATAATGGAACTTATTAGTGCTGCACTTTGTTTATGATGTTGCTATATGCGATGTGTTATACTTTCTGTTTGGTGTCATTACTTTGACGAGTTGCTGTGGTATTCTTAATTTGGTGGGTGCTGGAATTCGTATTGGCTGGAAGGAGTAGAAACTCTCTCATGAATGAGACTAATGAACAGTGCTGTTGCTTGCTATTCGTTACTACTACCTTTTTCTCGTTAATACAGCCAATTGAAACTTAATGATGTCATTACAAGTTACTACTGCTACGCTTGTTTATTAATGCTGCTATCTTTCGAGTTAATGCTGTTGCACATCTAAGTTTCTACTGCTGTGATTGTTCGTGTTGCTGCCTTAAAATGTTAATGCTGCTCGCGACATGTTTGTACTGCTATCGATCCGGAGTTTGTACTGCTAGTCTTCTATTGTTTGTTCTGCTCGTGGGTGGATGTGTTTGTACTGTTGGTTTATAATATGTGGTAACTTTGTACTGCAATGAGAAATTCTATACTGATCGATGTGCATATGAGCTAATGGGATGGTGAGCTTATTCATAAGGTGACATTCTTTGCATGTTGGCTTCATTATGGCGAATATAATATATCATGGCACATGGGATTTTTGATGATTGGTGCACAATGAAGATCATGGGACGGTGAAGAAACAGCTTTACTTCGATGGATAGTGTTAATATTTTATAGCTCAATCATGGGATGGTGTATCTTGAATGGCTCTCATACGCATACAGTATTATAATAGGGCTAGGGTTTGATTATTATTTGGCTATAATGGGTCGGTTGTTTCCATTTTGGGTTATCGACAGTTTGCATGTGGTGATGCATTGGTGTGCATGGATCCCTCACAAATTTTATTTCATCAAATTCATGTGGTGGCATGAGGTTACTGAAGTGAGTGGAAGCGTATATAGTTGGTTATTGATTTGGAACAGGTGGCTCCAACACACACACATGGGAAGACACACACAAAAGAGCTTAGATTTTTGGATTTTAGTTTATGTTCGTTAATGATTTATGGCTCGAATTTAGTTTTATTGGCGAAGAGGATTATTTGCTGCTTATTTGACGATGAAGTGGAATTTTTCAAGGTTGTGTTTTATCATACCTTTTGACAGGAGGTAACTTGTTTGTTCGTTCAAGTGACTACGAATTGACTAACATTTGAAGGAGTTACGTTATTGCGCTCAGTGATTATTTTCAAGAGATTGCGATCTCCCTATACATTAAGTATATGTTCGAAGTCAGTTTTAGTACAAGATATAGGACACAAGGTTGGTTTATTCTACTTCAGCATCGAATTGGTAATGGTTAGTTTTCTTCATCATTACACAAAGCCTACAGAATTAGAGATTCAAATGGTTAACATATGGGTTTCAGGGGAAGCTTATTGTTCAAATGTGTAACCATTTATATGCTACATCGAGGTGAAGGTTTTTATAGCTACTCGTTGGTATTTTTAAGGAAGTTTTGGGATTTTTCTGTCTTGGGTTCATTAATAAAAGAAAGCGTTTTGGTTTTCGTTCATGGAGGGCGATTCAAGACATTGGGAGACTAAATTGGATGTACGGTACTGGTTCGTGGTTATGAAGATCAAGGTTGCATACTTTTGTCCCCTAATTGATGATGACAAAAAGGGGAAGAATATTTTGAAGATTGCAGCTTGAAGATCCTTGATGATATGCATGGTTTAAGGGGAAGATGACATCTTTCATATTAGTTTTGTCATGATCAACTAGGGGAAGATTGTTGGGAATTAACCTTTGAGTTGATATTGACAAAACATGAAAGATGAAGGAGACTTATGAAGACAAAGATGAAGGACTATTTATGTTAAATGTTAAAGTCTTTGTAACCCTAATCTCTATTATATAAAGAGATTAGAGGCGTAGGTTTTTATGTACAGATGTTAGAGATGTAACATCCAGGAAAGGGGTGTGTGTATGTCTAGGCGTCAAGTTTCTACAATGGATGCCTAGGTTTTGTGTTTGTTAGTAGTTGTAGAGATGATGACGAGAAAAATCTTGTACTCAATAATAATGATTAGTTTGTTTATCCGCTGCGTATTGTTCTTATCACTATTATTGTGTAATCCCTAGATGAGGTGATCTAAACAACCTCGAGCTATAAACGATTCTACAGGAAGAGCTATCTATGGAAGCCAAATTCCTGGGATGTTTCCAAACAGGGGAGGAATACAATCAAAGGTTCAGGGGAGGAAACTAGGGTAGATGTTGAAACTGGGATAGATGATGAAACTAGGGAAGATGATGATGTGAATGAATTTGTTGTTGCTGATCAATAGGGTAATGCAACTGTTATGGATGATGTTGAAGTAGCTAAAGTGTTACTTGATGCTGCTACACTTAAGACTCCTAATGATGAAGTTAATATTGCTAGTGATGAAGTTAATATTGCTAGTGAAAAAGTTAGTGCTGCTGAGACTGAAGTTAGTATTGCTGCTACTCAAGGTGATGAGGATCTGACTATAGCTCAAGTATTAACAAAGTTAAAGAGTACAAGACCAAAGGCAAATGGAGTTGTGACTAAAGAGCCAATATCAGTATCAGCAACACCATCAACAACTATTTCACCATCACAAAAAGGCAAAGGTTTGTTGATTGAAGAACCTAAGAAGAAATTTCTATCACACACTAAAAAACAAAACATATTGAGGTAAGACATCATTTTATAAGAGATTGTTATGAAAAGAAGTTAATTCAAATTGTTAAAATTCATACTGACAATAATGTTGCAGATTTGATCACAAAAGCTTTTGATGTGGGTAGATTTCAATTTTTGGTTGTTAGTATTGGAATGATAAATCTTTGAAAAATTCTTATCTCTTTGTGTCTTTGTAAAGTTTTATAAGGATTAGCACTGTTATTAGGACAACAAATTGTTTCTACTGCTAAGTTATACTTAGTATTGATATGTTAATATTGCTAGTTTACTTAGTATTGCTGTGTTAATGTTTCCAGTTATACTGAGTATTGCTAAGTATAATTGATGATGTGATTATTGTATATTATGTTATGTTTGTGGTTTTGTGTTTTTGGGACTAATCTTTTGCAGGTTAAGCTGATAAAAATGCTGGAGTGCTAATTAAAAAGTTGTTTGGAGTGGAAACTAACTTTATGCTGCTAGGCATAAGTTAGTGCGGCTAGGCCTATTTTAGTGCTGCTATGTTTGAAAGAACAGGGTACTGTTTTATAAATTTGAACGATTAGGGGTTTTTATCCTCCGCTCGTTCCCAAAAGTGTCTTTATCCGATCAAAACTCTTTCGAACATAAACCCTAACTCTTTTTATCCATTAATTTTAAATCCCAGCCAAATCCTACCAAAATTTTTCAAAATTCACAATGTCGACTCTGACATTTGCCGATCAACGTAACATGATTGCATTCTTGCAAAAGCCCAAGGAAAGTGAAGGTTTTACTGAAGTCATTGATTTTCTTAATGCTACTCATATTAGGTACACATTAACAGTAAACATTACTATATATGTTTCCAACATCAAACAGTTTTGGGCTACTGCAAAGGTCAAAACTATTGATGAGGAAGTACAGATACATGCCCTTGTGGATGGGCAGAAGATTATTATTACTGAAGCTTCTGTTAGAGATGTTCTTCATCTAGCAGATGGTGAAGGTATTAACAATCTTCCAAACTCTACAATTTTTAAAAAACTTGCATTGATGGGGTATGAAACACATAGTACTTCTTTAAAATTTTCAAAAGCTGCTTTCTCTCCACAATGGAAATTCTTAATACACACTATCTTACAATGTCTTAGTCCAAAAACTACTGGTTGGAATAAGTTCAGTAGTAATATGGCTTCTGCTATTATCTGCTTGGCTCAAAATCAAAAATTTAATTTTTCAAAATTAAAGGGCTTGGATAGTTCTCCAAATAAATATTACTTATATCCAAGGTTCTTACAACTTCTTATGGACAAACAATTTGTAAAGAAAAAGGTTCATAAAAAGGTTTATACTGCTCTATTTCATACTAAAAAGATTTTTGCTAATATGAAAAGAGAGGGCAAGGATTTTTCAGGCAGAGTTACACCATTGTTTCAAACAATGTTGGAACTAGGTCAAACTCAGAGTGAAAGCTCAGCAATCCCAGCTGATGTTTATCCCACACCCACTCTTTTGCCATCCCCATCAACAACACAAAAGACCCATACCCCTAGGATTAATAAAAAGGGCACTCAACTACCTCAGGTTAGTGCTAGTATGGCTGTAGATGAGGTTGTGCATGAGGAGAGGGGTCATAGATTAGAAAGGGCTGTCACTACTGCTACTAGCTTAGAAGCAGAGCAGGATAGTGATAACGCTTATTTTGTACATGTTTTTATCGTGTTATTTGTGTGTTTTTATATTTTATTTAGTTATGTTTATGATTGTTTTATGCTTAAAAGTTGTTAAAGATGTGTTCAAGTCAAGGTACAAGGAAATATCAAGAAAGAAGAAGAAAAGTTACAAAATCAAGCAAATATTGAAGAAAAGATCGTCAACAAAGATATTGATTCATGATATGATTATTTCAATTGTACATGAGAAGGATGAAAAGATGAAGTCAAGATTAAGTGCTAAAGAGTGTATTAAAAGTTGGAGTTACATGCTAGCTTAGAGTGGAAATTCATGTGCAAAAGTTGGTCTCGACCCAAGGTTTACATTCCAGACCCAAGGTCGAAGTTTTGGTTTCAGACCCAAGGTTTACATTCCAGACCCAAGGTCGAACCTGGGATTCCAGACCCAAGGTTCAGGAATTCGACCTCAGGTTCAGCCGACGTCCAAACCCAAGGTCCATGCTTCAGACCAAAGGTCGAGAGAATTATGAGATGAAGAGTTGCATTAACTCTTAACTTTAACTACCATAATGGCTTGAGTCCGATCATTACCTTCTCATTTATGATAATTGAAGTAATATGACAGTTTTTGGGGTGTTTTACAAGCTTAAATAAGACCCCTAATCATCCATTTTGGATACAACACTTACAATCAATCCTTACACCATAAGGACTTGATAACATTTCTTACTAAACCAAAAAGAATTAAATAATCTCTGCCATTCTCAAGAAGGTCCTAAGTAGAAGAGTTGGAGATACTTATTAGAAGAGGTGGAAGATTCCCTTGTTCAATTGGAGGCTCTAAGGAGTGCTATAACTCTTTTATTACTCATTGTAATCTTACTTTTGGGTAATTTTCTTTACTTTAATTAATCATGTTAGACCGTTTGATGTTGAATGCAATGTTATGTTTTATGATGATGCTTGTTATGGAATAATTAGTGATGCTTGTTTGGGAATGATGTGACTTTCGAATGAATGTTGGATGTTTAGTTGGTTAGAAAAAGTGATTATTTTCATGAGTTTTTTTAAATATAATTCGTGTTCTAAAACTTGTTGGTTAAATATTATTGGATTTAAAGGTTGAAAAGATTTCTAATATTGTTTAATTCTAAGAATTAGTGACAAACGGATTGGTATTTGATAAGTGACGAATATCAAGCATGCAAGTTTTTAAATGAATTCGGAAATATTTAAATCACGAGATTGGGTTGAAAAGACTCATAAGAACTAATTTAACTAATCATCTTTTTCATACATTTGATCACAAAAAGAGCTAGCGTAGTGGGATGAGAATTGGCCGAAAGGACTCACCCGTGAAACTAGTAGAAACATGGATTTTCTTGATATTACCCATTGACTAGAGGTCCTTGTGAAAATTGACATTTGCCTTCTAAGTTTCACCCAAACATATTCAACATTCTATCACGATTAGTCATGGTTCCTAAACAAGTATTTGGTTGTTTGCTTGATTTGATTTGAAACAATTGTTCGTCTAATTACTCTTAAGTGCTTTAGATCGTGACAGCCTTAAGTACTATTTCTTATTGCTCTTACTTAAATTACCTAAACCAAAACTAGTAGTCTCTTGGGACGATCCTTATTTACCATCAACAATACTACAATCGAACGAGTATACTTGCTCGTATGTGTTTCTTAGATAAACGGTAAAGAGGTATTTTTAAAATTTTAAAATTTGAGTGAAATTAGGATATAATATATACTACCGTAACGCACATTAGATAGTGATAACATAAGTAAGACCCAATCTAAGGCAACTTCTAATGAATCCAGTTCCTCTGGAACTGCTTCAGGTGAAGGTGCCAGCCAACCGGATATTATGGGGGGTGTAGATGCTCAGACTAGGTCTGAGGCTATGCCTAACTCACCCAATGATGTACCACTTGGGTGAGGTAACACACTCCGAAGTGCTGAGGGTAGTCTTAAACTTATTCATGAATTGACGGCTACTTGTGCAAAATTGTCAAGGGATGTTCTTGATCTCAAGAAGGATCTTAAGCAGCTTAAAATTTCTCAAGGTACTGAAATCACAAGGTTGAAGAGAAAGGTTAGGTATCTTGAGAGTCAACAGAGGTCAAGAACACACAAAACTAAAAGGTTATACAAGGTTGGAACAACTTCCAGGGTTGAATCTTCTGATGAAGCACAGAGTTTGGAGAAGGATGTTTCCAAACAGGGGAGGAATACAAGCAAAGCTTCTGTGGAGGAAACTGGGGTAGATGTTGAAACTAGGATAGATGATGAAACTGGGGAAGATGATGATGTGAATGAATTTGTTGTTGCTGATCAACAGGGTAATGCAGCTGTTATGGATGATGTTGAAGTAGCTAAAGTGTTACTTGATGCAGCTAAACTTAAGACTCCTAATGATGAAGTTAATATTGCTAGTGTTGAAGTTAATATTGCTAGTGAAAAAGTTAGTGCTGCTGAGATTGAAGTTAGTATTGTTGCTACTCAAGGTGATTAGGATCTGACTATAGCTCAAGTATTAACAAAGTTGAAGAGTACAAGACCAAAGGCAAAAGGAGTTGTGATTAAAGAGCCAGTATCAGTATCAACAACACCATCAACAACTATTTCACCATCAGAAAAAGGCAAAGGTTTGTTGATTAAATAAACTACGAAGAAATTTCTATCACTCAGTCAACAACAACTTATTACAGATGAAGAAGCTGCAAGACAAGTGCAAGATGATCTTGATGCTGAAGAAGAAGAGGCAAGAAGAAAGCAAGCTCAGAAAGAAGAACAAGCAAGTCTTGAACTCATAAATTCCTGGGATGACATTCAAGCCAAATGTGAAGTAGATCACTTGGTAGTTCAGAGAATGTGGGAAGATGAACAGGAAGAGCTATCTATGGAAGAAAAATCAAAGCTCTTTATGGAATTCTTGGCTCAAAAGAAGAAGTTCTTTGCACAGAAAAGAACTGAAGCAAAGAGGAACGACTTATATCGGTATTGCATATAAGTACAAGTTTAGATGTGGCCCGCGATTTGTGCCATTTCTGCACCAAAACAAGCGAGCACCTGAACAAAGGAAAATAATGAGTACTTACCTGAAGAACATGGATAATTGAAGGCCCAGTCAACTAAAGAATCTCAGTTATGAAACGATTAAAGATCAGTTTGACAAGGTGTTTAAAAGGGTAAATACTTTTATTGCTATGAATGATGAAGAGTTGGTGAGGAGGTCTAAGAGGTCTGGAGAAGAGTTAGCAGCTGATAGTAGCAAAAAGCAGAAAACTGGTGATGATCAAAAACAAGAGCAGGCAGAGCAGGTTCAAGAAAGTGAGGAAAAAGAAGCAGCTGATCTACAACAAATGATTGCAATTGTAAACAATGATGATACATTTGTTGATGATGTTCCTTTGAAGACTAAAGTTCCTATCATTGATTGGAAGACTGGTTATAATGGTAAAACTCCTTGGTGGGAGATAATCAGAGTTGGTGGACAGTCTCAAAGGTTTGTAACATTTCCTCAAATGCTCAGAAATTTTGATAGAGAAGATTTAGTGACCTTATGGGCATTAATGAAGAAAAAATATGAAGATTATGTTTGAAGTCGATCATGAAGATAGATTTTGGCGTGAGCAGTACAAAAGTAGAGTTATCCTCTGGAAACTTTTTCAATCATGTGGAGTTCACACTGTAATGATGAGAGGACTTCAAATCTACATGCTAGTAGAAAAAGACTATCCTCTGGCAAAGAGTACACTTGATATGATGCTTAATGGATCTGTTAAACTTCAAACTGATTATTGGAGTGAAATGGTATATCAGCTTCTCAAGAAAATGGAGAAACAACTTTATGGGGCTGATTACAAGAAAATGAGAAAGTAAGTGTTTGGAAACATCCTCCTGGTGAAGGTTCAAGCTTAGATTGAAACTTGATGATTTTAGAAGAAAATATCAAGTTTAGGGGAGGATTGTTGGGTTATAAAGGTTTTTTGAAGTTACTGTTGCTTACATTATTAAGACTGCTCAGGAACTATAAAAGATATACAAGAAGTTATTAATGCTGCTAGTTATGAAGTTAATGCTGCTTATGGAAGATTAATGTTGCTAAAAGATTAATACTTCTAGAATGATTAGTTAGTATTGCTAATACATTGTTAATGTTGCTAGAGTATTAGAGTCGGTTAATATGTATAGTATGTTTAGATAAATATAGAAAAGATTCTATAAAGATTTATCTTGTGTAGAAAGTTATTGTAAGCCGACTAGGACTCCTTAGTCTATAAAAGGAGGACCTAGGGCATAGATGAATATATAACTATACGACTTTAAGATAGAAAACTTCAAGGTTGTAAACCCTAATACTCAGAGAGTATTCGTATTATTAATAATATTGAAGTGTTTAGTTTGATATTCATTGTTCATTGTTTCATTCGTTATAAAGTTCTTCTTAAGATCAAATACAAGATTCCGCATTGTGTTTGATAAATTACAAGGCAGTTTCTATACCTAGTTGGGATCAACAAGTGGTATCAGAGCTTGTGATCTAGAGACTGTGAATCAAGAAGAATTTGTTGCAACTCATCTCACTGAAGAAGGAAGACATGGACTCAGAATCTACTCACATGATTACTGCATCAAAGGTCCCCATGCTCAAGCCTGGAGAATATGAAGACTGCTGAAGACTGAAACTTCTGCTGAAGGTGTTACCACTATAATGCCTATCAAGACTGATGAAGACAAGGCACAAAGAAGGCTTGAAGTAAAGGCCAGAAGTACTCTTATGATGGAGATTCCTAATGATCATCAGCTAACCTTCAATCACATCAAGGATGCTAAACAGTTGCTAAAGGCAATTGAGACAAGATTTGGAGGGAATGCTGCAACCAAGAAGACACGGAAGAATCTCTTGAAGCAACAATATGAAAATTTTGCTGCTTCAAGTTCTGAAAATCTTGATCAGACTTTTGACCGGCTTCAGAAAATCATCAGTCAATTGGCACTTGTAGAAGTCTCAATTTCTCAAGAAGATGTCAATCAAAAGTTTTTGAGAAGCTTATCACCAAAGTGGAACACACAAACTGTGGTATGGAGAAACAAGGATGATCTTGATACTATGAGTTTAGATGATCTGTACAACAATCTTAAAGTTTATGAACCTGAAGTTAAAGGGTCATCTAGCTCATCAACTAGCACACAAAATTTAGCTTTTGTTTCTTCCTTCAACAACAGTTCTAGCAGTCCTAATGAAGTAGTTAATATTGCTCATGGAGTTAGTACTGCTGGCACACAAGTTAATGCTGCTGGGTCTACAACCCTTGATAACTTGAGTGATGTTGTTATTTACGCTTTCTTGGCTGGTGCATCTACCAGTTCTCAAGTTATGCATGAAGATTTGGAGCAGATTGTCACAATTCGCATTTTCAAGTATTTTCTATGCACGGGATTGCATCATTTCAATTTACGTATGTTCATTAAACGTTACCACTCAGTCATTACTACTAATATTATACTCAAATACTTCTGACTATGATCCTAAAATATTTTCATGCAAATTTTAATGATATAAAAATTATATTATTAATTTACCCGGTGTTTTGAAACCGTTTGCTATATTTTCCGGAAAACGCTTATAACGACGTCGGATTACGATATTTCATCACGATCATTATTTTAACACCCAATTCTTATCAGTAACATGATTTTATAATTTTTACAACTTCGTCGTATTTTATTTCAACTCGTCACGATTTATTTTCAGTTAACCCGGTACCCGATAACATCTAAAATATCCACTAGCAAATCAATACTTGCAAAATATCTAATAAGCAAAAGATTTCTATCATATCTCTTCCATTTTTCTTACACTTGCCGCCCCACCCATGACTTTTTTTTCTTGCCTAATAAACCAAAATCCTTTAATGCTTATGTTTACTTAAAGTTTGATTTAATTTCATATAACACATTTACATACAATTTCACTAACAAAAACAAGAACCATTCTCTCCCTTTTTCTCTCTTCATCCCACGGCAAGAAGGAAGGTCCAAGAGAAGAACCACAAATTTTTGAAGCAAAAGTTATATTCAAGTTCTCTTTACATCCCTTGTTAGGATTTTGAAATAAAAGTCCCAAGGTTTTAATCATTTTCATCCAAAACTCTTCAACAATTCAAGTAAGCTCAAGAACATTTTTGATCATTTCATACTTCCATTTTATTCATATATTGATGTATTATCAAGTTATTTTGGTAGCTAGTCATGCAAAAGTTATGTTATACATACCACTTTACTTATTTTTCACTAAAAACACTAGATCTGTACGTTTTATTAACATCCCGCGAAGCCCACTATTTTTAGTGATGTTTAGGACCCATGACACCTTAAGAAGGTGTATGGTAGGATGTGTGTACTTTTGGAGTTGTGTTGTAGTTGTTTGATCAAGCCGCGAACCAAGAAAACGAGTTTTAACATATATATATACCCGCTGTCCAGAAATGTAAACTTTGGAAAAATCAGTAAACATGGCGTTATTTTAGCTTTCATATATAGAAAGTACTCTCAAACACGAAAACGTGGTCGCTTGAATCACTAAAAACCGAGTTATAATGAAGGAGATACGATGTTTTAAAGTTAGCAACGCAAAACTATTATTTTCAGAAAATGCGGGCTGTTGGCCGAACTTCAGGGGACAGAACGAGGCGTTAGCCGTAGTCTAGCTGAGCTGAACCACTGAGAATATGTTAGTTCATGTTATGACGATCGCGTGGATATAAAGAACGTTGAAAACCGACTTGTAACGACCAAGATATGAATTTCTGAAAATCCGACTAACAAAACTTATTTTGACAGCCTCACTATAATTCCAATATTTTCTAAGTGTAAACAGTTTTTGCGAGGCACCATCTTACGAGCTATTTTCCCGTTGAGCGAGACGGTTTGAGCCATAAACTCCTTCAGGTGAAACGAAGTATTCCCGGCCTATTTTCCAAATCAATCAGCCGCTTATTGATCGGACTTATAGTGAGTAAGTTATGAATTTCCTAGTATCGCCAAAAACAACCATTATATAAAAATAAAAAGTGTAAAACTAGCAAGTCGCCAAGTTGATGACCGATTATCTACATGATCGAGACACGTATGATCAAAAGTCAAAGGAGACGGCTGAGAGATTATGTCACAAGGATTTCAAAAACGTCAAGTTCTATTCCTAACTCTTAACGTACAATATTTTGCGACTAGCTTTGCGAGGCCGTTCGGTCATATTTTCACCAGTTGTAAAAGTATTATTTCGCGACGAAAACTATTTTATTGGACGATAGAACACCAAAAGAGGATCGTGGAGTAACGTTTCAACATTTTTACACGAAATATAGTACATGACTTGCCAAGATGTCAAAAATGTAGTTTTCGACGATAAACATTATTTTCAAAACCAACGAGTGGTATCGTTAACATACGTAAATGCATGAGTAGAAGCATTTCAGTTACTTATATTAGATCATATCATTCATCATAGGTCGCAGTTTGAGACCGAGCCTCATTTTCATCTTATCCTTAGTGGTTATTGTGCTATCATATCAGGTGAGATTTCATAGCCCCTACTTTTATACGTTTTGAATTACTTTTGGGGGAGATACATGCTTAAATTACTTTTCTCGTTTATCAAATACATTGTGCATTGGTATGCAAGTCATCTATTCTATTGTGCATTGGTATGCAAGACATCTATTACATTGTGCATTGGTATGCAAGTCATCTATTCTATTGTGCATTGGTATGCAAGACATCTATTACATTGTGCATTGGTATGCAAGTCATCTATTCTATTGTGCATTGGTATGCAAGACATCTATTACATTGTGCATTGGTATGCAAGTCATCTATCCTGTTCATTCTATGTTAGCATTGGGTTGTAAACACACAGGTTGCAAGTCTTGAATGGGCAGGGCTTGGAACTGAGTGGATTTACAATGCCTATGCTGTGGAAACTTTCTCTAAACGCTTTTCAACTTATTTATAACAAACTCTATGAACTCACCAACCTTTGTGTTGACACTTTTAGCATGTTTATCTCAGGTTAGTAAGGTGATAGCAGATGCTTGGAGCAGAGAGTCTTAGGGCACGTTTTTATGAAGACTTTTGCTTTTATCATTTACCATTCGATATACTTTAAAAACTTATGTACTATACTACCTTGGGATCTTTTGCTTGTAAACTATGACTTTTATCTATTCGAATGGTAACTTTTCAAAACGTCTCATTTAGAGGTCGTTTTCTATAACTTGTACTTTGTGCCCTGAAGTATCATCCCAAAGACACTATCGTTCCGCTGCGATAATTTGGGGGTGTTACAGATTGGTATCAGAGAATTGGTTATAGAGAACTAGGTTGCTTTTAGAGCCTAGACTATAACTACATACAATTAGACTCTCCTCCCTATCGCCTTGCATTTTTCATACACGTACGCTTGCTAATAACTTTTCGTCTAGACCTACGCTATTAGATATTTTATGGTACTGATGGGGAAGTCCCAAACTCTAGTCGAGTCATCAGAAATGTGGAGCTCAATAATAACTGGTTATTTAACTCAATCTTGTGACAGTTCTTGTTTGATGAGACATGAGATTGAGTTAAATAAAGGTTATTATTTAGCTACAGAGATTTGATGATTCGCGGAGGATGGGAGTTCTCTTGAAGATACTTTTTAGAGACTAAACCTTACCGTGACTTTAGCACCTAAGAGAAGCTATATATACCGAGTGCGACATTCCCTAGATACCCACTTAAGCAATGTCTACCCTTGAGATATGTGTGCCTGGTGATATGTACACCTGTGAAAGGAAACATTTATAATTGTGGTGGCCAACATAATTATAAGTGCTTCACGACCCACGTGTACATGTGACTATGCTTACGTAGATCGGTGTTGGCACAACTTAGGAAACAACTGGTGGCATGGTATTATGCATGAGGATGTTAAGTATAGACTTTGGATAATCAACGGTTTTCCCTCATCTCTGACGTTCACTAAATGTCCTTCCTCGCAGAAAATCAATGCACCAAGGAGAGTGACTCGTAGTTCTGGCCGAGGAGGTGCAACACCAAGGGGTGGAAGGACTGGTGGACGTGGAGGTAGAGGAGGTGGTCGCGGCATTGACAACAATGACAACAACGATGGTGGAAATCCTGATTTTGCCACCATCATCGCTCAGCAACTTCAAAACTTGCTTCCCACTATTGTCACTCAAGTTAGCAATCATATCAACAACTCGGGAAACCACAGAAGCGGAAATGACGACACCAATGGGGTAGGTGTGAATGAGACTGCCACGCGTGCAACTGGATGCACGTATAAGGAGTTTACGGCATGTAAACCAATAGAGTTTGATGGTACTGGAGGCGCCTTGGCATATACACGATGGGTAGAGAAGATGGAGTCGGTGATCGACATCAGTAATTGTGCCGCACATCAGAGGGTGAAGTATTCTACATGCTTACTGTTGGGAAAGGCATTGACTTGGTGGAACACACAGATTCAAGCTAGGGGTAGGGAAGCAGCCGTAGGTATGACATGGGACGACTTTACGGCACTACTGAAAGAGGAGTATTGTCCGGGCAATGAGATGCAAAAACTGGAGAATGAACTTTGGCATCATTCTATGATAGGAGCTGGCCACGCAGTCTATACGGACCGATTCCATGAGTTAGCGAAACTAGTACCTCATCTGGTTACCCCTGAATCTAAGAGGATCGAAAGGTACATCTATGGCCTTGTTCCTGAAATTCGAGGAACTGTAAAGGCAACTGAGCCTCCCACAATCCAGAGTGCAATATTGAAGTCTGGAGCTCTCACAGATGAGATGGTTAGGAATGGAACTTTGAAAGACAATGATAAAAGGAAGGGACCGAGTGAGTCGGAAAAGAAATTGGGCACGGTGGTTGACAACAAAAAGGCAAGAACCTTTGCGGCAACTAGTTCTGGTCAGAAAGGGTATGAAGGACCACATCCTAAGTGTACGAAATGTGCTTATCATCATCAGAAGTCTGCGCCCTGCCGCGTGTGTACAAATTGCAATCAGTGGAGTCATTTTACAAATCAGTGTAAAGCGCCAGTGAATCTGGGCAACATAAAGAATAACCAAAGGACATGTTACGAGTGTAACAGCCCGGATCACCTCCGGCATGCCTGTCCTAGGTTGAATAGGACACCAAGACAAATACAGGGTAACCCGACTCTAGCTTTAGCAATTGAGGGAAACAACCCACAGCCGGAAATCAATATTAGTCCACCAAGGGGTCGAGCATTCTATTTGGGTACCGAGGCAGCCCACAACGAGTAACGGGTATGTTTTCCCTAGACGATTAAGCATTCTATCATATTGTCCGATTCCAGTAAGTTATAGCTTTGCCCTGCTAAATTCATATCAAATGTTATTGACCTTAGTTATATTGATTTGATTGGTGTAAGCAATTCCAAAATCGAGCCAATCTTTTAAAAGACCTCATTTCAGGATGTTGAATCCATTCTTTCAGTCAACTTGTTTCCTAGCTTGATTTAGTGACAGTTCTTGTTTGATGAGTTGCGAAATCAAGCTAAGAGTCAAGTTGTTACCCGAGCCGATTCAGTTTAATCTCATGACAGTTCTTGTTTGATGAGTTGTGAGATTGAATTTGAATCGACAACCTCAAACCGATTTAGCCTAATCCCATGACAGTTCTTGTTTGATGAGTTGTGGGATTAAGTAAAAATCGGTTACCTAGAGGTCTTTTGAGGGCTACGCTCGAGGATGGGAAAGTTTATCCCCATCAAATCCGACCACGAGAAAGTACGTAGGTAGAACGAACGAGCTGAATTCAGGGACTGAATTCCTTAACGGGTGGAGACTGTCACAATTCGCATTTTCAAGTCTTTTCTATGCACGGGATTGCATCATTTCAATTTACGTATGTTCATTAAACGTTACCACTCAGTCATTACTACTAATATTATACTCAAATACTTTTGACTATGATCCTAAAATATTTTCATGCAAATTTTAATGATATAAAAATTATATTATTAATTTACCCGGTTTTTGAAACCGTTTGCTATATTTTCCGGAAAACGCTTATAACGACGTCGGATTACGATATTTCATCACGATCATTATTTTAACACCCGATTCTTATCAGTAACATGATTTTATAATTTTTACAACTTCGTCGTATTTTATTTCAACTCGTCACGATTTATTTTCAGTTAACCCGGTACCCGATAACACCTAAAATATCCACTAGCAAATCAATACTTGCAAAATATCTAATAAGCAAAAGATTTCTATCATATCTCTTCCATTTTTCTTACACTTGCTGCCCCACCCATGACTTTTTTTTCTTGCCTAATAAACCAAAATCCTTTAATGCTTATGTTTACTTAAAGTTTGATTTAATTTCATATAACACATTTACATACAATTTCACTAACAAAAACAAGAACCATTCTCTCCCTTTTTCTCTCTTCATCCCACGGCAAGAAGGAAGGTCCAAGAGAAGAACCACAAATTTTTGAAGCAAAAGTTATATTCAAGTTCTCTTTACATCCCTTGTTAGGATTTTGAAATAAAAGTCCCAAGGTTTTAATCATTTTCATCCAAAACTCTTCAACAATTCAAGTAAGCTCAAGAACATTTTTGATCATTTCATACTTCCATTTTATTCATATATTGATGTATTATCAAGTTATTTTGGTAGCTAGTCATGCAAAAGTTATGTTATACATACCACTTTACTTATTTTTCACTAAAAACACTAGATCTGTACGTTTTATTAACATCCCCGCGAAGCCCACTATTTTTAGTGATGTTTAGGACCCATGACACCTTAAGAAGGTGTATGGTAGGATGTGTGTACTTTTGGAGTTGTGTTGTAGTTGTTTGATCAAGCCGCGAACCAAGAAAACGAGTTTTAACATATATATATACCCGCTGTCCAGAAATGTAAACTTTGGAAAAATCAGTAAACATGGCGTTATTTTAGCTTTCATATATAGAAAGTACTCTCAAACACGAAAACGTGGTCGCTTGAATCACTAAAAACCGAGTTATAATGAAGGAGATACGATGTTTTAAAGTTAGCAACGCAAAACTATTATTTTCAGAAAATGCGGGCTGTTGGCCGAACTTCAGGGGACAGAACGAGGCGTTAGCCGTAGTCTAGCTGAGCCGAGCCACTGAGAATATGTTAGTTCATGTTATGACAATCGCGTGGATATAAAGAACGTTGAAAACCGACTTGTAACGACCAAGATATGAATTTCTGAAAATCCGACTAACAAAACTTATTTTGACAGCCTCACTATAATTCCAATATTTTCTAAGTGTAAACAGTTTTTGCGAGGCACCATCTTACGAGCTATTTTCCCGTTGAGCGAGACGGTTTGAGCCATAAACTCCTTCAGGTGAAACGAAGTATTCCCGGCCTATTTTCCAAATCAATCAGCCGCTTATTGATCGAACTTATAGTGAGTAAGTTATGAATTTCCTAGTATCGCCAAAAACAACCATTATATAAAAATAAAAAGTGTAAAACTAGCAAGTCGCCAAGTTGATGACCGATTATCTACATGATCGAGACACGTATGATCAAAAGTCAAAGGAGACGGCTGAGAGATTATGTCACAAGGATTTCAAAAACGTCAAGTTCTATTCCTAACTCTTAACGTACAATATTTTGCGACTAGCTTTGCGAGGCCGTTCGGTCATATTTTCACCAGTTGTAAAAGTATTATTTCGCGACGAAACTATTTTATTGGACGATAGAACACCAAAAGAGGATCGTGGAGTAACGTTTCAACATTTTTACACGAAATATAGTACATGACTTGCCAAGATGTCAAAAATGTAGTTTTCGACGATAAACATTATTTTCAAAACCAACGAGTGGTATCGTTAACATACGTAAATGCATGAGTAGAAGCATTTCAGTTACTTATATTAGATCATATCATTCATCATAGGTCGCAGTTTGAGACCGAGCCTCATTTTCATCTTATCCTTAGTGGTTATTGTGCTATCATATCAGGTGAGATTTCATAGCCCCTACTTTTATACGTTTTGAATTACTTTTGGGGGAGATACATGCTTAAATTACTTTTCTCGTTTATCAAATACATTGTGCATTGGTATGCAAGTCATCTATTCTATTGTGCATTGGTATGCAAGACATCTATTACATTGTGCATTGGTATGCAAGTCATCTATTCTATTGTGCATTGGTATGCAAGACATCTATTACATTGTGCATTGGTATGCAAGTCATCTATTCTATTGTGCATTGGTATGCAAGACATCTATTACATTGTGCATTGGTATGCAAGTCATCTATCCTGTTCATTCTATGTTAGCATTGGGTTGTAAACACACAAGTTGCAAGTCTTGAATGGGCAGGGCTTGGAACTGAGTGGATTTACAATGCCTATGCTGTGGAAACTTTCTCTAAACGCTTTTCAACTTATTTATAACAAACTCTATGAACTCACCAACCTTTGTGTTGACACTTTTAGCATGTTTATCTCAGGTTAGTAAGGTGATAGCAGATGCTTGGAGCAGAGAGTCTTAGGGCACGTTTTTATGAAGACTTTTGCTTTTATCATTTACCATTCGATATACTTTAAAAACTTATGTACTATACTACCTTGGGATCTTTTGCTTGTAAACTATGACTTTTATCTATTCGAATGGTAACTTTTCAAAACGTCTCATTTAGAGGTCGTTTTCTATAACTTGTACTTTGTGCCCTGAAGTAGCATCCCAAAGACACAATCGTTCCGCTGCGATAATTTGGGGGTGTTACACAGATCCATTCAGATGATCTTGATGAGATGGACTTGAAGTGGCAGATGGCAATGTTGACTGTGAGGGCAAGGAGATTTTTGAATAAGACTGGGAGAAATCTCAAAATTATTGGGAAGGATAACTTGGGTTTTGATAAATCTAAGATTGAATGCTACAACTGTCATAGGAAGGGTTACTTTGCAAGAGACTGCAGAGCTCCAAGAAGTCAAGATTTCAAGACTGGAGAAAGCTGTAGGAAAGCTATGGAAATAACAACCTCTACAGCTTTGGTGTCTCAATGTGATGGTCTTGGAGGATATGACTGGAGTGATCAAGCTGCTGAAGGACCTAACTTTGCTCTTATGGCCTACTCTTCTACATCAAGTTCTGATTCTGGGGTATCTAATAGTTCTAGTTGTTCATTTAAGTTTTGTTTAGATACTATTGAAGAACTTAAGGCTAGGAATGAAAAGCTAATGGAAGAGGTAAAAATGTTAAAATTGGACAATTTAGGCTATAGGGTAGGTCTAAAATATGTTGAGGAAAGACTTGACTTTTTCAAAAAAAATGAGTTAGAATATGTAGAAAAAGTAAATGTTCTTGAAGGTAAGCTTTTTGTAAAAAACATGAAGTTAATGTACTTTCTAAAAGATTAGAAAAGGCTGAAAAGGAAAAAGATGCAGCTTATAAGGAATTAGAAAAACATCAGTTTAAGGCTAATAAGCTTGAGTTTGCATCTGAAAGTGTTAATAAGACAATTAAGTGTCAGTTAATGAGGAGAGGTAGTGGCATAGGTTATAATGAAGTTCCTCCCTCAATAACTAGAAAGTATGTGCCCCCTATTCCATAATTGTCCTATTTGAGTGAGTCAAATGTTAAGACTTTAGGAGAAAGTAGTGAATCTAATAAGGAAAAACCTAAGACTGAAAGAAAGTAGTCTGATGCACCTATTATTTAGGATTGGGTGTCTGATGATGATGAGGAATAGGAAAAGGATAAACCTAAGGTTGAGAGTGTAACAGTCAAACCTAGTGTTGAGCAGATTAAATTTGTCAAACCTAGTTTTGGTACCAAAGTGTCTACGAAATTTGTTAAGTGCACTGAGCAACCTAGGCAGATCACAAACAGACCTAGAGGTAACCAGAAGAGTTGGAATGGAATGATATCTAAAAGGTTAGGAAGTGACTTTGAGATGATCAATAGGGCGTGTTATCATTGTGGTAGTTTTGAACACTTACAAGAAAATTGTTTTTACTATCAAAAACCAGTGTGGAACCATGCTAGGAGGGTGAATCATAAATTTTTTTCTAAGAATACTCACCCACATGCTAAAAGAAATATGGTTCCAAAAGCAGTACAAATGAGATCTGGTGTAGTATCAGTTACAACTGCTGATCAAAATGTTTCTAAACAAGCAGTAGTAACTAATACTGCTAGATCAGTTAGTACTACTAACACCAAAAGGACAGTGAATGGTGCAAATAAATTGTCAAAGTTTTCAAACAAAGCACATTCCACTGTAAAACAGCCCATTCAAAAGCCAACAACTATTAGTGCTGCTAAGGCAAAAACAGTAGTTTCTACTGCTAAGCCAAAAGCAATAACTGATACTGTTTTGGGAAATCATTTTTATGCTGTGAAGTCCTCAACTTGTTGGGTCTGGAAACAAAAAGTTAAAGTCTTAGATCATGTTTCCAGACACAGCAGTGCATCTATAGTTTTAAAGAGATATGATTATGTAGATGCACAAGGTAGATCCAAGTCAGTATTGGCTTGGGTCCCCAAAATGAACTGATTTTCTTACTTTATGTGCAGGGCAATCCACAGATGGAATTGGAAGATAAAGGAGTATTTGACATTGGATGCTCAAGGCACATGACTAGAAACATTTCCTATCTTGAAGATTTTGAAGCTATTGATGGAAGATATGTTGCGTTTGGGAGTAATCCGAAAGGAGGAAAAATCACTGGTAAAGGTACAATAAAGACTGGAAAATTAGATTTTGATAATGTGTACTTTGTTAAAGAGCTTAAGTTTAATATCTTCAGTGTCTCACAAATGTGTGACAAAAAGAATGGTGTTTTTTTTACTAACACTGAATGTATTGTCTTATCTCCTGACTTTAAGTTGACTGATGAAAGTCATGTTCTACTTAAAGTTCCTAGAACAGACAACATATACAATGTTGATATAAAGAATATGATTCCCAAAAGAGGTTTGACTTGTCTCTTTGCAAGGGCCTCATCAGATGAATCTAAACTTTGGCATAGAAGACTTGGTCATTTAAATTTCAAAACAATGAATAAATTGGTTAAGGGAAACCTTGTGAGAGGTTTACCTTCAAAAATTTTTGAAAATTCTGAAATCTGTGTTGCTTGTCAGAAGGGAAAACAACATAGAGCTTCTTGTAAGTCCAAAGTAGTGAACTCTATTAGTCAACCATTACATATGTTGCACATGAATTTATTTGGACCAACATTTGTAAAGAGTTTAATGAAAAAGATGTATTACCTAGTTGTCACAGATGATTATAGTAGGTTTACTTGGGTGTTCTTTTTAGCAACTAAGGATGAAACCTGTAGCATTCTTAAGGCTTTCATAACCAAGGTAGAAAACCTAGTTAATCATAAGGTTAAAGTGATAAGATGTGACAATGGAACTGAGTTCAAGAATAGGGAAATGAACCAGTTTTGTAAGATGAAAGGTATTGAGAGACAGTATAGTGTAGCTATAACCCCTCAACAAAATGGAGTTGCTGAGAGGAAGAATAGGACACTTATTGAGGCTGCTAGAACAATGTTAGCTGATTCTAAATTACCTACTACTTTTTGGGCTAAAGTAGTCAATACTGCTTGTTATGTACAGAATAGAAGTAAGGTAGTTAAGCCTCATAACAAGTCCCCTTATGAACTTTTTCATGGTAGAAAACCATTGCTTGATTTCTTAAGACCATTTGGGTGTCCTGTTACTATCTTGAATACCATAGATCACTTAGGCAAGTTTGATGGAAAGGCTGATGAAGGATTCTTTGTTGGATACTCATTAAGTAGTAAAGCTTTTAGAGTATTCAATAGTAGGGCCAGGAAATTGGAAGAGAACTTGCATGTTAGGTTTAGTGAGAGTACACCTAATGTTGCAGGGAGTGGACCAAACTGGCTGTTTGATATTGATTCTCTAACCAAGACTATGAATTATGAGCCAGTTGTTGCAGGAACAGAGTCTAACAAGTGTGCAGGTACAAAAGCTAGTAATGATTCAGGTCAAGCTGGAAAGGAGCCAGGACAAGACAAAGATTACATTTTGCTGCCTATTTGGACTACTGATCCACCCTTCTCAACCCAAGAGTCAAAGAGTTCACAAGCAGATGACTATGATGCAGCTCCTAATGATGATAAAGAATATGGTGCAAAATCTTTCAATAGTGATCAAGAGTTGCATGTAGAAAAGGAGTATGATGATCAAGCAAAGGATGATGTATTAGATGATATTAACACTAGCAGTTCTAACACAGTTAATACTGCTGAGCCAAGTGTTAATGTTGCTGGCAAGCAAGGCATATCTTTTGATGCTGATGTCTACCTAGATGATCCAGACATGCCTGCATTGGAAGACATTTATCCTGATACTGATAAAGATGTACTTGGTGCAGAGGCTGACTCAACCAATTTGAATGAAGAATTACTTGTCAGTCATATTCCAACTACAAGAGTTCACAAGAATCATCCCAAGGAATAGATCCTTGGAGAACCAAAGTCTGCTGTTCAAACAAGGAAAATGGTTAAAGATTTGAAGGAACGAGGTTTCTTTGCAAGATCCCTTCATCAAAGAAACAGTCACAAAGACCTTCGAAACAGTTTGTTTGCATGTTTTCTATCACAAATAGAACCCAAGAATGCTCACAAAGCATTACAAGATCCAAGCTGGGTGGAAGCTATGCAAGAAGAACTCCTACAATTCAAGCTTCAAGAAGTTTGGACACTGGTAGATTTGCCTAATGCGAAGAGGGCAATTGGTACTAAGTGGGGTTTTAGATGCAAAAAGGATGAAAGAGGCATTGTGATTAGAAACAAGGCAAGGTTAGTAGCTCAAGGATACACACAAAAAGAAGGTATTGATTATGATGAAGTATTTGCTCCTATTGCAAGAATTGAGGCTATCTGACTATTCTTGACCTATGCTTCATACAAAGACTTTGTAGTGTATCAAATGGATGTTAAAAGTGCTTTTCTGTATGGGACTATTGAAGAAGAAGTTTATGTCTCACAACCACCTGGTTTTGAAGATCCTAATTTTCCTGACAAGGTTTACAAGGTAGAAAAGGCACTATATGGCTTACATCAAGCTCCCAGAGCTTGGTATGATACATTGTCAGCATACCTGTTGAATAGTTGTTTTTGTAGAGGAAAGATTGATAAAACTTTGTTTATCAAAAGGCACAAAGATGATATCTTATTGGTTCAAGTTTATGTTGATGATATCATCTTTGGATCAACACACAAGGGTTTATATGTTGAATTTGAGAAGCTTATGCATGAAATATTTCTGATGAGTTCAATGGGAGAACTTACATTCTTTTTAGGACTACAAGTTAGACAGAAAGAAGATGGCATATTTATCAGTCAAGATAAATATGTGGCTAAAATTTTGTAGAAGTTTGGATTTACTGATGTGAAGCCTGCAAAGACAACTATGGAAATATCCAAGCCCTTGCTCAAAGATGAAGATGGTGAAGAAGTTGATGTTCATTTGTATAGATCAATGATTGGGTCATTGATGTATCTTACAGCTTCAAGACCTGACATAATGTTTGCTGTCTATGCCTGTGCAAGATATCAAGTCACACCAAAAGTTTCACATCTTAATGCAGTGAAAAGGATTTTTAGATATTTGAAAGGTCAACCCAAATTAGGCCTTTGGTATCCAAAAGATTCACCTTCTGACTTGATTGCATACTCTGATAGTGACTATGCTGGAGCTAGCTTGGATAGAAAATCAATAACAGGAGGTTGTCAGTTTTTTGGGAGCAGGTTGATTTCATGGCAGTGCAAGAAACAAACTGTGGTTGCAAATTCTACAACTGAAGCTGAGTATGTTGCTGATTCAAGTTGCTGTGGACAAGTGCTCTGGATTCAGAATCAGTTGCTGGATTATGGGTACAATTTTCTGCATACTAAAATATATATTGATAATAGCAGTACTATGTGCATTATTAAAAATCCTGTTTATCACTCAAAAACAAAACATATTGAGATAAGACATCACTTTATAAGAGATTGTTATGAAAAGAAGTTAATTCAAATTGTTAAAATTAATACTGACAATAATGTTGCAGATTTGCTCACAAAAGCTTTTGATGTGGGTAGATTTCAATTTTTGGTTGTTAGTATTGGAATGATAAATCTTTGAAAAATTCTTATCTCTTTGTGTCTTTGTAAAGTTTTATAAGGATTAGCACCGTTATTAGGACAATAAATTGTTTCTGCTGCTAAGTTATACTTAGTATTGCTAGTTTACTTAGTATTGCTATGTTAATATTGCTAGTTTACTTAGTATTGTTGTGTTAATGTTGCCAGTTATACTTAGTATTGCTAAGTATAATTGATGATGTGATTATTGTATATTGTGTTATGTTTGTAGTTTTGTGTTTTTGGGACTAATCTTTTGCAGGATAAGCTGAGAAAAATGCTGGAGTGCTAATTAAAATGCTGTTTGGAGTGGAAACTAACTTTATGCTGCTAGGCATAAGTTAGTGCGGCTAGGCCTATTTTAGTGCTGCTAGGTTTCTGCTGCTATGTTTGAAAGAACAGGGTACTGTTTTATAAATGTGAACGATTAAGGGTTTTTATCCTCCGCTCGTTCCCAAAAGTGTCTTTATCCGATCAAAACTATTTCAAACATAAACCCTAACTCTTTTTATCCATTAATTGTAAATCCCAGCCAAATCCTACCAAAATTTTTCAAAATTCACAATGTCGATTCTGACATTTGCCGATCAAAATAACATGATTGCATTCTTGCAAAATCCCAAGGAAAGTGAAGGTTTTACTGAAGTCAATGATTTTCTTAATGCTACTCAAACTAGGTACGCATTAACAGTAAACCCTACTATATATGTTTCCAACATCAAACAGTTTTGGGCTACTGCAAAGGTCAAAACTATTGATGAGGAAGTACAGATACATGCCCTTTGTGGATGAGCAGAAGATTATTATTACTGAAGCTTCTGTTAGAGATGTTCTTCATCTAGCAGATGGTGAAGGTATTAACAATCTTTCAAACTCTACAATTTTTGAAAAACATGCATTGATGGGGTATGAAACGTAGAGTACTTCTTTAAAATTTTCAAAAGTTGCTTTCTCTCCTCAATTGAAATTCTTAATTCACACTATCTTACAGTGTCTTAGTCCAAAGACTACTGGTTGGAATGAGTTTAGTAGTAATATGGCTTCTGCTATTATCTACTTGGCTCAAAATCAAAAATTTAATTTTTGAAAATTAATTTTTGATAGGGTGGTTAAGGGCTTGGATAGTTCTTCAAATAAATATTACTTATATCCAAGGTTTTTACAACTTCTTATGGACAAACAATTTGTAAAGAAAAAGGTTCATAAAATGGTTTATACTGCTCTCTTTCATACTAAAACGATTTTTGCTAATATGAAGAGAGATGGCAAGGATTTTTCAGGCAGAGTTACACCATTGTTTCAAACAATGTTGGAACTAGGTCAAACTCAGGGTAAAAGCTCAGCAATCCCAGCTGATGTTTATCCCAAACCCACTCTTTTGCCATCCGCACAAACAACACAAAAGACCCATACCCCTAGGATCATTAAAAAGGGCACTCAACTACCTCAGGTTAGTGCTAGTATGGCTGCAGATGAGGCTGTGCATGAGGAGAGGGGTCACAGATTAGAAAGGGTTATCACTACTGCTACTAACTTAGAAGCATAGCAGGATAGTGATAACATAAGTAAGACCTAATCTAAGGAAACTTCAAATGAATCCAGTTCCTCTGGCACTGATTCAGGTGAAGGTCCCAGCCAACCAGATATTATGGGGGGTGTAGATGCTCAAACTAGGTCTGAGGCTATGCCTAACTCACCCAATGATGTACCACTCGGGAGAGGTAACACACTCCGCAGTGCTGAGGGTAGTTTTAAACTTATTCATGAATTGACGGCTACGTGTGCAAAATTGTCAAGGGATGTTCTTGATCTCAAGAAGGATCTTAAGCAGCTTAAAATTTCTCAAGGTACTGAAATCACAAGGTTGAAGAGAAGGGTTAGGTATCTTGAAGGTCAACAGAGGTCAAGAACACACAAAACTAAAAGTTTATACAAGGTTGGAACTACTTCCAGGGTTGAATCTTCTGATGAAGCACAGAGTTTGGAGAAGGATGTTTCCAAATAGGGGAGGAATACAAGCAAAGCTTCAGGGGAGGAAACTAGGGTAGATGTTGAAACTGGGATAGATGATGAAACTGGGCAAGATGATGATGTGAATGATTTTGTTGTTGCTGATCAACAGGGTAATGCAGTTGTTATGGATGATGTTGAACTAGCGAAAGTGTTACTTGATGCTGCTACACTTAAGACTCCTAATGATGAAGTTAATATTTGTCACACCCTCAAATTTCGTGAATTGCAGCGGAATGGAATTCCAGGGGCGTGACTGCCATAGCACCACAGTTACAATTATATTGAATGACCTATTGTGTCGTTTGTAAAATACATCGTTTGATCATTTAAAACATTCAGAGTTACAAGGTTTAGGTCCCAAAAGGTGAATCATGTTTGCGGAAAATCAAGTTCATACAAATCAAACGATAGATAAGTGCATAAAAATGTAAAGTGAGACGCGTCGACTCCGCGACTCCATGTATGTCCTTATGCAAGCCAACATGCGATACCTTAATTACCTGAAAATACATTGCTAAAAAGGTCAACAATAATGTTGGTGAGTTCATAGGTTTATGTAAATGAAATGTTTCTACGGTAACCATAAGTATAAAGTGTATGACAAACTGCCACATAAAAATAATACATTAGCTCTTAAGCTCATGACCCCGAAGCTAGACTGAAGTAAATGCCCCAAAAAGGGAGTGTTTTGCCAAACACTCCGAATGATTGAAATGAAATGCGTTCGTATGACTAGTTGGCGCTACCAACCCGAACGGAGGCGTCACCCTCAATAGATCTATCCACTCACCTTCGCTTGCTCTCAATTAACGGTCCATGATAAATAAAAGGGGACTTTAACTTGGCAATGATGGTAACTTAAGCAATGTAAATGAGTTTGATACTTTGGTCCGTATACATATAAAAATGGTGCAATGTATTCTCCCCCGAGAATTTAGAAATCAATAATTAATTGAAAACGGGGCTATGAAAACTCACCTGATATGATAGCACAATGATCACAATGGATATGATGAAAATGAGGCTCGGTCTCTAACCGCTACCTATTATAAATGATGTGATCTAATATAAGTAAATGAAATGATTCTACTCATGCAATTACGTATGTTATCGATACCACTCGATGATTTCGGAAAATAACGTTTTTCGACGAAAAATACATTTTTGACGTCTCGTTAAGTTATAATCTACTTTTCGTGTAAATAGGTTGAAACAGTACTCCACGATCCTTGTTTGGTGTTTTATTGGTTAATATAGTGTTTTCGTCGCAATTTAGTATTTTTCTCAAAGTTATAAAAATGACTAAGTAGCCTCGCAAAGCTAGTCGCAAAACAGTGTATGTTAAGAGTTAGGAATCAAACTCAGTGTTTTTGGAAAGCTTGTAACAATATCTACAACTTGTAGAACTGACTTTTTGTCCAGAAAGGTCTCGATCCTGAAGATATTTAGTCGTTAAGTTAGCTAGTCAGGCCAATTCTGCCATTTCTGGGCAGTTTTCGGGTAATTTGGAAGGGTCATATCTTACTCTTTATATGTCTGTTTGAGAAACGGCTGGTCAATTTGCAAACTAGGCCAGTCGTACTTGATTTTTGTTATTGACGAAAATTTCTCAAAACTGAATCGATCAGTGAGTAATATGGCTCTCAACATGGTCACTTAAAATGACAGTTTTAACACTTGGAAAATATTTCTATTTTTAGTGCTGGTAAAGTATATATGTTTCGTCGGGTTTAAAACGCGTGTATCTTGCTCGTTATAAGCCCGTTTTCTACGTACTTTATATCCACGAATTCGTCACAACATGAACTAACATGTTTTCAGTAGCTCGGCTCGTCTAGATCACGTCCAATGTCTCATTTTGTCCCTCGAAGTTCGGAAAAACAGCAAGCTTATTTTCAGAAAATTAGATTTCGTCGTCTAACTTGTAAAAATCATATCTCCTTCGTTATAAGTCGGTTTTAACTCATTCAAGCGCCCACGTCTTCGTTTTTGAAAGTATTTTCTAAATATGAAGGCCAAAATAGCCCAAAAGTTACTGAAATTTCCAGACTTGGCGGTTTTGGACAGTAGGTTATTTATACTTGTTAAAACTCATTTTCTTGGTTCTAAACTTGATCATACCACCTCAAATCAACTCCACAAGTACTCTAATCCTACCATACACCTTCTTAGGGTGTCATGAGGTCCTAAACATCATCAACCTTGGTGGGTTTCATGAGATTACTAGTGTAACTTATAGACCTAGTGTTAAAGTTAGTTTATGTGCAAAGTGGTATCTAAAACATAAATAAGTTGCATGACTAACTAGTATATCTTGAAAATACATAAACATATGAAGTAAATAAAAGTATGAAAAGATCATAAATATGTTCTTGAAGCTTACTTGAAATTATAGAGTGATTTGATGAGAAAATGTGTAATAACTTAGGGTTTTGATCACAAAGCCCTAACTAGTAATGTAAATGGAGCTTGATTATGACTTGATCTTCACAAAATGATGGATTTTCTCTTGGTTCTTGATTGTGGCCGTGGGATAGGATGGAGAGGAAGAGAGTATTTGTTGCTTATTTGCTAATGAAATGGTAGGAAATGAAATGTTAAAGAAACTAATTCAAAGGACAAGAAAACACATTCATTAATTGAAGTAAGGTTGCAAGTAAGAAAAGAATGGAATGAGGGATGGGGGGCGGCAATGGTAAGGTGATGTGAAGGAATTTAGTGATATTGTGTAAGATATTGTCTAACATTATGTGTATTTGTGTAGTTTGTGTACACATTAGGTGTTATCGGGTACCGAGTTATCTTGAAATAAATCAGGACGAGTTAAAATAAATTACGACGAAGTTGTAAAAATTATAAAATCATGTTCCTTGCAAGAATCGGGTGTCAGAATAATTATCGGGTTAAATTATCGTAAACCGACGGAGTTATAAGCGTATACCGGAAATATAGCATTTGGTTTAAAAACACCGGGTAAAATAATAATATAATTTTTATATCATTATAATTAGTATGAAAATATATTAGGATCATTTTCGGGAGTATTGGGTATAATGTTAGTAGTAAAGACTGAGTGGTAACGTTAATTAATTAAATCACCATACGTAAATTGAAATAATGCATATCCGTGCATGAACTAATATACTGATGATGTTACTGATGATATGCAGACTTCTCTAGTCTACATGATGTGTCCTTACTAAAAATGCATGAATTCGCAGCTAAACCACACTGGTTACGCGAATTTGGAATACCCGTGAACTAGGTTTACGAAATAATGAATGATGAGCATGAACGAAAATTTTCTCCGGGAATGAATAGTGTCACGTGAATAGTAAAATTTTCGAAAGTTTCTCAAAATCACAAATTGACCTCGAAAATGATGAATAGTAAAATGTGAATGGTGACCGATGAATAGTAAATAATGAATAGTAACTCATGAATAGTAAATTATCGAGGTTTGGAAAATGACCTGAAATTGCAGTTTGTGACAATATTGCTAGTGTTGAAGTTAATATTGCTAGTGAAAAAGATAGTGCTGCTGAGACTGAAGTTAGTATTGCTGCTACTCAAGGTGATGAGGATCTGACTATAGCTTAAGTATTGACAAAGTTGAAGAGTACAAGACCACAGGCAAAAGGAGTTGTGATTAAAGAGCCAATATCAGTATCAACAACACCATCAACAACTATTTCACCATCAGAAAAAGGCAAAGGTTTGTTGATTGAAGAACCTAAGAAGAAATTTCTATCACTCAGTCAACAACAACAACAACTTATTACAGATGAAGAAGTTGCAAGACAAGTGCAAGCTGATCTTGATGCTGAAGAAGAAGAGGCAAGAAGAAAGCAAGCTCAGAAAGAAGAACAAGAAAGTCTTGAACTCATAAATTCCTGGGATGACATTCAAGCCAAATGTGAAGTAGATCACTTGGTAGCTCAGAGAATGTGGGAAGATGAACAGGAAGGGCTATCTATGGAAGAAAAATCAAAGCTCTTTATGGAATTTTTGGCTCAAAAGAAGAAGTTCTTTGCATAGAAAAGATCTGAAGAATAGAGGAACAAACCACCAACTAAAGCTAAATAGAGGAGAATAATGAGTACTTACCTGAGGAACATGGATAATTGGAAGGTTTATCAACTAAAGAATCTCAGTTATGAAAAGATTAAATCAGAGTTTGACAAGCTGTTCAAAAGGGTAAATACTTTTATTGCCATGAATGAAGAAGAGTTGGTGAGGAGTTCTAAGAGGTTTGGAGAAGAGTTAGCAGCTGATAGTAGCAAAAAGCAGAAAACTGATGATGACCAAAAACAAGAGCAGACAGAGCAGTTTCAAGAAAGTGAGGAAAAAGAAGCAGCTGATCTACAACAAATGATTGCAATTGTAAACAATGATGATACATTTGTTGATGTTGTTCTTTTGAAGACTAAAGTTCGTATCATTGATTGGAAGACTTGTTATAATGGTAAAACTCCTTAGTGGGAGATAATCAGATTTGGAGGACAGTCTCAAAGGTTTGTAACATTTCCTTAAATGCTCAGAAATTTTGATAGAGAAGATTTAGAGACCTTACGGGCATTAATCAAGAAAAAATATGGAGATTCAAGGCCAGAAAATATTTTGGATACAGTTCTTTGGGGAGACTTGAAGAATATGCTTGAAGTCGATCATGAAGATAGAGTTTGGCGTAAGCAGTAAAAAAGTAAAGTTATCCTCTGGAAACTTTTTCAATCGTGTGGAGTTCACACTGTAATGATGTGAGGACTTCGAATCTACATGCTAGTAGAAAAAGACTATCCTCTGGCACAGATTACACTTGATATGATGCTTAATGGATCTGTTAAACTTCAAACTGATTATTGGAGTGAAATGGTATATCAGCTTCTCAAGAAAATGGAGAAACAACTTTATGGGGCTGATTACAAGAAAATGAGAAAGTAAGTGTTTGGAAACATTCTCCTAGTGAAGGTTCAAGCTTAGATTGAAACTTGCTGATTTTAGAAGAAAATATCAAGTTTAGGGGAGGATTGTTGGGTTTTAAAGGTTTCTTGAAGTTACTACTGCTTACATTATTAAGACTGCTCAGGAACTACAAAAGATATACAACAAGTTATTAATGCTGCTAGTTATGAAGTTAATGCTACTTATGGAATATTAATGCTGCTACAAGATTAATACTTCTAGAACGATTAGTTGGTATTGCTAATACATTGTTAATGTTGCTAGAGTATTAGAGTCGGTTATTATGTATAGTATGTTTAGATATATATAGACAATATTCTATAAAGATTTATCTTGAGTAGAAAGTTATTGTATGCCGACTAGGACTCCTTAGTCAATAAAAAGAGGACCTAGTGCATAGATGAATATATAACTATACGACTTTAATATAGAAAACTTCAAGGTTGTAAACCCTAATACTCAGAGAGTATTCGCATTATTAATAATATTGAAAGGTTTAGTTTGATATTCATTGTTCATTGTTTCGTTCGTTATAAAGTTCTTCTTAAGATCAAATACAAGATTCCGCATTGTGTTTGATAAATTACAAGGCAGTTTCTATACCTAGTTTTGTTAGATTTATCTAGCATAGCTAAACCTTTACAAGCTAAGGGATTCGATCAAGTGCTCAACTAGGATCAACAGATCTTCTCGTTGACAAAGGTTTCATATACGGTGTATGGGATAATTCCATATGGTGTATGCTTCAAAGTCAAGAAATGGTCCTCATAATCGTCTAAGTCTTTATGTACGGCGTATCTGTCTAGAATGATACGGCGTATCTTCCTTCAGTTCAGTAGACTTTTCCAACTTGATCCATTTTGCTCCAATTTACGTCCAAAATAGCTAACTTTCACCAAATGCTTGTTTATAACCGAGATTTACAAAAGTAAGTGAGAGGATTATAAAACACTTAGGATGTTACTCCCTTATGATGTGTTTGTGATACTTTGAGGTTATGTGGTCAAGTATGCGGAATCTACTCAACCACACTTAGAAGAATTTGTTTGTTTAATGGAACAGTAATGCTTTGTATGAACAATGAACACATAAAGTTTAACTTTAAATGATTCAATATTATTAAACAATAATACGAGTGATCTTGATATCACTAGGGTTACAAAGACCTTGAATCTTAACAATGTATTCGACTGATGTACATAACATCTAACCTAGAACCTCCTTTTATAGACTTAAGGAGTCCTTTACAAGATAAGTATTCTACCGTATATTTCTAACTAATTGTGATATACAAAAGATCTATTCCATACTTATCCTCTACAATATCTTCTAAAGCGGTTATCCATGCAGCAGTACCTTCATTACAACTAGCAGTACTAAGTTGACAGTTTGTACTGTTAGTTGTTTCTTCAATAGTCTTCAGTTATACACTAATAGTTTGTACTGTTAGTGCAATTCTTCCAGCAGTACTAAGTCCTGATCATTTAATATCCAACAATCCTCCCCTAAACTTGTGATTTACCCTAAATCATCAAGTTTCTCTGAATTAAATGTGGATTGTGAGGACTCTTCCAAACACTACATTGTCAATCTTAGTCTTCTGGCTTTCCTTTGCTCTGCAAGCCGAAATAACTTTCTGATTAGCTCGTTTGCCATCTCTGAATCTTCTTCAACTTTAAGTCTTGATGACAGCATAGCCATTAAGATTACTGCTCTGAGTGGATAATCCTTTTCCACTAACATATAAATTTCCACTCTTGCTTTAGTAGAAACTCTGTGAACACCACATTTATCAAACAGTCTCAATTTGATATCTGAAATTTGAGCTTGAAATCTCCATATAGCTTCACCTCCATCTGGCTCATATAATCTTTCCAGCTCAACCTATAGCTCTTTATCTTTATCATCTGTAGGACCTGAGGTTTTGAATCTTTCTTGAAATAAGCTCCACAACTTATCTAAGTCATGTCTATCAAAAGCTCTGATCATGTCTTCAAAGAACTTGTAGACTTCAAACTTTCCTCCTACTCTGATAATTTTTCATCCCTTGATTCTTCCATTTGAATACACTGTTGGATCGATATACTCTGACCAAACTAACTTGTAGCTTGTCTACGGTTTAACAACTTTGAATGAATTCAAAACTATTAATAATGAAACACTGATATACTTTGCTAAGTATGCGGAATCTACTTCAACAAAGCTAAGAAGAATTAATAAACAACTTCGAATATTATTAAAACCTTGAACCTGCTTTCTTACACAGATTCACTAACAAACTCTAATCACTAATACTTCTAATAATCGACTAATACTTTTCTCTAATCGCATATAATCGTATATCTCTAATGCCAACCTAGGGATCCTTTTATAGACACAAGGAAAACCCTAGTCGGTTTACAAACTTGAACGACAAGTAATTCTAATTATAACTCTAATCTAATACGAACATTCTAGAATTACACATTAGTCCTTAAACTATTTGCATAGCAGTCCTTCAACGAGCAGCAGTACTTTGACTTAATTAGCAGTACCTTGACTTGAGTAGCAGTACTTTGACTTTCAGCAGTACTTTGATATTTCATAGCCCAACAATCCTCCCCTAACTTGAATTCTACTTGCTTGATTTCAAGTTCCTTTGTATGTCTTTAACTTCAATACTTTATCTTCAAGGAAAGGTTCTTTCTTTGAAATCTGTCTCGTTGTTGTTTTGTCATCATCAATGCAATTAGTATCTTCAATCTTCATCAGCAACAATTCTTTTCAGCATCATATCTTCTCAGCAACACAGCATCATATTGGCAATATATACATCAGATCTTAAAAGTTTCATACTATTCTCATCACTTCCAGGTGTGTTAACTCCTATGAGAGGTGAATCATTGAAAACTTAATGGATTTTGATGTCTCTTTACCAAAGCCATTAACTCTGGAGTAGCCAATGTTTAGATTTAGGAAAAACCATGGTACATTGATAACCATATGATTTTTAGCAAATCATCAGCTATCAACGGATTTGAGTAGTCTTTACCAAATAGCCGTTTGCTTTTGGACTAGCTAGTTCTTTTAGTACAATCACTACCATGGTGAACTAATTACCATATAATGATTTTCCACAGCCTTTACCACAAAGCCATTATCTTGTGGGCTAGCCAACTCTTCACTAATATAGATATGGTGAGTTGAAAACCATACAATTTTTAGTAAATTGTCAACTAAAAACGGATTTGATAATCACATCAGAGCCGTACCCTCATGATGAGTCAAACTCTTTCTTGTTTATTAAACATGGTGAGTTGATTACCATTTGTTGTGTAGTACAAGTACTAACACCATGCTGTTGCTTTCAAAACCATTTGTTGCTGTTTAATCTTTATGCATTCAAAATGTTTTTGCACTTATCAAAAATTACTAATTTTATCAAAAGACTTTACTGGTTTTATGCTGCAAGCAGTACTTTGAGAAAGTACTGTTTGACTAGCAGTACTTTGAAGAAAGTACTTATTTTTCAAAAGATTTATATAATAATTAAACCATACCAGTAGTTATGCATTAATCTTCAGATTCAGTTGTCCACTTGATAAACAATTTTATGACCATCAATGCTACTTCATCTTCTTGTTCCACTTCCATGCCATGCTCTAGCATCCTGATCATCAGATCTCTTGTGAGTGGATATCTCTGTTCTGCTAGCATATGAATCATAGTGCCATCTTCTAACTCCAAAACATGTATTCCAACTGATTCAAAGAATCTCCATCTGTTAATCTCCCAATTGTCTTGATTTTCCCACAAAGTACTGTCCTTTGTTTCTTCTGTCTCCCAGATTGTTGTGAGATCTCCGAACAATATCAAACCTACTCCTTGTGGTGGAATATGCTCAAAATAAGTTTGCACTTGGAGATATAGCTGAAGCATATCATCTCTATCAATCAGATGTAGTATATCCCATAATGAATTGAACACTCTAAAACTTCCATCTTGTCTATGAAAGATCAAATAATTTCCTTCTTGAGATTCTACAACTAAAAAAGTAGATATCTTGGACTTCTTATCAGTATCTTCTTTCAATTTTGGATGTTCAAAATCAACAACTCTAAGATAATTCCTGAGCTCATCAACTGTGTCTATTCTTAATTCAACAGCTTCCTTGAACTTTTTTGATGGCTGTTCATCAGTTGTTCTTTTCCTCTTTGAGCTTCTTGTAACAGCTCTTTCCTTTCTTTTATCTTCAAGCTCCTTATCTTCAAAAGAAATAATGCTTGCAAGATCTTTTTGAATAGCTTCTCTAACAGCATTATACAGATCTTTCATTTCTGTATATGTCAATCTAACTAAACCTGTATATCCTTGACCTTTCAGATAAGCCATCATATCATTCCTTTCTCTAGCTTTACTAATTGGCCTTTGTGATTGAACAATCTTCCTTGATTCTTCAGCATCTATCTGAGCTTGCAATAGTCTAGCTGCTTCCTCACCTTTGGCAATCTGAATTTCTCTTAATTGTGCCAATGTCATCATCTTCTTCTTCTTTTCTACCAAGATCCCTTTACCTTTATCTTTTGGATCTATTTCCTGAGTTGGTTGAGAAAAAGTATGATGTTGTTGTTCAACCTCATGAATACTAATGCCTCTTTGACTTGACATATTAAGCATGATGTCAGCAATTGTTTCATCATCACTGTTAGTATGAGCTATATCATCTTCTTCCTGAGCTGGTTTAGAAGGGCCAACTTCCTCTTGAACTTGACTTGAAGGACCAATATCTTCTTCAAAATCCAAAGTTCTAGGTGTAATAGAAAATTGCCTCTCAGTACCTTGTTGAGCAGTACTTTCAGCTTCAGCTCCTTCCAAATTTACTTCCTCAGTATCACCACTTCTTACTTCAACAGTAGCTTCTTCCAAATTGATTTGCTCTGTTTCATCACTCTTCCTCTCAGCAGAATGTTGAGGAATATGTTCAGGTGGTGTCATCTGAGTATCATCCATAAATCCAGCATCTTGTTTAAAACCAGTATCTTGTTCAAAACCAGCATCTTCATTCAAATTCTCTAAATTCCTCCCCAATTGGAATGAAGAATGCTTCTTTGACTTTTTCTTCTTTGACTGAGAAGACTTCGTAGGTATCTGACCACTCTGCTTCTGAGACTTGACCCATAATCGATGATGTTGAACTAGTGGCCAAACATACTTCTTCAATCTTTGAAACTTAGTCTTTAATTTGACTATCTTAGCAGCTTGAGCCTCACTCTCCTTTTCAGCCTCTTTAACTCCCTTGTTAAAGCATAATTATCCAACTCTGCCTCTTCTTCTTCAAATTGCTTAGACATATTTGTGGAAGAAGAATCATTAGGAGATGGTGGTTGATTCATACCTTGGTCTGATGCCTCATGAGTAGGAATATCCATAGGAGCAGTATCTTCCCGAGTAGCAGAATGTGGAGAAGCAGTATGTTGAGAAGCAGTAGGTTGAGGAATACTAACTTCTCTTGAAACTGGAGACTCTTGGCTTGCTGATTCAGAATTTGCTTCTTGCTCTTGCTCTTGCTCTTGCTCTTGCTCTGCATCTCTAACAACTTGTGCAACTCCCAATATATGAGCAGTCAAAGGTGTGTTGGTTCCAGAAAACTTGACACTTTGTTTAGATAGAAAAGTAAACACCTTTGGTGGAAGTTTGACAGTGGGTAAAAAACTTTGAGGTTTAGGGACATCCTCAAGTTGATTGTTCAAGAATAACTGAACAAACCTTGGATACATTAAGAATGGTGAACCATTAGCAATATGTGTAAGCATACCATCAAGAATTAGTCTTGAAAAGTTGAATCTTTGATCGGTAGCCAAACCCACTAATGCAGATGCAATATTTTGACCAAATTGATCAAAAGAAGTAGTCTTGGGACTTAAACAATGAAGTAAGACATGAATGAGGTACTTCCAATGAGAACAAAACAAAGGCTTTTGAAAAGTAAGTTTCGTTAGATCTCCTTCATAACCTATATCACTTAAAGTGTCCCAAAGCACTTTTTTTTCAAAACGAACAGCCCCCCCTTCATCATTAAACATCAACACATCCCTAATCGTGGCCTCAGAAATCCGAATAGTTCGTCCAGCAACCGTAGCCCTAATCAACAAATCATCTTCAATCGTTGCAGTAACCCAAAATTCTTGCATCCAAGGACCAATAACATCAGGGTCAACTAAAATAGAGTAGTTGATGGAAGACCCAGTTAAGAAATCAATGATCGCATGAAAATCAACATTATCCCTTGTCTTGTCCAAGTTAGCGATCATATTGTGTTTGCTAACAGTGAGTCGATTAGCCATGATGAGTGGTAGAGAAAAATTCGCTTTGAGTGTGTGTTTCGTTAAAAAGATTGTGGTGTAAAAGCGAATGAGGGATCTCGAATAAGGTAAAAGGCGGGGAAATAGGTGTGAGTTTCTTTAAATAGGATGGAAATAAATCAAACTCAAAATAATAAAGTTACCGTTTTGATTAACTTATTATCTCCGCCGTAAGAAATTAATTAACTGTAGCCCCACAATTTTTTTGACCGTTGGAACAGTACGTCCACGTAAGCAGTACGTTGAAGCAGTACTTTGCTGAGTCAGTACTTTAAGAAACAAAGCAGTACGTTCCATCTTCTTATCCACAATCAACACTCCAAACTAAAACCAAGAACTTGTAAATGGTTCATGCTTAAGTTCTAACTAATAGCTATGTTTCCTCCCCTCAAATACAACATATAGGCTAAACTAAACTACTAAAAACCAATACTTTCATTAAGAACTAAAAGAAAGTATACTAACTAATACTAAAGCCTCCCCTCAAATGTAGCCTAGTAGTTAATCATCCCAATGCTCACAACTAAGTGGTTGAATCTTGAAACATCAAATCCCTTAGTGAGTAGATCAGCTACATTATCATCTGTGTGAACCTTGACCACATTTATAAGCCTGTGCTCATAACAATCCCGAATGAAGTGATGCCTAATCTGAATATGCTTGGTCTTGGAGTGATAAACTGGATTCTTCATAATGCAGATGGTACTCTCATTATCAATGTTGATAGGAGTATTTTTTAAGTTGAATCCATAATCCAAGAGTTGATTTTGCATCCACAAAACTTGTCCACAACAGCTTGCAGCAGCAACATATTCTGCTTCAGTAGAGGAGGTTGCAGCAATGGTTTGCTTCTTACATTGCCAGGAGACTAATCTTCTTCCAAGATATTGACATCCTCCTGAGGTTGATCTTCTATCATAGTTATCCCCTGCATAGTCACTATCTGAAAAAGCTTCCAAGTGAAAAGGTGACTCCTTAGGATACCATAATCCTAACTTTGGTTGATGCTTGAGATATCGAAAAATCCTCTTGACTGCATACATATGTGAAACCTTGGGTGTAACCTGATATCTTGCACACAAGCAAACAGCAAACATGATGTCAGGTCTTGATGCAGTTAAGTACATAAGACAACCAATCATAGATCTATAGAGCTTGACTTCCACAGCTTATCCATCTTCATCCTTGCCTAAGGGTTTATTGTTATCAATGGGTGTGGTGGCAGGCCTGAGATTAGGAAGGTCAAATCTTTTAAGTATGTCTGCAACATACTTTTCTTGGTTAATGAAGATTCCATCTCTTGTTTGTCTAACTTGAAGTCCCAAAAAGAAGGTGAATTCTCCCATAGAACTCATTTGAAATTCCTTCTGCATAAGATCTTCAAATTCTTTCACCATAGACTTCTTTGTAGCTCCAAATATAATATCATCCACATATACTAGGACTAACATAATGTCTTTCTTATCCCTTTTGATAAACAAAGTCTTATCAATTGCTCCTCTCCTATAGCCATGTTGTAATAGAAAATTTGAGAGTCTCTCATACCAAGCTCTGGGAGCTTGATGAAGGCCATATAGTGCCTTGATCACCTTATAGACTTTGTTTGGATGTGCAGGATCTTCAAAACCAGGAGGTTGTTTAACATAAACTTCCTCAGAAATTGTGCCATAAAGGAAAGCACTTTTCACATCCATTTGGTAGACAGGAAATCCCATGTATGATGCAAAGGCAAGAAATAACCTTATTACCTCTATCCTTGCAACAGGAGCAAATACTTCATCATAATCCACTCCTTCTTTTTGGCGATATCCTTGTGCAACCAATCTAGCTTTATTTTTGATAACATTCCCTCTTTCATCTCTTTTGATTCTGAAAACCCATCTTGTACCAATGACTCTTTTGCCATCTGGTAAATCACATAATACCCAGACTTCTTGAAGCTTGAATTGTAGAAGCTCCTCTTGCATGGCTTCAACCCAACTTTCATCAGCTAAAGCTTGAGCTACCTTCTTGGGTTCTTCTTGAGATAGAAAGCAAGCAAACAGGCATGTTTGTTGATCCTTGTGATTCATCCTGTTTTGTTTGTAAACAAAGTTAAGTAAAGCAGTATGTTGCTTAGAAAGTCCTTTAACTTTGTTCCTTGTAACTACTCCTGAAGAGGGTGATCCAATAATGTTACTCTGAGGATGAGCTTTATGAATTCTCAATGTAGAAGTTGGTGGTACTGGAAGATCAGACTCCAAGTTATTAAAATCAATCCCTTCATTGGAGAAAATACCTTCTGGATTAAGCTCATCATCAATTTCTTCTAAACCAGGAATGTTAGCAGTATCCAAATCATCATCATCAACATTGGAATCATCAGCATTGTTCCAATTTGATGGTTCTAATACACCAGAAGTACTGTCAAAAGGATCATCAGTACTTTGATCTAAAGTACTGTGGGCAGTATCTTGAAATTTACCCTGTTTCTTTGCAGCTTCATAAGCCTTCCTTTGTTCATCTTCATAGGATTGTGCTATAGTTTCTTGAAAAAGCATCCTATTAAGTTCATCTTGTATGGCTTGATCTTCATTAGATGCTGTATTAGTTGGTTGAGCAGTACTTTGTTCCTCAACAGTAACTTCAGGTTCTTTGTCAGGAACATCTTCTGGTGTAACATTGACTCCATGAACAATGTACTGTGAATCATCTTCTTTGTGATTAGCCTGATTCTCTTCTCTAACAGGAACATAATTCATAGATGGTGTGAACTTGAGATCAAGATCAAACATCCAATCAGGACCTTTACCTTTCTGAGTTTCCTTATCTTCCAAAAATTCAACATGAAGACAATCTTGTACCTTTTTGGTATTCCTGTTATAGACTCTAAAACCTTTGCTATTTGTACAATAACCCAATAGATATCCTTCATCTGACTTACCATCAAATTTTCCTAAAGAGTCAATGGTATTTAGAATAGTCAGAGAGCAGCCAAAAGGTTTTAGAAAACGAATGTTTGGTTTCTTTCCCATTAGTAACTCATAAGGTGTCTTCATCTGAGGTTTAGTTACTGAAACTCTATTTAACACATAGCAAGCAGTACTTATGGCTTCAGCCCAAAAGAGAATAGGTAATTGGGAATCTGCAAGCATTGTTCTAGCTGCTTCTATCAAAGTCCTGTTCTTTCTTTCTGCAACTCCATTTTGCTGGGGTGTTCTAGCAATGCTAAACTCTCTCTTGATCCCTTTCTTGGCACAGAATTCATCCATATGCTTGTTCTTGAATTCTGTTCCATTATCACATCTAATACCTCTTACTTTGAGTCTTAATTGATTTTCAAGAGCTACTATCAGGTCATGGATAGCATCAAAGGTTTCATCTTTGAATCCCAAGAAAAAGACCCAACTAAATCTGCTACAATCATCTGTCACAACCAAGCAGTACTTCTTCTTGTTTAAACTCTCTACTGAAACTGGTCCAAACAGATCCATGTGTAGCAACTCCAAAGGTTCTCTAATATCTCTTTCCCCAAGCTTCTTACATGAAGCTTTATGTTGTTTACCCTTCTTGCAAGCCAAACATGAATGATCAGTCTTGAATGTTTTGGAAGGTAAACCTCTAACTAAATTTCCTTTGACCAGCTTGTTGATGTTCTTAAAATTAACATGACCTAGTCTTCTGTGCCACAAATGTGCTTCTTCCAATGATGCCTTTGCTACTAAACATGTTGCTCTTCCAGCAGAATTGAGACTCTTTAAGTCTAAATTGTATACATCATTGGTTCTTGGTACTCTCAATGTTACCAAGTGATCATCAACAAATTTGAACTCAGGGGAGAGAATGAGACATTCTGTATCAGTGAACAGAATTGGGTACTTCTTGTCACAAATTTGAGATACTGACAAAAGATTGAACTTGAGCTCCTTCACATATCTAACATTCTCAAAATCAATACATCCAGCCTTGATTGTTCCTTTGCCAGTGATTCTTCCTCCATCAGGATCATTACCAAATGCAACTCTTCCTCCGTAATATGCCTTAAAATCTGACAGGATCTCCTTGTCTCCTGTCATGCTACCAGAGCAACCACTATCAACAATAATATGATCTTTAAGCTCCTCCTCTGGGTTGCCCTGCACAGTAAAAGAAAGGGTTAGTTTCTTTTAGGAACCCAAGCCATTACTGACTTGTGTTCCCCTTGTGGAGTGACATACTTGAATTCCTTCAGTATGTAATCTCCACTGGTTTTAAAGGCATGGTCAATGATTATTTGAGTTGGTCCCATGTCCTGTGTTGTATTATCAACAACACTCCCTGTTTCACCCTTATCTGATGAAAGTACTTCTTGTTCCCCATCAGTACTTTCTTTCTTAACCCAATTTCGTTTGACCTTAGGTTTCTCTGATCTAGGTACTCTGCTTGAGGTGTAAGACCTTTTATATGAATTGAATCTCTTAGGTCTTCTATGTGAAAAAGTGTTAGCAGTACCATGAGTGGGTGAAAACTTATCAGTCCTTTGAGAAGGTACTTCTTGAGACTTATCAGTGTGTGAAAGTACTGGTGATTTGGAAAATATTCTTTTCTGGTGAGGGTACCTATAGTCTTTTGAGAAATTACTATGGTTGACCCTATTTGAGTGATTCCAAACTGGTCTAGTCTCTCTTGGCTTATGGGTGGTAGATCTATTCTTTGGAAACTGACTTAAGTATTCTGAGTGTAAGTCACAGTGCTTAATCAGATGATCAGGACTATAGCATACATAACATAACTTTCTCTCCATATTCCCAAATGCTCTTCTATGATTAAAAGATTTCCTATAGTGAGCAGTATTTTGAAAAGTTTCTCTTGGAGGTACTGTTGAATGTCCAGCAGTATTTTGAAAATTTTTTAGAGGAACTGCTTGTTTTTGAAAGGCTGTAGGAAACTTTTGATCATTACCCTTTGAAAATCATTCTTAGGTTTCTCAGAACTAAATTGACCAGTAAGCTTCTTCCTAAACTCTAGGTAGTCTACACCATAACGAGAAACATCTGTCCTAAGAGGTTGAAACTGACCAGTGGGTGGAGGAACTGAGTGGTACTCCTTATCTTTCTTAAACTTAGGAGGTGATTCACTAATTGGTTCCTCATTCCTAGATGTGTTTTCTTCTGAGCTTGTAAGGTCATCATCACTAGGTGGAATCTCTTCCTTAGCACTAGGTGGGGTCGCTTCCTTATCACTAGGTGAGGTCTCATCTGAACTACTATCTTCACCATAACCTAGTCCAGCTCTACTGTTTATGACTCTTTGTTTTTCAACAAATTGAACATGTGATAGACCAGCCTGTTTAATACTACCAAGTTTTTCTAACAAAGCATCTCTTTCCTTAGTAATCTTTTCTAATTCAGACACCTTACATCCTAACTTCCATTCACTTAATTTCAATTGGTAATCTTGTTGCTCATATTTTTCTGCCCAAGCCATTTCATTATTTTCATGTGTTAATATTTTGGCTTCCATTGACTCTAAAGTTAATTGATAACCAGCTACCTCAGACCTAGCTGTTCTACAATTATCTCTTTCAGTCACATATTCTTTAAGCAACTTTTGATAAACATCATTACACTTAGAGCATACCTCAGAGACATTGGATGAACTTGGTGAAGTGGCTACCATAGCAATCTGAACAGGTTCATCTTCATCCTCCATGCTCCAGTCAAAGCTTCCAAGACCATCTCTTGATTCCAAAGCAGCATATCCAGGTTCCTCATCAAAAGCTGTGCCCCAATCAAACTCTTCCATTGCAACCATAGAATAGGTTACAGGTTCATCATCAAATTCAGCACTCCAGTCAATCTCTGCTAAATTTTCTTGAGCCACCAAAGCTTTTGGTTGTGATTCAGTAATAGGAACCTCCTTTCTTTCAACCTTGGGTTGTTCAACCATCCTGTTTGCCTGATATTTAGCAAACTTGCATTCCCTTGCAAAGTGTCCAAGCTTTTGACAATTGAAACATTCAATCTTGGATTTGTCAAAAGTTATACCTTGTTTGGCTTTGAAATCAATTCCCCTTCCTGTCTTGTTCATGAACTTCTTGATCCTAGCAGTGATCATAGCTACTTGCCATCTTATGTCAATCTCTTCTAAAGCATCTTCTTCAATCTGCAACAAGTCTTCTTGATAGGTAACAGGTAAAGTGGCTTGTTGTGCAAAGAAGGAACATACAACTTCATCAGAATTGGTGTTGTTTGTTGGTGATAGGTTGGGAGTAGTTGTGGTTGTGCAAACATGCTGTGAATCACCAACAGTACTTTGAGAAGGATAAGCAGTACTTTTAGTGGAAGTACTGCTTCTGTTTTCAGAAGACACAAAAGCTATGTTGTGAGTTTTCTAAGAATTGTGACCATTCATCTCTTGCTCGTACACTTTCAAATTGTTATAGAGATCATCAAAGTCCATAGATTCCAATCCAGGTTGTCCTCTAATCATAGTAGCAACCACATGCCAGACAGATGGCAAACTCCTTAAGAACTTCAAATTTGCATCTTGAACAGATACCTCTGCTCCATACAGTTCTAGCATACTAAGTAGATTTTGGAATCTGTCATAGGCAGCATCAAGACCTTCTCTTTCACCAACAGTGAAGGTTTCAAACTGCTGCTTCAATAAGTTTCTATGCATCTTCTTTGAAGCATCATTACCTCCAAATCTTGTCTTGATCGCAGCCCATAATTGTTTTGCATCCTTAGCATCATGGAACTTCAGTAGGTGACCATCAGGAATAGCAGACAGCAGTATGTTGAGAGCCTTATCTTGATTTCTCTTTGTAGCTGCTGGCAAGGTTGGTTGAGGTGGTTTGGGTTGTCCTTCAACTTGTAAAGGTTCGTCAAGAACAACATTACCATTGACAATTACATCCCATAGAGCATGGTCAGTAATAGCAAGGTACTGTCTCATCTTCATGCTCCAGAGATCATATTCTCCCTTCTTGATGATAGGAATTCTGAGTGAGGTGATGGATGGGATAGGTGCAGCTTCAGTCGACATTGTTGAGGGTTTGTTGATAAATCGGTTTTAAGGGTTTCTTCTTAATCAGAGTCTCCACACAAGCTCTGATACCACTTGTTGGATCGATATACTCTGACCAAACTAACTTGTAGCTTGTCTACGGTTTAACAACTTTGAATGAATTCAAAACTATTAATAATGAAACACTGATATACTTTGCTAAGTATGCGGAATCTACTTCAACAAAGCTAAGAAGAATTAATAAACAACTTCGAATATTATTAAAACCTTGAACCTGCTTTCTTACACAGATTCACTAACAAACTCTAATCACTAATACTTCTAATAATCGACTAATACTTTTCTCTAATCGCATATAATCGTATATCTCTAATGCCAACCTAGGGATCCTTTTATAGACACAAGGAAAACCCTAGTCGGTTTACAAACTTGAACGACAAGTAATTCTAATTATAACTCTAATCTAATACGAACATTCTAGAATTACACATTAGTCCTTAAACTATTTGCATAGCAGTCCTTCAACGAGCAGCAGTACTTTGACTTAATTAGCAGTACTTTGACTTGAGTAGCAGTACTTTGACTTTCAGCAGTACTTTGATATTTCATAGCCCAACATACACTTCCCAATCAATGATGGGATGTTTAGCTTTAATGGATCAATGTTAAGAGATTCTGGAACCACCACCATCATGCTATGGATCTGATCATCAGTCAATGTCTCTTCCTTAACTGATTCATCCTGCTTTTCTTCTTGTATCTTTTGTTCCTCTGCAGGTTCTTCTTGAACTAATTCATCTTCAGTTCTTTGTTTCTTGGAGTCTCCTGATTCTAACTGTTCTGCTACTCTCTTTTCTCCTATTCCTTCACTCCTTTCAAGATCACCTCTGAGAAACATCTGTATCCTCCAATGTGTATCAATGTAGATCTTTTGAATCTCTTCATAATATCTATACTTCAAATGCTCTTCTTTCTAGGTGTCTTGATTCTTCAAGTAATTCTTCATATATCTTAGTTGTTCACTTCTTGAAGGAGGTTTCTTCTGAGCAGCTTTCTTTTTAGTTTGCTTCTTTCTGATCTCCTGCAATAGATCATCAAGTGCTGATTCTTGCTCTTCTGTGGTGAACTTAGACCTTTCTTCTTCTTGTAGCTTTTCAGCTAACTTCTGATCTACAAGAACCTGAGCAGCTGTCTTTTCTTCTTTAGTCTGATACTTGTATTCAACCATAAATGTTGCCATCTTTTCTTCATCAGCTACCTTAGCTAACTCTTCTTCATGGAATTTCTGAGCTAGTTCCTCATCTAGAGCAATCTGAGCCTGCTCCTTCTTGGATAACTTCTGAGAAGATGGTTCTTCTTCTGTCATTATTGCCTTGCCCTTGTCTGCTCTTGAAATCCTTAGTCTTCTTGTATATACTGTAGTAGCAGTACCTTGTGAACCAGCATTACCCTGATCTGGAATACTAGCAGTACCTTGAAATGCACTACCAGTACCTTCTGGAAAGTCACCAGTACCTTGATCCATTTGCTCTGGTTGCCTCCCTTAACTATCAAACTCTTCTTAAACCAAAGCAACATGAGGATCATCATCTAACTGGGCAATCTTCCTCCCCTGTTTAGAAGTACCTCACCTTGATCAGTGATTCGATGGAATCAACACGTATTTTTCTTCAAGGATTTACAAAGGAAATATGTAAACCCGAGTCGTTATCCCCAACGAAGGATTGAATGGAATTTGTGATTCGGTTCGTGATTACGTGTGATGAATAGTGGAAAAGGGATATTTTGGATTTTTATGCTAAGGTAAGTGAACATAAACTAAAAACAACTAAATAAGCTAGGGAAACGATAATCTAAAGCATACATATTTAAAAATGTAAGGAAATCTAAAAAACGCGTTTAAATCGGGAAATCCCGAGCCTAAAACGTCAAAATGATGAAATACTAACTCTACGGGTACAAATCTATTTTTCCTAAGTCCTAATCATTAAAAGAAAATTTAAAAAAAAAAATTATATTTTTCTGAATTTTATTTAATTAAATACGAATTAAAAACTAAAATAAAAAGAAAAATAAATTAAAAATACTAAATGGAAATGAAAAATTACGAAAAAATACAGGAAAGTCCTAAATTATATGATGAATCTAGGAAAAATAAGCTAGGGGTTCCAGCTTATCCAGATAAGCTGGAATAAGCTGAAACAGGAAAATAAGCTAAAGGGACTGAAATGGGGTTAAGTAATAAATGAGGGTAACATAAACCAGGACAAGTCCCAAGAGCAGTTGGTATATGGTGTGTGTTGTGAGGCGTGGGAAGGCTGGAGACCAGGGTTCGAATCCCTGGCTCAGTCTTTTTGCTAAACTATTTTTTTTATGTTTTTCTTTTTAAAAACTTGAAAAGCACATGTAAATAAGCAATTTTAATAAAATGAACTATTTATGAAAACTACAAAATAAGCTAGAAATAAGCAATGGGATTAGAACAGTTGGCAAAAAGGAATGAAAATAAGCTAGGTTGCTGGACATTAATCTAATAAGCTAATGTAAGGCTAAAATGGAACTGAAATAAGATATTTAACTAACTATAAGCTAAAAGGAAACTGAAATAAGCCACAATACTAAAAAATAAGCACTATGAATGACAAAATAAGCTGAACACCCACTAAGGGCTGCTGATACACTAAGGGACAGGGCAAAAAGGGCTTTTTCAAGCCCTTAAAAAGCTGATCAGATAAAATCCTAAAAATCTAAAAAAAATAGCCATGGCTAGATAAGCCAGCCAATACTACTTGTGCAAATTTTGAGCTTATTACAACTAATATTGAGCAAATTAAAAATGCATAAAAGGGCTGCAAAAAATGGAAAATCAAAAATCATGCAATCTACTAAACCTATGAGCTGATTTGAGGCATATTTAGAACAAGGCCCTAAGGGATTATACTAGTACTTGAAATAGACTACATGGGATCTATAAATGCCAAAGATAAGAGCTTATTAAGCTTAAGCTTATACCTAGCTTAATAGGACAGTTGGACATCTAAAACTACCCTAATTCACCCATAACCTCAAAATTCTACAAATTAACTAAAAACATCCTATAAACAATCTGCATAAGCTAAATGAGAGTAGATTAAAACTTACCAAGTGGCATATTAACAGTGAAACTTCATTTTTTGACCCATTTGGACCCATTGCCAAACAGTCCTTATAGCAGCCTATTTTGAGATTGAAACTGACAAGACCTGATTAAAGCTAAGAGACTGAAACACTAATGATCAGCTATTCTAATGAAGTCTAAATGAACATTTAAAAGCTAGAAATAAGCAATTAAATAAGCAGAAGAAGCAGTTGACTAACTTTGACTATTATTAACTTTTTAAGATTAAAAGTGAATTAAACCAATTTAACTGTAACAAAAGCTATAATAAGCTTATACAAGCTTATTCTAACAGGAATGAGAGTTTGTGATTTCTTTTAACAACTAAAGAGTTTTAATTCGATCAACAGTAAAACATGAGAATTTGAAATTTCACTAAACTTTGAAATTGGAACAATGCTTGATAAATTACAAACCAATAAGCTTAAATGAACATGAATTAAAGTTAAGAACTGAAATTAAAACTGATTACATACTACATGTAACAACCATGATTCTAGCAGGTTAGTTTGACTAATAGTCTCAACCTATCTAACTTTTGGTTTGGTGTGTATTATGTGTTATATGTGGTATATGTGCGGTATATGTGTGATAAGTACGTGTGTTGGCACTAAATCCATTGGTGTGAGATTTTCATCATGATTGAGTAATGTTGAATTTTGGGATAAGTTCATTTTGATCGCTTTGGTGGTGTAGAAATGACTTGTGTAGTCTTGGTGTTTTCTGATTTTGCGTAACAAGTCTCCGTTCAAATATTTGAGTGTTAGTAAGTTACTTGGAGGTTGTTTTATGGGATTATATTAATAATAAGTGTGAAAATCTATTTTTGGAAACTTTGTTTTGAAAATGATATTTTTTCGGGTTGTCGTAAAAACGAAAGTTTATCGCGTAAGGTGTTAAGTTCGGTATAGGGTTTTTATAAAATATCAAGAGTACAAGGTTTTAAGTGTAATAATTAAATTTGATAAAAAAAAATAAAAAAACTATATTAAATGGGGGGGTGGCCGAATATAGGGATTAGGGGAAATTAGAAAACCAAATTTGATCCCAAATATACTTACCAAATATTAAGGAGGTCTAGAATAATCCATGGGTCATTATAAATACAAAATCAAAACCCCTCATTCATCCCTTTGTGATTTTCGGCCAAGACCAAGGAGAAGGGAAGAAGAAAATTTTAGGGTTTTATTTTTGAAGGCTAAAAATCAAGATCAAGGTATAATTTTCAATACTTATGCTTAATTAATTATTAAAATTCATGTAACAATAATATGATGGATTAGGGTTTATGTTAGCTTCTGTAAATTTATGATATAAAACATGTTGGGGTCATTAATTAGTAATATTATGATGATTGGTGAAGAGGTTAGGGTTTAAAACTTGTTAATTAATGAGGTAAGTTTCTGACAGAATATTAAGGCTGTAAAGATTCAATGATATTTAATAGATGGAGATGAGTTAGGTCATGAATTTTAAATTTAAATTGTAGTTCAGAGAAAGAGGTTTTCAAAAAGTCCGGCCACGAGTGATTTCGAGGTCCGGAGGTCAGTCAAATGATTTTTTCAAATAAAGGTGTCAAAACAGTTAAACCGGGATAGGTTTAGGTTAAAAGTATTGAGGTCAAAAGTGGTTTTAAAAGTGGTATTAGGGTTAGCCCTTCTGTGTGATTTTATTTCTATATTCCCTTTGACTTCCACGCGAAAATTGGACGATAATAAGTTGTGCAAGTATGTCTTCTAGGTCAAAACATTTTGGTGTGCGTTCAGATCCGAATCTGGATAGTTGTCATGTTTGATTTTTCATTGGGTACTTGTGTGTGTTTTTAGTACATGGCCTTCTGGGAGAAGCTTTTATGCTCATGAAGGATAATGGTGAATTTTTGGTGTGAGTTGTTGAGTGTTTTTGGTTATGATTTTTTGTGGGTGAAAGTACCCTAAAATTATGCGTTTTCTGAAAGAGTTTATTTAAGGGATTTAGTGAGTGTAAGTGTTTGGTAGAGATTAGTATGGAGTCTAGGTGATCCGTGGTGGGTTATATGAACCTTAGACATCCATCATATGTGTGTGTTACATGGACTATAGCTTTTAGCTTGGTCGCGTGTAATGTGATCTTATTTGTGTTATATAGATTGTGGTTGATATTTGGAAGCTGCAAGGTTTGAGGTGAGTTTCATAGTCCCATTTTTACTTTGTTTTAACTTGGGATGGGAATGATGCTTGTGTTAAATTATTTTTAAGTTACTGTGATTATGTGGTCGTAAATGCATGGACTTGTAAGTGTTATTATACGTGTATTGCATGTTATGAGATTATTGCATGGTGATTCTGTGTGGTCCATTTGGAGGGTAGCTATGCTCCCATTATCCATTTGGAGAGTAGTAGTTCTAGTAGCTCTACTCACTATTATTTTCTGTGTGGTCCGATCAGAGGGTAATGATTTACCCATTATTATTAACTTGGATCGGTGGGCGCGTTCCGTCCCAATTAATGTGTACTTGGATCGTGGGCACGTTCCGTCCCGTTGTTTATTGGTTGGTTGGATATGATTACATGCTAGTGGTATGATAACTATACTTATTGTCCTGCTATGTTTTATAATCACAGTGAACTGGCATTTGAGGTATATTGTGTGTCTTAAACCTATGAATCTCACCAACATTATGTTGACGTTTTTAAGCATCATTTTCAGGTGAGCATTCTAAGGCTAAGGTAGAAGGAAGCGACTAGACGAGACTTAGTTGCATTTGAGAGCGAATTATCTTTATGTTTTGAATTTAATATGTTTGATTTTGGATTATGATACTTAAATGTTTTCGACTAGTACTTTTGTTTTATTGAGGATATCTTTGGAGATTTGTTTTGTTTATTTTCTTTTGGGGTATTGTTACGACACTTTATGTCTGTACTTTGCTCTATTTATGTGCATGTAGAAATTCTCTATTTAGACACCATGTGTTGTAACGATATCCATGAAGTTACACTTGCGTTTCCGCCTTGGCGAGGTGTGACACTACAATAATTAAAACGACCATTAAAGTTATTCTACTCCTAGTTATCCTCTTCTGTGTGTAATTGAATGAGTTTTATATCACTCAAAAGGCTTCCCACGTGTCTCTGAGCAAATCCCACCCGTTGGAATGGCTTGAATCAATCTCAGTCGTCCTTTTCATTTTTGGCGGGAAGGTTAGCTAAGTGGATTTCCAGCGTGGAAATGTGGTATCACGTGAAGAAGTTGACTTTGAGCTATAGGAGGGGAGAAGGTGGATATGGCAGAGGAGACAAGGATGTTGGGGGGACATGGTGTCTGGTGAAATGATTGTCTGGGGAAAGGGAAAAGCGGGAAGAAAATGGTGGGATGGGGTTTGACTTTTGTGTTTGACCCTGGTTAGCTAAAATAAAAACGGGTTGAGGGTTATTTTGGATTGGGCTTATGGTGGAGTTGGGCTGGGCTTGTTTTGGGTTTAGGGATTGGGTTTTTAGTTGTTTTGGATTTAAAGGGATAAGGTTTAATTTAGTTTAAAGGATTAAACTTGAAATGGGATTTAGCTTGGAGGGACTATTTCTGCCAATTCTGGAAAGTTATTCCAAGGGACCAATTATGACATTTTGATTATCTTGAGGGTTGACTTTTGACACTTGAGCAATTTCTTGGTCCAAATTTGTAAATTTCTTCCCCGTCCTTGGCTTTTGACGATTTTCCAATCTCGTGCTTGGTTTTTATCCGTTTTTGCCCTGTTTTCAATCCTTTTGTACCTGAAACACATAAAACACAAACCAAGAATATTTGCAACAATATTTGATATATTTGGGTGTTTTTGGTCATTTTTGTGTCTTATACGGGCATAAAATGATGAGTAAATAGGCACTCATCATCCCCCCACACTATCAATTGCTAGTCCCTAGCAATCCGATCATATAAAGTAATGAAATGATTAAAAGAATACCAAGTACACCCCGTTCCGACTTTTTATTCAATGCAAGAAATTTAAACTAAAACAAAAATAGATAACATGCTTGATTTCCAAAAATGGTATCATGGAACGGGATTCACACAAAATGGATGTCTCCAGGGAATTGAAATCGTCATCCTCTTTTTTATACTCCCAACTAAGCTTAAACTCAATGTGCAAATGTTTTTGTAAAATGCTAACACTACTTATACAAATAATCTATGTAAGCCGAAACTTAACTTTTCATTCCCACAATTTATTCAAGTTAGGTGACTGTGCTCATTTTCAAAATTTTGATCACAAAAATTGACGTTTTTGTGGGAAACTAGAAGGGGGGGTTGAATAGTTTACCGGTTTAAAAAACTTCTTTTAAAAATCTTGTTTTAAAAGTTGGTTATTGGAAACTTTGATTCGAACTCTATGTGTAATCAATCAACACCAATATGAACTACAAACTAAGCTACGTAATAATAACAAATAAAAGTAAAGAGTAGAGTTGGAAAGATCAAACCAAGACAGAGGATTTATAGTGGTTCGGCTATGAAGCTCTTCTTCGCCCTACTCCACTCCCCGAGTACCACACTCGAGAGTTTCAAACACTATATCAACAACCTCCCTTCTGGCGGAGAAAACCGTACACGTCGCTTATCCTATTACCGACACTAAGCTAGATGTTGAGTGCTAATCTTAGCTAGCACCAATCTACCAAGGTCCACGTGACCAAACACTCAAGCCCAGTGGCTTCAAGAGATCACCAAGATCTCAACACGATCACAATGATCAACACTCACTTCACTCTACTCGACCAACACTAACCTAATGACCCTTGATCTTCTTGATCAATCACACAAGCCCAATAGCTTCAAGAGATGTTCACTATCTCTATAGATCACACTTGATCTTCACTCTCACTCACAAAAAGAAAATAAACTTGATGTATGCTAAGACACAACAAGATTGTAACAAGTGTTACAAAAACCTATCAACTATAACTCTAGTATCTTCTTGATTACTTGAGTTCTTCTCTTGCTAATGAAGAGGGATGACAACACCTTGTATCAACTTGGATACTTGTGTTCTTCTCTTGCTAGTGAAGAGGTATGAAGAGGATCACTTGAAGGATGATTGGATCACTCTTGAAACAAAGAAAAACTAATCTAAATGACCCTAAGAAGTGAAAGGTGTGAGAGGATTTGACTAAGGGATTTTTCTGTGTGTGAAGGGTGCCTAAAACTGTGAAAGAGGTGGGTATTTATAGGCAAAGAAAATCTGAACGTTACAATTCAAAATGGTATGGACGGCTCCATTAAATGACCCACGGCTCCGTTAAATTTAACGGTACCGTGGAGCCGTGGTAGACTAGGACGCTCCAAATTTTGTCTTTTCTGGTGAAAACTTATTTGGGGAAGGTTGGAGCTGATTTTGGGGGGAAAAATAGCTGTTGTGATTTTTAAACTTATTTTTCCATTAAAACATTTCTTAATATTTCAAAAATAATTTGTCATGTGTATTTTTGAAAAAATGTTTTGTCCCATTTAAAATGTGAATTTTCAAAACATGAATTCACTTCTTTGATCACTAGTACAAGTTGTAACTTTGTTCAAGAGTGATTTGCGTAGAAACGGGATCTTTCGATTAAAAACTTGTTAACGTTAATTTTAACGTAACGTGAGTTCACATTTTGTCATCCTCAAAACGTGAAGTAATCGAAAGATATAAATAACGTTTTTAGAACATTATTTGCATCAACAATCTCCCTCTTTTTAATGATGACAAAATATAAACTCATTTTAGGTTAAAATTAGTTTTAACTAGTTTTTAATGAGTTTACTCTCATTTCTCCCCCCTTTTGTCAAATCAAAAAGGTGGTTAAGGCTCCCCCTTGATGTGTACTCCCCCTCATTTGGAGAGCACAAAGGAATCGAGCAATGGATCGTGCTACAAAACAAAGTTAGACGACAAATATACAATATCTAACACGTAGCACATTGTGACAAATTACCAACCACAATAAAAGAAGTATGGCTAAGTAGCCAAAATGAAAAGCCCATCACATAAATATAAAATAAATGTCATACATAAGTATGACTACAATAGGAAAGCAAATTAAACTAACAAGAAGACACATAAACATCTAAAGTAACATGAGGCTTCTAGATTTGCTTCCAACTTCAAAAGGTTCCTAATCATTTATTGGGAAAAACTAAACATGACTATGTTTAGTTGGTTGGGCTATGTGGTGGTGGAGGTGGTAAAATGATGGGTCCTTGTGGTGGTGTGAGGAGGTGTTCAAGGTAGGAGAATTGAAGACTCAATTCATCTTTAAGGCCCATGATAAGGAGTTGGTTGTGGTGACAACAAGCACAACTCAAGGTGTGTGGTTGTAGGGGATAAAGGATGGGATGACCCATTAAAGGTTGAGGTGATGGTGATAGGGAAGATGATGATGTGTTGGTGGTAAGTTCAAAAGGTGATATGGGTGATAGGGCTAGTGTGAGGGCTAAAGGTTGTGGTGATGGTGAAGATGATGGGGTGAAGGTTAAAGGTGTGTTGGTTCTAAAGGTTGTGGAGGATGAGGATGTTGGTTTGGTTGATGTTGCCTTGGATGGAGCATGGGGTGTAGTGAAAGAAGATGATGATTTGGTTGAGGTTATGGGTGTGTGTGTATCATCATCATCATCCAAGGTGAGATCAATGAAAATTGTCTCTTTGGTGTTTGGTGAGATTTGTGATGTGTGAGTACTCTTGATCCATTGATCAATTTGAGTGGTTTCATTTGTTGGTTTGATGTAGAATTTTTGCTTCTTGAATACCTTGATCCCATGATGGTGATATGGTGAGTGTGAAGGTGTAAGAATAGGTGTAAGGATGGCAATGCATAATGTTAGCTTAAATAGCCAAAACATAAGCATGCAAGTTTGAAATGTTGGATTTGGGGATTTGGGTGCATGGGAATCAGGTTTTGTTTGCAGATTTTCTGGAAAAGATAGTCAAAATGTGGAAGAGAATAGCAGTTTTCGTCTTCCAGAGGCACGGCACCATTAAAGGTGCTACGGCACCACTAAATTTAGTGGAGCCGTGGCCTATTTAATGGAGCCGTGGGCTCTTTTGACCTTCTTTCCAGGTCTGCAGGTTTTAGGCAGCCTAAATGGGGAAATTTCTGGGGAATCCATTGGCTGCAAATCTCAAAGCCTCAAATTACTAAACACATAGAATTCCTAAAGCTAGTTTCAACTAGCAACTAACATGATCATGTGATCATCTATGTATTTAGGCAACTATTAAGCATGCATGAACTCAAGCATTTTTAACATCTAGTGCATGTAATAAAATAAGCTAACATGCATGATTTAGGCAAGATAAACCAACATGAGGATTAATTAACAAGAGAATTAATCATGTTAAAAGGAAACACATCAAGCAAGTTAATGTATTAGGCAACAATGCCACAAACTATTAGTAGTATTTTAATCATAATACTTATATTAATAATACTACTTAAGTTATTTCCATCTAATCCTTTCTTTTCCCCAACTTCTTAATTTTGTTCCCAAGCCCTTTGATCGCCTTGCTGATGAACTTGAATCCCCCGATAGTTTGCTCATGCATCTCCACTTGTCTATTGTACATTATGGTTTGCCTTCTCATCACGTTGGATAGATTTACCATCCCATTTTCGAGGTTGGTTGTACGTCGAAATGATGAGGTATCAAGGTTACGAAAGTAGGTGTCGGGAGAAGGGATTTGAGAACTAGACGTTCCTTCTTCGTTCACCTCATCATCGTCCTCATCCATAGGTTCAGATGATGATTCGTGACTAAAGGAGGAGGATGAATTGGGAATATCGGAAGTAGATTTACGACCACGTGTGGATCCTTTGTCCTTACGTTGCTTTGTGCGACGTCGTGGTCCACCAAGAGGTTTCATAACCGGATTGACTAGGACATAATCGACATCATTGAGAGATGGGTAGATTTGTATAACCCACCTGAATAAACAAGTAAGCAACATGCCGTATGGCATGAGCTCATCGGAATGACGATGAATACTGGCCATCCGTTTGACCATGTAGTATGCGAGGTTGCAAGGTTCCTCGATACTGAGACAGTAGAGCATGTGGGTAAGACTTGCCAGAACGTGATCACGGTTGCCTGCAAGGCTTAACGCGTTCTCAAGCAGAAGAAGTTCCCAATTTCTAATATCGGGACGGAGCTCTTTGAGGTATATTTTGTTTGGGTCGAGGTAGACGATGGAACCATCACGTTTTTTATACGTGTTGGTGACTCGAGGGATTTGAATTACTTGTTTAATTACTTCAATGTCGGGAACTTCGGTACAATAGGCACCTTCGTTCTCAAGATTGTAGTAAAGAGACTCTAGAGAATGGCCTTTAGTGAATGCACACTGACCATACGAGGGAATACCGAGAATGTGACCAATCTCGGTGACAGACAATATGATATTTTGGTGTCGAATCCAAAAATCAAGAAAGACGTTTCCGTCAAGATCGGTGTAGGTACGGACACGACTATAGAACTCGAGAATAAAACGAGGACAGACTTGATCGTTTATTTTGTATAAACAATTGAACTCGATAGAAGGAAAACAGGCATTGATGTTGTCTGTCGTGACATAGAGTGCATCGACTACACGCCCTTCGTGCATGTATCGATTTTGGAATTTAGTGAGATAAGCTCTTTGCTCATCGGGAATGTTTAGATTTTCAAGGGTACTAAGAATGTAGGGTTTGGTATCTTGATAATCATTTCGAGGCATTGTTTGTCTACAAAAAAATATTTTTGTATATGTTAGTTTGTTGCATTTTAATGATTACACTTCTAGTGTGTGTGCCTAAATGCAAACAATGTGGAGGTACGGCAATCTCGACTCTAAAATAATCCTAAAGAGATTACCCAAACGCTCCTAAATTCACTTTTGCTCAATCAAATATGTCGAACAATACATATCAATTATGTACTTCGAGCCATATTTGAGAGTTCATGTATGCATGCAAAAACGTTTTTAATTTGCATCAACAATGCATGAAAAAGGTTTCATGATCCTAGACTTGTGAAGTTTTTCGAAAAATGATCGAATTGGGGTGTTTGGCAAATGCCTCAACATGGTGTCAACAAGCTTTAAGATTGAAAAGCTTTAATGCAGAACGTTCCTAATCCAATTTTAATCATCCTAAACATGATTCCATTACAAATAATCAATCATAATCCGAATTTAGTGATTAATTTCGGATTAGGTTTAGCAACATAAATGGGTTTTTGGAAATCCTAGGTTTAGGGAATCATGTGAATACTACATTGTCTAATCCTAGTCTTAATTTCACAAGGGTTTAACTAATTTTGAAAATTCCCAATTCGGATTTATACTCAAGAACAAACCCTAGACTCAAATTAAATGAAATTAAGAGTGATTTACTTACAATTAGTGATGTTGTGATTAGGATTTGTTGATTCCAATGCCTCAATCTTGATTTGCAAGAGTTTGGTTGAATTATGGTGTTATGGTTCGATTTTGACAGCAAGTGGAAGTGGTTTTGTGTGTTTGGAAAATTTGTGCAGAAGAAAAGAGTAACTGGGCGCGTTTTTCAGCTCCACGGTTCCACTAAACATTAGTGGAGCCGTGGCTCTTTAGTGGAGCCGTATGTCTGATGGTTCAGTTTTTCTTCTGTTTTGACTTTTGGCTGATTAATCTTACTTATTTAGTAAGACTTTTTGACACGAGGAAAAAGTTTATACCTAATAAACTTTTTGACGAAAGATGATTAAATGGGATGACCGGAAATGACCTTAGTGTTTCCGAGGAAATTGACTAAGATATCATTGGATGAGGATTTACTTCTAGTATTTCCCATGAAATAAATAGAAGTTATGAGTAGTGTTTAGGAGGATGACTATAATATTTCCCATGAAATATTTAATTAGTCGGAGTACGCGACACAAGGAATGACTAGATATTTCCCGTGAAATATTCATGAGTCATGTGACGAGTGAAAGATATGACTTAAAAAGTCATGAGCGATTTGCAGAGAATGACTTCAATGTTTCCCGCGAAACTTTCGAGAGGTCATAGAAGGGATGAAAGGTTATGAGGTATGACATAACGGATGACTTTAATATTTCCGAAGGAATATTCAAATAGTCATGAGCGGGATGACAGGGATGACTTGAAAAGTCATATGACGAGATACGAGGAATGACTTTAATATTTCCAGTGAAATATTACGAAGTCATGGGATGAGGCTTAGGGAATGACTTGAAATTTCCAATGAAATATTCAAAAGTCATGAGTCGAGAATAAGATGGATGTGTGAGATGACTTCAATATTTCCGAAGAAATATTCAAATAGTCATAAGAAGGGATGAAAGGTTATAAGGTATGACGCGAGGGATGACTTTAATATTTCCATAGAAATATTGAAATAGTCATGAGCGGGATATGAGAAATGACTTGAAAAGTCATATGATGAGACGTGAGAGATGACATTAATAATTCCAATGGAGTATTAAGAGGTCATTTGACGAGAATGTAAAGGTTAAGGTGAGAAGAAATACTTTTCAAAGAAAAGATTTCTCTTTCGAGGTTATCATGACGGAGGAGATGTCTTTCTGCGGGGAGATGACGTACTTCGACGAGCTTCGTTCATGAGCAAACTATAGGGTTCCCGGACAAGTCTAATGGCATCTTGACTGCTACTCTTCACAGGGAGTTGTTTCATCTATAGTGTTTGTTGTCATGCCTTTCCGGCGCTTGCGTACTCGGTTTCGGTCGTGGTGACAATAAGAGTAGTTTGTTTCTTGGGGAACCAAGATGTTTGTTAATCAACCTATGAAGGTACAAACATTACTCATTATGTTTCAACCCACATTAACTCTCACATTATTAGAGTTGGTATAGAAACATTTTCTACATCAATCTCCTCAAGATATTGTAATCTCAAGTGTATAGTATCTTTAATGTATGGTATGATACATTAAACACTTTTATGTAAGAAGTTTTGGGATACTTCTTAAAAGTGGGCATAAAGCCAACACTATTCATGATAATGGACCTACTTGCCGTTAGGTAAACTACTTTACCTATTATGCCCCTAACCTAGTTATATCCGTGCACTCACCTTCTTCGTCTCTTGTGAGTTTTGCATTTGCGGATATGGGCGTTATTGTCAATAAAGACTATTACTTAAACTATGTATCTCATACATATAGTATACATAAGTTTAAAGGGATACTTAATTTAGGCAAGATTAAATATGTGCAAGGAAGGGAACTTGATTCACTCATCAACGCTTAATTCAAACTTGTCACGCATGATCTTCAAGCGATCATCGAACATTTCTGGACAAGATGAATTTGGCATGATGAGATGTGAATAGAGTTTCTGTGTTATAGTGCCTACCATGTTAGATTCTAACTACACTATTTCATGCCAAACATTACTACTAACAAAGGGTGTTTTAAGAAAGCGTACCTGTGCCTGAGGTGTTAGCTCTTAAAACTAGAAGACTAGGGTACCTTTGTTGAATGTTAAGCATGAAAGACACGACTTGACAATTGCGTCACCGGATATGCTTGATAACGCATCATACTCCTTTTGTTAGACTCCAAAGTTTATTTACACTCATGTTTTCCTAGCAAAACAAATGTTCAAACATCTGGTCCCCAATATCTCATGGGTCCAAAGTTGTTAGAGTTAAACATCCTACGCATTTGTTGCGTTAGTTTAGGATGTGAGAATGGAGGACACATTTCCCATGGTAAGTAACTTTGTGGTGGACGATCATTCCAAGTTACGGGAAAGTTACTTGGATGATTTTGTCTTCTAAAGTTACCTCTCGGTAGAGGAGTTCTAGACCGAGGTTTGGGAGAGTTTACCTTTCTAGGTGGAGGAGTAGTTGACCTAGTGTCACGCTTTACAAATCCATGTTCGGGAGATGACAATGGTTTGTTAAAGCCTTTGGTTTCCTCTCTACTTGGAGTAGACACTCTAGTTCTATTTACAACTACTTGACTTGGTTTAGGACTTAAGTTACTTTTCAAAATTGACCCAGTTTTGTCCTCAGCACCACACGGTACCACGGTACCACTAAATTTAGTGGTGCCGTCTGTATCTTTAATGGTGCCGTCACCTTCAGACATGGACTTTTTAGGCATTACAAATTTCACTTGTTTAGTACCACTTGTAGAAGCCTGATTTGGGTCAAATCCTAAACCCGAACGGTCATGTTCACTATATCTAATATTTTCAAGTATATCATTAAGCTTTTTAGTTCCTTCATCAAACTTAATGATTCTTAAAGCATTTTCTTTAAGTTTTTCATTTTCTAATTGAAGACTAATACATGACCCGCATCCTACGTCTACTTCCTTGTTTTTCTCAAGTCTCTTGACTTGATCATTTAGTTCTAAGACTTGTAGTTCTAGTTCTTTTAATTTTAATTTTAGCTTTGTGTTTCTACCTAAGATCTTAGTACTAACTACGCATAGTTTGTTGTATTCATCATGTAATTCACTGTCATCTACTGACGAATTATTATCACTATAATAAGAAGAGTCGGATTGTACCTCGTTAGAAGCTTGAGCCATTAAGCACGTTTCATCGTTAGGCTTCTTCTCCTCTTCTTCATCGCTATCACTCCAAGAACCTCCTACAAAGGCTCTTTGGTTGTTGGATTTTGGTGGCTTAGGACATTCTCCTATGAAGTGATTAGGATCTCCGCATCTAAAGCATCTCCTATCACTTGTCCCTTTTCTTTCATCATGATTTCTTTGGGATGACTTCTTTTCATCGCGAGATTGTCTAGGAAATCTACCTTTCCTCCTAAAGAACTTTCTAAAGTTCCTAACGGCTAGTGTGTACTCTTCATCTTCACTACCGGAACTCGAACATTCCTCATCACTAGACTCCTTCTTGGCTTTTAATGCTAGAGATCTAACTCTCTCGCTTTTGCCTTTGACAATGTCGGAATCCTTCTTGATGATCATCTCATGAACTTTCAAGTTACCTATAAGTTCATCAAGTGACAATGCCACCAAGTCCTTTGACTCTTCTATGGCGGTGACCTTTGCTCTCCATTTAGGATGTAGAGCTCTAAGAAACTTCCTAACATAGTTCTTACTAGAATAACCTTCATCAAGAGCTTTAAGACTAGTGATAATAGTATTAAATCTAGCAAAAGCATTATCTATTGACTCATCCTCCGAAATGGAGAATTGTTCATATTGTTGAACAAGAAGATCTATCTTATTCTCTTTGACTTGGTTATTACCTTGGTGAGTGACTAACAAAGTTTTCCAAATGTCTTTTGCCGTATTACACATAAAAATTCTTTCAAATTCCTTTTTAGGCAAGGCATTATAAATCATCATTTTAGCCTCATTATTTTTGGCTAATTTCCTTTTTAGTTCATCACTTTGTTTATCATAAGAAACTATTTCATCCTTTTTAGTTTCCGGATTCTTTTGAATAGGTTGAAAGTCACCCTCGGTAATAACATGCCAAAGATCAATGTCTTTTGATTTCACATACGTTTCGAATCTTGTTTTCCAATAAATAAAACAATCGGTTTCAAAAAGTGGTGGTCTTTGCATAGATTGCCCTTCTAGATATTTGTCGGAATCCATTGATCGGTTCAAGCTTTAAAATACAATATACTTTAAAAACTTGACTGACGTGGCTCCTGATACCAATTGTGGGAAACTAGAAGGGGGGTTGAATAGTTTACCGGTTTAAAAAACTTCTTTTAAAAATCTTGTTTTAAAAGTTGGTTATTGGAAACTTTGATTCGAACTCTATGTGTAATCAATCAACACCAATATGAACTACAAACTAAGCTACGTAATAATAACAAATAAAAGTAAAGAGTAGAGTTGGAAAGATCAAACCGAGACAGAGGATTTATAGTGGTTCGGCTACGAAGCTCTTCTTCGCCCTACTCCACTCCCCGAGTACCACACTCGAGAGTTCCAAACACTATATCAACAACCTCCCTTCAGGCGGAGAAAACCGTACACGTCGCTTATCCTATTACCGACACTAAGCTAGATGTCGAGTGCTAATCTTAGCTAGCACCAATCTACCAAGGTCCACGTGACCAAACACTCAAGCCCAGTGGCTTCAAGAGATCACCAAGATCTCAACACGATCACAATGATCAACACTCACTTCACTCTACTCGACTAACACTAACCTAATGACCCTTGATCTTCTTGATCAATCACACAAGCCCAATAGCTTCAAGAGATGTTCACTATCTCTATAGATCACACTTGATCTTCACTCTCACTCACAAAAAGAAAATAAACTTGATGTATGCTAAGACACAACAAGATTGTAACAAGTGTTACAAAAACCTATCAACTATAACTCTAGTATCTTCTTGATTACTTGAGTTCTTCTCTTGCTAATGAAGAGGGATGACAACACCTTGTATCAACTTGGATACTTGTGTTCTTCTCTTGCTAGTGAAGAGGTATGAAGAGGATCACTTGAAGGATGATTGGATCACTCTTGAAACAAAGAAAAACTAATCTAAATGACCCTAAGAAGTGAAAGGTGTGAGAGGATTTGACTAAGGGATTTTTCTGTGTGTGAAGGGTGCCTAAAACTGTGAAAGAGGTGGGTATTTATAGGCAAAGAAAATCTGAACGTTACAATTCAAAATGGTACGGACGGCTCCATTAAATGACCCACGGCTCCGTTAAATTTAACGGTACCGTGGTACCGTGGTAGACTAGGACACTCCAAATTTTGTCTTTTCTGGTGAAAACTTATTTGGGGAAGGTTGGAGCTGATTTTGGGGGAAAAATAGTTGTTGTGATTTTCAAACTTATTTTTCCATTAAAACATTTCTTAATATTTCAAAAATAATTTGTCATGTGTATTTTTGAAAAAATGTTTTGTCCCATTTAAAATGTGAATTTTCAAAACATGAATTCACTTCTTTGATCACTAGTACAAGTTGTAACTTTGTTCAAGAGTGATTTGCGTAGAAACGGGATCTTCCGATTAAAAACTTGTTAACGTTAATTTTAACGTAACGTGAGTTCACATTTTGTCATCCTCAAAACGTGAAGTAATCGAAAGATATAAATAACGTTTTTAGAACATTATTTGCATCAACAGTTTTTATAAGATTTTGACTAATACTAGTTGAAAGATAGATTTAAAATTTACAACAAGTAAGTTTCAAAACTTTATTCAACACATACATCTTTATTTTTGCAACATCAAAACTTATTGCATTTTGCAATATCATTCCATTTTTGCATTTTACAATATCATTCCATTTTCTTTTCTTTTCATTTTCTCATTTTTTCATTTTTTTTTTACTTGTGCAACATAAACTAACGGAGTTTCACGGGAACCAAGACCTTACACCTTCCGGAATAAAGGATCCAAGGGCCGTTACAACGGAGAGTTCCAAGACTCTAAACATTCTTGAAATGAGGATCCAAGGGTGTTAGACCAAGACCTCACACATTCCTGAATTAGAGGTCCAAGGGCCGGTGTAAGAGGGTAGCCAAGACCTAAACGCCTTCCGGAAATAAGGATCCAAGGGCCGATCTTGAACCGTAGCTTTTTTTGCACATACATTTATTACTAAACTTTTGCAACTTTCAAGCAACGTATCACTTTCATTTTCCATTACTATGACATATGCTTGTTCCGAAGTTTAAATAAAGCTTTGAACTAGTATTTTTCAAAATCGTATAAAAAAATGATTTTGTGTGTTCAAATGTTTGAAAATAAGCATTTATTAAGTCAGATTAGTTATCTCCTAGGAGGAAAAGCCATAGATTACTTATATAAGCTCTAAAGAAAACCAACTATTCTACGCTTAGCATTTTCATTTGCACATATCGTAAAACCTTAGCCTAATCGTTAAGGAAGCAGCCAGATCAATACTCTGGCAGAGTCGGGATTCCCCTTGTTCTAACCTAATCAAGACTAAACACTTTTTTCTTTCTTTATCTTTTTCATGCAATTTCTTATTTAAAAACGTATTTTTTTTTTTAAATTTTGGCCAAAACGGGGGTACTATGGCACTAGAAGGTACAAATGTGACAAAATTCGCGAGAATTCCCCCCCCCCCCCCCCCACACACTTAGAATTGAATATTGCCCTCAATATTTAAAGTACCGGCTATTATGCCGACACTTAGAACGTAAAAAGGTAATACTAATAGCCAAGTGTGGAACATAAATCTCTATTTTTCACAAACAAGATTAAAAAGATATCCCTAGATAAACGTTAGCAAAAAGATCAGATATTGGGCGGCTGGATTGAAAACAGGCGCTTCAATCATCACGGTCTAAAGGAAACCTGCAAACAAGGGCAAACAACACACAAAACATAGCACAGTAGAGGAATCCCCCCACACTTAGTGTCAGAAAATAGAAAGAAGTCAGAAACATGGGTTGTCACCCATGTGGTGCTAATGTTTTTGTTAACCGAGTCACTAGCTTGACTCGACCCCGAATTCATTTGTTCTTGGGGAAGCATGTGGAAGAGAAAATCTCCATCGGACTTTCATTCAAGATGTTTGGATAAACATTGAAGTTCTTGAAAGTTCCACTCCGATGAGATACATCCGGCTCAAAAGAATGATAAATTGTGATGCCGGGGTCAAAAACTTTGTCTTCACTCCCAAACGAGTGAAGGAAAGGACAAGCTACCTTATATGCACAGAAAGGTAGAAAAACTCGAACGACATATGTCAAATCATTATAATGGCGATCCTCAACGGGAAATGTCACATATGTCGGAGAAAGAATGTCCTTTTGAATCTCGGGATTAAGAGTTGAGGTCACATCATCAATTTTATGAGTAATAGAGTCCTTGACCTCATTGTTCTCTAACTCTTCATCAAAGAGAGGATTTATGTTGCTAGAAAAGTACTCGTCATCAAATTCAAAAAGAGAATTCGAATAGACTTTGAAACTTTCATTTTGAACGTCCTCGTCATAAAGTGATTCGTCTTCACTAGAGGAAAAATCTTCATTGGACTTGAAAAGAGGTATAGAGAAAATCCCAGAAAAATCATCCTCAATGTCAAGAGGATAATCATCACAAATAGACAAATCACATTCATTGTCCGATATATCCTCAGACTCACTTGGGATTGGGATAAGGTTCTCAGCACTAGACTTTATGAATTCGTCCGATTCCTTTTCAGGAATAGTGCTAAGATGCTCATCCCCCATAATAAGAGAGTCCTCGGGGTCCGTAGTCGGTAAGATGGATGTGATTGCAATAGACTAAGGGAGTTGAGAAATGATATCGCTCAAAGGAATAACACTCTCCTCGTCGTCCTCCTCATCATTATTGCTAGCATAAATGGCTTTTATACGTTCCATTTGCTCTTCTGCTAGCAATTCTGCAATACTCTTGTCTTCCTGCCTTTTCTGGACAGGTGTGATTGCAGCTGACGAATTCTCATAATATTCCTTCATTTGAATAGTATCCTCATCATCTTCATCGAGAATAGAAGCCTTGAGAAATTTGGCACGCGTTTTCGTAGCTCGTTCTTCGGCTAGCAATTCTCCCATAGATTTTTCATGATGATGAATGATGGAATACTGTGGGGGTTGGACATTGTCAAAACCGGGAGTATTATACCAAGGATTAGGTTCTTGATTCCACGGTTGACATTGATAATCGTCATGAGGACCCCCACAATTTGCACAAGGAACATTCGGAGCATTTTGAAACGATGTACCATTGAAATTTTGATAGCACGGTTCTTGCTCAAATGAATTCTGAGGAAGGTGGTTGAAATCGTTTTGAAAATTTGGATAAGTGAATGTATTTCTGATTTCATAAGTGCAACATATACAAAGTCCGTGAGTAAACCCACATTCTTTGCAAAAACATCGTTCACAAAGTGAATTGTTTCCCAATGGATCTCCACAATTAAAGCAATTTTGCTGATTGATTGGAGATGGCTGGGATTGTGGAGGGTAGTCGGAAAATCCTTGAGAATTATCGACGGAATTAGGATTTGATTTAAGGAATAATTCACACCAATAACAAGATCCGTTTGGTGCATTATTTCCACACCGCTCACACAAACACATGATCATCACCCAATATACTTTTACAATGAAAACAGTGATAGCCAGGTGACGACATAAGAATTAAATGTTGGTCCACGATTTGTATGGATCTCTAAGTAGCCTTTGATTACTTAGTGGATGACTTGAATAAATCCAAATCAATCCAAGTGAGAAACTCTTAACAAATTGTTGATGTTAACGCGGAATATTAACAAGAACAATGAAGAACACCGAGTTATCACTAACTTCGTATATATTACTAACACACACAATTCGTACGTATATTCGTATATGATCCTTAGGGTTCCTTTTATACTTGAAGGAAACCCTAATTACAAAAACCGTGTGAAAAGATATCACGTATCTTCTATAAAGATACATAACTCGTGCATATCTTTTCCTAACTAAATACTAACAAACTTTCCTATTTTCACTGACCAGACTTAACTAACAAGTCAACCAGACTTAATACAATTACCAGACTTAACATTTACATTACCAGACTTAACCATGACCAGACTTAATAATGTAACTACCAGACTTAAGTCTGTCTTCACTTGGTCTTCCTCGTACCTTGTGATAATTCCCAACAATAATTTGTATGGATCTCTAAGTAGCCTTTGATTACTTAGTGGATGACTTGAATAAATCCAAATCAATCCAAGTGAGAAACTCTTAACAATTTGTTAATGTTAACGCGGAATATTAACAAGAACAATGAAGAACACCGAGTTATCACTAACTTCGTATATATTACTAAGACACACAATTCGTACGTACATTCGTATATGATCCTTAGGGTTCCTTTTATACTTGAAGGAAACCCTAATTACAAAAACCGTGTGAAAAGATATCACGTAACTTCTATAAAGACAAACTTTCCTATTTTCACTGACCAGACTTAACTAACAAGTCAACCAGACTTAATACAATTACCAGACTTAACATTTACATTACCAGACTTAACCATGACCAGACTTAATAATGTAACTACCAGACTTAAGTCTGTCTTCACTTGGTCTTCCTCGTACCTTGTGATAATTCCCAACAATCCTCCCCTAACTTGATCTTCATGTTCCATGAACTTCAAGTTCCTTCTGAGTAAGCTTATGAGGATTGGAATTGTCTTGATCTTGAAATCTGCAAATTTGAGTATTTGTGCAGCAACTTGATCTTCTTAGCATCTGATATGCATTTCACTTGATCTTTCCAGCAACCATGACATTTTGTACATCAATTCATATTAAGTTTCATATCTATTCTCATCACTTCCAGGTGTATTAACTCCTGTGAGAGGTGAATCATTGAAAATTAATGGATTTGATGTCTCTTTACCAATAGCCATCACTACTGGAGTAGCCAAATGTTTTGGTGTGTAAGACCATGGTACATTGATAACCATATGATTTTTAGTAAATCATCAACTATCAACAGATTTGTTATGTCTTTACCAAAAGCTGTACCCTTTTGGACTAGCCAATTCTTTGATGGAAAGCACCTCATCATGGTGAATTGATTACCATTTATGGTTTTCCACAACCTTTACCACAAGCCATAACCTTGTGGGCTAGTCAACTCTTCACTAATCTTAGATATGGTGAGTTGAATACCATACAATTTTTGGAAAATTGTCAGCCATAAACGGATTTGAGCTATCTTTACCTGTAGCCGTTTGCTCAGGATTAGCCAGTCCTTGTGTTGGTCAGACAAGGTGGACTGATAACCTTTTGTTGTGTTAGTGCTATGCACCTCCACCAAGTGAGAAGTTCCAATAGTCTCACTTGACAACTTAAAGAAAACATACCTAAACCAGCACTGCAACTAAAACATAAACATTTTTTTTTTACTAACAGAATTAAAAAGAACTACCAAAATTAAAAACAAAACTACAAGACTTAAAAATAACCTAAGTGCTGGTTAGTATACAAACTTTACATTTTGACCTCCCCTTAACACAAACCTCCCCTTAAGTCCAACTAGGGGTTCATCATACCAATGCTGACTACCAAATAATTAAACCTAGGGCCATCAAAAGCTTTAGTCAACAGGTCTGCAACATTAAAGTCTGTATGTATTTTCTCCACCCTAATCAATTTCTTTTCAAAGCAATCTCTAATAAAGTGATGCCTGATTTCTATATGCTTAGTCTTAGAGTGGTATACTGGGTTCTTAACAATACAGATAGTGCTTTCATTATCTATGTGGATAACAGTATTCATAAAATTCAAACCATAGTCCAGCAGCTGATTTTGAATCCACAAGACTTGTCCACAACAATTAGCAGCTACCACATACTCAGCTTCAGTAGTTGAGTTGGCCACAATTGTTTGCTTCTTGCATTGCCAAGAAATTAACCTGCTTCCAAGGAATTGACAACCTCCTGTTGTGGATTTCCTATCAAGACTTGCACCAGCATAGTCACTATCTGAATAGGCTGTCAGGTCAAATGATGACTCTTTAGGATAACAAAGACCCAAATTGGGTTTGCCCTTTAAGTACCTAAAGATTCTCTTCACAATATGAAAATGTGAAGTCTTTGGGTGTACCTGAAAACGTGAATAAACACATACTGCATACATAATGTCAGGTCTAGAAGCAGTAAGATACATGAGAGATCCTATCATGGATATGTAATGATGCACATCCACATCAGCAGCATCTTCATCCTTTGTTAAAGGCACCTTGTTTTCCATGGGAGTGACTGCAGTCTTTACATTTTCAAATTCAAACTTCTTCAAAATCTCTGCAACATATTTGTCTTGAGAAATAAAGATGCCATCAGCTTTTTGCTTCACTTGCAGCCCCAAGAAAAATGTAAGTTCTCCCATTGAGCTCATCTCAAACCTGCCTTTCATTAAGCCTTCAAACTCTACACACCAAGACTTCTTTGTTGATCCAAAAATGATATCATCCACATAAACTTGGACAAGAATGATATCCTTTTGGTCTCTTTTAATGAATAAAGTCTTGTCAATCACACCTCTGATGTACCCATGACCTTCCAGAAATTTGGAGAGAGTAGCATACCAAGCTCTGGGAGCTTGGTGAAGACCATAGAGAGCCTTAATAACCTTGTACACTTGATTTGGATTAGCAGGATCCTCAAAACCAGGAGGTTGGTGCACATACACTTCTTCTTCAATAGTACCATAGAGAAAGGCACTCTTAACATCCATTTGATATACCTTGAATCCCATGTATGATGCATAGGCTAAAAATAACCTGATAGCCTCAATCCTGGCTACAGGAGCAAAAACATCATCATAATCTATGCCTTCCTCCTGTTTGTATCCTTGTGCAACCAATCTTGATTTGTTCCTTACTACCACTCCTCTTTCATCCCTTTTATTTCTAAAGACCCACTTAGTACCAATGACTTTAGCTCCATAAGTTAGATCTACAAGAACCCAAACCTTTTACAACTTGAACTGCATCAATTCTTCCTGCATGGCTTCTATCTAACTTTCAGCATCCAATGCCTCAGCAACTGCGATGGGTTCCTTTTGGGAAATGAAACAAGCAAATAAGCAGTGTTGCTGATCCTTATGGTTGACCCTTTGTTGTTTCTTAACAAAACTCACAAGTGCATGAGCATCAGGATGTATTTGCACTTTGCTTCTTGTTTGAACTGAAGACTTAGGATCACCAATGATTTGACTTTTGGGATGATTGGTGTGAACTCTGAGTGTGGGTGTTGGACTTACAGCCACTTCTGTGGGTAAGTTGTTGAAGTCAGTTATAACACCTTCTTCATTATAGGAAGCTCCTTCAAAGATACCTTCATTAGGATTTGTGAACACTTCAAGTTCTGGCATCTCAGAGTCAACACAAACAGTACTTGGATTTGGTTCTGGTTGAGCAGCACAACCAGACTTAAAGTTGGAAGTACTGGTAGTGTTGGGAGTACTGGTATCCTGCTTTCCAAGATATTTATCAGCCAAAGCATCCATCTCTTTTCTGAAAGACAATACATCCTCTGAATCATTGATAGAAGTAGCCTCCTTTGCTTTTTCCTGAGACTTGATCACAGGTTCCTTCACTTGTGGAGAAAACTTCTTGTTATCTGCTATAGCTGCAGCAGACTTAACTTCTGTGGTAGGAATCATAATTAGCTCTGAATTTCCATTTTCTTGATCAGTGTTCCCTGCATTTGAAAGATCTTGGGTACCTGCATGGTTAGAGGTTTCTGTGGTACCTGCAGCAGGGTTAGCTTGATTCTTCTTGGAGACAGGAATATAGTTCATAGAATCTGTTAAGTAATCAATGTCAAACATCCATCTATGTCTTAATCCCTGCACATTGGGTTTTTCTTCAAGAAAGTTGACATGCAAATTTTCTTCAACTTTCTTAGTCACAAGATTGTAAACCCTAAAGGCCTTACTATTCAGTGAATACCCAACTAGAAAACCTTCATCAGACTTTCCTTCAAACTTCCCTAGAACACTGAGTGTATCAAGAATAGTAACATGACACCCAAATGGCCTTATATGGCTAACAATTGGTTTATGGCCAAACATAAGCTCATAAGGTGTTTTGTTTTGAGGCTTGGTCACTCTAACCCTATTAAAGATATAGCAGGCACAACTAACTGCTTCTGCCTAAAAGGTTGTAGGTAAAAGTAAATCTGCTAGCATAGTCCTAGCTGCCTCAATAAGTGTCCTGTTCATTCTCTCAGCAACTCCATTCTGCTGTGGAGTTCTAGCATTACTAAACTGCTGTTTTATTCATCTATTACCACAGAACTCTATCATGCTCTTGTTCTTAAATTCAGTGCCATTGTCACTCCTAATGATTTTAACTCTTTTGTTAAGTAGGTTTTCAATCTGCCTAATGAAAGTTTGAATCAAAGGTGTGGTTTCATCCTTCCTAGACATAAAGAACACCCAACAATATCTAGTACAATCATCTGTAATGACAAGGCAATAGCAGGCATGATTAACACTATGTACAGATGTAGGGCCAAATAAGTCCATATGTAAGGTGTGTAATGGCTCAGTAATGAATCTCTCTAACTTAGCCTTACAGGATGCCCTATGTTGTTTACCCTTGTTACATGCTACACAGGTTTGGTCATTCTTAAACACTTTTGAAGGCAAACCTCTAACCAGATTATTTTTCACAAGCTTATTCATATTCTTGAAATTCACATGACCTAACCTTCTGTGCCACAACTTAGATTCATCCAAAGTAGCTTTTGCAATCAAACAGGCAGAACCTTTTGCAGGTTCAGATGCTTTCATATCAAAACTGTACATGTTGTGTTGTCTGGGAACTTTAAGAAGGATCTGATGTTCATCAGGCATCTTAAAATCCGGAGTCAATACAAGACATTCAGTCTCAGTAAAAAGCACCTTATGCTGCGTATCACATATTTGTGATATAGAGAAAAGATTGAACTGCCCAAGTTCTTTCACAAAAGATACATTGTCAAATTCTAAATTGCCCACAGTGATTCTTCCTTTTCCAGTAATCTGCCCCTTGCTTCCTCCAAAGGTAACAGAACCTCCTTTGAATTCTTGGAAATCCTTCAGATAGCCCTTGTTACCAGACATGTGCCCAGAGCACCCACTATCAAAAATTCCTCTATCTGCCATATAGCTGAGTGGATGATCCTGCACAAAAAGAAGAGAAATTAGTTTCTCTTAGGAACCCAGGCCTAAGAAGGCTTAGGTCCGCCTTGTGGATCAACATATTTGAAAGTCTTATATGAAACTGATCCACTGTTGTTTTGGGATTTATAGGTATATTCATTCTTGAATGGATCCCAAGACCAACATGCTGAGGGCTTAACAGCAGAACCCCCATTACCCTTTACAGCATTTGAAGTTGAAGGTCTTGCTGTATTCTTAGCAATTGGTCTCCTCACAGGTGAATGAGGTTTATAAAATTGGTTTCTTTGATTCACCTGTGGTTTTTGGAAAGGCTGTTTGGGTCTCACTTGATTAACATAACCAGAATTTACATTAGGCCTAACAGAATTAAAGTTTTGCCTACCCAAATTAAAGTTCCTTAAACCAGACTTAAAATTTAGTCTACCAGAATTAACATTAAAGTTTGGTCTACCAGTATTAACTTGTTGTCTACTAGAATTAATGTTTGGTAGGGTAAAGTTAACTTGTTGGGTTGGTCTGGGGGCAAATTGGTTGGCATGATTTATTCTGTTAGCATTATTCCACACTGGTTTATTATTAACATGACCCATATTCACATTCCTTTTAAACTCAGCCTCTCTTTTCATTCTCTTCTCATGAAAGTCACAATCTCTAATCAAGTGACTTAGACTTCCACAAACAAAACATCTCTTAGGAGTGTAAGTGTAGCTACTCCTGACTTCTCTGTGAACACTATTACTTTTAGGTGACTCATTCATATTAACAGATTCCCTAGGAGTTTTTATGTGGTTGACACAACTAGGTTTAACTGTTTGTGATTCAGACTTAGTCACAACTGGTTCACTTTCCTTAATAATCTCAGGTTCAGGACTCTTTTTTACTTCACTTTTTGACTCAGACTTAGAGAGATCAGAGACATCACCAATGGATCCTTCATTGTCATTAGATTGACAAGTAGAATACTCACTAGTTTTGTCCTCTGAGGAGGTTGACTCAGGTGTTTGAGGACCTCTTTTTCCATACACAAATAGAGAGTCATCTAACTCCTCTTTTTCAAGAGGAGTATAGTCTCCACTCAATGGATGTGAAACTCCCTTGAAATCATCAGCCTTAACAAACCTATTATACAAAGGCTTATCAGCATAGTCCTCCTCTCTATTCTTAAATATAGCCTTTTTCTCATCCTCCTCATACCCTAAGCCATGTTTCTTACTTGACTTTATTTGTGCATCCCAGCATTTAAACAGATTATTATTTGAATTATTCCACTGGTCTACACGTTTTTGCAAATCATCCTTTTCCTTTTATATTCTTAGGCCAATTCTTCTATATTTTTTAAGTTTTTCATCTTGCTCATATATTTTATTAGCCTGAAAGAATAGTTTTTCATTTAAATCAGCATGTTGTTTCTGAAGGGTTCCTTTTTGTGCTTCTAAGTTTTTTAGAGCACTTTTATAAGCTAAAATTTGGGCTTCTTGGTCACCTATCAGTGTCAACTGCTCATCACACAAAGCCTTAATATGATTATAGGAATCAGTACATAACTTAGAACATAATGGTACCTCATTACTAGAACCAATGGCCATGAGTGCATGACTGGACTCTTCATTCTCCTTTGTGTGCTCATTCCAGTTAATAGCTCCAGCCTCCAATGTCACCATACTCATCTGGTTTCTTTCCAGCTTGTCATCCTCTACATCACTCTTCCTATACCCATCAGTAGACTTCTTCTCCGGGCAGTCTCTAGAAAAATGTCCATGCTTATGACAATTGTAGCATTCAACTGTCCTCTTAGTGTATCCAACTGGAGACTTGTTATTGAACTTAATGGACCTCCCATATTGCTTTTGAAACCTTTTTACCCTCAGAGCAATCATGGCAATGTGCCATTTGATGTCCATCTCTTCTACCTCAGCATCATTTATCTGCTCCAAATCTTCACTGATAAAGCTCTCATCTTCTTGTTGATTGGCGAAGAATGAGTGAATCACCTCATCTGCAAAGCCAGTAGGAGCAGTTCTTTCCCTTGTAGAAGCTTCATGAACACCAGACTTAACACTGCCAGACTTAACCTTGTAAGTATTGCCTTTGCTTTGAGACACAAAAGCAACATTTGAAGAACTAGTAGTTGCCTGAGTGGTTTCATTGATGTCCCTTTCAAAAATCCTAAGATTGTTGTACAGGTCATCTGGGGTCATTGAGTCAACTTCATCCTTCATCCTCATAGTCATAGACAAATTTACCCATTCTGGTGGTAGAGACCTAAGAAACTTGTGATTGGCATCCTCATTAGATACAGCAGCACCATGTACTTCTAGTTGTGACAGAAGATGTTGAAATCTGTCATAACCCTTTTATAATCCTTCAGCCTTCGACACACTGAAAGTTTCAAATTGCTGTTTAAGAACAGCTTTCTGCATCTTTTTAGAGTTTGCATTCCCGCCAAAACGTTTCTTAATTGCATCCCAATCTCCTTGGCATCTATCATCCTATGAAACCTTTGTAGATGCTCCTTTGGAATAGCCATAAGCAGCAAGGTTCTAGCCTTCTTCTCTTTTTCCACAGCCCGTACCTCCTCAGCAGTCAATGGTGGTAATATTCTGATTTGCCCATCATTACCAACTGAAACCCTTTTCTCAGAATTAACCTTCTGAATAACCTTCCACACATCACTGTCAATGTACTCCAAGTAATGTTCCATCTCCATGGCCCATATGTCGTACTCTTCTCTCTTCAGTATTGGAAGCTTAATGTTGGATATGGTGGTGGTTGAAGGGATGATTGGTTGTGATTTAGAGGTGCTGGTTTCAGGGTTTTCTTCCTCATGGTTTGAGTTCTCATCCTCACTGTTATGGATTGAAAAGGTTTCAGTGTTGATAGGTTTTTCAATATCAGACATTGTGTAGTGTGAATTGATTGAGAGTTTGTTTGTGGTGTTGTATTCTTCGAACACAGAGTCTCTCTAAAGGCTCTGATACCACTTGTTGGTCCACGATTTGTATGGATCTCTAAGTAGCCTTTGATTACTTAGTGGATGACTTGAATAAATCCAAATCAATCCAAGTTAGAAACTCTTAACAAATTGTTGATGTTAACGCGGAATATTAACAAGAACAATGAAGAACACCGAGTTATCACTAACTTCGTATATATTACTAACATACACAATTCGTACGTATATTCGTATATGATCCTTAGGGTTCCTTTTATACTTGAAGGAAACCCTAATTACAAAAACCGTGTGAAAAGATATCACGTATCTTCTATAAAGATACTTAACTCGTACATATCTTTTCCTAACTTAATACTAACAAAATTTCCTATTTTCACTGACCAGGCTTAACTAACAAGTCAACCAGACTTAATACAATTACCAGACTTAACATTTACATTACCAGACTTAACCATGACCAGACTTAACAATGTAACTACCAGACTTAAGTCTGTCTTCACTTGGTCTTCCTCGTACCTTGTGATAATTCCCAACATTAAACATTAAAGAGGTATAAGAAGAAAATAGAATCAAACGGATAGAGGGTGAGAGATAAAGAATTAAACGAATAAGAGGAATAACAAGAATATTTTTTATTTTTAAAATTTAGAAACATTTGAAGACACAAAAGAAAAAGGAAAATAGATTTGAAAAGAAAATGTTTTTTTGGGCTTTTATAAGAAAATATTTACGAGAGAAAACGATAACTTCTCGAGAGAAGGGTCTTCAAAACACGCATCGACAAATGAGAATTAAAAACTCACTTCAAACCTTCCCCGGCAGCGGCGCCAAAATTTGATTCGATGGAATCAACACGTATTTTTCTTCAAGGATTTACAAAGGAAATATGTAAACCTGATTCGTTATCCCCAACGAAGGATTGAATGGAATTTGTGATTCGGTTCGTGATTACATGTGATGAATAGTGGAAAAGGGATATTTTGGATTTTTATGCTAAGGTAAGTGAACATAAACTAAAAACAACTAAATAAGCTAGGGAAACGATAATCTAAAGCATACATATTAAAAAACGTAAGGAAATCTAAAAACGCGTTTAAACCGGGAAAACCCGAGCCTAAAATTTCAAAATGATGAAATACTAATTCTACGGGTACAAATCTATTTTTCCTAAGTCCTAATCAATAAAAGAAAATTAAAAAAAAATAATAATTATATTTTTCTGAATTTTATTTAATTAAATACGAATTAAAAACTAAAATAAAAAGAAAAATAAATTAAAAATACTAAATGGAATGAAAAATTACGAAAAAATACAGGAAAGTCCTAAATTATATGATGAATCTAGGAAAAATAAGCTAGGGGTTCCAGCTTATCCAGATAAGCTGGAATAAGCTGAAACAGGAAAATAAGCTAAAGGGACTGAAATGGGGTTAAGTAATAAATGAGGGTAACATAAACCAGGACAAGTCCCAAGAGCAGTTGGTATATGGTGTGTGTTGTGAGGCGTGGGAAGGCTGGAGACCAGGGTTCGAATCCCTGGCTCAGTCTTTTTGCTAAACTATTTTTTTTATGTTTTTCTTTTTAAAAACTTGAAAAGCACATGTAAATAAGCAATTTTAATAAAATGAACTATTTATGAAAACTACAAAATAAGCCAGAAATAAGCAATGGGATTAGAACAGTTGGCAAAAAGGAATGAAAATAAGCTAGGTTGCTGGACATTAATCTAATAAGCTAATGTAAGGCTAAAATGGAACTGAAATAAGATATTTAACTAACTATAAGCTAAAAGGAAACTGAAATAAGCCACAATACTAAAAAATAAGCACTACGAATTACAAAATAAGCTGAACACCCACTAAGGGCTACTGATACACTAAGAGACAGGGCAAAAAGGGCTTTTTCAAGCCCTTAAAAAGCTGATCAGATAAAATCCTAAAAATCTAAAAAAAATAACCATGGCTAGATAAGCCAGCCAATACTACTTGTGCAAATTTTAAGCTTATTACAACTAATATTGAGCAAATTAAAAATGCATAAAAGGGCTGCAAAAAATGGAAAATCAAAAATCATGCAATCTACTAAACCTATGAGCTGATTTGAGGCATATTTAGAACAAGGCCCTAAGGGATTATACTAGTACTTGAAATAGACTACATGGGATCTATAAATGCCAAAGATAAGAGCTTATTAAGCTTAAGCTTATACCTAGCTTAATAGGACAGTTGGACATCTAAAACTACCCTAATTCACCCATAACCTCAAAATTCTACAAATTAACTAAAAACCTCCTATAAACAATCTACATAAGCTAAATGAGAGTAGATTAAAACTTACCAAGTGGCATATTAACAGTGAAACTTCATTTTTTGACCCATTTGGACCCATTGCCAAACAGTCCTTATAGCAGCCTATTTTGAGATTGAAACTGACAAGACCTGATTAAAGCTAAGAGACTGAAAAACTAATGATCAGCTATTCTAATGAAGTCTAAATGAACATTTAAAAGCTAGAAATAAGCAATTAAATAAGCTGAAGAAGCAGTTGACTAACTTTGACTATTATTGACTTTTTAAGATTAAAATTGAATTAAACCAATTTAATTGTAACAAAAGTTATAATAAGCTTATACAAGCTTATTCTAACAGGAATGAGAGTTTGTGATTTCTTTTAACAGCTAAAGAGTTTTAATTCGATCAACAGTAAAACATGAGAATTTGAAATTACACTAAACTTTGAAATTGGAACAATGATTGATAAATTACAAACCAATAAGCTTAAAGGAACTAGAATTCAAATTTAGAACTGAAATTAAAACTGATTACATACTACAACAATTAAAATGACCATTAAAATTATTCTACTCCTAGTTATCCTCTTCTGCGTGTGATTGAATGAGTTTTATATCACTCAAAAGGCTTCCCACGTGTCTCTGAGCAAATCCTACCCGTTGGAATGGCTTGAATCAATCTCAGTCGTCCTTTTCATTTTTGGCGGGAAAGTTAGCTAAGTGGATTTCCAGCGTGGAAATGTGGTATCACGTGAAGAAGTTGACTTTGAGCTATAGGAGGGGAGAAGGTGGCTATGGCAGAGGAGACAAGGATGTTGGGGGGACTTGGTGTCTGGTGAAATGATTGTATGGGGAAAGGGAAAAGCGGGAAGAAGATGGTGGGATGGGGTTTAACTTTTGTGTTTGACCCTGGTTAGCTAAAATAAAAACGTGTTGAGGGTTATTTAGGATTGGGCTTATGGTGGAGTTGGGCTGGGGTTGTTTTGGGTTTAGGGATTGGGTTTTTAGTTGTTTTGGATTTAAAGGGATAAGGTTTAATTTAGTTTAAAGGATTAAACTTGAAATGGTATTTAGCTTGGAGGGACTATTTATGCCAATTCTGGAAAGTTATTCTGAGGGACCAATTCTGACATTTTGATTATCTTGAGGGTTGACTTTTGATACTTGATCAATTTCTTGGTCCAAATTTGTAAATTTCTTCCCCGTCCTTGGCTTTTGACGATTTTCTAATCTCGTGCTTGGTTTTTATCCGTTTTTGCCCTGTTTTCGATCCTTTTGTACCTGAAACACATAAAACACAAACCAAGAATATTTGCAACAATATTTGATATATTTGGGTGTTTTTGGTCATTTTTCTGTCTTATACGGGCATAAAATGATGGGTAAATAGGCACTCATCAATCTGCACTTGGACCCTCTGATGAACTAGATGAAGAAGATGAACTAGTTGACTCTACCAATTGTGCTGATCTTTTCCTTTGAAGTGTCTTCACTGTTTTCTCCAATTTCTTCACTTTTAAAACCAGCTTAGTGTAGATGACTCCAAAGATCTTCTTGTGACTTTTGCGATCAGACTCCAAAGTGTTGACCTTCTCAGACAGTTTTGTACAAGTTTCCATCAATTCCTGAAGTGTCTTGCTGCCCTCAGCAGTTCCTGATGTGTTACCTTCAGGGAGAGGTACATCATGGGGCAAAGACTCAGAGTCCACCATATGGTGAGCTTCTGAGCCACCTAGAGTTTTCACGTGGCTTGGGATTCCACCAAGAGTACTAGGTACTGATGGTGTTGCCATGGCTTGGGTCTTAGCTATGTTACTTCTATCCTGCCCAGCTTCTAAGCCTGAGACAGTAGAAGCAGCCCTTTCCAAACTGACATAGCCAGCCTCATCTTCTACATTAGGAGGGGTAGGAACTCTTTGCTGAGGAACATTAGAGTCCTGTCTGGATATAGACCTATCTGGTGATGAATTTGGTTGTGAAGGTGATTGTTCTGATGTTGTGGGTGTGTGTTGGGAGTCAACTGGGCTTGTTGATCCTTCACCCTGAGCCTGTAGCACAGAATCAAAAAATGGAACTTCTTCCCCACTATACCCTCTTGAAGCCCTTTTCATATTACTGAAAAGTTTTTGGGTAAGTTTTGGGGTTGGATAAACAGTTTTGTGTGGAAGAAGTTGATGTTTTCTCATGTTCAAAATTGTTTGGATGAACCTGGGATACATCAAAAAATTTGATTTGCTATCAACATTTTTAACCGTTCCTTCAAAAATGAGTTTAGAAAAATTAAAAGTTCTGTTAGTAGCTAAGCAAATGAGAGCAGTTGCAATATTGCTACTGAACTGTTCCCATGAAGTTTTCTTAGGACTGAGACAGTGAAGGATGGTGTGTATCAAAAATTGCCATTAAGGGGCAAAACAACCCTTTTGAAAAGTCAAAGCTTGTGATTTGGTGTTGTACCCCATCCTAGTTAAATTTTCAAATATTTAAGTGTTTGGCATAGCACTAATACCATTGTCATCATTCAAGTGGAGATGCCTCTTGAGTGATGATTCAGTAATAGTGATAGATTTACCATCCACTTTAGCATTTAACTCTTTGTCACCCTTTTCAAATGTTTTGACAGTTGCAGTCTGCCAAAACTGTTTGATGTGGGAGACATAGATAGTGGGATTTAAGAGTAAAGAATACCTTATGTGAGAACCATTTAAAAGGTCCACTATCTGATGGAATTTTGTATCATCCTCTGCTTTTTCCAAATAAGCGACCACGTTGTGCTTGTCAACAAAGGATAAAGAAGCCATTATTTTTTCAGTAAAAGATAATTTGACTGCTGTGAATAGTATAATTTTTGGTTAGAAAGTAGATGAAGAAAGTGAATTGAGATATGTTGATTTACTTATTAGGGTTTCTATTGGACCGACTTCAATAAAAAAATAACTTTTGATTGAAGATAAGGTTAGTAAAATAGATTAAAAGTGAAAATATCCAAATAGAAAAACCCTGAAAATAAGGAATTGAGCAGTAAAAACCTCAACTGATTTTCAACGGCTATTTTCAAAAAGCTGTTATTTTGCACCAGTACTAACAACTATCCAGCAGTACAAACTTAAGCCTACCAGTACTAACTTTAAGCCTGGCAGTACAAACTTTTTGGAAAAATTTAACTCAGTAGTATGAACTCGATTTTAATTAAAAACCATACTGCTAACAACCATTTTGAAGGGATTAAGTGTAAAGACAGACACTTAATCATGATTTTGGTTTAATGCAACCTCTGGTTGTGTGAGAACCAATGTTTTCAGTTATAAATAACTGCCTGTGATCAGATAAACTCATTCAAAGAGCTTTCTTGACAGGGTTTTTAGCTCATGGCAGTTGTTGCGTCTAACACAATTGTGTTAGATTCACGTTTGCTCGCTGTTCTCTCTATCAGATGTCCTTAGACTAACTCATTATACAAAAGTATAAAATGGTAGAAAGTGAGTTATGTTAGTTACTGTCCGACTAACTAAGCCATCAATTCAATACAAAACATCATAATAAGATCTCAAGAAAGAATTTTTAAAGAATCAATTAACTTAGGTATAATACATTTGTTAATGAATTCCCAAACTCTGTCCATCATCAACCTGTTATGTCAGCAACTGAACCACCATTTGCAACTCACACAATGCACTTGTAATTCCTTTGTGCTCATACTTCCAAAAACTGCTCATGAGAGCCTGAGAGCTCTGAATACATTGAAGGTTTACAGCTTGAAAATCCTTGATGAGATTGCATGGCTTAAGGAGAAGATGACATCTTTCATATAGTTTTGTCATTATCAACTTCATCACCTACCATTGTTAGTCCAAAACCAAGAAAGCAAAGTGCAAAGCACTTGCTTCAGAACAGTATAAACATATGACTAACAGTTCTAACAAACAATTCAAATTTGTACTAACAATACAAATTATACAAAGAAGTACTAATTGACAAACCTAGCAGTACAAATCCAATTTATGTACAAAAACACACAGTTTGAAAACTTTAAGGGTTAAGCATTCCATTAAACCTTCCAACATTAAAGGCTTTTGTGAGAAGATCTACAAAGTTATGATCAGAATCAATTTTAACCACTTGAATTAACTTTTTCTCATTGCAGTCTCTAATGAAATGATGCCAAATTTCTATGTGTTTTGTTTTAGAATGTTGCACTGGATTTTTAATTATACAAATTGTACTGCTATTGTTAATATATATCATGGTGTTCATAAAATTATACCCATAGGCAAGCAGCAGATTTTGAATCCAAAGCACTTGACCACAGCAACTTGCAGCAGCTACATACTCAGCTTCAGTTGTAGAAGGTGCCACAATTGTCTGCTTTTTACACTGCCATGATATAAGTCTTCATCCAAGGAACTGACATCCACTAGTTGTTGATTTCCTGTCCAGGCTTGCACCAGCATAATCACTGTCTGAATACGCCACCAAGTCAAAAGGTGATTCCCTAGGATACCACAGACCCAACTTAGGTTGACCCTTAAGATATCTAAAGATCCTCTTGACAGCAGTTAAATGAGAAGCCTTGGGAGTGACTTGAAACCTTGCACAGGCACATACAACAAACATGATATTTGATCTTGATGATGTAAGATACATCAAGGATCCTATCATAGATCTGTAGGTGTGTACATCAACACATTCTCCATCAGCATCCTTGAGTAAAGGTTTGTCTGAATCAACTGGTGTGCTTGCCACTTTAGCATCAGTGAACTAAAACTTCCTTAGTATCTCTGCCACATATTTATCTTGACTGATAAATTAGCCTTCAGTTGATTGCTTTACTTGCAACCCCCAAAAGAAGGTAAGTTCCCCCATGGAACTTATCTGAAACTTATCATGCATAAGTTTCTCAAATTCTACACACATCTCTTTCCTTGTGGATCCAAATATGATATCATCCACATACACCTGTACCAGCAAGATATCCTTCTTATTCTTCTTAATGAATAAAGTCTGATCTATCTTGCCCCTTTGGAATCCATTCTCTAGCAAATATAAAGCCAAAAGTCTCATACCATGCCCTTGGAGCCTGATGTAGTCCATAAAGAGCTTTCACAACCTTATACACCTTGTCAGGATGTTCTGGATCAACAAAGCCTGGAGGTTGAGAGACATATACCTCCTCTTCAATAGTACCATACAGGAAGGCACTCTTAACATCCATCTGGTAAACAGTGAAGCCCATGAAAGAAGCATAAGCTAAAAACAGTCTGATTGCTTCAATCCTTGCTACTGATGCAAAAACTTCTTCATAGTTTATACCCTCTTCTTATGCATACCCCTGGGCTATAAGTCTAGCCTTGTTTCTGATCACAATACCCCTTTCATCATTTTTGTTTCTAAAAACCCATTTGGTGCCAATTACCCTCATACCCTTGGGTAAATCCACTAGTACCAAAACCTTTTGAATCTTGATTTGGAGAAGCTCCTCTTGCATTGCTTCTACCCAACTTGAGTCTTCTAAGGCTTTGAGAACATTTTTTGGTTCTGATTGTGGGAGAAAACACACAAACAAGCATGTGTTGGCATCTTCATGCTGCTTTTCTTCATAAACAGCACTAAGAAATCCTTGTTGGCCCCGAAAATCTACCCGGTTACCATCCCTATCACGCTTATTAGACACCCTGTCCGCATGTAACAACTCGATGTTACGCACGGCGTCCTGAACTCCAGCCACATCCTCAAACGGAGTGTTAACAATCTGGTCTAACACCCACCTCTTTAAAGCCCATTTGAAATGACGAGCCTGCCGCATAGCATCACCAGTGACCTCTGGCCCAACGAAACTGGCCAGACGCAGAAACCGTTGCATAAACTCTCCTGACGACTCCTGATCACCCTGACGAATCGACCCGTATTCCCTTTCATACCTTTGCTGCTCCGACAATGGAATATACTGTCTATAAAACACCTCGATGAAATCCGCCCACGAACAAGTCTCAGCAAAATCATCCCCTTTCGCCTGAACAAGAGCAGCCCACCAATTTTGGGCATCACCTTCAAATTTGAATGTGGCCAACCGAGTTTTAAACTCGTCAGCACATCCCAGAACACGAAACAACTTCTCGATATGTGTGATCCAGTCCTCCGCTTCATGGGGAGTAGCAGCGGACCTGAAAGAGAGAGGCTTAAGTTTGTTGAACCTCTCGATCCACACGTGGATACCAGCTGGGGGAGCAGCGGGTGGAGCAGTGGGTGGAGTAGTGGATGGAGCACCGCCACCACCACCACCAGAAGAACTTGCCCCATTCCTGATATTATTGGTGACTTCAGTCACCACTCGAGGAATAGCAGCAGCCACAGCAGCGGCTATCATCGCTTCAAAATCGGGGCCATCATCCCCATTAGTGTACTGAGTAAAGCGCGTGTTCACCATCTGAATGATCATGAAAAGGATTAGCAAAAACATAAGGGAAATAAGCACGAAATGGAAGACGAAGCAGAAACCTATGCCTACCCAAAACCTCACCAGTCAAATCTTAAAACTTAAGGGTCGAATCCTATGGTCCACATGTTTCACAGGCCAAAGCTTATGTACGACAGGTCGCAGCCTGAGCTCTGATACCATAATTGTAACACCCCAACCCGACAAGGGTAGAGATATCACATTATGGCGACATTTCAAAGCATTCATACATATACACAGCGGAAGCCATAAAACATCATAAATAAATAAGCCAAGTCAACATGACTTGAATCCAATACAAAAGTTTCACAAGATAACGAAATAATTCAAAGGAAGATACATAACGAAATGAATCCATCATCAAAATGTCTAAACAACTGGCAAGACTAGGGTAGGACATCATCTAAGGTAAAAGCTTCAACTAACTCTCATCCCAAGCATAAAATCCATCTCCCAGCTAGATACCTGCCGCACACGAAAAAGAAAACGTGCGGCTGAGCTTACAAAGCCCAGTGAACAGATACATAATACAAAGCAAAGATAACGAAACCGAAAAATAATGAGGCACTGGGAGATATCATAAGGTATAATCAAAGCAAAAGAGTAATAAGGAAATATAGGATAGTTATCTACCACGAGCCCATAAACTCAAAGTCATAGTCTCAACATCATAGTCTCAAAGTCATAAGCTCACAATCAGAGGGGATACCTCTCAGGCAACCAGATAATATGAGGGGTGTCCTCATGTATCAAAGGGTGGAGTAGCTAGCTCCCATAAATGTGAAAGGCATGTATTGCACACAGTACCAGTCACCTCAAAGTCAATACTCAAAGTCATAGTTAAATCCACTAAACATACAAATCTAGGATTGCAACCCATACGCCCCCTAACTCAAAGTCATCTCAAAATCATAGTAGCCATGGCAGATAATCATAAAAGGGACGGTGTGAGAAATCACTCCCCCACACGGGAGTCATGCCAGTGGTGCATCACAGACATGGCCAGGTTACCTTCCTGGCTAGGTAACATAAAATGGCTCGGGTATCAAACTAAAAGTCAGGTCTCAATGTCATATCAAAGTGCATCTCAAGGTCATAACCAGAAGGCATATCTCAAAGTCATATCAAAAGGTTCATGTCAAAAGGTTCATGTTCAAAAGGTTCATGTCAAAAGGTTCATGGCAAAAGGTTCATGTCAAAAGGTTCATGGCAAAAGGTTCATGTCAAAAGGTTCATGGCAAAAGGTTTAAATCATAGCTCAACATCAATGCATAGGTGAAAAGACACCCTTACTAAAAAAGGTAGAGTATCCGTACCTTATGACGAAAGCACAAATAGAAACAAGCACAGAAATAGGGGATAGCTCAAAGTCTCTCCTTCTTCACACCTAAAGGAGTAGAAGGGAATTACAATTCATTCTTAATTAATTGTCTTTCCATTTAAAGTAACTTTCCATTTTTAGCAGGTTTCCATAATTAGTAAGTTTCCACTTTTAGCAAGTTTCTATTTTTAGAAAGTTGGAGACATAACTTAGTTAAATCATTATTAATGGAATTTAGGTATCTTTTAACATATTTACACATTTGGTACTTAGGGTTTCACAATTTTCATTTTGTACCCTTATATTCCAAAAGTTACACTTTAAACCTTCCAGTATTCATAGTTACACATTAAACCCTTAATTTATCCATTTTACACAATGATCACTTATTTTATCATATTGTACGAATGTATCCTCAAGTATTCATAATTTACAAATTAGGCCCCTCTAGTTATCAATGTTACATATTTAGTCCCTTAAATTACAATTTCAACTTTTAATTATAAACAATTACATATTAAGCCATGAAATTATCAAAATAGCACATAACCCCCTGAATGTATTTTATTATCCAAAACAGAACTAAGTTTCCAGAAATTACATATTTAGTCCCTCCTTTTATTTAATTTGCAATTCGACTCATAATTATTCAATAAATACATTTTAATCCTTTTAAACATAAAAATTACACTAAACCCCCTCAACTTATATTTTATACGAAAAGTACATAGTCCAAAATAAGTTCTAAAAATAACCCTTGAGTTTTAAAAGTTACAAAACTCACCCAAAACATTTTAAACCAAATCGTATAGCACATAAACCCCACGAATTCAAACCCTAACCAATCCAAACCATTTCCAATCATTACACTATCATTAGACATCATTTATAATCACAAAAACAAGCCCTAATTTCCAGATTCCAGATCGTATGAATTTACTTTCCTTTTATATGTTTTATATACAAAATCTGATTAACACAAATAAATTCGAAACAATTAGATCTAAGCCATGACAATTCTTCCCAACATTTTTCCAGATCATATAATATCATAATACACGTAAATAAATTATACTTGGAATTTTTATGAGTCGCATGCTATTTTTCATGATTTACACACGTTTAATAGATTAAATCTTCATAAAACTTATAGATCGAGCATGGTGTGTTATAATCATTTTATTTGGTGTTCTTAATATATATAAAGCATGAGAAAAATACCCAACCAAGATTCGAACATGTAGGATGGGTTGCACGAAAACTTTTGTACGCGTATAGGAGATTCGAACCAAGAATTCACCACGACTTCACAAACGACCTTCAGACCTTGAAATCATTTTTCACAAAGTATATTCGATATAAGGATCATAAGAAAAATGATGAACGAATTTTATAAGGCTCGATCGAATTTATTTTGAATTTACCTCAAAAGCTCATGCGCGACAAGGAAATAAATTCCTAGACTCGAATCCAGCCAAGCACAGCCTCAAATCTATTTTTCGTAGATCAAACATGATATGAGGAGCATGAGAAAATTGAGAAACGAATTTTTAGAGAGTCGAATGAATTTATACGAATGGTTACCTCTTTTTATGATGCGATAGAAGAAAAATGCACTAAGAACGAATCGTGTGATGAACACCTTCACAATAATTTTTTTAGTACTCCTTGGATGATGCTCAAACTCAGAAAAATGCTTTGGGAATTTTAGATTATCGAATGGAGGCTAAGGAATTGTTTTGTGTGTGTTTTATTCAATCGGCAATTAGGGTTTTCAAGAAAAGGATATGGATTGATTTAAATTATGGAAAACCGAGTCAATGGGGGGGGGATATGACCAGGAATTTCGGCAAAATTGATTGGCACATTAAAGTGATTGATTTCTACATTTAAATGCATTTACTTCATTTTTAAACATATATTAATAATAACCAATTTCTATTTGGTGCACCAAGGGCATTATGGTAATTTTGTAACTTGTATAATTGTTAAATGAAGTTGTTAAAATTATTTGGGATCATATCTTGTGCATTGCCAGAAGTTTGGGATTTATTTGATACTTTATAAGCTTTTAAATAATTTTCAAACTTGTAGGGGCATTTTGGTCATTTTACATGCTTTTCAAATTTTAGGTGTTACAACTTCTTCCCCTCTAAAAATAAAATTTTCGTCCCCGAAATTTGCAAAGAGTCAGAAATGAAACGAATCGAAACATAACGGAGACATACCAGATCAGAATACAAAGTGAGGATAACTAGCTCGAATAGACTCCTCGGTCTCCCAGGTAGCTTCCCGCTCTGGGTGGTTCCGCCAAAGAATCTTAACGAAAGGAATGACTTTACGTCTCATAACTCGCTCCTGGCGATCAAGAACAGCTTCTGGCTCCTCTGGAAGAGACATATCGGGCTGAATCTGATCAAAAGGATAAGACACCACATGCAGAGGATGGTAATTGTATCCCCTCAGAAGAGATACATGAAAGACGTCGTGAACATGTGATAACTGCGGAGGAAGAGCCAAACAATATGAAACCTCTCCAATGCGATTCAAAATCTCAAACGGTCCGATGAATCGAGGACTGAGCTTGCCTTTAATCCCAAAACATTTAACTCCTCGGAACGGCGAAACTTTAAGAAATACCCGATCACCAACACGAAACTCCAAGTCACGCAGATGCTTGTCAGCGTAACTCTTTTGACGAGCCCTAGCTTCCTTCGACTTCTCCCTAGCAACATCCACTTTCTCAGTAGCGATCTGAACTAACTCCGGACCCTCAATAATGCGTTCACCTACTTCGTTCCAACAAACCGGAGCCCTACATTTCCGACCATATAACATCTCGAAAGGAGCCATACGAATACTCGCGTGCCAACTGTTATTATATGCAAACTCTACCAGACACAAATAATCGTCCCAGCTACCAGTCCACTCCAAAGCACATGCCCTCAACATGTCCTCTAAAGTCTGAATGGTCCTCTCCGACTGACCATCGGTCTGAGGGTGAAAAGCTGTACTGAACTTAAGCCGTGTATCCCATGCCTTATGCAATCCCTTCCAGGAGCGAGATGTAAATCGTGGATCCCTATCTGATATAATAGCCGTAGGCATACTGATGCGTGATTTTGCGACCTTACAACAGGTTTTACCTCTCGAGGGATCTCAAGAGGCTTACAACCCCACCAGGCAGTGTACCTGACCGATGTAGTATAGTGTAGTGGTAAGTACGGGGGATTGATCGTTCTCCACAGGGAATAGTGTTCGTTAGGTATGAAAAATTACTCTAATAGGTCTAAGGGTGAGAGAAGATTCTTTTTTTGTTTTTATATTTTTATGAAAGCAAGTAAAATCTCGGGTTTGAAAGAGTGGGCGGAATTAGTTGCTAGTCAACTAACCCAAATTACTACGAATGCAAATAAAATAAAATAACAAAAATGAAAATGTTGGTGAAAACTTATGTGGAGGGAAATGTGTTTACTTAGATTTCCTTACTCCCTAACTATCTTTTACCGGTTGATTAGTGTGTATTAGTCGCGTGGATGACGGGTGTATTCCTTAATACCATTCGTGGGGTGGCGTACGTACTTCCCCAACTCTACAAGCTCCTACTTCACTCCTATGTCGAGCCGGCTAGGAAGCTCCTAACATGGGATCACTAGAATTCGCTTGTGCATTAAATACAACCATATAAACCTTTAGTACGCATTGGTTCATGTTTCTTAAGACGTTCAAGCAAGTTACCGAATAGGAAGTTAGCCAGTTTTCTTAAGCCTAACATAGATAAACAATCATCCAATACAACTAACAACACACTAATAACCAATAATCAATAGCTAGGTTTCATTAGATCTAAGCAAACACAAGATAAATCTAGCCTAACATGTTAAACAAAAGACAAGAACAAGATAAAATCAAACAACACATAGACATATTGAATGATTAATTGATAACTTATCTTCAATGTAACATGGAAGATCTCAAGGCAAAAAGCCTTGAAAGAGCTGCCAAATTCGTCCTAGGGTTTTCACACACAAAGTTCCCCAATAAGTTCCACACTAAGTTCCACACTAATGACAAAGAATTGCAAAACTATTTAGATTTCTGGATCTGACGGCGTCACGTTATGGAGTGTGACGCTGTCACCTTGCCGCTTTTAGGGTTCTCGGATGACCTTCTTGACGCCGTCCCTCTTTAGCTCTCCAAAATCCGTTCTGGCTTATCAAGGCTTGACGCCGTCATACTATGAACGTGACGCCGTCCCTCTTTGAATTATAACGTGACGACCTTGATCAGATTAAAGCGTGACGCCGTCAGAATTTCCATGCAATTTCTCTGGCTTATCATGAGTAAATTTCACATCCACCACTTTTGCCAAGCCATGACGCCGTCCAGGGTTAATCCTAACGCCGTCAAAGGTAACTTCCAGCAAGATTTTGAGACTTTGCCGTTTTCTTCACTTTTATGCTCCAAAAACGTCCAAAATGCCTCCTTTTCCAGATTTTTCCTCAAAAGTACCTAAAATGACAAAAGGAACGATTTAGGGCGATATTTGATCAAATAAATACGATTTAGGGCTTAAATGACCCCTTAAAAGCGGTACACTTTTCGCTTCATCAAATACCCTTACACTTGAGATTTGCTTGTCCTCAAGCAAATGCGCTTTTATTCTAATCAAAATACAAGTTAGGGGTCATTTAATGCTAACATAAAAGTAATTATAACAAATATTCGTTCCACTTTAATCATAATAAGCACGGAGATTACAAACTAGCACCTCACAAGTAGTGTTTAGATACTCACATCTCTCAAGTGTCATCAAAATAAATCTCATAAATGAAAACGGATAATATCTCTCACTACCTGTCATAGCAAATAGATTACCATAGGCTTGGGAAAGGATCGAAAACCTCCTCCACTAGGCGTAAGCACCTAAGATAAACTATCAAAGAGGGCTTTTAAATGGGTTATAATGTTAGGTGTAGGGAAAAGGAAAACACGGTTTTGTTGGATAAAGGATATTTTACTGGTGGCGAGTTAAAGATCTTGATCAATTACATGTACTATACAATGTTGCTAAGCCAAGACTCGACTCAATCTTAAGCTAATGAAAGAAAATAACAAAAACATAAAATAAACATAAAATAAAACGGGATGGTAGTCCGTATGTTTTTTCTACTTTTTCTTTTTCTCATTTTTTTTTTGTATTTTTCTTGATTTTTTTTTTCGATTTTTTTTTTTTTTTTTTTTGCATACACTTTTGCCCTACCATCCAAAATAATACATCATAGGGGCATTGCATTCTCTTACACTTGAACTTTTACATAACTTTACAAATTACTATTCTAATGACTCGAATTAAGATAATCAAAACACTTGGAGTACTTTTAAAATATTTAGCACATATGGGGGTAATAAATGATGTTCTTCCCCATTACTCCATTACATTAGTACTTTACCCATGAGTCCCAATCGTCCCAAAACAATATATACAAGGATATGACTCGACTTAGCAACCATGTAATCAACTAGATAATTAACTTGGGTTTTAAACAAATGTTGTCACAATAATGCACTAAAAATGAGTGCATACAAGGTAGGCTAAGGCAATTTGGGTGTACATTTTAGTGGGGTGTAACAAATTCTTCCTTTAAGTAAAATGCTTAAAGGTCGAAACGAAAAGATAGGCTCTGAGGGGTGTACTAGGGGTATCGTGTACTAAAAATGAGTACAACGCAAAGGGTGTGGGAGAATTACTTGACCAATGTAGCCAATGTAATTATAACAAAAACACAGGTGTAAAACAATGCGTTAATCCTAATGCCTCTTATCATGTAGTAAATCTAACTACACGAATGTAGTCTCACTTGTGGCCTCGGAATGGTCCTAACGCAAGTTCTAGAATCTAAGTGCTACCGGTACACACATCATAGCATAAATGCTTTTCCTACCAATTCTAGGGGCGAACCTCACATATTTGGGGGTGGAAAATTTTTTAGTGGTACGGTTTTTGTGCTAGTCATATAACTCCTATCCATGAGACGCTCATTAAGATCAAAGTTTCACTCCTATATGTTGTAAAAAATTTTAAATTTGGCACTAAAATTGCCCTAACAGGTATTTCTCTCAGTTTTATTACACATTTACTATTAAACAAACAAAAATCAAGCGTAAGAGCATTCTCTAAAAATCGTACTTTTACCCCCCCCCCCCCTTACACTTAAGATGAACATTGTCCCCAATGTTCAAATAACAAGATGTAAAAGTAAATAAGGTAAAAGAATGAAATCAAATACTCCCCTGATTCGTTTGGTGGATAATGAAATAACACGGTTACATCTTCTTCCAAGAGAATGTTGAAGCTCCATGACTAATGCATCGCCAAAAGCTTGATCAAAAACATTTCCTTGTCCAAAATAACCTGTTAAACCTGAGAAAACAAACACGAAAACCTGCATAACATCGGCGGGATAAATCTATATATAAGGATATAATGCTTGTGGAATGATAATTTTGCAGATTCCTGGAGATTATAAGTTATAGATTTAATAAAAACTTTTTATGAAAACAAAACTTTCAAAAATTTTCAGAAAATTAAACCTGACGCCGTCAGGTTGTAAAGCATGACGCCGTCAGAAATGATCTGACAGAATTCTCATGTTACGTTTCCGGAAAAATTTTGGAAAAACCTACACCTTACTTCCTGGAAATCCTGTAAAACATCATTATGACTCGATACAAGCATTTGACTCAAACAAACACTAATATGTATGTTAATTTATTATTATTATGATTCAAGTTCATTTGTGTTCTAACAAACCGATTTGGATTTCCCTTACACTTAACTTTTGCAAAATACCTTTATATGTAGTTAAGACGAAGTTAAAAACAAAATAAAGCATTTTCACAAATTACTTTTGAACATGAATCAATAATAATAAAATTTAAACATACATACGGAAGCAAATAAAATCAAACAAACAATTAAATAAACACACAAAGCAAATAAAGCTTGGGTTGCCTCCCAAAAAGCGCTTGTTTTTGTTCGAGTCATGAGCCTGACTCTACCCTTATTTAATGGATAAAGGAGAGGTTTTCCCTACACTTAGGATTAAGTGCGGGTGATAGTAGCGATACACACCAGCTCGGTAGGAGTATGCCACGTGAGGAAAGAGTGGTGGATGAATTATATGCTCAAAGGGGTGTGCTCCTTTCATCATAACCTTGCCTAGTTCACTTTGGTCAATGGGTGATTTTGAGTTTCCTCCTAAAAAGGGATCATCTTCTATCAACTTCGAGAGACTCCTTGTTGGGAATCCATCTTGACCTAATAAACCCGGTTTAAACCCATAATGTTTCTTGTGATCAATCATGAATGGGTGATGTAAGTATGTAAGGTCATGTTTCACTCCTATATTGGCTTCCTCTCTACAAGGCTTAGAGTCTACTACCTCCAACGTAAAACTACCCGGACTATATGGTTTGATGGGTGGATCGGGACCTTTTTCATTTCCTAAATTCACATCTAAAGATGGAAGATTAGGTAACGGTTTTGGTTGAGGCTCTGGTTCATCAAAACTAGGAACTTCCATAGAACTAAGAGTAAGGTTGTGATCACTAAAAGCATTCAAACCTATATCCTCTAGTTGTATTTGGTTCAAAGGTTCTACCTCTATTGGGGTTCCTGTAGTCTCTTCTACTTCTTCCGGGTAAGTCACGGGCGGTGTGTGTGCCTCAAATGATGGTAGGACTTGTGGGGTACTTGGTGGGCTTATGTTACTTACCTCATCATTCCTTGTGTCAAGATCACCTATATCCTCATCATGTGTTTTAGTAGAATCTAACCCTAACATTTTCCCTAGTATCTCAAGTGCTTCTCTAGGAATCTCAACTTCTATATCCGAATCATAAGGATCATCCTCAATATTCTGACTGCTATATTCAAATTGCCCAAAAGATTCATCATGTGTTTCTTGAGATTCATCGTCATCGATCATAAAACCTAGGTCTTTTTGATCAATGTGATCATGCTCGGCTAGATCCTCCATCACATCAAGATCACCTAAGTGTTCACCCTGTATTATGGTAGTGCCTAACCATGACATGCAGCTAGGTGGCTCAACTCTACCCTCATCCCCAAACAAACTTTTTTCATGATCCTTGAAATTTGTGGTCAATTGACTTGTATTAATGTTTGTTGGGTTGTCTACCATATAATAATATTGGGCACAATTCTCAATAGCTTCCCATGCTTTCTCAGCACTTAATTCCCTAATATCCCTGCCGGCAATATGGTAAATGTCCCTTTGGGCATGTCGGTCGACATGATTGTAAAAGATTTGAGTTAGGGACCAAAAATCGAAGTTATGATGAGGGACTTTTTGGAGTAAATATTTAAAACGAGTCCATGCATCATAGAGAGGTTCATCTTTATGTTGTTTAAACATCAAGATGTCATATGGAGTGGGTGAATTACGTGGTTGGTGGTATGGTGGATTCGCGTTCTCCATAATGGTGAACGGAAGAGTCAATGGAAATCTTATACGAACAAAAGCACGAAGAAAATAGATAGACTAAAGAAAAACCTAGAAAAATAAAATAAAAATCTCACTAGAAAGGAATCTAGTGAGTAGACCTAATAAAATAAAAATTCAACCTAAACAATAACTATTCCCCGGCAGCGGCGCCAAAAACTTGATGCGTGGTTTTGCGACCTTACAACAGGTTTTACCTCTCGAGGGATCTCAAGAGGCTTACAACCCCACCAGGCAGTGTACCTGACCGATGTAGTATAGTGTAGTGGTAAGTACGGGGGATTGATCGTTCTCCACAGGGAATAGTGTTCGTTAGGTATGAAAAATTACTCTAATAGGTCTAAGGGTGAGAGAAGATTCTTTTTTTGTTTTTATATTTTTATGAAAGCAAGTAAAATCTCGGGTTTGAAAGAGTGGGCGGAATTAGTTGCTAGTCAACTAACCCAAATTACTACGAATGCAAATAAAATAAAATAACAAAAATGAAAATGTTGGTGAAAACTTATGTGGAGGGAAATGTGTTTACTTAGATTTCCTTACTCCCTAACTATCTTTTACCGGTTGATTAGTGTGTATTAGTCGCGTGGATGACGGGTGTATTCCTTAATACCATTCGTGGGGTGGCGTACGTACTTCCCCAACTCTACAAGCTCCTACTTCACTCCTATGTCGAGCCGGCTAGGAAGCTCCTAACATGGGATCACTAGAATTCGCTTGTGCATTAAATACAACCATATAAACCTTTAGTACGCATTGGTTCATGTTTCTTAAGACGTTCAAGCAAGTTACCGAATAGGAAGTTAGCCAGTTTTCTTAAGCCTAACATAGATAAACAATCATCCAATACAACTAACAACACACTAATAACCAATAATCAATAGCTAGGTTTCATTAGATCTAAGCAAACACAAGATAAATCTAGCCTAACATGTTAAGCAAAAGACAAGAACAAGATAAAATCAAACAACACATAGACATATTGAATGATTAATTGATAACTTATCTTCAATGTAACATGGAAGATCTCAAGGCAAAAAGCCTTGAAAGAGCTGCCAAATTCGTCCTAGGGTTTTCACACACAAAGTTCCCCAATAAGTTCCACACTAAGTTCCACACTAATGACAAAGAATTGCAAAACTATATATAGATTTTTGGATCTGACGGCGTCACGTTATGGAGTGTGACGCCGTCACCTCGCCGCTTTTAGGGTTCTCGGATGACCTTCTTGACGCCGTCCCTCTTTAGCTCTCCAAAATCCGTTCTGGCTTATCAAGGCTTGACGCCGTCATACTATGAACGTGACGCCGTCCCTCTTTGAATTATAACGTGACGACCTTGATCAGATTAAAGCGTGACGCCGTCAGAATTTCCATGCAATTTCTCTGGCTTATCATGAGTAAATTTCACATCCACCACTTTTGCCAAGCCATGACGCCGTCCAGGGTTAATCCTGACGCCGTCAAAGGTAACTTCCAGCAAGATTTTGAGACTTTGCCGTTTTCTTCACTTTTATGCTCCAAAAACGTCCAAAATGCCTCCTTTTCCAGATTTTTCCTCAAAAGTACCTAAAATGACAAAAGGAACGATTTAGGGCGATATTTGATCAAATAAATACGATTTAGGGCTTAAATGACCCCTTAAAAGCGGTAAACTTTTCGCTTCATCACATACCATGAAGCCTAACGATTTCCTGCTGAAACACGTCCGCCAACTTACTAACACTGTAGTCCACACGAATAGGGAGGAAGTGAGCAGACTTGGTTAGTCGATCAACGACCACCCAAATCGCATCATGCTTCCTACGGGTAGGAGGTAAACCTGTCACAAAATCCATGGAAATTTCCTCCCATTTCCACTTCGGAATCTCCAAAGGCTGAAGCAACCCACTAGCTCTCTGGTGCTCAATCTTGACCTGCTGGCAAGTCAAACACTTAGACACAAACGAAGCCACATCCTGTTTCATGCCACTCCACCAGAAATGTTGCTTAAGGTCCCGGTACATCTTGGTAGAACCAGGATGTATAGTAAAAGGGGAACTATGAGCCTCCGATAGAATAGCTTCCCGAAGCTCCGGATCGTTGGGAACACAAAGACGATCCCCAAACCAAACTACACTGAAATCATCAACTCTAAACTCTGATTGCTTGCCTTCCTCAACATTCTGAACTATAGACCACAGTTCACCATCCTCTTTCTGAGCTTCCTTAACTCGCAAGATAAGATTGGACTCAACCGTAAGGCTAGCCCAATAACCACCATGCCCTCGAACACAAAACTCCACATCAAGAAGCTCTAAATCGTGCAAAACGCGAGGTTCAAACTCCAAACTCGCAATCATACCCGACTTTCTACTAAGAGCATCAGCGACTACATTCGCCTTACCGGGATGATACTGGATGTTAGCATCATAATCTTTCAGAAGCTCTAACCACCGCCTCTGTCTCATATTCAGCTCTTTCTGGGTGAAAATGTATTTAAGACTCTTATGATCAGTGAAAATGTCACAAGTCTCTCCATACAAATAATGGCGCCAAATCTTTAGCGCGAAAACCACAGCTGCTAACTCTAGATCATGCGTCGGATAGTTCACCTCGTAAGGCTTCAGCTGCCTCGAAGCATAGGCGATCACCTTCCCATGCTGCATCAAAACACATCCCAAACCCTTCTTCGATGCATCGCTATATATCTGGAAACCGCCGGAACCCGATGGAAGAGTCAAGATAGGTGCAGACACTAAGCGTTTCTTCAACTCCTCAAAACTACTCTCCCGCTCATCGGTCCAAATAAACTTTTCCCCTTTCTTCATCAACTGTGTCAACGGCAAAGCAAGACGCGAAAAGCCCTCAACAAATCTCCTATAATACCCAGCGAGACCCAGAAAACTTCTCACTTCTGTCACATTTATAGGTCTTGGCCATTTTGTGATAGCCTCAACCTTCGCCGGATCCATAGTGATACCGTCTGCAGAAACGATGTGACCCAAGAAAGCTACTCAATCCAACCAAAACTCGCACTTCGAAAACTTCGCATACAATTTCTGCTGTCGCAAAATCTCCAAAACAATACCAAGGTGTTGCTCATGTTCCTCCTCGGATTTAGAATACACAAGAATATCGTCGATGAAGACAATCACAAACTTATCTAGGAATTCATGGAATATCCGGTTCATTAGGTCCATAAACACAGCAGGAGCATTAGTTAAACCAAAAGGCATAACCAAGAATTCATAGTGACCGTACCGAGTGCGAAAGGCCGTTTTGGGAACATCCTGCTCCCTCACCCTAAGCTGGTGATATCCAGACCTCAGATCGATTTTAGAGAAATGCCTCGCCCCTTGCAACTGATCGAATAAATCATCAATGCGAGGAAGAGGATAGCGGTTACGAATAGTAATGCGGTTAAGCTCCCGATAATCGATACAAAGACGCATGCTCCCGTCCTTCTTCTTTACAAACAACACGGGAGCACCCCAAGGAGATACGCTCGGACGAATAAAACCGTTTTCCAACAGTTCCTGCAATTGTTCCTTTAATTCCTTTAATTCAAACGGTGCCATGCGATAAGGAGCTTTAGATATGGGTTCAGCACCCGGAATCAGATCAATGCTAAACTCGACTTCCCTAACAGGAGGAATGCCAGGAAGTTCATCCGGAAATACATCGGCAAAATCGCGCACAATACGAATACTATCAATGCTAGGAACATCAACAGAGGTATCCTTAATAGAAGCAAGAAAACCAAGACAGCCATGCGAAATCAATGTCCGGGCTTTCATAGCCGAAATAATCTTTACAGATTTCAGAGGTTGGGAACCAGAATAAACATAATCAGGATGGTGAAGATCACCAAAGATCACTTTACGAGCATAACAATCAATGGTCGCCTTATGAGCAGCTAACCAGTCCATGCCCAGAATAATATCAAAATCGACCATATCAATGGGAAGAAGGTTCGCAGAACGAACACGATCATCGAATCAGAGAGGGCAATTAACATACTCAACATCAATAATCACATGAGTTTTCATCGGGGTAGCAATAGATATACGGTTCATTAATTGAGTTGGGGTTAAGTTTATTTTATTTGCAAGTGAAGTGGATATGATAGAATGTGTAGCACCCGTGTCAAATAAAACAAAAACAATACGATCTCCAATATACAGAAAACCCGTAATGGTACCTGAGGTGCTAGCAGCCTGGTCACGTGTCAAAGAATAAACCCGGCCTGAAGTAGGAGCTGCCCTAGCATCGACTTTAGGTTCACCAGCATTCTTCTTAGGACAGTCCTTGACTTTGTGATGAGTAGATCCACACCAGAAACAACCACCAGAAGCTTTATAACAAGGACCTGGATGCATCTTCCCACATGAATCACATGTAGGAGGAGGAGGTAGAGTCTCAACAGACTTCTTCTGACCCGACGATCCCGACTGCTGATACTGCTGAGAATCCCTACGCCGGTTGTTATTACCCTGACCCTGTCGATCACTACCAGACCTACCAGAATCCCGCCGATCCTGGTTCCTGTAATCCTGCTGCCTATGATTATAACCTCGGTCCTGGCGACCCCGCTGATCATGCCCATGGTCCTGTCGACCCCGAACATCCTGCTTTTGGTCCTGCCGACCCCGAGAATCCTGCCTTTGGTCCTGCCGACCTTGGCCCCGAAAATCTACCCGGTTACCATCCCTATCACGCTTATTAGACACCCTGTCCGCATGTAACAACTCGATGTTACGCGCGGCGTCCTGAACTCCAGCCACATCCTCAAACGGAGTGTTAACAATCCGGTCTAACACCCACCTCTTTAAAGCCCATTTGAAATGACGAGCCTGCCGCATAGCATCACCAGTGACCTCTGGCTCAACGAAACTGGCCAGACGCAGAAACCGTTGCATAAACTCTCCTGACGACTCCTGATCACCCTGACGAATCGACCCGTATTCCCTTTCATACCTTTGCTGCTCCGACAATGGAATATACTATCTATAAAACACCTCGATGAAATCCGCCCACGAACAAGTCTCAGCAAAATCATCCCCTTTCGCCTGAACAAGAGCAGCCCACCAATTTTGGGCATCACCTTCAAATTTGAATGTGGCCAACCGAGTTTTAAACTCGTCAGCACATCCCAGAACACGAAACAACTTCTCGATATGTGTGATCCAGTCCTCCGCTTCATGGGGAGTAGCAGCGGACCTGAAAGAGAGAGGCTTAAGTTTGTTGAACCTCTCGATCCACACGTGGATACCAGCTGGGGGAGCAGCGGGTGGAGCAGTGGGTGGAGTAGTGGGTGGAGCATCGCCACCACCACCACCAGAAGAACTTGCCCCATTCCTGATATTATTGGTGACTTCAGTCACCACTCGAGGAATAGCAGCAGCCACAGCAGCGGCTATCATCGCTTCAAAATCGGGGCCATCATCCCCATTAGTGTACTGAGTAAAGCGTGTGTTCACCATCTGAATGATCATGAAAAGAATTAGCAAAAACATAAGGGAAATAAGCACGAAATGGAAGACGAAGCAGAAACCTATGCCTACCCAAAACCTCACCAGTCAAGTCTTAAAACTTAAGGGTCGAATCCTATGGTCCACATGTTTCACAGGCCAAAGCTTTGATACCATAATTGTAACACCCCAACCCGACAAGGGTAGAGATATCACATTATGGCGACAATTCAAAGCATTCATACATATACACAGCGGAAGCCATAAAACATCATAAATAAATAAGCCAAGTCAACATGACTTGAATCCAATACAAAAGTCTCACAAGATAACGAAATAATTCAAAGGAAGATACATAACGAAATGAATCCATAATCAAAATGTCTAAACAACTGGCAAGACTAGGGTAGGACATCATCTAAGGTAAAAGCTTCAACTAACTCTCATCCCAAGCATAAAATCCATCTCCCAGCTAGATACCTGCCGCACACGAAAAAGAAAACGTGCGGCTGAGCTTACAAAGCCCAGTGAACAGATACATAATACAAAGCAAAGATAACGAAACCGAAAAATAATGAGGCACTGGGAGATATCGTAAGGTATAATCAAAGAAAAAGAGTAATAAGGAAATATAGGATAGTTATCTACCACGAGCCCATAAACTCAAAGTCATAGTCTCAACATCATAGTCTCAAAGTCATAAACTCACAATCAGAGGGGATACCTCTCAGGCAACCAGATAATATGAGGGGTGTCCTCATGTATCAAAGGGTGGAGTAGCTAGCTCCCATAAATGTGAAAGGCATGTATTGCACACAGTACCAGTCACCTCAAAGTCAATACTCAAAGTCATAGTTAAATCTACTAAACATACAAATCTAGGATTGCAACCCATACGCCCCCTAACTCAAAGTCATCTCAAAATTATAGTAGCCATGGCAGATAGTCATAAAAGGGACGGTGTGAGAAATCACTCCCCCACACGGGAGTCATGCCAGTGGTGCATCACAGACATGGCCAGGTTACCTTCCTGGCTAGGTAACATAAAATGGCTCGGGTATCAAACTAAGAGTCAGGTCTCAATGTCATATCAAAGTGCATCTCAAGGTCATAACCAGAAGGCATATCTCAAAGTCATATCAAAAGGTTCATGTCAAAAGGTTCATGTCAAAAGGTTCATGTCAAAAGGTTCATGGCAAAAGGTTCATGTCAAAAGGTTCATGGCAAAAGGTTCATGTCAAAAGGTTCATGGCAAAAGGTTTAAATCATAGCTCAACATCAATGCATAGGTGAAAAGACACCCTTACTAAAAAGGGTAGAGTATCCGTACCTTATGACGAAAGCACAAATAGAAACAAGCACAGAAATAGGGGATAGCTCAAAGTCTCTCCTTCTTCACACCTAAAGGAGTAGAAGGGAATTACAATTCATTCTTAATTAATTGTCTTTCCATTTAAAGTAACTTTCCATTTTTAGCAGGTTTCCATAATTAGTAAGTTTCCACTTTTAGCAAGTTTCTATTTTTAGAAAGTTGGAGACATAACTTAGTTAAATCATTATTAATGGAATTTAGGTATCTTTTAACATATTTACACATTTGGTACTTAGGGTTTCACAATTTTCATTTTGTACCCTTATATTCCAAAAGTTACACTTTAAAACTTCCAGTATTCATAGTTACACATTAAACCCTTAATTTATCCATTTTACACAATGATCACTTATTTTATCATATTTTACGAATGTATCCTCAAGTATTCATAATTTACACATTAGGCCCCTCTAGTTATCAATGTTACATATTTAGTCCCTTAAATTACAATTTCAACTTTTAATTATAAACAATTACATATTAAGCCATGAAATTATCAAAATAGCACATAACCCCCTGAATGTATTTTATTATCCAAAACAGCACTAAGTTTCCAGAAATTACATATTTAGTCCCTCCTTTTATTTAATTTGCAATTCGACTCATAATTATTCAATAAATACATTTTAATCCTTTTAAACATAAAAATTACACTAAACCCCCTCAACTTATATTTTATACGAAAAGTACACAGTCCAAAATAAGTTCTAAAAATAACCCTTGAGTTTTAAAAGTTACAAAACTCACCCAAAACATTTTAAACCAAATCGTATAGCACATAAACCCCACGAATTCAAACCTTAACCAATCCAAACCATTTCCAATCATTACACTATCATTAGACATCATTTATAATCACAAAAACAAGCCCTAATTTCCAGATTCCAGATCATATGAATTTACTTTCCTTTTATACGTTTTATATACAAAATCCGATTAACACAAATAAATTCGAAACAATTAGATCTAAGCCATGAAAATTCTTCCCAACATTTTTCCAGATCATATAACATCATAATATACGTAAATAAATTATACTTGGAATTTTTATGAGTCGCATGCTATTTTTCATGATTTACACACGTTTAATAGATTAAATCTTCATAAAACTTATAGATCGAGCATGGTGTGTTATAATCATTTGATTTGGTGTTCTTAATATATATAAAGCATGAGAAAAATACCCAACCAAGATTCGAACATGTAGGATGGGTTGCACGAAAACTTTTGTACGCGTATAGGAGATTCAAACCAAGAATTCACCACGACTTCACAAACGACCTTCAGACCTTGAAATCATTTTTCACAGAGTATATTCGATATAAGGATCATAAGAAAAATGATGAACGAATTTTATAAGGCTCGATCGAATTTATTTCGAATTTACCTCAAAAGCTCATGCGCGACAAGGAAATAAATTCCTAGACTCGAATCCAGCCAAGCACAGCCTCAAATCTATTTTTCGTAGATCAAACATGATATGAGGAGCATGAGAAAATTGAGAAACGAATTTTTAGAGAGTCGAATGAATTTATACGAATGGTTACCTCTTTTTATGATGCGATAGAAGAAAAATGCACTAAGAACGAATCGTGTGATGAACACCTTCACAATAATTTTTTTAGTACTCCTTGGATGATGCTCAAACTCAAAAAAATGCTTTGGGAATTTTAGATTGTCGAATGGAGGCTAAGGAATTGTTTTGTGTGTGTTTTATTCAATCGGCAATTAGGGTTTTCAAGAAAAGGATATGGATTGATTTAAATTATGGAAAACCGAATCAATGGGGGGGGAGATGACTAGGAATTTCAGCAAAATTGATTGGCACATTAAAGTGATTGATTTCTACATTTAAATGCATTTACTTCATTTTTAAACATATATTAATAATAACCAATTTCTATTTGGTGCACCAAGGGCATTATGGTAATTTTTTAACTTGTATAATTGTTAAATGAAGTTGTTAAAATTATTTAGGATCATATCTTGTGCATTGCCAGAAGTTTGGGATTTATTTGATACTTTATAAGCTTTTAAATAATTTTCAAACTTGTAGGGGCATTTTGGTCATTTTACATGCTTTTCAAATTTTAGGTGTTACATTTCATCTTCATTACCTTCCTTTGCTTCATCAGAAGAAGGTTCACTATTCTTTGAACATGAATCCACACTGTTCCATATTGGCATCAGCAAATGATCTTGATCTTTCTCCTTTCCCAAGCCTGCTTCATTTGTTGCATCATCAGCTTCTGAACCTGCAAAATCATTAGAAAAGGTTCCTACAACAACTGGCACATAATTCATTGATTGGGTTAGAGTATCAAGGTCAAATAGCCATTTTGGACCTTCACCTGCAACATTAGATTTATTTTCTAGAAATGAACATGCAGGTTCTCCTCTACTTTCCTTGTTCTTGTGTTGTATACTCTAAAGGCTTTGCTATTTAGTGAGTACCCAACCAAGAATCCTTCATCTGATTTACCATCAAATTTTCCTAGATGGTCTAAGGTATTTAGAATAGTTACATGACAACCAAAAGGTCTTAGAAATCCTAATGCTGGAGTTCTACCCCTAAAAAGCTCATATGGTGTCTTGTTGTGAGGTTTAACTACCAAAACCCTGTTCCGCACATAACAAACAGTATTAACTACTTCAGCCCAAAAAGTGATGGGCAACTTTGAGTCAGCTAACATGGTTCTAGCAGCTTCTATTAGTGTTCTATTTCTCCTTTCAGCAAATCCATTCTGATGAGGAGCCCTAGCAGCACTAAACTCTCTTCTAATAAAACTCATCCATAACTCTATTTTTTAACTCTGTCCCATTGTCACACCTAATGACTTTAACTTTCTTATCCATTAAGTTTTCTATCTCGGTTATAAATGTCTTAATAATGCTAGGTGTCTCATCCTTAGAACCTAAAAAGAAAACTCATGTGAATCTACTATAGTCATCAGTAACCACAAGACAGTACCTTTTATGCATACTACTACTCACAGAAGTTGGTCCAAATAAATCAATATTTAACATAAACAAAGGTTGATTAATAGAGTTAAGGGACTTGGGCTTACAAGAAGCCTTGTGTTGTTTACCTTTGAGACAGGCAACACAAATCTGGTCATTTTCAAATCTTTTCTGAGGCAAGCCTCTTACCAAACCATCCTTAACAATTTTATTAACAGTTTTAAAGTTTATGTGACCAAGTCTTCTATGCCATAACACAGACTCATCCAATGTGGCTTTTGCAACAAGACAAGTAAGGGCATCTTTAGGAACAATCTTCTTCATATCAACACTGTACATGTTGCCCTTTCTTGGAATTTTAAGTAGAACCTGACTTTCATCAGGAAGCTTAAAGTCTGGGGATAGCATAAGACATTCAGTGTCAGTAAAAAGAACCTTGTTCTTTTTGTCACACATTTGTGAGACACTAAACAGGTTATACTTAATCTCTTACACAAAGTACACATCCTCAAAGTCTAATTTACCGGTTTTCAAGGTGCCTTTACCAATAATTCTTCCTCCTATTCCTCCCCCAAAGGTAACATATCCTCCCTCCATTGGTTGATAGTCTGAAAGATAGGATATGTTGCCTGTCATGTGCCTGGAACATCCACTGTCTGCATAACCATGATCTTCATCATCTTCATGTGAATGTCCCTGCACATGAATAAAGGAAATTAGTTTCCTTGGGGTACCCAAGCCATCACTGACATGGGTTTGCCCCGTGCATCAATATAGTCAAACCTTTTCAATACTATTGATGCACCATTGGGTTTGATTGGTCTCCATACCCAACTTGCTGAGGCCTTAACAGCATTAACCCTCTTATCCCTGGCAGTGTTTACAGAGTTACCAGTACTAACTGCTTGGCTAGCAGTACTAACTGCTGGCTTTGCAGTTTTAGCCTTTGGTTTCCAAAATTGTTCTTGAACCACTGCTTTATTATGAAAAGGCCTTTTAACAGTTTGTTGTGCATGTTTGAAAGTTGGTTTAGCACTTGAAACTGCTGGTCTAGGGTAAATAGATTTGAAAGGTCTAGCAGTACTAACTGCTGGTTAGGCAGTACTAATTGGTTTGTAGCCAGACTTCAATAAAAGTGCCCTGGGTGTCATTCTATTAGCATTGGGGCGAATTTGAGACCAATTTGAGTTCATCCTATGACATAAGTTCTCAGTTACCCTGTTGTTCCCAGTAACCATCTTTATCCCCTGATGGTTAGGACAAAAAGCCTATAGGTGGTCAAAACTACCACAAGTAAAACAAGCCTTTTTGTACAACACAAAGTCACTTCCTACCTGATGTGACTTGAAGTCATTCCAGTTCCTCTGGTTACCTCTTGGCTTGTCTGTGGACCTATACATCTCACAGTACCTAATTGTTTTCCTAACTGGTTTGACATTTGATTTTGGCTTAATAGTTTCATTATTAACTACCTTAGGAACATTTGTTCCTTCTACCTTTGCCACATCAGGTTTAGTTTCAACCTGATCTTCATCATCATCAGATGTCCAATCCTTAATAATTGGAGCATCTGAACTCCTATCAGTTGACACCTTATCCTCAGCAAGAGAGGTGTCACTTGCACTATCAAAATGCTCATTGGTTTCTACAGGTTTATCAGCAATTATGTTTTCTTTAGGCTTACAACCATACTCTAACTTAGGTTGTTGAAACTCAGGTAAACCTGTATGCTCTAGGTCAATTCCTGGGGGTGCAGGAATTCCTCTGTGAGGAGGTGGACATGTTTTATACCCCAACCCAGACTTAGCCTTATTAACTATTTGACACTCTATGATTTTGTTCACACCTTTTGATACATATTCCAAAGTGTCTACAGTTAACTGGATATTATCTTTTGCCTTAGTGATTCTATCTAATTCAGATTTTAGCAAGTTAATCTCATCATTCTTAAGTGATAAATCTCTCTTAAGAACAGATATATCCTCAGCAAAAGCAGACTCATTGTTCTTATAATGCACTATTTGTTCTTCTAGGACTGCTAAACCTCTCTTATGATTAGACAAATTGTAATTAGTTTTGTTTAATTCAATCTTCTGCTCATCATAGTGTTTCTTTAAGGTTTCATACTCTTTTAGAGCAGTGCATGTTTTAGAACAACTTTTAGCAGATTGTACCTCAGAGTCAGAGAAGGCCATAAGTGTCATCTCAGTAGGTGCTTCCTCATCATATGCCATGAAACTCCAATCAAAGCCTAGTCCATCAATAGCCACCATATCCTTTGAGTTTGGCTCAGCTTCTTCCACAGCCTTGGGCTTGCTTCCATAACCCTTGCTCCTGCTATCCTGTTGCCTAGGTCTCCTGCATTCCCTTGAAAAGTTCCCCAAATTGTGACAGTTGTAGCATTCTACCTTGGACTTGTCAAAAGCAGAAGTATCATTACTACTGATGGTGATCTTCTTGCCAGTTCTTTGGTAGAATTTCTTAGCCCTCATGGTAAGAAGTAAAATCTGCCACTTGAGATCCATCTCCTCCAAATCATCATCATTTATTTCCTGGAGATCTTCATGTATCAGCATTGACCCATCATTCTGGCTTGTCAGGAAGGCACAATAGGTAGTATCATTCAGGATACCAGTAGTACTGCTTGATTAGCCAGCAGTACTAATACTAGGGTTAGCAGTACTAACTCCTGCAACAATCTTCACTTCATCTGGACTTGAATTACTGGGAGATGACACAAAAGCCATGTTCCCAGTGCTTGAGCTAGTCCCTCCAGCCTTCTTCACATCCTGCTCAACAATCTTGAAGTTGCTATATAAGTCATTGAGGCTCATAGTATCAATGTCTGGCTTGTTCTTCCAGACCACCACATGCATAGCCCACTCTGGAGGTAAGCTCCTCAAGAACTTAGAGTTCAGATCTTCCTGAGGTATGTCAACACCAAGAACAGCAAGTTGACTAACAATCTTTTGTAGCCTATTAAATATGTGATCCAAAGACTCATTACTGGTTGCAGTAAAGTTTTCAAAGTTCTGCTTTAACAGAGTCTTCTGGGTCTTCTTGGTGGCTCCATTCCCACCATACCTAGCAGTGATTGCCTCAAAAAAGGACTTTGCATCCTTGTATTTGCTAAAGTTCAGGAGCTGATCATTGGGAATGGTCATCATTAGCAAGCTCCTAGCCTTGACATCGTTTTTCTTTTGTAGCCTCTCTTCTGTAGTCACTGGAGAGGTTTGCACAACAATCACTTCTTTACCATCAACTGTTGTTGTAGATGTTGAAGGTTTGAAAGAGTTTCCATCTTCAATGATCTCCCAGAGTGCATAGTCCTGCACTTGGAAGTACTCTTCTATTCGAAGCCTCCACATATCAAATTCGTTTTGCTTTAGCATTGGCAATTTAGCAGCCATGTTTGTTTGTGTAGTCTCCATGTCCATTACTTTCTCTTCTAAATTAATAGTATCAACCTGGCTCTGATACTACTTGAGAGGATTATAAAACACTTAGGATGTTACTCCCTTATGATGTGTTTGTGATACTTTGAGGTTATGTAGTCAAGTATGCGGAATCTACTCAACCACACTTAAAAGAATTTGTTTGTTTAATGGAACAGTAATGCTTTGTATGAACAACGAACACAGAAAGTTTAACTTCAAATGATTCAATATTATTAAACAATAATATGAGTGATCTTGATATCACTAGGGTTACAAAGACCTTGAATCTTAACAATGTATTTGACTGATGTACATAACATATAACCTAGGACCTCCTTTTATAGACTTAAGGAGTCCTTTACAACATAAGTATTCTACCATATAATTCTAACTAATTGTGATATACAAAAGATCTATTCCATACTTATCCTCTACAATATCGTCTAAAGCAGTTATCCATGCAGCAGTACCTTCATTACAACTAGCAGTACTAACTTGACAATTTGTACTGTTAGTTGTTTCCTCAATAGTCTTCAGTTATACACTAACAGTTTGTACTGTTAGTGCAATTCTTCCAGCAGTACTAAGTCCTGATCATTTAATTCCCAACAGTAAGCGATTAAGTATCAATTCTCATATAAAATAATATAAAACAAGCGATAAACATAGGATAAATGATGTCAATAAAATGTAGTTATTTGATATCATCAAATATCCCCCCACTTGAACCTTACTTGTCCTCAAGTAAACCTTAGATTTAAACTTATGAAAATGTATCCTAAATACAGTTTAGCATTTATTTTTATAGTTTTAAGCACTCATTCATTTTAATCATAATTGAACAAGCAAACACCTCACGAAGTAGGAAAATAAAATCACTCAACTAATCTATGTGGTAATATTTAAGTAATTCGCTCAATTGCTCGGTCGTGACGAATATTCTATCATAAGCTTGGCAAGCATACATCTCTACCACTAAAGCAAAGGAGTAACAAGTCTAAAGCGGTAAATAGGGTATGATAAGGCTTAAGGGTTAAACCTAGCTTTGTTCAAACATCTCCTACACAAACTTAGTAGATCACTGGCGCGAGCCCTCGATTCCTCAAACAACGGATGGTCACTAGTGTGTTCCTTGGTTCGCTAGCGCGTTATTTTCATAACAGATGGTCACCAAGATACACTCTAGATCGCTGGCGCATCATTCGATTGGTCTAAAACTCGGATGGTCACTACCTTATTCATGCATTTGACACTCTCACTAAGCTATTACTATATCCGGATGCTAGAAAGCTAACAACTAATATAGTAACTTGGTAAAGGGTATGGATAACGTTAGGAAATACATAAATTGGTGTAAAATAAAAATAAACAAACAGGTAAATTAAGTCCTAACAAGTGTGGTTAATTACTTCCCAACCATCCCATGAATAAAACACAAATCATATACTAACTCACGCTTTAACACGGAAACTCACGCTTTAGTAGGTAGACATGAATTAAACTCAATAATATCTCATTCATAGAATAAACCTTAGTTGGCATTCCCATAACGGCCAAGTCCCTTTCAATCCGTAAATATAATACAACAAGTAGTAGCGATATCTCTACTAGCACATAACTATACATTGTTGGTCTATCAAACTTACCAACATCTTCTTTCTTTTTCTTTCCTATTTTTTTGATTTTTTTTTTAAACATCAAATACTAGATGGTGTAAAATTTCACCACATCACTATCACAATAAATCTGGATAATTTTTCTCCATACTTTTCATAACTTCAGACATACAAGTAATAGTGAAAGTAGTAAACACACGAATATTAAAAATACAATATCTACTTTTACTCCATTGCATTGTGCAATTCGTGACCTAACCAAAGATAATAATTACGCACACGAACACAAGAAAACACGGGGAATATACACTTTTACCAAAAGCAACTAACCATAGACTTAAATCTACAGGGTAGGCTAAGGTGTAAGGGTGTAACGAAACAATTTATATTGGTGTAAGAAATGAAATGAATGGCTCTGAGGGTTTTTCTAGGGGTATCTTACTCTAAAAATTAGAGTAAAAAAAGGGTTTATATGGGGGTTAACTAACCAGTGTAGTTAGTTAATAACACATAACATATAAAGGCTTTTTTAGTGTAATCCTATAAATTTACCAATTTAGACAAGTCACTCCAATTATATCGATAATACTCATTATGGTGGTCTCGAATAGTATGCAAGCCAAGTTCTAAAGTTTACTACGAGTCACCGGTACACTCATATTTTTATGGAATTTGGATAAAATATTGGGAAACGGATAAGGCTAAATTCTCACAATATGGAAATAAGGGTTATGTGTGCGGTCATGCAACTTAGATTTAACAAAAACATGCAAGAAAAATTTTAAATTTAAGCATATTAAGCATATATTAACGCATATTTTTGAAAAATAAGGACAAGTGACGTTCTAATTCTCCATCCCCCCACTTAAGATAAACAACGTCCTCGTTGTTTAAAATTGAAATTAAAAACAGGAAATAGAAAGAATTAGAACGGAAAATTCCCCTAAGATTTGCTCGGTATGATCCTCCATTATGCGTTTGTGAGCAACTTTTTATTTTCTGTGTGTGTAATGACGTCTGAATGCCTACATGGCTACAACACACAGAAAATACAGCTAGTGCATATCTTGTTAATCGATGGTTAGTAGAAAATAAACCTAAAAATTAAAAATTAAAAACTGGAAATTTCATCAGGTCAGTCGATACGCCGCATCCATGGGAAGGGATGCACCGTATCGAGCCTGAAATAAAATACGAAATAAAATGATAAAAGGATAAGATACGCCGTATCTATTTTACTAGATACGCCGTATCGTATTACCAAACAGATTGAAAAAGTCTATGCATCAGACATGTCACTTTTTCCCGGCTCATCGCACGTCTATTCTTCAAACAGATGCTGAACTTAATGTCAATCATGTCATAAATAATCATATTCGAGATACAGATTGAACTAATCAAAAGGTCATGTATTATTAAATAATCATTCATACGTGGGATCCAAGATTATTATTAAAATAATAATACACGTAAATACAAACAAAATAGAAACATCTACAAAATAAATCGAATAAGCATGAAGATTAAGAAGCCAGCATTTTCCCAGTTCATGGTTATAGTCAAAATTTCCTCATACTTACCTGGGTGTCAATTTGACTAGGCGCCACACCTGTATATACTAGTAGATAACCATATTGAAGAACAACTTATTATATTAATGGTTCCTGGGGGGGGGGCTTATCCACTTTAGTGGGCATAGTATGTGTTGATCCCAGTTGAACACTTGATCGAATTCCTTAGCTTGTATAAGGTTTAGCTATGCTAGATAAATCTAACACAACTAGAATAGAAACTGTGTTTGAGTATACCAAATACTATGCGGAATCTAGTCTTGGATATTAAAAAGAACTTTCAATGTAATAGTAAACACAAAGATCACAATTTAACAAACAAACAAGCCTCAATATTATTAATGAATAATACGAATACTCAACATTATTAGGGTTACACAACCTAAAAGCTAATCAACTTTCTATGTGTTTCACGTATCCAACTCTATGCCCTAGGACCTCGTTTTATGCACAAAGAGTCCTAGTCAGCTTACAATACAAAGGAAAGTATATCAAATCGTTTCTATACTTATCTAATACATAACTTAAAGCACACGACTTACTATACATATATAAATGCCTAACAGTCTTAACTTTGACTGAGCAGTACTAACTTTAACTCTAGCAGCATTAACTCCATCAGCAGTTGTAACTCTGAACTAACAGCAGTAACTTTGTTCTGGCAGTAGTAACTACTTAGTGTATTTTCCTTGAAGTTCTTGAGGAGTTGTAACTTTCTAAGAGCAGTAGTAAGTAACACTAGCAGTCTTAACTTTTACATTGGCAGCAGTAAACACTTAACTTATTTTCATGAGTAGTCTTTAAACCTTAGAGCAGCACTAATACAAACAAAATTAAGTAAGCTTTTAATCCCAACAATCCTCCCCTAAACTTGATATTTTCTCTCCAAAATCATCAAGTTTCTTCAATCAAAGCTTCATAGGAGGATGCTTCCAAACACTTCACTTATTCATTTTCTGTTGTACAACAAACAAAATAAGCTCCAAAGACATCTGACTGTCATATTCAGCTTCCAGCTTATTCTCCAACATTTTATGAAGTGTAGACTAGGAAAGGGGATACTTTTTCTCCACCAACATGTATATCACTGAAGATTGCAACATCAATTAATGAACTCCACAAGAATCATAAAGCTTCCAGTGTAGTACTTTATACCCATGATGATTCTTCCATACTGCATCTTCCACATGAGGTTCAAACATTGTCTTCAGATCTTCCCACAAGGCATAATCATAATTAAAAGCTGGCACCTTTAATGGCTTTGATGTCCCATACTTAACTTTAACAAGTTCCCACAGAGTTTCTAAGTCTTCTCTGTCAAAAATTTTAAGCATTTGATTGAACCTATTAAACACTTGTTCTTTTCCATCAGCCCTGATTATCACCCAGTGTATCTTCTTGTCTTTAAGTAAATTTTCCAACCAACAATGCCTGAAGGCTTAGTAGCCAAAGGTACAACATCTATAGTGTAATACCCAAATTTAGAAAGCATGTAAATGACCAAATTACCCCTGAAACCATAAAACCTAAATAAATAACTTATAAAAATTCCGAAACAATTCCAAACTTCTGAAACAAACGAGTACATATCAAGTAAATTTATTTCTGGGACAACATTACATTATTTTTGAATGTCCAAAAATCATAAAGTCACATATACACATATATATGGGCCGAAAATAAATTAAATAAATCTAATTATATTTTGTAAAATCATTTTATTTAAGATAAATACAAAATAATTTAAGGAATTATACAAGAAATCAAAGTGTGATATTGTGATAATATTTGGGCTGAAAATCTGGATATATCCCCCCTCCTAGTCGGTTTTGATAAGTATAACACAAACCATATTATTTTCTAAAAACCCTAATTGCTGAAACCCTAATATCGACACACACAAAAATCGACCAAGCCTCCATTCGATCTTCTGGACCTGAGCAAGCATTTTTATGGAGTTCATCAAGGTGTAAGGGAGCTATGAAAAATAAGAGTTGGAGTATTGAAGCCTTCGTTCGATCGTGGTGCATTTTGTTTGTTCGACTTGTTGCATACGATAGGTATAAATCCACACGACTAATTCTTGTGTTCTAATATTAATCTAGCATTTTTCTAATGATCTTTATTTCGAATATAACTCAGTAAAAATATTAAACATGAATCATGCAAGCTTAATCATGCGTACGAAAATTAAAAGAGATAAAACACACGTAATTTCCAAATATTGTCATACGATTTTTCTGGAGTGTAACTATAATTTTTACATGTTCTATACTGATAATATAAACCTATAAAAAATAACCATGTGATTTGTAGAAGCTCAGAATAATTGATCTTGATTTATGTCTGGATCGGATTTAAAAGAAAAAAAAAAGAAAATTAGGAAGAAAACCCTAGAACGATTAGGGTTAGGGTTTATGTGATTAGATCTAATGTAATTAATGCTAGTAATGAAGGAATAATGATGGCATAATGATTGGATAGAAGTAGGGTTTGGTTTTACAAATTAAAAAGTCTATACGATTGGTTCTTAAAACTATAAGGGTTTGTTTTGCCAACTTTGAAACTTCTGGGATATTTTTGTAATGTCATATAAGTCATTAGGAATGTGGGAAAAATATAACTTGAGGGTCCTAAGTGTAAATGTTGCAAGAAAATGAATTAATTATATTTATAAGGGTCGATTTGTAATTAATTAAAGTAGAGGGACTAAAGTTGTAAATTCTGGAAACTTGAAGTTATTTTATGAAAATAATTTCATAAAGAGTATAATGTGTAATTTTGAGTATTTATGGGCTTGGTATGTAATTATAGATAAATTATGATTTAAATTGTAAATTTTGTAAAGTTAAGGAACCAATTGTGTAATTACTAAATTCTGAGGGTCTAATTCGTACTTCATATAATTCTGAGGTGATGTTCTGTAAATTTGTAAAATAAAGTACTTGTTTGGTAAATATAAGTATCATAGGGATTAAAACATGAATTATGTAAATGTAGGGTTTGTTTTGTAAATTATATAACTAAAGGGTATAAACTGTAAACTGGGAAACTAAAGGGATTAAAATGTCATTCTGAATAATATGAGTATTTAAATCAGTAACTTAAAGTATTTTCATTTTAAACCTTTGAATCCAATGAATTAACAATTATAACCCTAAATTATGTATACTTGTCATAATTAACCCTAAACTTTTGTAATTGATAAAATATACCTTAATCTCATAATAAGGTTTGATTAATGACTTAACCTAATATGTTATATTATAAACTTGATAATTCGGTAAACCTGCTAAATAAGGAAAGTTACTTAAAAGGGAAAGATAACTAAAAATCACTTGTCATTCTGTCTTCTACTCCCTTAGGTTCGAGGAATGAGTAATTTAATTCTTGTCATTTGCTATCCTTGTGTTCTGCTAATAAGGTACAGATATTCTGCCCTTTGTCAGTAAGGGTTTTCATTCACTTTTCTTTCAGCTTTTCATTTTCCTTATTAGGATTTCCTATACCATTGCTATGTTCCCCTACACTTTGGTTCGTTTGTTTGATTCATTTTGACCTTGATGTACGATATGACCCTTTTTGCTTTGAGTCTCAATAATGATCCATTTGATATTCATTCGTTACCTTGTTATATATTAGTATTCGAATCACATTCGAAGGTTCATTTGATTTTGATAAATAAATGTGAAAACCTTTTTAATTATGACCTGAAAATGTTTTGAGAAAAATCAGTTATTTTAAAAGAATGATTATGGGTGGTGATATGATACTATTTTTATATGACAATTGTTAACCTTTGTGGGTACTAGTTTAAAGAATATTTTTATGAAAAACCGTTTTGCTAGATTATTTTATGAAAACTATTCGGAAATATCATTTATTTGAAAACCATGATTAAAGAAATGTTTTAAATGAACTTTTGACAGGAACCTCTAAAATGAACTTTTGCTACGAACTTTAATTATGAACCTGTGAAATTCTTTTCTAAACCATTTGATATAGTCCTTATAATCTGAACTTAACTTTGAGATAAAACTTAATTTGATAAACTCTGATTTGAACCTTTGATAGTTATTCTGGACTGTTTGACATGAACCTTTTGCCATGTACCCTTAAGATATGACTTTTGATTATTTTGTTAGTACATTTGACCTTGACCTACAGTTTGATATTACGAGCCAATCACTAGGCATGAGGGTTTCATGTCCATGTCATTGACGCACCTCTGACATGACTCTAGGGCAGGAGAGTGATGACCTGTTCCGTCCCTTATTTATTATCTGGTATGGCCATTATGATTATGATTATTGATTGTCTGAGGGGGCGTATGGGTGCATCCTAGATTTGACCTGTTATCTGTATATGTTATTTGTTTATTGTTATATTTATTTGGTGACTGATGGTGTGTGCGATACACGTCTTTCACATATCTAGGAGCTAGCTACTCTATTTGGTTATATTTGAGATGATGTGATTTGGTTTATTTCTGGGCTCGTGGTGGATTGCTGATCCTTTTATGTCTTTTTATTTCCTTTCTTTTCATTCCATCATTATTATATTCTTTGTCTATACCTTATCATATTCCATTTGCACTATACCATGTATGCTCGTTTTCTTTTGCTTTCGTTTCCGTATATTATATATCTGTTCACTGAGCTTTTTAAGCTCAGCCGCGTTTCTTTTTCCCGCGGCAGGTTTAGTTGGAAGCTGGGTATGAGTGAAGAGACTTTTGGACTTAGAAGACCTTGATAGTTATTTTGAAGTAGAGACTTGTAGAAGGATTTGCATTTGCAGACTTAGTATTTAGCTTTTGTTTCCTTTGTAACCTTGTAAATTTCAGAATTTTATTGTAACCCATGAGAACCTTTGTATTATTGTTGATGTATGCTTTGTTTGATCTGATATGAAACCATTATTATGACATCTTTACCCTTATCGGGATGGGGTGTTACAATTTATGGTATCAGAGAGACAGGCTGCGATTCGTAATACATTTACCCTTGACCAGTGTAAGTTAGGACCACTAAGTTTTCCCTGTAGGCGCTCGTATGACAACCTTTGGAAAATTGCTTTAAGATTTTCCCCATAGGAACGTAAGTTTTGACCGGTGAGGATTTGGGTAGACATTAGGATTCTGTTTTGTCTTTCCATTCGTGCTTATTCTGCATATTTCGTTAATCATTTTCAAAATAGTTCAGACGCATGGCACCTCCAGCACGCACCAAGTATCGTTGGGCAACTGTTTTCGCTACTGGCCGAAAAAGGATTGGTAAGTTGAGAAGGACTCACAGGAGGATTTCGATCCCTGCTAGTATGTGGCCATGCCGGATTGAAGAAAGGATGACCGTGGTAAATATAAGTGGAAAAGAGATACATCTGCACGAGACGGAGGTAACCGATGGAAACGGCTTCGTGACTAGGTACCCGGGAAGGTGTCCCAAGTTCATAGAAGAAGGAGGAGTAGTGCGGGCTGAGCCTCACAATTTGTATGGATTTGTGGACGACATAGGAGATGAAGGAAGGAACTCTGAGGATGGTTTTGCGAGACGACCACTGCCACAGCCTGAGGGGAACCGAAACGGATGGCTTAGTGAAGAAGATGAAGTGGAATCGGACTTGGAGTCCACCGCGAGTAACGCGATCTAGGCATCGAGATAGAGCTCGAGCCATGTGTGTTATTATTGTTTAGAATTTTGTCTTAGGTTTCTTTTGGCATTAATATTGTACTGATTTCGTTGGATTATGTGTTTTCCCGAGTATTTAATAATAAGGCTTGAGCAATTTATGGAAAAATTCATGTGTGATATGTGTGTATCATGACTCTCAACCTGTTAGGTCTGTCAAGCTTATCTCGGCTATGAAAGCCAGAACTTTGATTTCCCATGGTTGCCTTGGTTTTCTGGCATCCATTAAGATACCCCTTTAGAAATCCCTAGTATTGAAGTCGTTCTAGAATCCATTCCATGCACCAATGAATGAACCTTATCTTGAGAGTTATTGGGCAACCTGAGTTTTCTGAACATAAATTCCTGATTGGACCACCAAACTTTCCACCAGAGCGTGAAGTAGGATTTGATAGAGATTGTCTAGTCACCAAGCGAAGATGTCTTTCAGATATGTCCGGGATCATATAAACTGATTTAAGGAACCGGGAAGAGCAGCAACCGAAGACCAGGAAGTGAGTTTACCTAAGTGTATATTCTGGGCGTGTTTTAGTTTCGTTCGCGATAAAGAAGGATGGTGACTGGAGATAGCTGAACCGTATTACTATTAGGAGCCAATATTCATCCTCCCTGAAACGACTACGTGTTTGTTTAATTTCAGAGTGCGAAGTTTCCTTCTGATGAATTAATTTTAGAATCGCCTTCTGTGTTCGTAAATGACTGCTATGACAATCAAGGACGCTAATAGTATTAGCTAAAGCCCTGACTGTTTTGTAAATTTGATAAATAACGTTTTCTCATGAGTACTTGGACAAATGGTCATTGTATGACTTAATAGTACATTCGGAGACGAGGACGAGCATGAAAATCATCTTTGCACCTTGTTAGTCATTTGTGCATACTGAGAGATTGATATTTGTTGAGACAACGATGTTCTTAATTTAGGATACTTCCTAAAATCCCGCGAGCTTTGAAAGCTATCACCATGTGGTCAAAGCCAACAATAGAATGGAGAACTGAAATCCTTTAAACTCTGCCGAAAAATTCTGGAAGATGTTTGCAACTGACGATACCATGGAGAAAATTCGTGAACTGATAGAAACAGCTTAGTTGAGAATGGAGTTCGGAAAAGCTAAAAATTAGAAATTGCTGCCATACCTTCAGGTGGAACAATCTTTGGGATAAATCAGAAAGAGACTCAGTTATATTCACTTACCGCACAGGAAGTTTCAGATGCATCAAAGACAACTAAAGACATATCAGAAAAATGATTTCATTGCCTGACCTGGAGTTGACAACAATGGCGGCTACTCTGAAGAGTAAAGACATTCCTTACAAGGTTGAAGTGTTGGCGAAGCAGAAGAAGAAATTTAGTCAAGATGGCAAACCTGGAGCTGATGAAGACATGCAGTATAATTTTCCTATTCATCTTGGTTGTACTAACATGAATTGAGAGCGGAAGCAGACTGGATGATGAAGAGATTCAAAGATCGTGCCAGAAATCCACATTACCCCATCACATTCCAAGAAGAACTGCAGGAGGCTCGACGAACCAGACACAAGTTCCCGATTTTGGTTTCACTTTCCGATTGATGGACAGACGAAGACAGATTAACCGGACTTGAGGAGATTGGATGTGTTGAATGGACGGAGTTTAGAAACAGACCTTTATGGTTGGAAGAATTGATTATGTGAACGCCGAAGTTATTGACGAATAACTTCCATTTCCATTGACCCTCTTAAGTTTCGTTATATAGTAATAAGATCCTTTACTGATTTAAGTTCCCTAGAAGCATTTCTGTTCATATTCATTTTAGTATGTCGGTGACGGCTTTGTTTTGAGAGATTTTGGCGAATTGTGGAAGATATGATGCTTGTGACGGCGTACTCTACTTTTGCTAGGAAACCTGGAATTCCGATACTCTTGCGAATAGTTTGTTTTCCCTCCTGGCTATGACAATTGATCTTGTTGACCTTTGAGACTATAGAAGTACTAGGTGAATTAAGATAGGTGGTTTTGATTTCGACTTGAGATAAAGTATGACCATCGTAAGGGCATATTTATATGATGCCAGTATTATGACGTCTGGCCAACGTGATAATACTTACATCATATAACGTGCACTTGTTGTGGGCATAGGATATCTTGGGGAGTATCTAAGAAGTTTAGAATTTGAATCTCCGTTGGATTATCCGTGATTGGTGAGACGTTAGGTTCATCCTACCTATGCGTATACTCTACCTTCGTTCGTTAAATATCTGGATGAGTTTGGACTCTCGTTTTCATTCTGTTGACCTCAGTTATAAGTCTTGAATTCTTGTAAAACTCTTTGCTGTCGATACAATTAAATTGATCTGAAATCTTGTTCATATCTCATAAGAGATCCTGAAGATTCACCTATCATCCATTTTATGTTGCATGGACCTTTTGAATCAAATCAAATTATTTGTCTCCTTCTGAGGAATTTGAAACCACCTCGTTGTGATTTGAGTCATGAGAAATAAAGTTATTCCGTTCGTAAAGATTCTTTGGAGGAATCACCCATAGCGTGAGGCTACTTGGTAAACCGAGAATCGATACGAGCTAGTTATCTACATTTCGTATTTGGATCCGGTACGTCTTTGTTTGTTTTCCGTCCTACTTCATTCCCGTTCGCGGTCCGTTATGCTTTCCGTTTCGTTTCACTTCAATTTTCGAGGACGAAATTTTTTTTTAGAGGGGAAGAAGTTGTAATACCCGAAATTTAGAAAGCATGTAAATGACCAAATTACCCCTGAAACCATAAAACCTAAATAAATAACTTATAAAATTCCGAAACAATTCCAAACTTCTGAAAAACGAGCTACATATCAAGTAAATTTATTTCTGGGACAACATTACATTATTTTTGAATGTCCAAAAATCATAAAGTCACATATACACATATATATGGGCCGAAAATAAATTAAATAAATCTAATTATATTTTGTAAAATCATTTTATTTAAGATAAATACAAACTAATTTAAGGAATTATACAAGAAATCAAAGTGTGATATTGTGATAATATTTGGGCCAAAAATCTGGATATATCATCCCTCCTAGTCGGTTTTGATAAGTATAACACAAACCATATTATTTTCTAAAAACCCTAATTGCCGAAACCCTAATATCGACACACACAAAAATTGACCAAGCCTCCATTCGATCTTCTGGACCTGAGCAAGCATTTTTCTGGAGTTCATCAAGGTGTAAGGGAGATACGAAAAATAAGAGTTGGAGTATTGAAGCCTTCGTTCGATCGTGGTGCGTTTGTTTGTTCGACTTGTTGCATACGATAGGTATAAATCCACACGACTAATTCTTACGTTCTAATATTAATCTAGCATTTTTCTAATGATCTTTATGTCGAATATAACTCAGTAAAAATGTTAAACATGAATCATGCAAGCTTAATCATGCGTACGAAGATTAAAAGAGATAAAACACACGTAATTTCCAAATATTGTCATACGATTTTTCTGGAGTGTAACTATAATTTTTACATGTTCTATACTGATAATATAAACCTAGAAAAATAACCATGTGATTTGTAGAAGCTCAGAATAATTGATCTTGATTTATGTTTGGATCGGATTTAAAAGAAAAATAAAGAAAATTAGGAAGAAAACCCTAGAACGATTAGGGTTAGGGTTTATGTGATTAGATCTGATGTAATTAATGCTAGTAATGAAGGAATAATGATGGCATAATGATTGGATAGAAGTAGGGTTTGGTTTTACAAATTAAAAAGTCTATACGATTGGTTCTTAAAACTATAAGGGTTTGTTTTGCCAACTTTGAAACTTCTGGGATATTTTTGTAATGTCATATAAGTCAGTAGGAATGTGGGAAAAATATAACTTGAGGGTCCTAAGTGTAAATGTTGCAAGAAAATGAATTAATTATATTTATAAGGGTCGATTTGTAATTAATTAAAGTAGAGGGACTAAAGGTGTAAATTCTGGAAACTTGAAGTTATTTTGTGTAAATAATGTCATAAATAGTATAATGTGTAATTTTGAGTATTTATGGGCTTGGTATGTAATTATAGATAAATTATGATTTAAATTGTAAATTTTGTAAAGTTAAGGGACCAATTGTGTAATTACTAAATTCTGAGGGTCTAATTCGTACTTCATATAATTCTGAGGTGATGTTCTGTAAATTTGTAAAATAAAGTACTTGTTTGGTAAATATAAGTATCATAGGGATTAAAACATGAATTATGTAAATGTAGGGTTTGTTTTGTAAATTATATAACTAAAGGGTATAAACTGTAAACTGGGAAACTAAAGGGATTAAAATGTCATTCTGAATAATATGAGTATTTAAATCAGTAACTTAAAGTATTTTCATTTTAAACCTTTGAATCTAATGAATTTACAATTATAACCCTAAACTATGTATACTTGTCATAATTAACCCTAAACTTTTGTAACTGATAAAATATACCTTAATCCCATAATAAGGTTTGATTAATGACTTAACTTAATATGTGATATTATAAACTTGATAATTCGGTAAACCTGCTAAATAAGGAAAGTTACTTAAAAGGGAAAGATAACTAAAAATCACTTGTCATTCTGTCTTCTACTCCGTTAGGTTCGAGGAAGGAGTAACTTGATTCTTGTCATTTGCTATCCTTGTGTTCTGCTAATAAGGTACAGATATTCTGCCCTTTGTCAGTAAGGGTTTTCATTCCCTTTTCTTTCAGCTTTTCATTTTCCTTATTAGGATTTCCTATACCATTGCTATGTTCCCCTACACTTTGGTTCGTTTGTTTGATTCATTTTGACCTTGATGTTCGATATGACCCTTTTTGCTTTGAGTCTCTATAATGATCCATTTGATATTCGTTCGTTACCTTGTTATATATTAGTATTCGAATCACATTCGAAGGTTCATTTGATTTTGATAAATAAATGTGAAAACCTTTTTAATTATGACCTGGAAATGTTTTGAGAAAAATCAGTTATTTTAAAAGAATGATTATGGGTGGTGATATGATACTATTTTTATATGACAATTGTTAACCTTTGTGGGTACTAGTTTAAAGAATATTTTTATGAAAAACCGTTTTGCAAGATTATTTTATGAAAACTATTCGGAAAGATCATTTATTTGAAAACCATGATTAAACAAATGTTTTAAATGAACTTTTGACAGGAACCTCTAAAATGAACTTTTGCTACGAACTTTAATTATGAACCTGTGAAATTCTTTTCTAAACCATTTGATATAGTCCTTATAATCTGAACTTAACTTTGAGATAAAACTTAATTTGATAAACTCTGATTTGAACCTTTGATAGTTATTCTGGACTGTTTGACATGAACCTTTTGCCATGTACCCTTAAGATGTGACTTTTGATTATTTTGTTAGTACATTTGACCTTGACCTACAGTTTGATATTACGAGCCAATCACTAGGCATGAGGGTTTCATGTCCATGTCATTGACGCACCTCTGACATAACTCTAGGGCAGGAGAGTGATGACATGTTCCGTCCCTTATTTATTATCTGGTATGGCCATTATGATTATGATTATTGATTGTCTGAGGGGGCGTATGGGTGCATCCTAGATTTGACCTGTTATCTGTATATGTTATTTGTTTATTGTTATATTTATTTGGTGACTGATGGTGTGTGCGATACACGTCTTTCACATATCTGGGAGCTAGCTACTCTATTTGGTTATATTTGAGATGATGTGATTTGGTTTGTTTCTGGGCTCGTGGTGGATTGTTGATCCTTTTATGTCTTTTTATTTCCTTTCTTTTCATTCCATCATTATTATATTCTTTGTCTATACCTTATGATATTCCATTTGCACTATACCATGTATGCTCGTTTTCTTTTGCTTTCGTTTCCGTATATTATATATCTGTTCACTGAGCTTTTTAAGCTCAGCCGCGTTTCTTTTTCCCGCGGCAGGTTTAGTTGGAAGCTGGGTATGAGTGAAGAGACTTTTGGACTTAGAAGACCTTGATAGTTATTTTGAAGTAGAGACTTGTAGAAGGATTTGCATTTGCAGACTTAGTATTTAGCTTTTGTTTCCTTTGTAACCTTGTAAATTTCAGAATTTTATTGTAACCCTTGAGAACCTTTGTATTATTGTTGATGTATGCTTTGTTTGATCTGATATGAAACCATTATTATGACATCTTTACCCTTATCGGGATGGGGTGTTACATATAGGTACTTCTTCATCATCTGAAACAACAACCATGAACTGTTCAAGATTAGCTGTATCTTTGTTACCACTATCATCCACTTTCTGCTCTTCATCCACCTTCTGCTTTTTACTGCTCCCTTGCTCCAACTCTGTGCCTGCCCTCTTTGCACTACTTCCCGCCAACTCTGTTTCCATATCAATAAATGTGTTAACCCTTTTAAATACTTTATCAAACACTTCTTGGACCTTTTCAAAACTCATATTTTTCAACTGATTAGGCTTCCATCCATCCATGTTTCTCAGATAGGTACACATTATGCTTCTTTGTTGAGCTTTAGTTGGTGGTTTGTTCCTTTTTTCTTCAGCTCTCTTGGCTGCAAAGAATTTCTTTCTTGTCTCTAATAACTCCATGAATAATTTAGCCTTTTCTTCCATGGATAATTCTTCTTGCTCTTCCTGCAGCATTCTTTGAGGTTAAAGATGATCAGCCTCACATTTTTGCTTGCACATCATATCATGTATTCAAAAGTGCAATGTTGGCTTCTTTTGAAAGTCTTTCTCTTTGTTTCAACACTCTATCTTCCTCTTCAAACTCTTCTTGTAACTTTTTAGCAGCTTCTTCATCAGCTTTGAGTTGATCATTCTTAGACAGAGGTTCTACCAAAATTTCCTTCCTTTTACCCTGAGATTGTTGTTGAACTGTTGTTGTTGTAGATTGAGTTGGTTCTTTGATTACCACCCCTTTCACCTTGGGTCTTGAGCTCTTTAATTCTTTAAGTGTTTGGGCTATTGTGATTTCTTCAGCAGTTGTTGTAGTTGTGGTAGCAGTACTCACATCTTCAACAATACTAACTTCAACACTGGCAGTATTAACTTTATCACTAACAGCTTTAATCTGAGCAGCATCAACATCAATCTCAGCAGTATTAAACAACTCATCTTCAATCACATTTTCAGCATTATTAACTTCTTCAACAACAGTTTCTTCAAAATTTAACTTTTCATTACCAGCATCAAACATCTGCTCATCCTCCCCTGCAGCCATGTCCTTATTCCTCCCCTGTTTGGATGCATCCTCACCTAAACTTTTGGCATCATCTGAGGACTCCACCCTGGAGGTACTACCAAACTTTTACACCCTTTTTAGCTTATGTGTTCTTGACCTGTTATTCCTTTCAAGCTTAGTAACCATCTTCTTCAAAAATGTGATCTCCTTCTGTTGAAAGGATGTAACTATCTTCAGATCAAGAACCTCCTTTTCGAGTTTGGTACATGTTTCCATCAATTCCTTTAGTTTCAGTCTATCCTCATCAATTCGGAGTGTGTTACCTCTCCCGAGAGGTGAATCATTGGATTGATTAGGTACAGCCTCAAACCTAGTTTAAGCATCCATACCCCCATGGTGTCTTGGCGCCTGGGACCACTACCTGAACTAGTTCCTGAAGAAATTGATTCATTAAGTGTTGCCTTAGATCGGGTCTTACTTATGTTACCACTATCCTGCTCTGCATATAAGCTAGTAGCAGTAGTGGCAGCCCTCACCAAACTGCCATCCCTCTCCTTATAAACAACCTCATCTACAACCATACTAGGAGCACTAGACTAAGGTATCTCAGTGTCCTTTCTTTTTGGCTTCCTAGGTTTTTGGGCCTTTTTGGGTTGAGAGGTTGATGGTAAAATTGTAGGTGTGTGTTGGGTTTCAGTGGGGATTTCTGAACCTTCACCCAGATTTTGTTGTTGGTTCTGCACCAGCATTGTTTGAAAAAATGGTATGACGGTACCTAAAAAACCTTTACCAATTCTTTTCATGTTACTAAAAAACTTTTTGGTGTGAGAAGGTGCAAGATAAACTCACTTTTGAGTTACCTTCTCAGAAAATTGTTTATCCATAAACACTTGCAAAAACCCTGGATAGATATAAAATTTTCCATGCAGATTAGCCAACTTCTTAACCATAGTATCAAAAATTAATTTTGAAAAGTTAAACTTGTGGTCTATAGCCAAGCAGATTATGGCAGATGCCATATTGCTGCTAAACTCATTCCAACCATTTATTTTAGGACTTAAACATTTTAAAACAGTATGGATAAGAAATTTCCATTGATGGGAGAAGAATGCTTTGTAAAAAGTCATTTTATCAGTTTGCTTCTCATACCCCATCAATGCAAGGTTTTCAAAAATAGTAGAGTTTGAAAGACATTCAACACCTTCTTCATCTGCTTGTCGAAGAGATCTTCTAACAGATGTTTCAGTGATAATTATCTTCATGTCATCTACTAGGGCATGTATCTGTACTTCCTCATTGATTGTTTTGACCTTAGCAGTAGACCAAAACTTTTCAATGTGAGAAATATATATGGTAGGATTCACAGTTAATACATACCTAATAGGGTGTGCATATAAGAAATCAACAATTTCTATAAATCCTTCACTTTCGGTGGGTTTTTGTAAAAATGCGACCATGTTGTGTGAATCGGCAAACTTAAGATTCGACATTGTGTTGATTGGTGGGTTTTGTGATTAGATGATAAAATTGAGTTAGGATTTGTGTTTAGAGAGTATTATGTGCGAATGAAATCGATTATGTGAATTATTGGTGAATTTAAACCCTTAATTGAAGAATTTATGAAAGAGTCCCTTGAACAAACCAGCAGTAGTAACCTCAGCAGCACTAAGTTATGCCTAACAGCATTAACTTATGCCTAGCAGCATTAACTCTGATTTACCAACATTAACTCCAAAACAACTTATTTATCATCAATCCAACAACTTTTCTTTGCTTATCTTGCAAAATGTTAGTCCAAAAACCACAAAAACACAAGCCATAACAATATTCACAATGATCACACTAGCTATAACCAACAGCAGAAACTTAGCAGTATTAAGTATAACTAGCAGTACTAATTATACTTAATAGCAGAAACATTTAATGACTTGAATGACAATACTTAATTCATATAAAACTCTACAAAAACATAAAGAGATAAGAGATTCTAAAGATTTAACATTCCAATACTCGCAATCAAATATTGAAATCTACTTACATCAAAAGCTTTTGTAAGCAAATCTGCAACATTCTTTTCAGTATGGATTTTGCCATTTTAATCAATTTCTTTTCATTTCAATCTTTAATAAAATGATGTCTGATCTCTATATGCTTTGTTTTTTAATGGAAAACATGATTTTTAATTATGTCCATAGTACTGTTATTGTCAATAAATATCTTGGTATGCATAAAATTTTACCCATAATCAAGTAGTTGATTCTGAATCCAAAGCACTTGTCCATAGCAACTTGAAGCAGCCACATATTCAGCTTCTATTGTGGAATTTGCAACCACAGTCTATTTCTTGCACTGCCATGATATCAATCTACAACAAAGAAATTGACAACCTCCTGTTGTAGACTTCCTATCCAAGCTTGCTCCAGCATAATCACTATCAGTGTATGCTACCAAATCAAAAAGGATAATCTTTTGGATACCAAAGGCCCAATTTTGGTTGACCTTTTATGTACCTAAAAATCCTTTTCACAGCATGAAGATGTGAAACTTTTGGATTGACTTGGTATCTAGAACATGCACACACTGCAAACATAATATCTGGTCTTGAAGATGTGAGATACATCAATGAACCAATCATTGATCTATATAGAGGAACATCCACTTCTTCACCATCTTCATCCTTGAGCAGAGGCTTTTCAGTTTCCATTGGTCTACTTGCAGTCTTCACATTTGTATACCGAAACTTCTTTAAAATTTCAGCAACATACTTATCTTGACTAATAAATATGCCATCCTTCTTCTGCTTCACTTGTAATCCCAAGAAGAATGTAAGTTCTCCTATAGAACTCATCTAAAATTTCTCATGCATCAACTTCTCAAATGCAATGCATAACTCCTTCTTTGTTGAACCAAAGATGATATCATCCATATACACTTGAACCAACAAAATATCACCTTTATGCCTTTTGATGAATAAGGTCTTGTCAATCTTTCCTCTGTGAAACCCATTGTCTAACAGATATGTTGACAAGGTTTTATACCATGCTCTAGGAGCTTGATGTAGTCTATATAATGCTTTTTCAACCTTGTATACTCTATCAGGAAAGTCTGGATCTTCAAACCCTGGTGGTTGACATACATACACCTCTTCTTCCATCTTCCCATAGAGAAAAGCACTCTTGACATCCATTTGATACACCACAAAATAGCCTAATTGCTTCAATTCTTGCAACAGGGGCAAAGACTTCATCATAATCAATCCCTTCTTCTTGTGTGTACCCTTGAGCTACCAATCTTGCTTTATTTCTAATCACAATTCCTCTTTCATCATTTTTGTTCCTGAAAACGCATTTAGTGCCTATAGCCCTTTTTCCTTTTGGTAATTCCACCAAAGTCCAAACTTCTTGTAACTTAAACTGTAGTAGCTCTTCCTGCATAGCCTCTATCCAGCTTAGATCATTCAGTGCTTGAATTACCTTTTTGGGTTCTACTTGTGATAAAAAACAAGCAAACAAATAGTTTTGAAGGTCTTGATGACTGTTTCTTTGTTTAAGAGTTCTAACAAAGAGCCCGTGTTCCTTTAAATTCTTTGACATCCTTCTTGTTTGTGTAGCTGATTGCACATCTCCAATAACTTGATCAAGAGGATGATATTTGTGAATTCTTGTAGTTGGAGTAGGGCTGACTTGAATTGTAGTATCCAAATTGTTCATGAACATCATCTTCATCAGCACTTGAGTAGTCAACTGAGCCAATATCTTCCAAAGCAGGCATTTCTGGATCAAATGGAAGTTCAATGTTGATGTTTGGATCAACAACATTAACTTTTATGCCAGTGGCATTAGCAGTTGAACTACCAGTATTAACACTGTGAGTTTTGTTTCCATCACTAGCAGTATTAACATCATTAGTGCTGTTAACCTTATCCTTCTTCTCTTGATCATCACATTCACTCTCACTACTTGGATCTTCATTAACCTTCTTTTCATCATCACTTGAATCTTCATTATCACTTGATGGTTTGACATCATCTTTTTTAGAACTCTTTGGATCTTAGGAAAATGGTGGATCAGCAGTCTATAATGGCAGCAAAATGTAATCTTTTGCAGGTTCTGTCTCCTTTCTAGCTTGACCTGCATCATTATTTGCTTTTGTACCTGCAAAACTATTAGATTATGTACCTGTAGCAACTGGCTCATAATTCATTGTTCTTGTTAGTGCATCAATATCAAATAGCCAATCTGGTTCACTACCTACAATGTTAGGTATACTCTCACTAAACCTAATACGCAAGTTCTCTTCCACTATCCTTGTTCTACTATTGAATACTCTAAAGGCTTTACTATTCAAAGATTATCCAATAAAGAAACCTTCATCAGCTTTACCATTAAATTTGCCTAAGTGATATATGGTATTAAGTATAGTACCAGGACACCCAAATGGTCTCATAAAACTTAAAGTTGGTGTTCTACCATGAAAAAGTTCATATAAGGTCTTGTTATGAGGCTTAACAACTAACACTCTATTTTGCCCATAGCAACCAGTACTAACTGCTTCTGCCCAAAAAGTAGTTGGCAACTTAGAATCAGCTAGCATAGTCCTAGCAGTGTCAATTAGTGTCCTATTTCTGCTCTCAGCTACACTATTTTATTGAGGAGTTCTAGCTACACTATATTGTCTCAGAATACCCTTCATCTCACAAAACTGATTCATCTCTCTATTCTTGAACTCAGTCCCATTGTCACATCTTATCACCTTAACCTTGTGATCCACTAGATTTTCTATCCTAGTTATAAAGGACTTAAGAATGCCACTAGTCTCATCCTTAGTAGCCAGAAAGAAAACCCATGTAAACCTACTGAAATCATCTGTGACAACTAGGCAATACATCTTCTTCATAAGACTTTTTACAAATGTTGGACTAAACAAATCCATATGCAACATATGTAAAGGCTGACTGATTGAGTTCTCTGTTTTGGACTTACAAGAGGCTCTGTGCTGCTTTCCCTTTTGAAAAGCAACATAGGTTTGATCATTTTAAAAAAGTTTAGAACGTAAATCTCTTACAAGATTTCCCTTAACCAGTTTATTCATAGTTTAAAATTTAAGTGACCTAGCCTTCTATGCCAAAGTTTAGATTCATCAGATGTGGCTTTTGCAAGAAGAAAAGTTAAACCTCCTTTAGGAACTATGTTCTCTAAATTAACACTGTATATATTATCCTTTCTAGGAACTTTAAGTAAAACTTGACTTTCATCAATTAACTTAAAGTTTGGAGATAAGACTATACATTCAGTGTCATTAAAGAGAACACTATTCTTTTTGTCACACATTTGTGAGACACAAAAGAGATTAAACTTTAACTCTCTCACAAAATACACATTCTCAAAATCTAGTTTACCAGTTTTAATGGTACATTTTCCAGTGATTTTCCCTCCTTTGGGGTTACTTCCGAAAGCAACATATCCTCCATCAATTTCTTTATAGTCAGTAAGATAGGACATGTTCCCTGTCATGTGCCTTGAGCATCCACTATCATTCACTCCTTGATCCTGTAAATCCACCCGTGAATTGCCCTGCACATTAGGTAAGAAAATCATTTTCTTTTGGGGACCCAAGCCATGACTGACTTGGATCTGCCTTATGCATCAATATAATCAAACTTTTTAAGGGTGATTGATGCACTGTCATGTTTGGAAACATGGTCTAAAACTTTAATCTTTGGTTTTCAAACCCAACAAGCTGAGGCCTTAACAGCATTCACATTATTTCCCTTAACAGTTTCAACTACTGCTTTTGGCTTAGCAGTAGTAACTACTGCTTTTGGCCTAGCAGTATTAAATACTGTGTTATTTTGAATGGGCCTTTTAACAGATGAATGTGCTATTTTAGGAAAATATGACATTAATTTAGCACCATTCACTGTGGTTTTTGTGTGAGCAGCATTAACTTGTCTAGCAGTATTAACCAATACTGCTGGTTTTGAATCATTTTGTCTAGCGGTATTAATTGATACTAAGCCAGACTTCATTAGTACTACTCTTGGAACCATGTTCCTTTTAGCACAGGGGTAAGTCTTTTTAGCAAAATTCTGGTGATTCACCCTTTGAGCATTGTTCCAACCAGTTTGATTTTGAAATTGTTTTTGATGGTAATGACAATCAACCTGTAAATGATCAAAACTACCACACACATAACAAGCCTTATTAAACATCTCAAAATTACTTCCTAATCTTTGAGACATCATGTCATTCCAGTTTCTTTGATTACCTCTAGGCCTGTGAGTGTTCTGCCTAGGTTGCTCAACATGATTAACAGTTTTCCTAGCAGTTTTAGGCTTGACAAACTTTTTCTTAACATTACTAGGCCTAACTGTTTTATTTTCAACCTTAGGTAGAGACACATCCTATTCCTCATCATCTGAAACCCAGTCTTCAATAATTGGGGCATCATCATACTTTCTAACAACCTTAGGCTCTTCTACACTAGACTTTACTCTACTCTTCTCAACTACAGACTCATTAGTGAACTCATCTAGACCAGTAAAAGACAAATCAGGTGTTGGAGGCACAAATTTTCCTGTGATAGGAGGGGGAACTTCATTATAGCCTACACCTTTCTTAAAGTTATCAACAATTTAATATTCTATGAGCTTGTTCACACTTTCAGATGCATGTTCAAACCTAGTTACATTAAGTTGAATGCTTTCTTTCTCCTTTTGAACTACATCCTTTTCCTTTTGAGTTGTTTCAAGCATCTTCCTAAGTTCTTTAATTGTTTCTTCTCCTATATAGATTTCACCTTTTAAGACATTAATCTTTTCTACGTAATCAGACTCATTCTTCTTATAAAATTCAAGTCTTTCTTCCACTGACTTCAAACATGTCTTATAACCTAGAACCCATAACTCAGATTTCTTTAAATCTTCTAATAGTTTATTATTTTGAGCTTTAAGAGTTTCAAAAGTTTTTAAGCATGATTTAGAACAAACAGAATCATTAGATACCTCTTAGTCAGAACTTGAAAATGAAGTTGAGTAAGCCATGAGTGCATAGTTAGGTCCTTTCTCTGCCTGATCACTCCAGTCATAACCACCAAGACCATCACATGACACCAAGGCTGTTGAAGTAGTTTCCACATGCACACTCCTTCTTGAGTTCCTTTGAGCTTTCCTTGTTCCTATTGTCTTGGTTCCTTGGAGCTCTGCACTCTCTAGCAAAGTGTCCCTTCCTCTGGCAGCTGTAGCACTCCACCTTAGACTTATCAAAGCCAATGTTCTCATTGTTATTGACAGTAAGCTTCCTACCTGTATTCTTCAAGAACCTTCTTGCCCTCATAGTCAACATAGCCATCTGCCATCTCAAATCCATCTCTTCAATGTCATCTGGATGAATTTGTTGTAAGTCCTCATGTAGAAGGTGAGGACTATTAGGTTGACTAGCCAGGAATGCATAAATAACAACATCACTCAAGTTATCAATGTTTCTAGAATTGGCAGCATTAAATTGAGTACTAGCAGTAGAGACTCCATAAGCAATATTAACTCCTCCTTCAGTACTGCTGGTGTTGTTATTAGAAAAAGACACTGATGCCATGTTCTACGTGCTTGTACTTGAGCTAGACATCCCTTTGACTTCTGGTTCATACACCTTGAGATTGTTGTAGAGATCATCCATGCTCATTGTATCCAGATCATCTTTATTCCTCCACACAACAGCATTTGTGTTCCCTTCAGGTGACAAACTCCTCAAAAGCTTTTGGTTAACATCTACAAAGCTTTTCACCTAAAAGCTCCAATTGACTCACAAGCTTTTGAACCCTGTCAAAGGTTTGATCAAGCATCTCTGAGCTTGGAGCAGAGAAGTTTTGATACTTCTGCTTTAAGAGATTCTTCTTTCTCTTCTTTGTAGCATCATTCCTACCGAATCTCTTCTCTATAGCTTCCAGCAACGACTTTGGATCTTTAATAGAGTTAATCTTTAACTGATGTTCATTAGGAATGGCCATCATTAAAGTACTTCTGCCTTTCATCTCAAGTCGTTTCTGAGCCTTGTCTTCAGCAGATGTAATAGGCACCACTATCACAACACCTTCTGCAGATCTTCTTGTTTTTGGCAAGGTGTTACCATTCTCTATGACTTCCCATAGTGAATAATCGATCATCTGGATATACTATTCAATTCTTATTCTCCATATCTCAAACTCATTAGGTTTGAGCATAGGAACCTTGGATACAGCCACCATGTGTGGAAAATCTTGAACCATGTCTTCTAGCAAAATCTTGTGTGTTAAAACAGATTCTTCTTGATCGCAGCTTCTAGATCACAAGCTCTGATACCACTTTTTGATCCCAGATGAACACTTGATCAAATTCCTTAGCTTGTATAAGGTTTAGCTATGCTAGATAAATCTAACACAACTAGAATAGAAACTGTGTTTGAGTATACCAAATACTATGTGGAATCTAGTCTTTGATATTAAAAAGAACTTTCAATGTAACAGTAAACACAAAGATCACAATTTAACAAACAAACAAGCCTCAATATTATTAATGAATAATACGAATACTCAACAGTATTAGGGTTACACAACCGTGAAGCTAATCAACTTTCTATGTGTTTCACGTATCCAACTCTATGCCCTAGGACCTCGTTTTATGCACAAAGAGTCCTAGTCAGCTTACAATACAAAGGAAAGTATATCAAATCATTTCTATACTTATCTAATACATAACTTGAAGCACACGACTTACCATACATATATAAATGCCTAACGGTCTTAACTTTGACTGAGCAGTACTAACTTTAACTCTAGCAGCATTAACTCCATCAGTAGTTGTAACTCTTAACTAACAGCAGTAACTTTGTTCTGGCAGTAGTAACTACTTAGTGTATTTTCCTTGAAGTTCTTAAGCAGTTGTAACTTTCTAAGAGCAGTAGTAAGTAATACTAGCAGTCTTAACTTTTACATTGGCAGCAGTAAACACTTAGCATATTTTCATGAGCAGTCTTAAAACCTTAGAGCAGCACTAATATAAACAGCATTAAGTAAGCTTTTAATCCCAACAGTATGCACTTTAGTAGGCACAATATGCATATTATTCCCCCAGTAACCTCTCCTTACAGGGGTCACACTCAGCTTAAGCTAAAGTGATATCCCCTTTGTATTTCCTTATGTAGCGGTTAAATGTCACTAGTCTGTCCAAGTACTCCTAAAATTTCCTTATGAGGTCTTCCTGTAATCTCGAATCTCAACCACGGGCGTCCAAGTTGAGAGACCATCTGCAAGATAAAATGTTTTAGAAAGACTATTTGAAAAAAGTCATGATACGGCGTATAATAAAATTTTTATATGCCATATCACTTATATCACGAAATGGGGCTCGGGGCTCATTTAGGCTAGTAAACAGTTGATTCAAGGCACGAGAATTTCACCATTGCGCTCAGAATAAGTTTTCCAGTAAAAACGACTATTCATACGCCTCGTATCTCACTAATAATAAAATAATCAAATCAAATCGTCGGTTGTGCCAGTACGCGTTGTGTACAAATTCCACGTTTCGCGAGATAACTTCACGTTTTTAAACCAAAAAAGTTCAGAAAGATTTGTATATGAAAAACAGAGATAATCTCGTATAGAAATAAGTCTCGAAAATTACGGGGTATTACATAATTTAAGTTAACATTTTTTATTTTGAGATTTATAAGAAAATTAAAAAAACTATTTATCATTATATTTTATGCAGCAGAGATAAGTTTGCACTTACATATCAATAAGGTTTTATCACATCATAAACTCTTAGGCCGGGCACAGTGGTAACCAGACACGACCATGCCACATTAGCTTTCTCTCTCCGACGACCTGGCGACGACCAAGTTGCCACACTGGTGACCAAGTTACTTTTTTTTAATTCAAATATTTTAAACAACAAATTTAAACTTCATTAAAAATAAAATGTTACAATACTAATTAAAAACTTAGGTAGTGTTTGATAATGACTTAAAGAGTCTTAATTCATAAATAAGTAAATTTGTTAAGTCATTAATTGAGTGTTTGTTTAGGGCTTAATTTAATCCGATGACCTCCTAGAAAGAAAAAAAAGCCATGGGAGTGAGGATCTCTATATTAAGTCATCACTTTTATCCTACTTTTACATATTTACCCTCCCACTTCTTAACCTCTAATTCAACACTTATTTCAAATAAAAGGGTATAACAATAATTTTTCCAATTCAGACACTTTATTCAGCACACAAAACAAACAACCATTTATTCATCTACAAAAAGACAACTTATATCCAGATAGACACTTTAATTTAACAGGACTTAATTAAAAATTAAACAAACAGGCCCTTAAATTAATAAAACTTAAACATTACAATACTAATTAAAACCTTAAACTAATAATATAAGTTGTAGCGTGCCTTGATTGTTGCATTAATATCCAAAAGTTCTTTTTATTGTCGTGGGGGCAAAACGGGTTTTGTTGTTGACTCGGTTGTGGTAGTCGTATTGAATATTCAAAAGCAAGTGCACGAAACCTTATACTTTGATTTGGTGGTTGTGTTATCCCGGTTAATTGAAATGGTGGATCCGGCGAGAAATTCAAATCCGGGGCATTTTGGGGTAGTCGTGAACGTCGATTTTTTTATGTGGGAGGGCAAAGGGGGTGGGAAGGAAAAAAAGGGGTATGTATTAACATATGGGGCAGTTTATAAGGACCCCTTTATAGGGGGGTTTCCAATGATTGTAAGCTCCGGACGGTTATACCATGTGCTTCACGGTTTGTACAAATAGCCAATAGAGAGGGTATCTATAACATCTCCTTTAACTATATATCCAGGTTACTGAGACCTTAGTGATTCCCAAAAAATTATCTACATATAGACCAACAAAATAGCTACTACTTGTCTTTAGAATCGAATATTTTCACTACGAATCAAAAATATGATATATTATATCTAGTTATAATATATACTAAAACCCATTTGTGATTATGCGAAGTGTTGGATCATTATGTGTTATTTTATTTGCTAACCTTGCCCCTCATTGGGCCACGTGTTATGTTTAAAACAAAAAAAAATATTTTTATATGTAAGAAGCCATTGTGGCTGGATATGATTGGCCCGTTCCAATGCAAGAAATTACTGTTCACGCAGTAGCCTGCTAATCACCTCCCTAATACAGACTCTTTCGGATTTTACTGAGTTTATACGAAAACTTCTTTCTCACACCTACTAGAAAATTCGAGACACCCATTATCCAAAACACACACACACACAAGACTACATCAATCCGGTGACCCAAATCTTCAACGGCGGAATGAATAAAGGCGGCCGAATCTTATAGCTAATTATTCGATCCTCAGACGGTTTCGGTCGGCATGGAAGAAGTGAAACAGCAACCGATTTTGTCAACTGGTAATCATCCCATTAATCTTATTAGTTTCTTTTACATTAGCAATTTTTTTATGATGACGATGATGATGTTATCTTGATGAAATAGGATAATGTTTTTCCAATTTTTTCTTTTAGGGTTTCAGAAAACTGTTGGCATGTTTCATTACTAATTGAACACTTAATTATTAATATATTAGGGGTGTTTGGAATTGGCTGTAGAAATTGCTTATTAGCTTACCATTAATAACCGTTTAGTCTTGGCATGTCAAGTTGTGACTAACTTAAGTCATTTAAACAACAGAAGCTCCAAAAAAGAAAACACCAGTAAAACTACAATCACTAAAATTTCGGAAGAAGATGAAGTTATTGAGATGAGTCATGACCCGGACTTTGAAGTTGCAATAGGACCACCTCGGAAGAAAATTAAGGGTGGTAAGAAACCAGCATAAGCTAAGCCATCAACAGGAGCAGCAAACAAAATAGGTCCAGCTACGGGTGCCACAGAAGGTTAGTCGTTTATTTGACGGTATCTTTTTTTGTTCTTGCAATGCGTCTGAAAGTGTGTATATGAGATTATGGGTTCGCGGTGATTGGAAGAGCTAACGAGTAGGTAATATCATCTCTCTCTTTGCTCTTTTATAAGTATTAGTTATTATAATAAAATCCTTAAGCTGTGATTTTGAAGGAGTTGCTGTTGCAACCAACGTCGATGGCTGATTTTATTGGTTTGTGAATGTTTGCAGGTACATGGGTTCATTTGTTTGAATTTTTAAACATCATAGAAGATCACTCTATGTTTTGTTGTTCATATCTGTTTATAACGGGAGGACTTTAGGTGCGTTGTGTTACTAATATATTTTACTTAAGTGTTAGTTCCCTAACTAAAACAGTTTGAAAATGGTGTTTGCACCTGTGGCGGGTTTGGATCCCATTTTTTGCGGTCGTATATTTGCACATCCGATCCACAGAATCTTACAATTAAATTTGTTACATAGCCGTTGGAAGATATTATTTATGTGCTTTAAAATTTTCGAGACCCTTGCAAATCTGGTAAAACTATTTGCTATTTTTTTCCCTTAAGAATTTGTTTGTCTAATTATTTGGTGTCTTATTTGTTTGTACAACGGATTCAAAATATGTTTTTCAAGAAGTTGAAAACGGTACGCGTGATTTGATGTTTTCAATGTGATTCTGTTTAAAATTTTGATTTTTAAAAAGAAGTTTCATTTAAGTTTCAGGTTTCCATGGTGCGCAAGTTCTTCATATTAAACCAAACGCCTTCACTAATATCACAGATAAAAGAAAGAGGCGGCGACTTCTGATAATTATAACAGCAGGTTATATTTTTTTCATCTCCTTAGTACTTTTAGCTCAACCAACACCTTTTTCAAGAGTTTATATTTTCCGTACACAATTGCAGGTTACTGAACAGGCAATAAGTGAAAAACAGACGATGGCACTTGCCATTGCGACGACGCTTGCAGCTGAAACAGCGATGGCCGCTGCAATTGCAGCTGCCGAGATTGCTAGGTTGGCCACAATGTTTATATTGATATGATTTGTCTTTCTATGTATGATCATAGCATTGAACATACTGTTTTTTGTGATCTTCTCACTGACATGTATACATTTCGTGTTAGCGGTTGCAGTTGCAGCTAAATTTTGCTGGTAACATCACACACCCATCACAGTGAACAACGAGAAGCTGTTGAACGATGAATTCAGCATTGATTTGAGGCAACAAAGGGCAAATAGGCAGGTTAACTTCTGTATTTGCTGCTTTGTTGACAGGTTTACGTGTACCAATAACTTTTGTTCTTCATATCAGTAGATACTTTTATTGCGTTCATGGTGTATGATCAGGGGGTGTCAGATGTCATCTGTGAGTGAATTCATTTATTCGATCGACTTTGTTGTTTCAGTGGGTGTGTTCATGGGACGTGTTTAGAACGTGTCTTCACGGGGTGCGTCCAAACAGCCACATAACACATTTTTTTAAACCTTTTTATGCATCTAATAGTTAATTTATTAGGTATGAAATCATTCATAGGATAGTTACACGAATAGAACGTTACCAGCTTTTCCAGCGCGATATGTTGCAGTAAAGGGAAATGAAAACAATTCACACTGAAAACAAGACCCCAGCATCCAGGTTGCCTAATATAATGAGCACATAAAAAAGTTATAAGGACCTCAGCATCTACCTTCCTACACCATTAACATTTCATCTTTGCCTAATATAATGAGCACATAAAAAAGTTATAATATCTTGAAAACACATCTTCTTCATCTAACGAACCAAATGCATAAGCTACAGGTTACTCTAATATTTATAGTTTTATGATAGATTTTAGGATTTTTTCCATAGATTTTACTTTTCGATTTTGATTATGTGATTTTAGATCTTGATGGTTTGTTTCAATGAATCATTGGTAGGTAAAACAGCGGTGGTCAAAATGGAGGAGGAAGAAGTTTATGATTTTCTGAATAGAAACAGGTAAGTATCTCTTGATTTCAAAGTGTTTTGTTAAAAAAATTTGTTTAAAAGGCAAGGGTAAATGTGGGAAAAAAGAAAGAATCAAACACAATTAATGAGTAACATATAGTAAGTGTCGGTGAAATATGATGTTTTTAAAGTGTATTTGGAATTAATTCGCTAAAAATATACAATTCTTGAATCTGGGTAGTAGTCTTTATGGAACAACTAAGTTTTCGTGGTTTGGCTATTGAAAAACATAATAGTTTTAGGATAGCAATGGGGAGACAAATAAGTTTTGGTGTTGACAGGAAGAAAATGAAGAATTCAGCTGGAAAAAATTGTTTATAGGAACTGATATGATGTTTATGAGTGAAATTAGGTGTCTTGGATTAGTAGATGTTATTCTGTTAATTGGATTCCCGTATAGCAGTAACGAGTTTTTAAAGTGTTTAGACTATTTGTCAAATGAATAAAATACTATTTTGACGTGATTCTAAATGTCTAAGATACGCTTAGGTAAGGTGGGATTCTCTGGAAGTAACAAAGCAAACCAGAGTTTCTCCATGGGAAATCGAGCGATGTGTTTCGGTTTCGGAAGTCGGAAGCTTCGTGTCACCCTTAACAAAGAGGTCACAAATAGGTTTTCGACTAATACTTAAAGGTGCGTATTTTACTTCCGCCTCTTAAAATTTCATCGCTACATTAACGGAACCTATGAAAGTTGCTGACTTTTTCTTCTCATTTTACGCAGATCAAACAAGTAAAGCTTATTGTTGATGCTGAGGCGTCTTTCTTATGACGCGACTTGCTGCTGCTGACAAAGATTGTTGTTGCTACCGTTGACACAAATCGCTGCTGCTGTTGACGTATCTTGCTGCTGCAGTTAGAGGTGTTCATTAAATGGATTGAATCGAAAATCTACTTGCACCAGTAATGTAAAAAGGCTGATATGGGCACGCTTGATGGGGTCATAGATACCATGTCCGTGAATGATGCAATTGTGCAATGGTAATCAATTGCAGGTATGCTCATTCTATATCACTTCTTTAAATTTGTTATCTTAATAATTTTTAATATGGATTTTAGTGTGACATATGAACATGCAAAACAAGAAAAATGTGTCCACATTAGTGTTGTACGAGAGCTGAGATTTTTTCCTTTTTTTTTCTTATTAATTTGTAATCTTTTTGTATTTGACTCTTGACAGTTGGTTGACAAGAACCCAAGCAAAGCTATATCGATGTTTAAAGGTATCAATTTTTTTGCGCCATCAATGGTCACATGAATCACAAGAATTCCTCAGCCACATTATGCTTCAATTATACAAGCTACAATACTATGTTACATTAACTTACCACTAATGATTAACATACAGAGCTTATACTCAGATAAATCACAAACATTTTCACATAGGTACCAACGAATACAGAAACAAATACACTTGCGTGAACCAAGAACAAAGCACATCGAGGATGCTGCAGTACAGCACATGAACATAACAGAAATTGAAACCACAAAAGTACAAGAGTATACATAATTATTTGCCAATTTGTCTTCGGATTATTAAGTATATATATTTTTAAACCATACCCGACCTACAAACTACCTTATTTTATTTTATTTTTATTTTTTTTCCTTGCAATTTCCTGAAGCAGGTACCAGAAGTTATACGGCAAATATGGGTTACTCTAAACCTGAACCCAGCTGAAGAAGCAGACGAGATCATATCCACTGTTCTTCCTGAAGGCAGGTATTATATAGAGGTTTCTATTGACAATGAAGAATATGGAGTGATTATAGTAAATTCTTTTTATATTTGCAATAATTTAAATTTGAAAATGATATTTATTCCAAATTTTCAGTAATTTTTTTTTTATTTTTGTTTTGAACTATGTTCTAGTATAATCTAGTTATATTTTTGTAGTGAAATTTAGATTTTCTTTGTGAAATAATATTGTAATTAGTATTTTTTTTTTATCTATAGAATAGACATTTATTAAGCAATTTGTATTTTGTAATAAATAGTATATGTTTTCAATTATAGTTTATTTTATGTATAAAAGAATTATATTTTTTCAGAAATTTATGTTTTTTTTTAGAAAAATAAATTATTTTTGTTCAACTAGATAATTTTTTGAAAAATGGATTTGTTTTTAAAATGTTTTTTTATAAGATGTTTTTTGTTACAAAAATGAATTCTGATTGTTGAATGAATTAATTTCGAATAAATATTATGTGTGTTCAGTTTAAAAGAAATGAATTTTGACTAAACAGAACTATTTTCAAAAAAAAGAATAGAAGGAAGTCGCGTATGAAAGAGTCCCATGATAAAGTGCAGGAGTGGCAGATGACATTATCAAAATTTTATGAGCTTCAAGCCCAAAAACAGAAAACAGGCCATAACATGAAGGTTCATATATATACTCTTTTGTATCCAATCATCAGGGTCATCGTAAATGTTGGAACAAATGTCACCAATGTAAGAAAAGCAATAGCATCAGTGTAATTTTTGACAAGTATCTCTTGTCGGGATCGTAAAAGTGGAAACAAATGTCACCAATGTAAGAAAAACAATAGAAAAACTGTTGTTGCTTACACCAACTGTCAACAAAAATCCTATTGTATCCAGTGCATCAATGAATGGTAAATTTGAAGTGCCTTCTGTAGAGCTTGATCATTTTGTTGCATTTTAAACCAAATGTATCTCTCAAACATTCAGATGTGCACGGAAGTGCAAGGATACAATCGGGTTACTAATAGATTGGTTTCAGTTGCCATATTAGCTAACTGTCATACTCATACGTGTTGTTTCGGCATGCATGTATATCAAGAATTTAAATTTTATTTTGCCTAAATGTTTTAACATAAACACGAGCGGCCCGCGCGGGCAATCATGCTTGTTATTATATTGTTGTACAACTTTTATTCATTTAACAACCGTAGAAAGACTATTAAGATTGAAATATCAAGTTGATTATTTTGATATTGTACGTTTCGGAATAAACACAAGTAGCTCTTTTGTCTTTCCGTACGTTTAAATAGATGATAATTATTGTAGAATAAAACTTCTGTACGTGAGCAATGTAATTCATTCGAGAAAAAACATCGTTGGACATTAAGGCTTAGCATTTTGTAGTTTCTAATCTAAGCTGTTCGGAAAAAAATAAAAAAAAATAAAAGCTTAGCATTTTGTAGCATGACAATACATATACTTTGATCGTACACAATCATTGATCAACTTTATGAATGCAATGCATTCAATGCATTCTGTATCGCAACTGTGTAGTCGCCATATGCCTTGCTGCTCTTAACATACTCTTTGTATTGACTAGCTGTATATCGTGATGGTTCCAATTCATTAACTAAAACCTTCGCTGGTTCAATAACGCAATCAGGAGACGGGTTCACAAAAGTTGCAATGCTTATTCTAGTTTCGTGTGTACTGGTCACCACTCGATGTTTTATACTTCTTAACTTTCCGTTGCTGATTATCTGTAAACAAACGAAGCACACCATCAAATGTTGATCTAAAAGTGCATCATGAAGTTTAGGTATAATGATTACATATATAATCCACGGAGACTTAGGTTCTAGATAGTCCGTTCAATCGAGAAATAGTTTTAAATGCGGTGAATCAAAACATGTTCGACTTGAAATAGGTACATTTAGTTAAGTATGTTCCCAAAATAACATGTTTGAGCTGAAACATGTAGTTATGTCAAACCGACACCATCTTGACCAAACAATAATTTAAAGCAATTTTCTTGATTCAAGTACAAGTGAACCAGTGAATTGACCAGGTTCATGAAGTACCATGGATTTAATATAGCGTCCTTTATATTTGTAAATTTAATAAAACTAAAAATGTTAGAACTACCAAATTATCCGAGCATTTTAATATGTCTTCTTCATTTTAGCTTATTTAATCATATTTTACATTTTTCATGTTCAGCAACCCTTCATCTTCACCACCATTACCACCACCTACCATTGATTTCTTCTGCGGGTCTAAAGTACCCAATGTCCCCGATTAATGGATTCAAAGTGAGCCCCCAATAAGATTTGATATTTAATATAAATGGCCTATTTGAAACATTTTATTATATCAACTAAAAATCGCACAATATTTATTATCTTACACAAATGTTCAACAGGACATGAACCTAGAAACACTTGGTTGGAGAGCCTTTCACGCATACCGCTAAGCTACAAGCCTAATGAAACTAATACTCCGTAATCAACATGTTTTTTGCCTAGGAGTATTTAGGTGATCCACGAACTATGAGGTTATGATTTCAAGTCTAAGTTAAAGAGATACGTAGTAAATAAATTATAAAAGTGTACAAGTGGTGTTGCATCTTTCTAACTAAAAACAAAACATAAATTATAAAAGTGTACAAGTGGTGTGTGCATCTTTCTAACTAAAACAAAACACTAATGAAACTAGCATACCTCGAGTTGGTTGCCGATGTTAACAACGAAGGCATTAGGAAAGGCTCCGACATTGATCCATTGACTATCCTTCATAACTTGGAGACCAGTCGAATTTCCTTGATACAATAGGGTTATAAGGCTAGGATCTTGGTGTGGCAATATTCCCAATGTCAGACTCGGGTCTGGACATGGTGGGTATAAGTTAGATGACAATAACGAAACTTCTCTTGTATCTTCAAGGTACCCGGGCTCAAGTCCTAGTCCTTTGCAAATCATCTCTAAAATCCGCGAACTCAACTTTTGTATTTCTTTTAAATATGCTCCAATTACCTCCCTATATGCAAAAATTCACATAGGATAATAAGTTTAAAGCAACGATTAGATACCGAAAATCAGAGATATGAAGACTTACTGATATCTAGTTGGTTTCTCGGGCCATAGGTGAATGCATTCCTCTAAAGGATGGCAAGGGTGCTTAATATTTTCTCTCCACAAATGCACGCCATCTTTTGCGTAATCAGTGCTGTTTGTGTAAATATAGCCTTTTTTATGTGGGACGATTCCAGTTCTATCTTTCGATGGCATGTCAAAGAATTCCTTAAGAACACTCATTGCATCGGTTATAATCTTTTCCGGGATTGCATGATTAATCACCTGAAATGTTTATAGTACTCAATATATAAATCGAAACACGTACGTCTTAGATATGAAATAAAGCATTAATTTCCAAAAAGTACCTGAAAAAAACCAAGTTCTTGTGACGCCATCAAGATTGCTTCAACTGACTTTGATTTTGAAAGATCTATAACAGGAATCGAATCGCATACAGGAGTATCAAGATTCTCGGGTCTCTCTTCCTTCGGAAATATGTAATCTTTTGGTACATATTCGACGTTGAACCACTTCTTCGAGTCTGTATCCTCCTTCATCTCTATGATATATCACTAGTGCTAAATAAATTGATCACACATGTGATACGTGAAAACACATACACAAAGAGTACATGCTGATTGTGTGATTCAATATTTACTAAGCTAGTGCAGATCTCAGCCTATGCTATTTAAATGTACAACTTGCAACACATGCCGGCCAATATGATCACAACTGGAAATATTAATAAAAAGAGTGAAAAAGTGCTTTTTACCTATAAATAAAGAGCTAGGTAACTTCTTGTTGGGTGCTAAAATCATATATATATAAATTGGTTGGACACATGTGATTGCATCTAAGATTAGCACTGATGCTGCAATTTGTAATGTTCTAAACACCAATAAGAGGATAACATATTTGGCACTAATCATTTTAATTAAAGATCCATGTTGAAAAAATTGTGTAGATAAATGTTCTTTTCATTGGCCTAACGTAATAGAATGAGACATCCGGTTTGCATTAACATGAATCTATTAGGACCCCACAAATTTAGTGAAAAAGACAGCAAGTATACAAATTAATCATTACAAGGTTCTCCGCGCATAACGACGATGTATAGTTTTTGACCAAATTTGATTGCATCAATTTGTGCTTACTTATTTGAATTTAGGGAAAATACCATAAAAAAACATTATACTTGGGAGAATTGCATATATACCCACTAAAACTCAAAAACTTGCATATTTCTCCAAAATACAAGTTTTCAATGCATGATGTACAATGCAAATTAAGCATGTTTTGGGTATATATGCAAATATGCAAGTTTTAGTGGGTATATATGCAATTGCCCCAAAAAACATTATACTTGTCAAAAAATCATCTTCAGAGTAGCGAACTAAAAAAAAATACTCTTGTAAACATTAATGTTAATATTTTTGTCGTGAGTAATAAGGACAAAAAAATATTTTGTTATGACCATTTTACTCGTGGATTTTTGAAAATTGCATCCACCGTAAAATGATGGTGATGTAAAAAAAGGGAAAAATTGATAAATAAATGAGAGTGTAGAAAGTTTATGGGTTAAATTGTAATTTAACTAATTTAAAAGAAATGAATTTTATTGATTTTATGAATAATAGCATAATCTAAGTTAACATTTTTTATTTTGAGATTTATAAGAAAAAAAAAAAACAATTTATCATTATATTTTATGCGGCAGAGATAAGTTTGCACTCACATATCAATAAGGTTTTATCACATCATAAACTCTTAGGCCGGTCACAGTGGTAACCAGACACGACCATGCCATATTAGCTTTCTCTCTCCGACGACCTGACGACGACCAAGTTGCAACACTGGTGACCAAGTTTTGTGACCAAGTTACCTTTTTTTTTAATTCAAATATTTTAAACAACAAATTTAAACTTCATTAAAAATAAAACATTACAATACCAATTAAAAACTTAGGTAGTGTTTGATAATGAATTAAAAAGTCTTAATTCATAAATAAGTAAATTTGTTAAGTCATTAATTGAGTGTTTGTTTAGTGCTTAATTTAATCCGATGACCTCCTAGAAAAAGTCATGGGAGTGAGGGTCTCTATATTAAGTCATCAATTTGATCCTACTTTTACATATTTACCCTCCCAGTTCTTAACCTCTAATTCAACACTTACTTCAAATAAAAGAGTATAACAATAATTTTTCTAATTCAGACACTTTATTCAGCACACAAAACAAACAACCATTTATTCATCTACAAACAAACAACTTATATCTTGACAGACACTTTAATTTAACAGGACTTAATTAAAAATTTAAACAAACAAGCCCTTAAACTAATAAAACTTAAACATTACAATACTAATTAAAACCTTAAACTAATAATACAAGTTTTAGCGTGCCTTGATTGCTGCATTAATATCCAAAAGTTCTTGTTGTTGTCGTGGGGGCAAAACGGGTTTTGTTGTTGACTCGGTTGTGGTAGTCGTGTTGGATATTCAAAAGCGGTTGCACGAAACTGAATACTTTGATTTGGTGGTTGTGTTATCCCGGTTAATTGAAACGGTGGATCCGGCTAGAAATTCAAATCCGAGGTATTTTGGGGTAGTCGGGATCGTCGATTTTTTGATGTGAGAAGGCAAAGGGGGTAGGAAGACAAAAAAGGGGGTATGTATTAACATATGAGGAGAGTTATTTTGCATACCATTTTTTACTCACATACCAAGGGACAAATCACCACCCTCCATCTTGATTTGATCCAATGGCTGAAATTTATCAATTATAATAATCAGTTAAATTAAATTAGTGTTGAGGGGCATTTTAGTCGATTCACCTTCAAACTTAATTACTCTGCCACAACCAACTAATCGCTCCATCATTTCTCACACATAAAAAAGAAAACACACAGTAACTTCACCGATCAACAAAAGTGCCCAAAATCAACAAAAAGCAGAGATATTAACCACAAGATCACATCAAATCACAATAAAATGGATAAATCTAGCGTTGACGAGGTTGTTCGTCAACAATACGCGGTGCAAAATGATCCGCTTCAGGTGTCAGTTCAAATCTGGTTCAACCATCAGTTCAAAATCCGATTGCAGGTAATGATTGAAAGCTACTGGTGTTGTTATTTATATTCTGATGATGATTATTAATGTTTTAATGATGATTTAAGTAAAAAATTGTGTGATTATTGGTTAGCTTTCAATTTTAATTGAGGTTTTGTTGATTTTATTGTGCATTTGGTGATGAAATATGTGATTATTGGTTAAGTTATTTCTTTTATTTGAGGTTTTGTTGCTGTTACTGTGATTTTGTGAAGAAAAGTGCGATTGCTAGTTCGGTTTTCACTGTTAAATTGAGTGATTAGTTAGTAATGTAGAATGTACCCGCTTCCTGAGTAGCGTACTCAAGCCGAAGAGCTCAGAGTATTGTTTCTATTTAAATTTAATTATAGCAGCTTATTGTTATGTCTATCGTTAAGTTTGTTATATAACAAGAATAGATGATTAACCTGTACCAATTAGTCACTAAATTTGTACTCATTACGTAACGACATTTCGTTTCACTAAATTTAATACTGGTGATATCGGGTGATAGCACATGTGATATCACAGGTGATAGCACATGTGAAGAAGCTCAAACACCTGTGATATGACATGTGCTATCACCTGTGATATCACATGTGCTATCACCTGTGATATCACATGTGCTCACCTGTGATATCACACTGTGATATCACAGGTGATAGCACATGTAATATCACTGGTGATAGCACATGTGATATCACATGTGCCAGACCACCAACAGGCAACACCCCATTGATTAATGGGCTAAGGAGTCACAAGAACCCGTAAACACCAGTATTAGAAACATAACCCATAGTGAAGATACCAAGCCCTGCCATTTTGTCCCATATCACTAATCTCAAACTAAAGATTTTGAAACAAAGACACAGAAATACAAGTATTCCCCGTCTCAAGATAATTAAGGAAACTTTTGGGAAAGGTCTTCCGAAAGAGAGTCAATAGCCCAACAAAAACAGCTTTGAAAATCATCATGGTATAGAACACACCTCAAATCAAAACATGCTTAGAGTATATTCAAGTATTCTGCTACCACAGGGTATACTTTATTAGAGAACAATGCATAACACAAGTCATAGTTTCGGGGAAACAGATACAGCAATTATATAGATTTTCAAGAAAGTAAACCTTGCTATCCCAATATCCCTATCATGGAGAAGAGCAGACTCAACCCTGCAATCTAATGATACCTGCAAAGAATGTAAACACTAGTCTTAAATAATGCAAGTAACTCCAGTTTGTGATTATATTCATTCAAGAGCTACTGGTACAACTCAAAATGCTTGGAAGAATGTCATATTTTTGGAGGCTCTTGTATAAATGCAACAGTAGGTTCTTATATAATTGTTAAAATTTACATATACCTGGTATGAAATTATGAATAATTTTAGATAGGGGTCTTGTTTATCAAGTGTTAAAATAAATGTTATGGGGTTTACGATTGCTTATGTTAGTGATTGTTTTGCACTAGTAACGATTTTCATAAACTGTAATGGGTTTTTATGCTAATTTTGATACATGTATTCAATTGGTTGTTGTTATTAACTGTTTATATTAATGTTTAGGTTTATACTTTTTTTGTATAAAAATACTTCTCTATTACACCAGGTATTATGTTTATAATCTGCAATCTGTAATAATAAATGTTTAGGCTCATAATGATAAAATGTTGATGTCAATCTTGAATTAGCGAGCTTGTAATACATTTGCAATTGTCACTAAACCATACTGTTGATTAGCTTTTACTTAAATCATTAACATGTGTTTATTTTGAATCTGTGAGTTTGCGTAGGCTGTTTCTTGTTATCAGGCGTGCCATTTTCTTGGTATGCCAGAGTGCAGCCTTAACTTAGCACAGTGTGTTGTCTATCTAGCGCTTGCTCCAAAATCGATAGCTGTGTACAAAGCATTAAAGGCTGCCACAAAGGCTGTGAAAGATTCAGTTGGGCAAAATGAGGGTGTGCCTTTGCATCTGAGAACTGCGCCTACTAAGTTGATGAAAGAGTTAGGGTATGCAAAAGGTTATATCTATACTCCCGATAATCCTTCTGCCGTCCAGTCATTTCTCCCACCTTCTCTTCAAGGTTCTAAGTTCCTCGATTGGCCTGCTGCTGCAGATATATAGATAAGCTGAATCAAGTTTCACTAGTTTGGCGAATATGGAAGGTCGTAAGTTTTAAGTAACCTAGACAGCAGTTAGATTAGATGATCATGACATTTCCTTTGGATATGCGATATGCTTTTGTTTCATCTTTTGTGAATGATGTTTTGTTTGAAGCTGGAAATGACTAATCTCCTTTTTGATAACTGCATGTAAAGAAATACAATGGCTGATTGAAATGAAAGTGAAATGTTCTTCTTCTTCGTATTTATATATTTCTAGCCGATCAGGGATGTGATATTACATTTATAAACTTACATTTACCAGGTTGCTGACATAAGTTTTGTTGACATATGTTTCGGAGAGCCCGTAGAGGAAAGAGCGAAAAAATGTATTTATTTCTAATAAAATCCCCTTTATAAATATTACTCATGGTTCGTCCTTGAATTGATGCGACATATGGTTCTTGGTTCTAAAATTTTGAGGCTTTTAATTTTGAAGTTGGTCAACATACACCCGTTTTTTTTATGGACTTACATATTATTTTAGTGTAATATCACATATGATTTATTAGGCATGTTTCAATATGTTTAACAGCGGTATTTGACTCTAGTATTAGTTGGTAGTATATCACTTGTGATACAACAGTTGTAATGATTGCTTATTGGTAGTATATCACCTGTGATACAACAGTTGTGATAGATTGTGCATGTTTCGATAGATTTAACAGTGATATTTGATACTAGTATTGATTGGTAGTATATCACTTGTGATATATGCGGTTGAAATGATTGTTTATCGATTTGTTGATTTGATTGTGAAATTAGTTAAATGTTATATAAGCCCATAAAAGTAGCAAAATAAGCCACAAAAATGAATATAAGCTAATAAGCTCATATATATGCCGAAACAAACACCCCCATCATTTATATGACTTGAATATTTTCTTCATTTTAGTGTATTATCACTTGTAATATTCAAGCTACAAAATAAAATAAAGTATAATATCACAAATGATAAATCAATGAATAAGTTGGCGGTAGCGCGTTGCGGCAGAGCCAATTTAGTTATGGCATTAATTCTCGATTACTTTCGGCATTCGGTTAGACTTGTCATGTTTTAAGCAAATATTATTCTTGTTGTATCCTGTTTGAACAAACAACGACAGAACGTAATACTACCAATTCACTCTACAAATTGCATCTTAGTGTAATAATATAATCCCCATAAGAGCTTAATTCTATTAAAACTTGATACATATACCATGTACATATATTAAAAAAACATACATGCATATTGCATAAATGTATCACAGTTATGGAGTGTATATGTGTGATATCACAGGTGATATCACCGGTGATATCACTATCACAGTTATGGAGTGTATATGTGTGATATCCCATGTGATATCACCGGTGATATCCCATGTGATATCACCGATGATATCCCATGTGAAGAAGCTCAAACACCTGTGATATGATATCACATGTGATATCACAGGTGATATCACATGTGATATCACAGGTGATATGATCGGCCTCAAACAGTCAACTTAAATCAACCACGGATGTGGTCAAATAAATTCAAACCAATTGAAGACAACTAACCAAGGTGTATAGTGTTTTCCCGGGTCGTTATATCCCAACGAAGCGTGAAATTGTGTTTATAGACGAATTGTGATCAAGTGCTATTGAATGGGAAAGGGTTTTTGAATTATTTAAACTAAGGAAATAAAAGAGAATAGATTTAAACAAGCTACAGAAATAAATACAGGGAACCAAATTTCTTAAAACGTCTAAAATCTAAAAACGTACGTTTAAATTTAAATAAACGTAAACGTACAAAATAAAAAATGAGATTTGATAAATAAAAGGCCTACGGATATGAAAATTATATTTTTACAATCCTAATAATAAAATAAAATTATTGGAAAAAGAAAATTATTTATTTGACTTATTAATTAATTATTATTAATTAAAAACTATTTTTAACTATTAAATAATTACCTAAAAAATAAGAAAATAAGAAATAAACCTAGAAAAATGAAATTATGACTTAGATAAATCTAAAATATTATAAAACTTATTTTAAAACTGAAAATATATTTATTACACTTTTTATCTAATTATTATTAATTAATTACTATTTAATAACTTTTTAAAATATTTTGATTTTTTATAAATACTAAATAAACAAAGAAAAATCTAAAACTTTTTCTATAAATATTATTAAGTAAAAAGAAGTTAAGAAAATTATAAAAATGAAACTTACTTAATTAAAATTTAAAAAGATAAATTCTATTAAATAGAAGCTATCACTATTTTTCTGTTTTTGTTTTTCTTAAGGTCTAATAATATAATTATATTTTTCCTAGATTATAAATGACAAAAGAAAATTATGTAAAAAAGATTTATATTTTTCTGATTAAAATTCTATTTATTATGATTTAATTACTATTTTAAACTAATTAAAAGATAAAAAATGTTAAAACTATTAATAAAAATCTGAAACTTTTTCCTAAATTATTTTAAGGTGACAGGAAGATAAGAAAAATATAAAATTGAAAAGTGCTTTATGAAAAAGCTGAAAATAAGCCAAATGGCTTAAATAGAAGCTATCACTTATTTTTATGTGGGCTTTTCTTGGATTTTCTTTTACAAATCTATTAAGCTACTAGAAATATGGAACTTTAATGAAGGTGAAAACTTTGGAACACAACAATAAGCTCAGCACAAGCTTAAAAGCTTAACAGATGAGCTTATGAGCTTATATTTATGAATCAAGCTCAAATAAGCTTGAAATAAGCTATACAGTTGGAACAAAAGGAGAAATAAGGTGAAACTAAGTTTAAGTAACTGGAAATGAGTAACAAGTAACAATGAAAGACACTGATAAGCTTTGAATAAGCAAATAAGCACTTCCAATTCCCACAGTCAACTAAACTACCCTGCAGTGAACTTTAAATGCAAATCCAGCTTATCAAATAAGCTGATAAGCACAAAAGAAGATCTGGAGTAGCAAGATGGGCTGATGGGCTTTCCAAAAAGCCAAAGCTCAACCTGTGGGGTCCACTGGTTAGCTTTTGAGGGGCTTATGAAAAAGGGTCAAATATACTGATCAGTATACACTGATGAAAATGGGACAAACTTAAAGCTAGTAGCAGCCCTATTAAATAAGCCAGGAAATGTAAAACAAGCTTTGAACCTTTGAAATGGGTGGATGAGCTACACAAAAAGCCCAAGAACACAATGTGGGTCCCACTAATAAGCACTGTGGAAGCTTATGAAAATGGGGTAAAGTCTGGGTGCACAGGGCAGGTAAAAAGCTAAACAGGCAACTATGAGAGTGCTTTTTTATAAGCAAATGACTTTGAAAATGGAATTTTCAACTTGATTCAGCAAAACAAGCCACCAAACAACACAATTAAGCAAAATTTAACTATTTCCAACTTATATTAATCCTTGTGCAAGATCAAGAAAACCTGTCCATTTTGACAGATATGCAAATTTGACTTTTTGAGAAAAACACTTGAGTTTGACTTTTATGAGTTTTGACAGATCCTAGATCACTTATAATGTTGTAATAAGCTAAAATGAAACCAAAAACAGCTACCCTAACAACTAGTGAACTAATATGCAAGATCCTTGAACCTAAATCCTTATCAGTGCACCAGTTAAGGTGAGATTAAGGTAACTTTGACTTTTTATCTAACAAGAACTGGTTTTTAAAGTTTCTCTGAGTTATTAAGGACTAATTTGACATGTAGCAAAAGCAAATAACAACACAAACAACTAGCAACATAACTGAAACAGTTTGATCCAAACAACCCTTAAACCAACTGATCTTGATGATTTTCAAAGCAACTCACAGATTTAAACCACAATACTGATTTCAAATTCTTTCTTATGATTATAACAGACAAATTAAACATGAAAATCCAGTGATAGTAGCAAGAAACACAGAAATGGACAAATTGCTATATTGACTGTTATGATGAGATTTTAGCAACTACCAAAATCAAAGAACAAGCAACTGATTTTAAACTATATTATTACTGAACAACACTACAGAAGTATAAAAACACAAAGATAGGAGCTTAAAGCTTATTCTACAGTAAAATGCTAATAAACTAGAAATAAGCTTACAATTGAATTCAGCTGAAAAACCAAGAACAAAGGACTTTAGATCACACCTATGGGCTTTCCATAAAGCCTCTAACCCAAGGGCAATCCAGAATTTCCCTTGCTCCAGCCATCTTCAAGCATCTTCACTGATTTTTGATTTTTCACTCTTTTTTATCTCACTTTTGTAATTTTGATTTTTAATACTACAACTGAATTTTAAGGTTTCTAATAGCTTACATAAGCTATACAAGGAGCTTATATGAGCTTATGAGTCTGTAAACAACACTATAAACAACATTCAAGTAGACATGGAATTTTGAACACAAATTTGCATAAACTGAAATTGATACTTAACCTTGAAATTGATTACTGAAAAAGATTCTTATACATGTGAAAATACTAAAAAGAGTACTTGAAAGCTTAAAATTACACTGGAAATGGAAATTTAATTAATTCGACATACATTAACTAAAACTAAACTAGATATATTTTTACAATGCCTCCCATCCTTTCTTTATAGACTTTAATCCCTTTGTCGACATCTCTGAGTAATTCCCACCACATCTTGACCCTTGATTTGGCCAAATTCATCATAATCGTACATTTGGCATTTTTGGCGCCAAAAAGTCCTTCAAGTTGTTTGAGCAGGTTTTTGCTAATTAAGGATTTTTGGAGAGATGTGGAGGTGGAGAGGAGTGGGTAGACAGCTGGTGATGAGGTGGGGGGTTGAGGTGTAAAGGTGGTGGTGGTTTTGGAGCAGTGATGGTTTGGCGGGGTTGTGTGAGGGAGATGGGTTTGACTGAGGTCAAACCCTGGTTTTGGTTTTGGGTTTATTTAAAATAGAGTGGGCTGGGTAAAAGGGTTTTATGGTTGGGCTGGGTTAATTATAGATAGGATTTTGGGTTGGTTTATTTTGGGTTTTTATTAAATAACTTGGTCCGGTTGGTTTGTAGTTTAAATACAAGGACCATTTTTGTAATTTTTGGATTTTTGAGGGGCTGAATTGACAACTTTCCAAAGTTATCAAAAGGATAAATATTGCCAAGTTTCAATAGTACAAGGACCAATTTAGATAATTTTTCAATTTTGAAAACCAAAGGACTTGTTTTGCCATTTTTGAAACTTTAGGGACCTTTTATGTCATTTTTAAAAGTTGAAGGACCTGTTTTGCAATTTCTTTAAAACTTTCATCCAAGGACCATTTTTGTAAAAGTTAAATAGTTTAGGGACCTTGAATGATAATTTTAATACCAGGGACTACTTTTGCCAATTTCTGAAACTTCAGGGACTGAAACTGACAATTATGCAAACTATGTTCGTTTTTAACTGTTTTTGATCATTTTGCACTTGCAACACATAAAAACACAATCAAATAATATTTTCTGTATTTTTAAGCATATTTGCATGTTTTTAAATGTTTTTGTAGTCTAAATGTGACAGAAATGATGAGTATTTAGACACTCATCATGATATCACATGTGATATCACAGGTGATATCACATGTGATAGCACATGTGATAGCACATGTGATAGCACTGGTGATAGCACATGTGATATCACTGGTGATAGAAACATAACCCATATACAATGTACATATATTAAAAAAAAACATACATGCATATTGCATACATGTGATATTACAGGTGATAGCACATGTGAAGAAGCTCAAACACCTGTGATATCACATGTGATATCACATGTGATATCACATGTGCCAGACCACCAACAGGCAACGCCCCATTGATTAATGGGCTAAGGAGTCACAAGAACCCGTAAACACCAGTATTAGAAACATAACCCATAGTGAAGATACCAAGCCCTGCCATTTTGTCCCATATCACTAATCTCAAACTAAAGATTTTGAAACAAAGACACAGAAATACAAGTATTCCGTCTCAAAATAATTAAGGAAACTTTTGGGAAAGGTCTTCCGAAAGAGAGTCAATAGCCCAACAAAAACAGCTTTGAAAATCATCATGGTATAGAACACATCTCAAATCAAAACGCTCAGAGTATATTCAAGTATTCTGCTACCACAGGGTATACTTTATTAGAGAACAACGCATAACACAAGTCATAGTTTCGGGGAAACAGATACAACAATTATATAGATTTTCAAGAAAGTAAGCCTTGCTATCCCAATATCCCTATCATGGAGAAGAGCAGACTCAACCCTGCAATCCAATGATACCTGCAAAGAATGTAAACACCAGTCTTAAATAATGCAAGTAACTCCAGTTTGTGATTATATTCATTCAAGAGCATTTATATGGTCATCCTAGTAAAGTTTGCTTAAATTTTGTTGGAAACACAAATTGCCATCAGAAATCACTTGCAGTTTGTGACTTGATAGAAAACAAAAAAAAAAATTAAATTAATGCTTGCTTGTCAGCTAAAGTTGCAAAATGGGTTGGGTTGGATAAAGAAAAGATAATGTTGGTACGAGTCTTTGTGGGTTAACAAGTCACATATGATTACTAAACTTAAATTATTCAAATCATTAGATAGTTTCTTGGATAAAAGGATCTCAAATCTTATATTCATTATAATACACTTCAAGCAGCTTTCAACCTGTTTGACCGTTTCTTTATTAGCTACTTTTTACATAAGCCATTCAACCACTTATAAGCAAACAGGTCAAAATTTCAACCTCTAACTATGAAAAATACTAGCCGGATAAACTAAATGGCCGCGATAAAATTAACTAACCAACTTAGTCAACAAGTCAAACTTTTTGGGGCAATCACACCAACCAAATCTACATCGAGTTTAGATTTCAAAGATGAAAGTGGAACTAGCCAAGCATGAGGATTTCAATACCAAAACACAAAGTTTAACAAAACGCGTACATGCACGTAATGTGGCTATTGCTTATTTCCAAAACAGTAAAATTGTTTGCATCAAGCCTGGTTAGGGATTGTATTATCTAAAAATTTCCTAATCTTACAAACCTGTAGTATTTATAATGCTGCCTACAAGACAAGGGGGAAAAAGACACAGAAAGAAACAAGGTAACACATATCGGCTTACCACATGCAATTCTTCCACCAGCATTTCCGGTGCTCTTGCTGAGCTCATGGCCACCTGAAAGATAGATGGGTAAAATCAAGATTAGTTTCTCTGTTACCAAGACATACTGAGGTGAGAACAGCTGACAAATTATCCCTCTACAATAGCTTTGAAAGTACCATAATATATCACTAGGGACACACTCAACAGAGAACAGACAATCTTTCTCGATTGGTAATATCAGAATTTGCAATTCCATCCACTACTTGACATTCTATTATACCCGGTTAAAGAAAGGATACAAAAAGATAAGCAATCCTTGAGTAAACCTTTTTCAAACGACATGAATAGTTTAGACAAAATCTAGCTTTTGTACATTTCTGAGATATTTAGCTCATAGGAGAACTTCAGAACCCAGTATGTTTTAAAAAAAAGTTCCCTTCTACATGTATAAGCATCAAAACAAACAATTTCTTAGTGCACTAAATGCAAGATAATCAAGCATGTGGGTACTTTCATGCATTTGTTACTTTCCGAGAACTAGATTGTCACATATTAACATAATCCAATAAAAGACTTTAAGAGGAAAGCATGACACTAATAACAAATTCATATGACGACCATTGCTGAGCACTCCCAATTAACCATTATGTTTATTAAAGACTTAAAGTGGAACCGTTTTTATTAAAGACTTAAAGTGAACCACTATCTATAGGTAGTCCTCTAATAAGAAAGGTAAGAGGTAGATTGATAGAGATTGGCACGTATATTTCGAGCTTTATTGGAATGTTCAAGCTCGAGCTCAAACTTTAAAAGGTACAACTCGAACAAGCATGAGCTTGAGTTGCTTGATAAATGCACTAGTTTGCAGCCCCAACTCTCATATTATGTACGATCCAGTGACCATCTCCAATAATAACATATAAAACATACCTGGTCTTCAAGGAAATCGGTGCACTTATAGCAAACACACTACTAGTCGTTTACCTAAATCAAAATTCACACAAAACAAATGAGCTTTATTTATATGTTAAGATAAAGTATCGAACTAGAGATTGAACCAGAACACGTTATCAACCATAAACGATCAAAGTACGAGTTTCTGTGCATAAATCTTCACACACATTGACATATATATCTTACTTTTGACATCATAAACTCACTTTCAGTCAAGACTAAAAAAGGTGTTTGGGATTGCGCTTAGTAAAGTAAAACTGGAGAGCTTGATTATCTGCGTTTTTTAAAACAAAACATTGTTTTAGAAAGCAAGGCCAGGGACTTTCGCAAATGCAAAATTTTGAAAACGCAATCCCAAACACCAACAAAATGAGCTCCAATCGCTAATCCAGGCCTCTAATAATATCCGTTCAAACATCAAAACACAACTTAACACTCACTTTATCAAACGCTTTCTAATAATTCAACAGCCAATTACGCAGCATACAAACCTAAAGTTCACACAAAATTTCAGTTCACACAACCGAGCTCATACTCTAAAATATCAGCTGCAGTCAACCTTCACGCTTCAAGTCTTAAAACTGAATATGCGCCATTTCAACAGCATATTACTAGACGTTTCAATCTAATGTTGCACTCTAAAGCAAAACTATCGCTCCTACCAAACGTACAAAACATCGCTCCTACCAAATATGGCTATCATTAGACGTCTCAACCCAACGGAACAATATTATTTGACGTCTCAATTTTGCACCTAAACTATTCTCAACGCCAAATGTACAATCTATCAGTGCTGATATCACAATTCATATGCATATAAATTCGTCATAATTCAACTATCATACGTAACAGACACAATACAAGTTAAAGCGAGATTACCTTATGCGAGCAAAAATTAACCTGTAATTTGATCAATCTGCTCAAATCAAATCATAGCAGATATATCAATTAAAATCATGACTAAAGCATCAGATTAAAGCAAATCTATTAAAAACGTGAATACCGGAGGAGTCGCGGTGGTGTCTCGGTGTGTAGCGGTTGCTGCGATGGAGTTGCGGAGGTGTTGCGGTAGAGTAGCGGTGGTATTGCAGAGGTGTTACGGTGGAGTGGCATGTCCTCATGTTGTTTATCATCACCACCGAATTTGGATTTAGGGTTTGATAAGTGGATTGTAAGTTGATGTTAAATTAGGGATGAGAGAAACACAGTTTTGTGTGTGTTTTGTTATAAGAGATTAAAAGAAGAGTTTTTTAATTTTGTGTTTATATAGTTGACAATTATACCCTTGTAGTGTAAAGTATGTATTTAATCACAACCATTAGATCAAATGAAGATGGATGATGGGGATTAATCCCTTGATATGTAAATAAAGTTTCGTCCTCAAATGATCTTAAATCTTAACATATATATCCAGGTTACTGAGACCTTAGTAATATTTTCTCTACGAATCAAAACGATGATATATTATTATATTGTTGTACAACTTTTATTCATTTAACAACCGTACAAAGACTATTAAGATTGAAATATCAAGTCGATTATTTTGATATTGTACGTTTCGGAATAAACACAAGTAGCTCTTTTGTCCTTCCGTACGTTTAAATAGATGATAATTATTGTAGAATAAAACGTCTGTACGTGAGCAATGTAATTCATTCGAGAAAAAAGATCGTTGGACATTAAGGCTTAACATTTTGTAGTTTCTAATCTAAAGCTGTTCGAGAGAGAGAGAGAGAAAAAAAAGCTTAGCATTTTGTAGCATGACAATACACATACTTTGATCGTACACAATCATTGAACAACTTTATGAATGCAATGCATTCTGTATCGCAACTTTGTAGTCGCCATATGCCTTGCTGCTCTTAACACACTCTTTGTATTGACTAGCTGTATATCGTGGTGGTTCCAATTCATTAACTAAAACATTCACTGGTTCAATAACGCAATCAGGAGACAGGTTCACAAAAGTTGCAATGCTTATTCTAGTTTCATGTGTATTGGTCACCACTCGATGTTTTTATACTTCTTAACTTTCCGTTGCTGATTATCTGTAAACAAACGAAGCACACCATCAAATGTCGATCAAAAAGTGCATCATGAAGTTTAGAGCACTTGGTCTAGTGGCTAGCTTAAGTTACTCATTTGAGGCCCACGGGGTGACACACCATTTTAACAAACCTCCACAACTTACCCTCCATTAACAACTAACCTCAACTTACCCATTTAGGGCCCACCACTTCCAACTTTATTTTTTTTATTCAACTTTATTTAGAAAAGAAGGCAATATATATATATATATATATATATATATATATATATATATATATATATATATATATATATATATATATATATATATATATATATATATATATAGTGTTGTATTCTATGCAGATTTACATTTACAGTACTCTTAAAATGAATCTAGGCCATTGGATGAGTTTGATCAAATGGTTAGGATTAAAAGTGCCAAAATTATAATTAAACAAAAGATGAGGGTTTCTTTTTTAATTAAACAAAAGGCTGAAAGGGCATTATTGGAATTTTACTTTTAGGCATTTCAAAACCGTCCCTATTCTAAAGGGATTTAAAAAAAATCATTTTTTCATCTCTCCACTTTCACAACCCTCTCTTTCACCCATCAAACCTAACCCTAATCCTTAAATCGCCCGCCGCCACTTTCACAGCCTCACCACCTTCTCTCCACAATCGCCCCTGTTCTTAGTACCACCAACCCAAAATCTGATTTAAGGTTTTTTGGTGCTGCTCGTGGTGACCACCAACCTAAAAACCGCTCTTCAAATTCAGATCCGGAACCGATGTTGTGGTTGTGCTAGAGGAGGAAGACGAGATACAATGACATATCTGTCGCCGTTGGATCTGGTCGATTCAATATTGAAAAGGAGCTATACGACATGTTTTTAACTGAAGGGATCCTCCTTCAAGAGGACAAGGAGGTAACTGGCTCATTCTTGTATATCGATTAATTTTTGTCTAATTTCTTCATTCTGAGTTCTTTTGCTCTTTGAAAATATTTCAAATGATAAGACTTTGTGTTGTATAATAGTGGTTTTCATTCGGAGATAATGGTGAAAGAAATAAAATGATATGAGCAAGTGAGTTCTCATACATACAACATGATGAGTGGCATTCAATTCCAGAATCAAAGTATGTTTGTATCTCTCTACGTCTCTCTTTGTGTTCTTTTTTTCTTTCTGGTATAGATATGTTTATTAGTGTCTTTTATTTGATTTCTACGCTCGGTCAATTTTTCAATTTCAAACATGAAAAGTGTTTGAGGCTTACATCATATGTAGATTAATTATATTTCCTTGAAAAGTGTCGTCATTGGTGCTGCTCGTAGTAACCACCAACCTAAAAACCGTTCTTCAAATTTATGCAGATATGTTTAGATTGTGCATATGTGTTTTATAGATGTTCATAATAAAAATAATTATAATTGTTTGTAATTACAGGTATTGAATATGTTTTTGGAAGGCGTGCGAATATGTTTTTGGAAAGTTAGTCATGGTTAAGTGTTTTAGTTTTGGTTGTGTTATTGGAGCATATGTGTTATCTAGTTGTTATGTTTAAAAAATTAGTTGATATAACTTTAATAATCATGTTTGTTTCCCTCAATATGCAGTAGCAAGATCAGGTGCACATATGTTTTTGGAAAGCGTGCATATATGTTCTAATAAATTTGACGATAAAGCGCAACGTGGACACCGCAAACATCCATGTTTTTGGAAGGCATGCGTATATGTTCTAATAAATTTGATGAGAAAGCCCCGCATCCACATGCATTCTTTAAAAGCGTGCACATATGTTCTAATGTAATTGATGAGAAAGTGAAGAGTGTACACATGTTTTTAAATGGCGTCCACATTTATATTTTACAAGATACTTGTACATGTATTGTATTTTATTTGATATTGAATTTTGTGTATACTATTTAATTCTTGGTTTGTTATTTAATTTTTAGAGATTATATGTATATGTTTTTGTTTTTGTTCATAAATATCAAAGAATGTACACTAGAAACATATGTGCAATTACAATTTTAAGCAAAATAAGTTTGACGTCGAAACAATTAAACGCAAGAAATATATGTAAGTATACAATATTAAAAATAAACACATATGCACCTCATTTTTCTGAAAACACGCAGCAAAAAAAAAAAAAAAAAAAAAAAAAAAAAAAAAAAAAAAAATCCGAAAATTAAGGGAATTAAAAAACGTTTTTTATTTAAAAAAAATTCAAAAAAAAGTGAAAATGTTTTTGACTATTTTACCCTTTTGAATTAATTAAAAAGATTTAATAATACTAAATTATTATTGGTCTAAATGAGTACTGTAAAGTACTGCATCTAATATTGGTATGCATAGAACGCGCCCTATATTATATATATATATATATATATATATATATATATATATATATACTAGACTTCAAAGCCCGCCCAATGGGCGGGCATGACTTATAATTATCGTCTACATGTTTTTTGTTTAGCTAAATATTGGTGTTAAAAATTTGTTTATTATACAAATATTTTTAAAAGAATAGTACCAATGTTTGTCAAATTGTTTGTGTTTGTTACAATGTTCTTTGCAACGGGCATAGTATATGATTTAAACTCAAATGAGAAATAACGCTTCTTTATAAACAACATTTGTAGTACCATAGCCCGTCCGATGGGTTGGCGAGCCTTATGAATACCGTTTGAAAAATTAAGTTAATGAAAATAAGTTATAAACATACCAAAGTATTTATTGAATGCATTAAGAATGAAAAGAAAACAATGTTTATAGAATATAATTATTAAAAAAAAAAAAAAAAAAAAAAAAAAAAAAAAAAGTTACAAAGTGATACGCAAGAATTAGTACCCAAAATAACATACAATAAAACAGCCAAGAGAGTCGAAGGAAGTTGCGTTGATATTGATTAGGCATGGCGAGTTCACATAAATATCATGCGCTCCGCTGAATAGGCTGCTCGGAAACCGGTGTACATTTTTGGGTCCAGGTACGCAATTTGAATTTTTAATCACAACTGTGATTTCTCCAATCATTCTGACACCAACACTATCCTTTTGAGGGCTGTGTAGTAGGTTTATTAGCGAAATGTAAAACTAAGTAGGGTGTGTAAGTTTTTATTAGCGAAATGTAAAAACTAAGTAGTTGCTGAATTTTTATTTATTTTGATTCCCTTGGCTCTTCAAGCTCTATGTACCTGTTCTTATTTTGATCAAAAAATTCAAATGCCTCTTTAAGATGATCATCGTTACCTATTTTCCTTAGGTGAACGGAAATAGCAACAAATTCTCCGTAGTTCAAGTGCCCATCTTTGTCCACATCACCCTATAAACATGTCTTCCATTACTATTTGTATATTACACATAGAATTATAATTAATAACATTTATTTGAAAGAATATACATACAGCGTCCATAAGCATTTGAAGGTATGAATCGAGAATCTGTTGACCAAGTTTCTGCAGACCAGCTTTCAGCTCAGCAATGTTTATCTTACCTTGCTTCTTTGTGTCCATTAGATCAAAGGCTTGCCTTATCCCTGCCACTTCCTCAACTGATAAACTCTCAGCAATTACCTATAATTTCATGATCCGTTAACTTTAATACAACCTCAACAAACAAACAAAAAGGACATAACCAAAACCTTGAACATATTCATTACCCGCAATGCTCTTTTGTTGAGCTTGTTCATGAATGAGAACTGCTTTAGTCTTGCTTTAACATTTTCACATAAAGAAACATTTGGTGCCTTCTTGGCGTTTTGTATCCACGGATGATCTGCAATAATTTAGACAAAATACTAAATTAGAAATGTCGAACAATATTATGATTTTTGGGCAAAATAGTAAAGTGCGCATGTAAAAATAATGGCTAATGTATGCATTGGCCACCCAAGTATTGATAGTTGGACTGGATGGCCTTAGTGTATATATAATCCCTCAAAATAATCAGGATTTTACCTAGAACTTCTTGAGCAGTTAGGCGTGTAGTAGGGTCAGGATTAAGCATCTTCTTGACAATGTCTTTAGCATTATCGGACACTTTGGGCCAAGGATCCCTCTTGAAGTCCACAACGGATCTAATGATTGCTTGTGCAACTCCTTGTTCAGTTTCTGCATTTCAAGTGAATGGTACTTTCAAGAGTTGAAAACATAATGAATACATGTTTTGACGAGTTAAAGAAAAATTTGAAACTGACCAGCCCAAAATGGTGGGACACCAAAAAGCAAAATGTATAGGATAACATCGACACTCCAGACATCTACCTCAGGACCATAGTTTCGCTTCAGGACCTCAGGAGCCATATAGTATGGACTGCCAACAATCTCATCAAATCTTTCTCCTTTAGAAGATTAAGAGCAGTTTGCTTAATGGAAATGGAAGAGAATTGAATAACAACATTATATAAATGAATAAAAAATGAATAAGCTTTCACGGTTGATAGTCTTTACCTGGTTTAAACATAACAGATAAGCCAAAATCGATAACCTTTAAGGCTGAATTTTCTTTCTTGTTTGCATACAAAAAGTTCTCAGGTTTAAGATCCCGATGGATAACACCATGTTTGTGGCACATCTACAATAAGTAACAGATAGTCAGTTCAAATATTTCAAGAGGTGGATGGCGAGCAGCTCATCTTATCTAATAACCATATGGGAAAAGGAGATATAACCTTTAAAGACTACAACCAATAAACTAACAATCAAGATTGCAGGTAACAGGCAATTTCACTTAATGTGATATAGAAAACCATGCGCTAGCCGCTAATAATGAAGAACATGAAGAATTTGTGATATGACATAAAACTTAGGAAAATTCATCAGGCACACCAATATCGATCTCCCTGTCAAATCTGCCAAACCTCCTCAAAGCAGCATCAATACTGTTAGGACGATTGGTTGCACCCATGACAATAACATGAGCACGGGATTAAGCCCGTCCATTAGATTCAATAGTTGAGAAACAATTCTCCTTTCAACTTCTCATGTGTCTTCTAACGCTTGGAGTAATCGAATCAATCTCATCAATGAAGATGATCGATGGTGCATTCTTCTCTGCTTCCTCAAACGCTTTCCTGAGGCTGCTCTCACTCTCTCCAGCCATCTTTGACATAATCTCCGGCCCATTGATGCAGAAAAAGAAAGCACCGGTTTCATTGGCAACTGCACGGGATATCAAAGTCTAACCAGAACCAGGAGGTCCGTAAAGCAAAATACCCTTTGGTGGCTTAACACCAATAGACTTAAAGAGCTGTGGATGCCTTAATGGCTAGCTCCACCAACTCATGAATCTGCGCCATCTGTTTACGAACACCACCACATCATCATAACCAATCTCATCTAAACGATCCTTGTCTTCCCTTATCACAGGGTCATCCTCACAAAATATCCCAGTATCCGGAGCAACCACACAATACTCGGTAGGTTCCGTCTCGATAACTTTAAACTCAACACTCCTCATTCCACCCCTAACCAGAAAGAAATCCCCCTTCCTCACAGGATGGTACGCTTCCCATATATAACATCAGGACACTGATGAATAGAAACCACATGACCGAACTTTAATTGTCCAGTTTCCTCGGTATGGGTTTAGAGAAGCCAATGGGTGAACCCTTCTTGTCATCGCCGTTCGCGCAGAAGGTGCCATGCTACAATTAATAAACACAATATTCATTACAAAACTAACAAATACAAATCGTACTAAGGGTGTTTGGATGAGGGTTTTAAAGTAGTTTTGCAACTTAACAACACAATAATCAGTATACTAACTATCATTTTTTTCAACATAGCAAACCAAATTATAATTCTAAATATAAATTAATCATCATTCTTAAAACACAAATCACTTCAAATTCATAATTAAATCAAAACACAACGATACTTACTTTCCATTCTGCTCATGAAAAATTTGAGCTGCTGATTTAGTAACATGATCTCGCTTCGGTTTCAACGTAATACCCGGCCCATCACTCTTCACCTCAAACTTAACTTCTGCCTCCAAAGGAGGCGACACCGATTCACATTTCGTCACAACCATATACCTAGTACAACAAAACCAAAAGTACATTAATCAAAACCATACAGGGATAAAAATCACCCAAACAAAACAAACTCATAGCAAGAGAGAATACGTTCTTACTTTTCATTCTTGTTTGGGATGTCATTGACAGTGTAATCAAGGACACGAATGAGATGAGCAACTTAGGTAATTATCATAATCATAAAAAAAGAGTTAATCCTTTGAAGAAGATAACTTACCGGGCCAACAACATCAGACACATGAGAGACGGTGGTTCCAGAGGCAGCACCCAAGTACAGAACCTCTGTTCCAGGTTTCTAATCATACAAAATTTAACAAATAAGATTGAATTATAATAAGGATACAATGTCAGTTCATTAAGTTCATCAATATCTATTACAAAGCTTTGTTGAAAATCTGAAAAAAGCATTAATAGACTTCATGTCATTTGTGGGAAACTAGAAGGGGGGTTGAATAGTTTACCGGTTTAAAATTCTTTTAAAAATCTTGTTTTAAAAGTATGGTATTGGAAACTTTGATTCGAACTATATGTGTAATCAATCAACACCAATATGAACTAGACACTAAACTAACTAATGATAACTAATAAAAGTAAAGAGTAGAGTTGGAAAGATCAAACCGAGACAGAGGATTTATAGTGGTTCGGCTACGAAGCTCTTCTTCGCCCTACTCCACTCCCCGAGTACCACACTCGAGAGTATCAAGCACTATGTCAACAACCTCCCTTTAGGCGGAGAAAACCGTACACGTCGCTTATACTATTACCGACACTAAGCTAGATGTCGAGTGCTAATCTTAGCTAGCACCAATCTACCAAGGTCCACGTGACCAAACACACAAGCCCAATGGCTTCAAGAGATCACCAAGATCTCAACAAGATCACAAAGATCAACTCTCACTTCACTCAACTCAATCTAACTACTCTAGATCCTTTGACTACTCACACATAAGCCCAATGGCTTCAAGAGATCTTCACTATCTCTTAAGATCACAATGATCTTCACTCACACTCTCACAAAAGAAAGATAATCTTGATGTATGCTAAGATACAGCAAGGATGTAACAAGTGTTACAAAAACCTAACAACTATAACTCTTGTATCTTCTTGAATACCTTGAGTTCTTCTCTTGCTAATGAAGAGGGATGACAACACCTTGTATCAACTTGAATACTTGTGTTCTTCTCTTGCTAATGAAGAGGGATAATAACACCTTGTATCAACTAGGATACTTGTGTTCTTCTCTTGCTAGTGAAGAGGTATGAAGAGGATCACTTGGAGGATGATTGGATCACTCTTGAATAAAAGAAAAACTAATCTAAATGATCAAAGAAAGAAAGTGTGAAGAGAGTATTTAACTCAGAAAGTTTTGTGTGTGAAAGGATGCCTAAAAACTGTGAAAGGGGTTGGTATTTATAGGCAAAGAAAATCTGAACGTTACAGAAAATTTTGTACGGACGGCTCCGTTAAATACCCCACGGCTCCATTAAATTTAACGGAACCGTGGAGCCGTCGTAGACTAGGACGCTCTAAATTTTGTCTTTTCTGGTGAAAATTTATTTGGGGAAGGTTGGAGCTGATTTTAGGGGGAAAAATAGCTGTTATGATTTTCAAACTAATTTTTCCAGTAAAACATTTCTTAATAATTCAAAAATAATTTGTCATGTGTATTTTTGAAAAAATGTTTTGTCCCATTTAAAATGTGAATTTTCAAAACATAAATTCACTTCTTTGATCACTAGTTCAAGTTGTAACTTTGTTCTAGAGTGATTTGCGTAGAAACGGGATCTTCCGATTAAAGACTTGTTTACGTTGATTTTAACGTATCGTGATTTCACATTTTGTCATCCTCAAAACGTGAAGTAATCGAAAGATATAAATAACGTTTTTAGAACATTATTTGCATCAACAATCTCCCCCTTTTTGATGATGACAAAATATAAACTCATGTTAGGTTAAAATTAGTGTTAACAAGTTTTTAATGAGTTTACTCCCATTTCTCCCCCTTTTTGTCTAATCAAAAAGGTGACAAAGGCTCCCCCTTGATGTGTACTCCCCCTCATTTGGAGAACACAAAGGAATCGAGCAATGATTCTTGCTACAAAACAAAGTTAGAAGATACATATATAATATGTAACAAGTAGCACATTATGACAAATATCCAACCACACAAGAAGAAAAGTAGCTAAGAGCTAAAAATGATAATCAACAACCCTCATAAGAGCCCATTCATTCATTTAAAAGAAAATAAATGTCATACATAGATATGACTTCATGGAAACATAAAAGAGACAATGATAAGCATAAATCCCTAATGACTAGAGGCATGTTTCATTTCCAAGAGGGCTCCTAAAGACTTATTGTGGGTTAGGAGGTGGTGGAGATTGGGGACCCATTTGGGGTGGTGGTGGTTTCAAGAGATGTTCTATAAAGTAGAACATGAAATGAATCTCGTCTCTTAAGAAGTAGATGAGATTACGGTTATTGAGACAACATAGGCAATTAGCACTATGTAAATCAAAGGGATGTGGTTGATTGGGTTGTGCCATGATAGGAGATGGTGATTGTGGTAGGTTTGTTGGAGGTGAAATTGGCATGGCGTTGTCCAATGGAGTTAAGGGGGATGGTGTGTACTCCATTGATGATGTAGTGTAGAAGGATGATGAAGATGTTGTGTAGGTAGAGGATGTTTTAGAGGGTGTATAAGGTGGTGATGGTGAGTATGGAGTGGCTTGGGAAGGTGGTGTCATTGCTTCATCATCTTTTGTAAGATCTACAAAGAGTGGTTTGGAAGGTGGTTTTACGGTGATTCTAGGTTTCTTGGAAATGTGAGAGGTGGATCCTTGGTTGGAAGCCATGGATGTTTGTGATGAGAGGTTGAAGGTGAAGTGCAAGATATTCTTGCAAGGTGAGGTGCAAGATATTCTTGCAAGGTGAGGCTTTATATAGGGAGGATGGGTGAAATTTGAATTAAAGGTGATGGGAGTGTCCTATGGTGTAGGAAGGGAATCTTGCAATGCGTTGTTAGGGGTGTTAGGTTTTGCAAAAAAGTAATACCGTTAACTAGGGGTGTACGGTTTTTAAAAATGATACCTAACAGGGTACCGTTTAAATGTAACGGTACCGTTCAGATTTAATGGTACCGTTGGAATGGTTACCGAAGACATTTTTGCAAAAACAGTTCTGGCGGCCAGCTAGGGGAGTGTTTTCTAGGGGAACTAATTTCTGGAAATGATAGTGCCTCAATTCACTAGGTACTTATTTACCTAAAATATCCCATTTAAGCTACAACTAGCATATAAAGACTATCATGTAGTTTCCTAGGTTGATCATAAGCATGCAATTATAAGGGACAAAATTAGCTATCATCCAAACATCACATAGATTGATTAAACAAGGAGATAGTTAAGCATGCAATAAATCAATTAGCATTCATTCATAGATAAATCCTAATAAGAAACATAGATTTCTTCAACACTTATGACTTGAGCATTCCCCCATTCTTGGCATACTCTTGTCTTGAGCATGTGTCTCATTATCATGATTTGGATCATCAAAGGGTGCATAATGGGTGGAGGATTCGGAAATGAGGATTGATGAGACATGTGACTCGTTTATGGGTTGCATGATGGGTTTGACAAGGGAGTATTGAGGGCCGTTAAGGTAAGGGTGTAGGTTCATGAAATGGTGATAGAGACGGGTTAGGAACATCCCATAGGGTATCAATTTATTCTTGTTACCCTTGAGATGGACAATTCGCTTAGCGAAGAAGTAAGCGAGATTGTATGGTTGTTGGGTTAAGAGACAGTAAATCATATGAGCACAACACGCCGGGAGTTGCTCACGATTTCCTGTGAGACTTAGAACATTTTCTCGCAGGATGAATGCCCAAGAAAGTAGTTCATGACGAACCTCTTCCAAACAAATTTTCGTTGGATTAGGGTAAGAGGGGTACTTATAAGTACGGATGAGTTTGGTTAGTTCAGTTGGAGAGGGTATGTACGAACAGTACGGACTATTCTCCTCACGATAGTGAAAGAGAGACTCAAGACAACAATCTTCAGTATAGGCACATTGCCCATGATTGGGTATTCGAAGGATCTGAGCAAATTGCTCAAGAGTTAGGACGAATTTGAAGTTTTGGACCCAAAACCAAAGTGACAAGGATTGATCCTCGTTACGTACGAGTTCAACTTGTCGAAAGAACTCCAACACAAAACGAGGACAAATGTGCTCGTTAATGTGGAGTAGACAATCGAATCCTATAGCTCTAAAGGAAGTGTTGATGTCCCAATGGTAAATTAGGGACGGATCAATGACACGGCCTTCATGAAACCGTCGGGTTTCGAGATTGACATAGGCACGAATGTGGTTACCGGGTGTAGTGGGTTCATATGAAATTTCGGGTGTGTAGGTATCGGTTAGGAGATGATCAAAATCATATTCATGAGACATTTTTGTTTCCTAAAAAAAAATTTTAAGGAAAAATTAGAGTGAAGAATAGTTGCATTATGCACATGCCTAGTGTGTGTGCCTATATGCAAACTATGTGGAGGTGCGGTAATCTCGACTCAAAAGAAAATAATGAGATGACCCTAACACTCCTAATTTTACTTTTGATCAAACAAATATGTCGAAAAATACATATTGATTATGTAATTCGATCAATATTCGTGAGATCATGTATGCATGAGAAGATGTTTTTAGTTTGCATCAACAATGCACGAAAATTATTTCATGGTCCTAATTTCGTGAAATTTTGAAAAATAATGGAATTGGGGTTTTTGGTGACTTCAATTTGAAAGTTTATTAAGAAAAATTGAAAAGCCCCAATTCATTTTTTAATCAATGAGCAAACCCTAGACTCAAAATTAAGAAAATTAGAGTAAGGTAACTTACAATTAATGTTGAAACCTTAGAGATGATTAACAATCTTAAAAATCAATGTCTTAAATATGATCTTGAAGAGGTTTTAGTGGAATTTTGGGTTGTGAGGTTAGGTTACAACAGCAGTTGCAGAGGTTGAGGATGGTTGAAATAAGTGATGTGGGAAAAGAGAGACTGAAATATGTGATGTTCCAGATACACGGTTCCACGGTACCGTTAAATTTAATGGTGTCGTGCCACATTTAGTGGAGCCGTGATCTGCTGGGACTGTTTTCTGTCCCATTTTGATTTTTGACGAACAAGTCTCGCTGTTTTAGTGAGACCTATTGTCACGAGGAAAGGATTTGTACCTAACAAATTCTTTTGACTAGGGAGACCTAAACTAAACTACACGAGACTCACGAGTTGACTTCAAGAGTCATGAGACTTATGGAATATGTTCCATCATTCCTAGACCTAGACGGAGATAGTTAAAGGATTCTCGTTTGAGAGGTTTGGTTAGGATGTCTGCGATATTGTCCTGGGAAGGAACTTTCTCAATGGAAATGTTTCCTTTCTGAACATTATCACGAAGGAAGTGGTGGCGAATTTCGATGTGTTTGGTACGGGAGTGTTGAACGGGGTTTTTGCTCAAGTCAATAGCACCTTTATTATCACACATAATGGGGACATCATCCAGATGGATGTCATAGTCGATAAGGGCTTGTTTCATCCATAGTGCTTGTTGACATGCCTTTCCGGCGCTTACGTACTCGGCTTCGGTCGTGGAGATAGCAAGAGCCGTTTGTTTCTTGGAGAACCAAGAAGTTATGCAACAACCCATGAAGGTACAAACGCCACTCGTACTTTTTCGATCCACATAATCTCCCGCATGATCAGAGTCGGCATAGACAACAGTTTCTACACCGGTCCCCTTGGGATAAAATAATCCCAAGTGTATAGTGCCTTTAATGTATCGGAAGATACGCTTAACCGCTTCAAGGTGAGAGGTTTTGGGATCCTCTTGAAAGCGAGCACAAAGGCAGACACTAAACATGATGTCGGGCCTACTTGCCGTGAGGTATAGTAAACTTCCTATCATACCTCTATACTTAGTGCTATCCACGGACTCACCTTCTTCATCTTTCGTGAGTTTTATTTCCGTGGACATGGGAGTTTTCATGGGCTTAGACTCTTCTAAACCGAACTTCTTAAGCATCTCTTTACTATACTTGGCTTGATTAAAGAAGATGCCATCTTCCATTTGTTTAATTTGTAAACCAAGGAAGAAATTTAATTCACCCATCATGCTCATCTCAAACTCGTCGTGCATGATTTTTGAGAAATCATCACACAATTCTTGACAAGTTGATCCGAATATAATGTCGTCGACATATATTTGAACAATGATGAGATGTGAATTTCTTTTCTTTGTGAAGAGTGTGTCATCAACCTTTCCCATGGTATATTCATGTTCAATCAAGAAGGCTTTTAGTCTATTGATGCGCGTGATGTGTCGTTGCGGTTTAGCAGTTTTAATGCCTACTCAAGTTTTAAATTTATATTTAGCCGACTTATCAATAACACACACACTTAACGAGCAGTGTACCCGGTCAGTATGAATATAATGGTAAGTAGAGTGTCGATCACTAGGAGTGGAACGTATTATCTCGTTATTCTAATCAGTATTTTAATATCCTAACGCAAGGGGGTTTTAGCCTGAGAGACTGGCACGATTTGTTTGCAATTAAATAATAAAATAAACCAATAGGCACGAATCAGCAAGTAGCACACACGTACACAGATAAATACTCGAGACAATAAGAGGGCTGTCCTTATAATTAAGTAGATTGTCACTTGTTTTATTGATAGCTTTATATGAAGTGTATGTAGTTAACCCTTTCTCGTTGGTCCTATTCTTATCGGCGAGTAAACCCTTAATGATTACTTATGTCTAAAAGTTATTCCTAAGTGATCAATTTAGTAATAACCGTGGGAGCCACATTATGTCCCGCAGTCAAATGCCCGCAAGCCACTAATAAACACAGAGGTTATCAATGCACTAATAAGTAGTAACCAAAGACATCAACATATAAACTTTAATTGATGGGAAAGCAAGTATTAAAGGGAGTGCAATCTTTCGTTGTCACATTACACAAGCCACCAATCCTAATGAATTAAAGTTTGCTAACACAATAAAACAAAACTACTTAATGAATTAAACACATGCAGCACCTTCTTACAGCTCTTGTATCTTTGATTTGGGTGTGTCTTGTGCTGCCTCCTTGATTGAATTCGTCCTAGGTTTCTCCTGTTCGGTCTTCGAATCTAATATTGCGTACGAAATTCGTCTGGTCTTGGGGTATTTATAGTTTCTGTCTGAGGGAAGATGCGGCGCATCTAAGGAGTAGATGCGGCGCATGTACTTAACTTCGCGTGGGGTCCAAGATTATAATATTCAGGAATATTCGTACACCGCCAGAAGATGCGGCGTAACTCCATGATTAGATGCGGCGCATGTCCTCTTGTATCTTGGATCGTATCTGGTGATATCTTGATAGAGATGCGGCGCATGTCATGAGTGAGATGCGGCGCATCTGGAGCAGATTAGTCTTGATCTTCTTCATTTCAGTAGACTCTTTACTTTATGCATGTTTTGCTCCATTATTAGTCCAAAATCGCTAAGTTTCACCAAATGCTTGTTTTTACCTGAGAATTACAAAAGTAAACGATTAAGTATCAATCCTCATACATAATATAGTAAAACAAGTCAATTTAATAGGATAAATGATAGTAATAAAATGTACTTATTTGAGTTCATCAAATATCCCCCCACTTGAACTTTACTTGTCCCCAAGTAAACCTTAGAATTTCTCTTATGAAAATGTATCCTAAAAGATGTTAGGATTTATTTTTATATTTAAGCATGTATTCGTTTATTTCATAATCACACAACTAAACACTTAACGAATTAGAAGTAAAATAAAATAATTTGATAAAAGCAAATCTAATCGTTTAACTGTCCAGTCGTGACGAATATTCTATCATAAGCTTGGCAAGTATACACATCTCCTCCACTAAAGCTAAGGAATAACAAGTCTAAAGCGGTAAAAAGGGTTTGTAGGTATAAGGGTTAATTATTCTCTTTTCACTATCGATCTCAAATTCCAGAAAAGGAGACAAAATCACAAATACATGATCGAATCCACGAACACGATACTTGCAATTGCTCAAATCCTTAACTCGAATAGGCTAAAGATAGGTCCAAACTTCACCAATAATAATAAATCAAAAAGGGCGACAAAATCATAAATACATAGCCGAATCCACGACTACGATACTTAAGATTGCTCAAATCCCTAATCTCAATAAATCAAAGGTTTGGTTGGATAAAGAATAATGAAGGGCATGGATAACATTTGGGATATAAATTGGTGTAAAAATAAAAATAAACAAAACAAATAAATTAAAATCCTAAGTGTGGTTAATCACTATCCCAACCATCCCATGAATAAGACTCATATCATCGAATAACTCACGCTTTAACACTTGAAACACACGCTTTAGGTAGACACGAATTATACTCAACAAGATCTTAATCAAAGAATAAACCTTAATTGGCATTCCCGTAACTGCCAATTCCCATTCAATCCATAGATATAGTACAACAAATAGTGGTGATATCAACCACTTACATAACTTTACATAAGTTGGTTAAAACTAACTTCCAACTTTTCTTTCTTTCTTTTTCTTTTCTTATTTTTTCGATTTTTTTATTTTTTTGTTTTTTTTTTGTTATTTTTTTTATTTATTTATTTTTTTTTATAAACTTTAACATAGATGTGTAAAATTTCACCACATCACTAGAACTTTCTTTCCGGATAATTTTTCCATACTTTTCATACTTCAGAAATAACGGTAATAGTGAAAGTAGTAAACACACGAAAAACAAACTCAAAGATATACAATATTTACTTTCACTCCAATTGCATTGTGCAATTTCCCGACCTAACCAAAGATAATGAATTACGCACGCGAACACAGGTAATGTAAGGAAACACACTTTGCCTATAGCAATTAACCAACCACGGATTCTAATCTACAGGGTAGGCTAAGGTGTAAGGGTGTAACGAAACATTTTAAACATAGGTGTAAGAAACGAAAGGAATGGCTCTGAGTGTTTTTCTAGGGGTATCTTACTCTAAAAATGAGAGTAACAAAAGGGTTTATACGGGGGTTAACTAACCAGTGTAGTTAGTTAATAACACATAACATAATAAAGGCCATTTGGGTGTAATCCTAGAATTTTACCAATTTAGACAAGTCATTCCAATTATATAAATAATACTCATTATGGTGGTCTCGAATAGTATACAAGCCAAGTTCTAAAGTTTACAAGTCACCGGCACACTCATAGATTTGTGAATTTTGGAAAATCACAATTTTTGAAAATAACGTCATGTGTGCAGCTATGCAACTTAGATCTTAAACAAAAACATGCTAAATTTTTTTTAAGTTTGATATATTAAGCACATTTTAAGCATAATTTTTGAAAAAGTTTAGGACAAGTAATTGTTGAGTGTTCTAATTCTCCAATCCCCCCACTTAAGTTAAACAACGTCCTCGTTGTTTGTATAAAAGGTTAAAAACTGGAAAATAAAAGAATTAGAACAGAAAAACTCCCCTGAGATTTGCTCGGTATGATCCTCCATTAGTATAAGAGCAAAAATCATCTTTCTTGTGGATGAGAACGTTAAAGCTTCATACTTGATGTATCCACAGGAAATCCAGGAAACTATAATACCACCAACACTTTAAAACACACCTAAGATAAGAAAGGTTCAAACTTGCATAATACATTAGTAGTTAGATAAGAATAAAACTTAAAAATTAAAACTGAAAATCATCAGGTCAGTCGATGCGCCGTATCTTATGGAAGAAGATACGCCGTATCGAGCCTGGAATTAATACGGATCAGAATAAAGATGCGCCGCATCCTTAACCAGGGATGCGCCGCATTGAAAAATAAACTGATAAATAGTTTTAAAGTCGAAAATAAAAATGCAGAAAAATTAAAATAAGATATGACCATTGCAGGAGATGCGTCGCATCTCAGAATTGAGATGCGCCGTATCCTCATGCGGGCCTGACTGACTCGACACAGAAAACAGAATAATTAAAAGATAAATCCGGGTTGTCTCCCGGCCAGCACTTGTCTTTATTCCAGAGTCTTCAAGTTAGACTCACGTTCAGCTCTTTAATATCGATCATTGAAGGAGTCGGAAACATCGCGCTCCTTCATCGCCAATTCAGTAATATTGAACACTCCTTGCTCGTCCTTAATTTCCACGCCGTTCTTCTTTAATATCTGCATAAACAAAGTCCTGTCCCTTTCGGGCAGAGATGACAAAATGATAGACGGGAAATTCTTATTATCATATAGGCATAAATAAGCAAGGTGGGGTGGTAGTTCAATAAACACATCATTATTCAAATTCGTTTTCTCAACTACTCTCCTACGTTTATTAATTACCACACAATCATACCACTCATCATCAGAATCATTAACAACATTGCGTCTAAGTTCGGTAGGTACATTAAGGTCAATGAATTCCTCAAAGTTCTCATGATTAGGATTAGTTGAGTTGTTTTGAATCAATGTTTCTCCCATAAGTCTAGCTTCAAGATCGAGGTCCATACGCTCTCTTAATCCTAGCACATAAACACCTCTAATTATGCTTTTAACCGGATCTTGGCACTTATAGACAAGTTTATTATTCCCTACCCTTAATGAGATTTTTCTCTTAAACACATCAATCTTAGCATGGGCAGTAGACAAGAAAGGTCTTCCGAGGATTAAAGGAATCTTAACATCCTCGGGCATGTCTAGTATAACAAAGTCTACGGGAAAAATAAACTGCTCAATCTTAACTAGCACATTATTAGCAATCCCTTCAGGTCATTTTACCGTTTTATCAGCCAATTCAATAAGTAACTTAGTTGGTGCTAATTTTCCTAGTTCTAGGGTAGCGAATGTCTTAAGAAGCATAACACTAACACTAGCTCCTAAGTCAGCTAACACATTATTGAAAGATATATCATTAATAGAACAAGGTAAAGTAAAACTTCCTGGGTCTCTTTCTTTATGAGGCAAGGCATTTGAGTCGGTTGCAGGGCTCTCTTCTTTCATTGTTGCCTTGATCTCCTCTTCAATCTTTGTCTTTTCTTTTAGTAGTCTCCTTAAGCTGATTGAAGAATTAAAGAAAAATTTGGGTTTTGCACCATCATCACCATTCATCGATCTTCTAGGTATATTAGGAGTGACTTCTTCAGTGGTGCTTATGGCCTTGACATGATCTCTTGGATTTGTTTCAGTTGAGCTTGGTAGACTTCCATATCCCCTTTCTTGAAGAACCTTGCTCATCTGACCAATTTGCTGTTCCAATGCTTTGATCGAAGCTCCTTGATTTCTTGTAGTAGTGTCCGTTGAAGCTCGGATTTCTTTGATCATAGCAGTATTCTCTTCATGTCTTTTAGCAGCATCGGCCATAATTTGCTTTAAAGTATCGTCTAAAGTCTGCCTCCTCTCTTGATAAGCGGGATTGAAGTTGTTCTTTTGATAGAATCCCGGACTAGCTTCCCTAAATCTCCCCGAAGGTCGGAATGGTTGTCCAAATTGGGTGTAATATGCTTCTTCAAACGTCTCACTTTCATTCTTATTCGGGCAATCTTTAGTTTAGTGAGGTCCTTCGCACTTTTCACATCCAACTTGGGCAGCATACGCTCTTTCATCACGCTTCTTCATTTCTCTACTAATTTTATCCAATTGAGCTTGAATAGCAGCAATCCCGTCAAAATTAGTGCTGCTCTTAGATCTAGTAGAGGTCCCATCGTGCCATTTCTGAGAATGATCAGCAGCTTCTTGGATCGCTTTCCTAGCATTAGTTGCACTCATCTGAGGTACGGCTCCCTTAGCATCCAAAATCTGTCTTGTAGGCACGTCCAATCCTTGATAAAACAATATTATCTCCTGCATAGGGGTTAGATAGTGTTGAGGACATTTTATCAATAAATCTTTAAACCGTTCCCAAGCTTGATAAAGGGTTTCATCAGGCTCTTGCTTGAAACTATTGATAGCCTCCATCTTTTTAGCAGTCTTAGCAGGTGGACAATATCTCTTCAGGAATTTGCTCTTCAAATCTCCCCATGTAGTGATTGAACTAGCAGGTTCATTCCTTAGCCACTTGTTAGCAGCTCCTTTTAGCGAGATTGGAAAGATTCTTAGCATGATCTGATCGTCAGTGACTCCTTCTGAAGTAAACAAATCTTTAATCTCCAGGACCTTTTCAACATGCTCATTAGCATCCTCATGTTCCGTCCCACTGAAAGCATTCTCTCTTAGCTCTTTGAGAAACTGACCCTTCAACTCAAATTTTGACTTATCATCAAACTTAGGTCTAGCAACTCCTGAAGTGTAATCAGCACGGGTACTGTTCATGTATTCCTCCATAGTAGTGTTTTCGCCCATTGTTTCTGTTTCAACTTCCTCTTTTTCTTCAGAAAAGTAATCAAGCTCGAGTGAACTTGAAAGATCAAAGCTTCTTGTGTTGAAAAGCCTTTTAAGCGAATGTAGGGCTCGTTCAGGATCTTCGAAAGGTTGAATCAAGTTCTTCGTAGAACTCCTGGTCATGCACTTCCTGAAATCAACACAAAAATATCAGTAGGGTATGCTCGAGAAAGTAATATATCAGATAATTAATAACGAAAACGGAATACGAAAAATTAAAGTTACTGATATCTGCAGACGATGCGCCGTATCCAAAAAGTTGGATACGCCGTATCTTAAAATCGTTAAAATTTAATCAGACTTAATTCAGAAAATAGATACGCCGCTTAGAATTTTGAATGCGCCGTATCGAATTAAATAATCAAAAATCAGCTTATCTAATTAAAATTAAATGCGTCGTATTAACGAAAGTTAATGCGCCGTATTTTCGTTACGTTTCAAAATAAATATCGATTTTTGATTCAGAAAGATGCGCCGTATCGATATAAATCGATGCGTCGTATCTGTTTAATAATTCGCAAACTGTTTTTAATTAAAATAATAGATACGCCGTATCTGCTAAAGCAGATGCGTCGTATGACGTTAACGTTTAGAAAATTTTTTTTATCAAAAACAGATACGCCGTATCTGCTAAAGCAGATGCGTCGTATTACTTTATCGCTTAGAAAAAAAAATTCTTATTAAAAACAGATACGCTGTATCTTGGGGAAAAGATGCGTCGTATCGAATTAATTAAACGCGTTGTATTTTTTAAAAATTAAACGCAATACGCCGTATCTGAGAGGTCAGATGCGCCGTATCGTTTGATTTAGCACAGTACAACGATAGCAGAACAGAAAAATACGAAAAATAAAAAAAAAATAAAAACACACAACGAAAATAAAACACACAAAAATAAAAGAAAACAATTAACACACAATACAACAAATATGCAAAATAGTACAATGATGCAATTAATCTAATAAAAAGAAAAACCTAATTAAAATACTAATCAAATTAACAGATAATAACAATTCACTCCCCGGCAGCGGCGCCAAAAACTTGATGCGCGTGATGTGTCGTTGCGGTTTAGCAGTTTTAATGCCTACTCAAGTTTTAAATTTATATTTAGCCGACTTATCAATAACACACACACTTAACGAGCAGTGTACCCGGTCAGTATGAATATAATGGTAAGTAGAGTGTCGATCACTAGGAGTGGAACGTATTATCTCGTTATTCTAATCAGTATTTTAATATCCTAACGCAAGGGGGTTTCAGCCTGAGAGACTGGCACGATTTGTTTGCAATTAAATAATAAAATAAACCAATAGGCACGAATCAGCAAGTAGCACACACGTACACAGATAAATACTCGAGACAATAAGAGGGCTGTCCTTATAATTAAGTAGATTGTCACTTGTTTTATTGATAGCTTTATATGAAGTGTATGTAGTTAACCCTTTCTCGTTGGTCCTATTCTTATCGGCGAGTAAACCCTTAATGATTACTTATGTCTAAAAGTTATTCCTAAGTGATCAATTTAGTAATAACCGTGGGAGCCACATTATGTCCCGCAGTCAAATGCCGGCAAGCCACTAATAAACACAGAGGTTATCAATGCACTAATAAGTAGTAACCAAAGACATCAACATATAAACTTTAATTGATGGGAAAGCAAGTATTAAAGGGAGTGCAATCTTTCGTTGTCACATTACACAAGCCACCAATCCTGATGAATTAAAGTTTGCTAACACAATAAAACAAAACTACTTAATGAATTAAACACATGCAGCACCTTCTTACAGCTCTTGTATCTTTGATTTGGGTGTGTCTTGTGCTGCCTCCTTGACTGAATTCGTCCTAGGTTTCTCCTGTTCGGTCTTCGAATCTAATATTGCGTACGAAATTCGTCTGGTCTTGGGGTATTTATAGTTTCTGTCTGAGGGAAGATGCGGCGCATCTAAGGAGTAGATGCGGCGCATGTACTTAACTTCGCGTGGGGTCCAAGATTATAATATTCAGGAATATTCGTACACCGCCAGAAGATGCGGCGTAACTCCATGATTAGATGCGGCGCATGTCCTCTTGTATCTTGGATCGTATCTGGTGATATCTTGATAGAGATGCGGCGCATGTCATGAGTGAGATGCGGCGCATCTGGAGCAGATTAGTCTTGATCTTCTTCATTTCAGTAGACTCTTTACTTTATGCATGTTTTGCTCCATTATTAGTCCAAAATCGCTAAGTTTCACCAAATGCTTGTTTTTACCTGAGAATTACAAAAGTAAACGATTAAGTATCAATCCTCATACATAATATAGTAAAACAAGTCAATTTAATAGGATAAATGATAGTAATAAAATGTACTTATTTGAGTTCATCAAATATCCCCCCACTTGAACTTTACTTGTCCCCAAGTAAACCTTAGAATTTCTCTTATGAAAATGTATCCTAAAAGATGTTAGGATTTATTTTTATATTTAAGCATGTATTCGTTTATTTCATAATCACACAACTAAACACTTAACGAATTAGAAGTAAAATAAAATAATTTGATAAAAGCAAATCTAATCGTTTAACTGTCCAGTCGTGACGAATATTCTATCATAAGCTTGGCAAGTATACACATCTCCTCCACTAAAGCTAAGGAATAACAAGTCTAAAGCGGTAAAAAGGGTTTGTAGGTATAAGGGTTAATTATTCTCTTTTCACTATCGATCTCAAATTCCAGAAAAGGCGACAAAATCACAAATACATGATCGAATCCACGAACACGATACTTGCAATTGCTCAAATCCTTAACTCGAATAGGCTAAAGATAGGTCCAAACTTCACCAATAATAATAAATCAAAAAGGGCGACAAAATCATAAATACATAGCCGAATCCACGACTACGATACTTAAGATTGCTCAAATCCCTAATCTCAATAAATCAAAGGTTTGGTTGGATAAAAATAATGAAGGGCATGGATAACATTTGGGATATAAATTGGTGTAAAAATAAAAATAAACAAAACAAATAAATTAAAATCCTAAGTGTGGTTAATCACTATCCCAACCATCCCATGAATAAGACTCATATCATCGAATAACTCAAGCTTTAACACTTGAAACACACGCTTTAGGTAGACACGAATTATACTCAACAAGATCTTAATCAAAGAATAAACCTTAATTGGCGTTCCCGTAACTGCCAATTCCCATTCAATCCATAGATATAGTACAACAAATAGTGGTGATATCAACCACTTACATAACTTTACATAAGTTGGTTAAAACTAACTTCCAACTTTTCTTTCTTTCTTTTTCTTTTCTTATTTTTTCGATTTTTTTATTTTTTTTATTTTTTATTTTTTTTATTTTTTATTTATTTATTTTTTTTATAAACTTTAACATAGATGTGTAAAATTTCACCACATCACTACAACTTTCTTTCCGGATAATTTTTCCATACTTTTCATACTTCAGAAATAACGGTAATAGTGAAAGTAGTAAACACACGAAAAACAAACTCAAAGATATACAATATTTACTTTCACTCCAATTGCATTGTGCAATTTCCCGACCTAACCAAAGATAATGAATTACGCACGCGAACACAGGTAATGTAAGGAAACACACTTTGCCTATAGCAATTAACCAACCACGGATTCTAATCTACAGGGTAGGCTAAGGTGTAAGGGTGTAACGAAACATTTTAAACATAGGTGTAAGAAACGAAAAGAATGGCTCTGAGTGTTTTTCTAGAGGTATCTTACTCTAAAAATGAGAGTAACAAAAGGGTTTATACGGGAGTTAACTAACCAGTGTAGTTAGTTAATAACACATAACATAATAAAGGCCATTTGGGTGTAATCCTAGAATTTTACCAATTTAGACAAGTCATTCCAATTATATAAATAATACTCATTATGGTGGTCTCGAATAGTATACAAGCCAATTTCTAAAGTTTACAAGTCACCGGCACACTCATAGATTTGTGAATTTTGGAAAATCACAATTTTTGAAAATAACGTCATGTGTGCAGCTATGCAACTTAGATCTTAAACAAAAACAAGCTAAAATTTTTTTAAGTTTGATATATTAAGCACATTTTAAGCATAATTTTTGAAAAATTTTAGGACAAGTAATTGTTGAGTGTTCTAATTCTCCAATCCCCCCACTTAAGTTAAACAACGTCCTCGTTGTTTGTATAAAAGGTTAAAAACTGGAAAATAAAAGAATTAGAACAGAAAAACTCCCCTGAGATTTGCTCGGTATGATCCTCCATTAGTATAAGAGCAAAAATCATCTTTCTTGTGGATGAGAACGTTAAAGCTTCATACTTGATGTATCCACAGGAAATCCAGGAAACTATAATACCACCAACACTTTAAAACACACCTAAGATAAGAAAGGTTCAAACTTGCATAATACATTAGTAGTTAGATAAGAATAAAACTTAAAAATTAAAACTGAAAATCATCAGGTCAGTCGATGCGCCGTATCTTATGGAAGAAGATACGCCGTATCGAGCCTGGAATTAATACGGATCAGAATAAAGATGCGCCGCATCCTTAACCAGGGATGCGCCGCATTGAAAAATAAACTGATAAATAGTTTTAAAGTCGAAAATAAAAATGCAGAAAAATTAAAATAAGATATGACCATTGCAGGAGATGCGTCGCATCTCAGAATTGAGATGCGCCGTATCCTCATGCGGGCCTGACTGACTCGACACAGAAAACAGAATAATTAAAAGATAAATCCGGGTTGTCTCCCGGCCAGCACTTGTCTTTATTCCAGAGTCTTCAAGTTAGACTCACGTTCAGCTCTTTAATATCGATCATTGAAGGAGTTGGAAACATCGCGCTCCTTCATCGCCAATTCAGTAATATTGAACACTCCTTGCTCGTCCTTAATTTCCACGCCGTTCTTCTTTAATATCTGCATAAACAAAGTCCTGTCCCTTTCGGGCAGAGATGACAAAATGATAGACGGGAAATTCTTATTATCATATAGGCATAAATAAGCAAGGTGGGGTGGTAGTTCAATAAACACATCATTATTCAAATTCGTTTTCTCAACTACTCTCCTACGTTTATTAATTACCACACAATCATACCACTCATCATCAGAATCATTAACAACATTGCGTCTAAGTTCGGTAGGTACATTAAGGTCAATGAATTCCTCAAAGTTCTCATGATTAGGATTAGTTGAGTTGTTTTGAATCAATGTTTCTCCCATAAGTCTAGCTTCAAGATCGAGGTCCATACGCTCTCTTAATCCTAGCACATAAACACCTCTAATTATGCTTTTAACCGGATCTTGGCACTTATAGACAAGTTTATTATTCCCTACCCTTAATGAGATTTTTCTCTTAAACACATCAATCTTAGCATGGGCAGTAGACAAGAAAGGTCTTCCGAGGATTAAAGGAATCTTAACATCCTCGGGCATGTCTAGTATAACAAAGTCTACGGGAAAAATAAACTGCTCAATCTTAACTAGCACATTATTAGCAATCCCTTCAGGTCGTTTTACCGTTTTATCAGCCAATTCAATAAGTAACTTAGTTGGTGCTAATTTTCCTAGTTCTAGGGTAGCGAATGTCTTAAGAGGCATAACACTAACACTAGCACCTAAGTCAGCTAACACATTATTGAAAGATATATCATTAATAGAACAAGGTAAAGTAAAACTTCCTGGGTCTCTTTCTTTATGAGGCAAGGCATTTGAGTCGGTTGCAGGGCTCTCTTCTTTCATTGTTGCCTTGATCTCCTCTTCAATCTTTGTATTTTCTTTTAGTAGTCTCCTTAAGCTGATTGAAGAATTAAAGAAAAATTTGGGTCTTGCACCATCATCACCATTCATCGATCTTCTAGGTATATTAGGAGTGACTTCTTCAGTGGTGCTTATGGCCTTGACATGATCTCTTGGATTTGTTTCAGTTGAGCTCGGTAGACTTCCATATCCCCTTTCTTGAAGAACCTTGCTCATCTGACCAATTTGCTGTTCCAATGCTTTGATCGAAGCTCCTTGATTTCTTGTAGTAGTGTCCGTTGAAGCTCGGATTTCTTTGATCATAGCAGTATTCTCTTCATGTCTTTTAGCATCATCGGCCATAATTTGCTTTAAAGTATCGTCTAAAGTCTGCCTCCTCTCTTGATAAGCGGGATTGAAGTTGTTCTTTTGATAGAATCCCGGACTAGCTTCCCTAAATCTCCCCGAAGGTCGGAATGGTTGTCCAAATTGGGTGTAATATGCTTCTTCAAACGTCTCACTTTCATTCTTATTCGGGCAATCTTTAGTTTAGTGAGGTCCTTCGCACTTTTCACATCCAACTTGGGCAGCATACGCTCTTTCATCACGCTTCTTCATTTCTCTACTAATTTTATCCAATTGAGCTTGAATAGCAGCAATCCCGTCAAAATTAGTGCTGCTCTTAGATCTAGTAGAGGTCCCATCGTGCCATTTCTGAGAATGATCAGCAGCTTCTTGGATCGCTTTCCTAGCATTAGTTGCACTCATCTGAGGTACGGCTCCCTTAGCATCCAAAATCTGTCTTGTAGGCACGTCCAATCCTTGATAAAACAATATTATCTCCTGCATAGGGGTTAGATAGTGTTGAGGACATTTTATCAATAAATCTTTAAACCGTTCCCAAGCTTGATAAAGGGTTTCATCAGGCTCTTGCTTGAAACTATTGATAGCCTCCATCTTTTTAGCAGTCTTAGCAGGTGGACAATATCTCTTCAGGAATTTGCTCTTCAAATCTCCCCATGTAGTGATTGAACTAGCAGGTTCATTCCTTAGCCACTTGTTAGCAGCTCCTTTTAGCGAGATTGGAAAGATTCTTAGCATGATCTGATCGTCAGTGACTCCTTCTGAAGTAAACAAATCTTTAATCTCCAGGACCTTTTCAACATGCTCATTAGCATCCTCATGTTCCGTCCCACTGAAAGCATTCTCTCTTAGCTCTTTGAGAAACTGACCCTTCAACTCAAATTTTGACTTATCATCAAACTTAGGTCTAGCAACTCCTGAAGTGTAATCAGCACGGGTACTGTTCATGTATTCCTCCATAGTAGTGTTTTCGCCCATTGTTTCTGTTTCAACTTCCTCTTTTTCTTCAGAAAAGTAATCAAGCTCGAGTGAACTTGAAAGATCAAAGCTTCTTGTGTTGAAAAGCCTTTTAAGCGAATGTAGGGCTTGTTCAGGATCTTCGAAAGGTTGAATCAAGTTCTTCGTAGAACTCCTGGTCATGCACTTCCTGAAATCAACACAAAAATATCAGTAGGGTATGCTCGAGAAAGTAATATATCAGATAATTAATAACGAAAACGGAATACGAAAAATTAAAGTTACTGATATCTGCAGACGATGCGCCGTATCCAAAAAGTTGGATACGCCGTATCTTAAAATCGTTAAAATTTAATCAGACTTAATTCAGAAAATAGATACGCCGCTTAGAATTTTGAATGCGCCGTATCGAATTAAATAATCAAAAATCAGCTTATCTAATTAAAATTAAATGCGTCGTATTAACGAAAGTTAATGCGCCGTATTTTCGTTACGTTTCAAAATAAATATCGATTTTTGATTCAGAAAGATGCGCCGTATCGATATAAATCGATGCGTCGTATCTGTTTAATAATTCGCAAACTGTTTTTAATTAAAATAATAGATACGCCGTATCTGCTAAAGCAGATGCGTCGTATGACGTTAACGTTTAGAAAATTTTTTTTATCAAAAACAGATACGCCGTATCTGCTAAAGCAGATGCGTCGTATTACTTTATCGCTTAGAAAAAAAAATTCTTATTAAAAACAGATACGCTGTATCTTGGGGAAAAGATGCGTCGTATCGAATTAATTAAACGCGTTGTATTTTTTAAAAATTAAACGCAATAAGCCGTATCTGAGAGGTCAGATGCGCCGTATCGTTTGATTTAGCACAGTACAACGATAGCAGAACAGAAAAATACGAAAAATAAAAAAAAAATAAAAACACACAACGAAAATAAAACACACAAAAATAAAAGAAAACAATTAACACACAATACAACAAATATGCAAAATAGTACAATGATGCAATTAATCTAATAAAAAGAAAAACCTAATTAAAATACTAATCAAATTAACAGATAATAACAATTCACTCCCCGGCAGCGGCGCCAAAAACTTGATGCGCGTGATGTGTCGTTGCGGTTTAGCAGTTTTAATGCCTACTCAAGTTTTAAATTTATATTTAGCCGACTTATCAATAACACACACACTTAACGAGCAGTGTACCCGGTCAGTATGAATATAATGGTAAGTAGAGTGTCGATCACTAGGAGTGGAACGTATTATCTCGTTATTCTAATCAGTATTTTAATATCCTAACGCAAGGGGGTTTCAGCCTGAGAGACTGGCACGATTTGTTTGCAATTAAATAATAAAATAAACCAATAGGCACGAATCAGCAAGTAGCACACACGTACACAGATAAATACTCGAGACAATAAGAGGGCTGTCCTTATAATTAAGTAGATTGTCACTTGTTTTATTGATAGCTTTATATGAAGTGTATGTAGTTAACCCTTTCTCGTTGGTCCTATTCTTATCGGCGAGTAAACCCTTAATGATTACTTATGTCTAAAAGTTATTCCTAAGTGATCAATTTAGTAATAACCGTGGGAGCCACATTATGTCCCGCAGTCAAATGCCCGCAAGCCACTAATAAACACAGAGGTTATCAATGCACTAATAAGTAGTAACCAAAGACATCAACATATAAACTTTAATTGATGGGAAAGCAAGTATTAAAGGGAGTGCAATCTTTCGTTGTCACATTACACAAGCCACCAATCCTGATGAATTAAAGTTTGCTAACACAATAAAACAAAACTACTTAATGAATTAAACACATGCAGCACCTTCTTACAGCTCTTGTATCTTTGATTTGGGTGTGTCTTGTGCTGCCTCCTTGACTGAATTCGTCCTAGGTTTCTCCTGTTCGGTCTTCGAATCTAATATTGCGTACGAAATTCGTCTGGTCTTGGGGTATTTATAGTTTCTGTCTGAGGGAAGATGCGGCGCATCTAAGGAGTAGATGCGGCGCATGTACTTAACTTCGCGTGGGGTCCAAGATTATAATATTCAGGAATATTCGTACACCGCCAGAAGATGCGGCGTAACTCCATGATTAGATGCGGCGCATGTCCTCTTGTATCTTGGATCGTATCTGGTGATATCTTGATAGAGATGCGGCGCATGTCATGAGTGAGATGCGGCGCATCTGGAGCAGATTAGTCTTGATCTTCTTCATTTCAGTAGACTCTTTACTTTATGCATGTTTTGCTCCATTATTAGTTCAAAATCGCTAAGTTTCACCAAATGCTTGTTTTTACCTGAGAATTACAAAAGTAAACGATTAAGTATCAATCCTCATACATAATATAGTAAAACAAGTCAATTTAATAGGATAAATGATAGTAATAAAATGTACTTATTTGAGTTCATCAAGAAGGCTTTTAGTCTATCATACCAAGCTTTAGGAGCTTGTTTAAGACCATAGAGTGCTTTCTTGAGTTTATAAACATGATTCGGACATTCGAAATCAACGAATCCCGGAGGTTGCGCAACATACACCTCCTCGTTGATATAACCATTAAGGAACACACTCTTCACGTCCATTTGGTATAGCTTAAAGTCTAAGGCACATGCATAGGAAAGGAGTATTCTAATTGATTCTAATCTAGCTATGGGTGCATAGGTTTCATCATAATCTATTCCCTCTTGTTGGTTGTAGCCTTGTGCTACCAACCTTGCCTTATTCCTAACTACGACGCCATTTTCGTCGAGTTTGTTTCTAAACACTCATTTAGTTCCTATGATTGTTTGATTTCTAGGAAGAGGTACTAAATCCCAAACTTGGTTTGCGGTGAATTGATTTAGTTCCTCCTGCATGGCAACTATCCAACTTTCATCCTTAATTGCTTCACCTACATTCTTAGGTTCTACGGTTGATATGAAACAAAATAAGTTACTTTTGTTTTGTGCTTGTGACCTAAGGGTACTTTGGTTTAGGTAACCTATGACATTTTCAATATGATGGTTTTTGGATTCCTTAATGTTGACAATTTCGTCAACTTCAACTATTTCATCCTCAATGTCATCTTCTAGGGTTTTCTTGCCATTAATCTTAATGGCTTCATCCTCATCTAAGTCATCATCAACCAATGGTGATGTCTTAGATTGTGGAGGACTTTCATCGAATGTCACGTTGAGTGATTCTTCGACTTTCGAGGTTTCTCTATTTAGGACAACGTAGGCTTTACTATTTTGGGAGTAACCTAGGAATACACCTTCGTAAGACTTTGGGTCAAACTTGGTGAGGTAATCTTTAGTGTTTAGTATGAAGCATTTGCTTCCAAACACTCTAAAGTAATCAAGAGAAGGTTTTCTTCCTTTCATGATTTCATATGGGGTTTTTCCTAGGATAGGTCTAATTAGAATCCTATTTAGAATGTAAGTTGAGGTGTCCACCGCATTACACTAAAACTTTTGCGGAATTGATTGTTCATTCAACATCGTTCTACTCATTTCTTGTAGAGTACGATTTTTCCGCTCAAATACCCCATTTGATTGAGGAGTGCGTGGAGCCAAGAAATTGTGAGTAATACCATTAGCATCACAATATACTCCAAATTGCACTTCATTATCAAATTCCCGACCATGATCCGTCCTAATAGAAACTATTGTACATCCTAGTTGATTTTGGACTTTCTTACTAAAGATTTCAAATTCCTCAAAGGCTTGTGTCTTATTCTTAAGAAATCTAGTCCAATTATACCTAGAGTAGTCATCAACTATTACTAAGGTGTAGAGATTTCCTCCGTAGCTCCGTACGGCGGATGGACTGAATAAGTCCATGTGAAGTAGTTCTAGGCATTTAGAGGTCGAGACCATATTCTTAGCTTTGTGACTAGAATGAGCTTGTTTTCCAACTTTACAAGCGTCACAAAAGTGTGTGTCGAACTTAATCTTAGGTAGGTTTCTAACTAGTTCCTTAAATGCCAATGATTGTATAAGACACGAATATTGGCATGACCTAGTCTCCTATGCCACAGGGTGGTATGATCATCTATAGTTGCTAGACAAATCTTATCTTCAGGCTTATTTCCTATCTTCATGAAAAATAAGCCGTTTTTCCTAACTCCTCTGCCTATGGTTTTCCCATTCTTAATAATCTCACTACCCTCTTCAGAGAATATGACTCTACACTTATTATCTACCATTTGACTAATGCTAAGTAAGTTAAAACCTAAGTTATCTACGTGCTCAACATTTCTAATAATAAGAGAGTCTTGAGTAATCGTACCTTTGCCTATAATGTTGCCCTTAAGTTTGCTACCGAAAGTGACATTACCTCCGTTGTATGCCTTGTATGATGAGAATAAACTTCGGTTGCCCGTCATGTGGTTAGTGCATCCACTATCCTTGACCCATTCGTCAGGCTCCAAGTCAATTCCCAAGCATATCTCATTAGAAGCATGAGCCATTAGACATGTTTCGTCCTTGGGCTTCTTTTCTTCATCATCACCGCTATCACTCCAGGAGCCTCCTATGAGAGCTCGTTGGTTGTTGACTTTCGGTGGCTTGGGACACTCTCCTATGAGGTGATTAGGATCACCGCATCTAAAGCATTTCCTATCACTTGTCCCTTTCTTTTCAGCATGGTTCTTTTGTGATGTCTTCTTCTCATCACGAGGTTGCCTAACGAACCTACCTCTTCTCCTAAAGAACTTTTTAAAGTCCTTAACCGCTAATGCATATTCCTCATCTTCACTATCGGAACTCGAACATTCCTCATCACTAGACTCCTTCTTGGCTTTCAACGCTAGAGATCTAACTCTCCCGCTTTTGCCTTTGACTATATCGGAGTCTTTCTTAATTATCATCTCGTGAACTTTCAAGTTTCCTATAAGTTCGTCGAGTGACAACATCGCCAAGTCCTTTGACTCTTCAATGGCGGTAACCTTTGCTCTCCATTTAGGATGTAGAGCCCTAAGGAACTTCCTAACATAATTCTTGCTAGAGTAACCTTCATCAAGAGCTTTAAGACTAGTAATAATAGTATTGAATCTAGCAAAAGCATTATCTATAGATTCATCTTCCGTAATGGAAAATTGTTCATATTGTTGAACAAGAAGATCTATCTTGTTCTCTTTGACTTGGTTATTACCTTGGTGAGTGACTAACAAAGTTTTCCAAATATCTTTTGCCGTATTACACATAAAAATTCTTTCAAATTCCTTTTTAGGCAAAGCATTATAAATCATCATTTTAGCATCATTGTTTTTGGCTAATTTTCTTTTAAGTTCATCACTTTGTTTATCATAAGAAACTATTTCATCCTTTTTAGTTTCCAGATTCATTTGAATAGGTTGAAAGTCACCCTTGGTAATAACATGCCAAAGATCAATGTCTTTTGATTTCACATACGTTTCGAATCTTGTTTTCCAATAAATAAAACAATCGGTTTCGAAAAGTGGTGGTCTTTGCATAGATTGCCCTTCTAGATATTTGTCGGAATCCATTGATCGATTCAAGTTTTAAAATACAATATACTTTAAAAACTTGACTGACGTGGCTTCTGATACCAATTGTGGGAAACTAGAAGGGGGGGGTTGAATAGTTTACCGGTTTAAAATTCTTTTAAAAATCTTGTTTTAAAAGTATGGTATTGGAAACTTTGATTCGAACTATATGTGTAATCAATCAACACCAATATGAACTAGACACTAAGCTAACTAATGATAACTAATAAAAGTAAAGAGTAGAGTTGGAAAGATCAAACCGAGACAGAGGATTTATAGTGGTTCGGCTACGAAGCTCTTCTTCGCCCTACTCCACTCCCCGAGTACCACACTCGAGAGTATCAAGCACTATGTCAACAACCTCCCTTTAGGCGTAGAAAACCGTACACGTCACTTATACTATTACCGACACTAAGCTAGATGTCGAGTGCTAATATTAGCTAGCACCAATCTACCAAGGTCCACGTGACCAAACACACAAGCCCAATGGCTTCAAGAGATCACCAAGATCTCAACAAGATCACAAAGATCAACTCTCACTTCACTCAACTCAATCTAACTACTCTAGATCCTTTGACTACTCACACACAAGCCCAATGGCTTCAAGAGATCTTCACTATCTCTTAAGATCACAATGATCTTCACTCACACTCTCACAAAAGAAAGATAATCTTGATGTATGCTAAGATACAACAAGGATGTAACAAGTGTTACAAAAACCTAACAACTATAACTCTTGTATCTTCTTGAATACCTTGAGTTCTTCTCTTGCTAATGAAGAGGGATGACAACACCTTGTATCAACTTGAATACTTGTGTTCTTCTCTTGCTAATGAAGAGGGATAATAACACCTTGTATCAACTAGGATACTTGTGTTCTTCTCTTGCTAGTGAAGAGGTATGAAGAGGATCACTTGGAGGATGATTGGATCACTCTTGAATAAAAGAAAAACTAATCTAAATGATCAAAGAAAGAAAGTGTGAAGAGAGTATTTAACTCAGAAAGTTTTGTGTGTGAAAGGATGCCTAAAAACTGTGAAAGGGGTTTGTATTTATAGGCAAAGAAAATCTGAACGTTACAGAAAATTTTGTACGGACGGCTCCGTTAAATACCCCACGGCTCCATTAAATTTAACGGAACCGTGGAGCCGTCGTAGACTAGGACGCTCCAAATTTTGTCTTTTCTGGTGAAAACTTATTTGGGGAAGGTTGGAGCTGATTTTGGGGGGAAAAATAGCTGTTATGATTTTCAAACTAATTTTTCCATTAAAACATTTCTTAATAATACAAAAATAATTTGTCATGTGTATTTTTGAAAAAATGTTTTGTCCCATTTAAAATGTGAATTTTCAAAACATAAATTCACTTCTTTGATCACTAGTTCAAGTTGTAACTTTGTTCTAGAGTGATTTGCGTAGAAACGGGATCTTCAGATTAAAGACTTGTTTACGTTGATTTTAACGTATCGTGATTTCACATTTTGTCATCCTCAAAATGTGAAGTAATCGAAAGGTATAAATAACATTTTTAGAACGTTATTTGCATCAACATCATTTATATGAGTTACAATTTATTTTGATTTTCTTCCCTGTATTAATGTTGGTTATAAATTTCACTTTTCTTGAGCACACCTTCATAGATCCTTCATTCAAATGAAATATTATTAGTCATTTCAGTATAGATGGACATAATAACTGAAGTGGAAAACGTTAAACATTAAGTACCTTAAATATGTCAACTGACCACATGGGCGCTCTTATAGTTTAAAAGCTAATGCAACCATATATGCAGTTGGAGTTCCATCAAACTTAACCTGTCAGCACTCTAAGTGATGAGCATTAGTTCCATAAGAGAGTCACTGAAGTTGTATACGATTTAGGGTTTTGGGTTTTTTGGAAGGGTAGCGAGATTGATAACAGATTGAATAGGGGTTTAGTTATGCGGTTGTGTTTTTTTTCGTGTTTCTCCAAGTTACTTTTATAATATAAGTTGCAAATTAAATTCCAAGGAATGTGTTGGTGCAGTGGTGAGATGTATGTCAAACGTATTCACACCCGGGTTCGAATCTAGCTTCATGATTTTTTTGAAAAATAGTTCCGAAAAATTAAATAAAAAAATAAAGGCTGCTTAGGTGGCATAAATTGATTAGGTGGCATTGAAATTGATTATGTGGCATTGAGGTGGCGTTTATGTGGCATTATCTACGTGTAACGCCTCCTGTTATATATAATGTATAGATATATATTTGGCATTGACAAAACAGTAAAAAATGACGGAAATTACCTTCGTCGTGCAGATGATGAAGGGAAAAGTAGCGAGGGATTAGCAGGTAAGGCGGTGTCGTGGCGAGGGGTGGCGAGGCATCCAGCTTGGACTGGCGAGACATGAGCAGCACTACACCTTGTGCTCTTAGGTATAATGATTACATATATAATCCACGGAGACTTAGGTTCTAGATAGTCCGTTCAATCAAGAAATAGTTTTAAATGCGGTGAATCAAAACATGTTCGAGTTGAAATAGGTACATTTAGTTAAGTATGTTTCCTAAAATAACATGTTTGAGCTGAAACATGTAGTTATGTCAAACCGACACCATCTTGACCAAACAATAATTTAAAGCAATTTTCTTGATTCAAGTACAAGTGAACTAGTGAAGTGACCAGGTTCATGAAGTACCATGGATTTAATATATCGTCCTTTATATTTGTAAATTTAATAAAACAAAAAATGTTAGAACTACCAAATTATCCGAGCATTTTAATATTTCTTCTTCATTTTATCTTGTTTAATCATATTTAAACATTATAATACTAATTAAAAACATAAACTAGTAATCTAATTTGTAGCGTGCTTTGTTTGCTGCATTAATATCCAAAAGTTCTTGTTGTTGTCGTGGAGGCAAAACGGGTTTTGTTGTTGACTCGGTTGTGGTAGTTGTGTTTGATATTCAAAAGCGGGTGCACGAAATCGAATACTTTGATTTGGTGGTGGTGTTATCCCGGTTAATTGAAATGGTGGATCTGGCGAGAAATTCAAATCCGGGGCATTTTGAGGTAGTCAGGATTGTCGGTTTTTTGATGTGGGAGTATTTTGTTTTTTTGACATGATGAATATGGATTACAAGTTGTTTGAATTGTCTTTGAAATTGTGTGTTTAGAAGTGTGTTTGAGGTTGATATTTATAAGATTGTAAAGTGGTAAAGTTTAAAAAAAAAAAGTTTTTTTTTTTTTTTTTTTTTTTTTTTTTTTTTTTTTTTTTAATCTCAAACGGTAACAATTTTTTGGAAGTTGTGTGTGTTTAAAATCGGTCGAAAATTCTACCAAGTATGCAAGTTTCACGACCGACGATCGATGGTGACCCAATTGCCACATTGGCCACGACTGACTAAGAAATCGGTCGACCGATCATGGTGACCGATCGACTGTGCCCAGCCTTAGATATATCGAAAACACTTTTATCAATTTATTAAATCAAGAGAATAAGCACTAACGGGCTTTTAGTTAATGCAATCGTTAGACTATGAGGTGCGATATCCAACCATGAGAATTGAGATTAAGCGTTCTTGTCCTAACTATGACAATGTCTGAAGTATAAGTGTATGTAGTGAAATCGTTAGTTTGTCTTTTAAAAATGACGACGAGAATAAATATGGACTTTAGAAAAAATAAATTAACACCGACCTAACAAAGGTATATAATATATTTGGCCCCATCTTCGGTTAGATAATGTAAACCCCTGAGGTGTTATGTTTTATTGTTTCACAATTTATAATAGTGACTACATATGAAATTCTAGAAACCCTAAACCCACAAACCGGCTTGCTCCTATATATATTTTATAATATTCCCCTACAATCTGAGTGACGAAATCGCGAAAGCTCGGATTGGATGAGAAAACTAAATAAACATTAAAGAAATAAAAAACATAATTTGTTGATGAAAAATTCCGGCAATAAGAGGAAGCAATTCTTCAAAGAGCAGTAAAAGCAAATAAATGCAGTAGCAAAAGCAAATATCATATTTGTTGATGAAGATATCCGACATCAAGCGTAGATTAATCTTCACCATTCAACAACAACAAAAGCAGAAGCAACGGAACAAAAGATAAAAGCAGACATTTTTTTTTTTCTTTCTGAAAATAGATAAATAGCGGCGGCTAAGGTTTTACGGGTGCCATAAAGGAGGCGGCTCAACTTAGCCGCCTAGGTTTGAGGATCAGACATGCTCCGATAACATGTTAGATAATGTAAACCCGTGAGGCATTATGCCTTATTGTTCCACAATTTATAATAGCGACTACATATGAAACTCTAGAAACCCTAAACCCACAAACGAGCTTGGCCCTATATATCTTCTAATATCTTCTTCATTTGATCATGCACGTAAGCAAAAAATATCATTACTAGACGTAAGTTGTGAATCTTTAATACTTTCTCTTTTTACAAAATCGCTAACATGTTTTATAATCACAAAATATGTTCACATTAAATAAGTTCATTTACAAACAAAGTTTTTAACTCTTGGTTGGTCTAGAATTCGACATGAAATAAAAACTGAACCAACTTGGTACTCAAAATATGTAAGCCAATCAACAATTCTATACATCTAACACATAAACGATAAACAATTCTATTTCGAGACGGTAATTACCTTCATGTGAAAAACGTACCAACTCTATCGGGACTTGAACAATGTTAAGGTTTTTCTTTAGTTGTTCAGTATACTGTACATATATTACGGGGTGTAGTTAATTGTGTTTTATATTAGAGCTTTGCTACAACCTCTTATTTTTTCTTCCTACAAATTCTTGTACACACAATAATATTATATAGTTTTTTTCACTCATTATTTCTCTGCATACAAACCATCTATTCTGACATTTGTCAGCATCCAGTGAGTAGAACATTTTGTGGGAACAAAATGTAAGAACATTTAGCATTTTCCTTTATATTAACATTGAAAGAGTATCAAAGTTAATCAATCCTACTGTGATCTCCTCAGTACGTTATCTATAGTACTCGTAATAGTTTTAATTCACGTGGACGCATTTGATTTACACATTAATCAAATTTATTTTAAAATTTTACTATAATATATGATCATATAATAATTTAAAATTGTTTAATATTTTGTACATGTAATATTGTATCCACGTAGTTCAGAATATAAGTACAATTCATAATTAAATTTTAAATAAATTTGTTTTGTGAGTACTTATAAGTAGTACTTTCAATTTGATACTTATAATCTCGTTTATCTACAGATTTTTTATATACAATTAAATTATTAATCGTTATCTGTATTATAGTTTTTAATCAGTGTACGCACGGGTTATTAAACGCGAATTAATTTCGAACAATGACTATAACTAACAACAATATTTCAACTATATTTGCTCAGGTTTGAAAATATGATCTATTTTGTTTAATAATTTTGTTATTTAAGTTGTTTAATTTGATATTTTAACAAATTCAAATTCATTGAATATAAATATTTATAAATGTTATATTTAATCTCGTTCATATCTCTTCTCTACTACATATAGAGAAAATGTTTTTGCTTTACTCTGGAAAAGAATATTGTTAAATTACAATTATGCACTTATTCATAAAAGAAAATAATTTTTTTAGAAGTTTATTACAATTTAACACCCAAACTTTCTACACTCTCATTTACTTCATCAATTATTCTCTTTTTTCACACTACTTTCACAACAATATCTTTTTAGAAGGTTGTAATCTCTCAATTACAGTCTTGATCATTAAATAAATTGATCCGATTGGTTTCTCAAATTATAGGCCTATTAGCCTGATTAGTTGTGTTTATAAAGTGATCTCGAAGCTTCTTGCCTCTAGGCTTGCTAAAGTTATTGACACCATCATCGAGCCTAACCAATCAGCGTTCATAAAAGGTAGGCAAATCCTTGATGGACGCCTCGTTGCTAATGAAGTCATTCGTATGGCCACGTTAGAAAATCAACGCCTTTAACTTTTCAAAGTTGATTTTGAGAAAGCCTCCTGTTAATACAAATAAACCATAAAAACGTTTATTTACATTTTACGATCTTCTAATGTTTTGTCGATAACAAACGTAAAATCATTTTAACGAAATAAATAAAATACGTAAAGCTTTAAGCAAAAAGTTTATTAACTCATTTCACTAAACAAATAAACCATTAAACATGTTAAGTTAAATAAATTTACATAAAACCAAAACCATATTTATAAAACACTTAAGTAACTTTTTTATAAAAATATATGTAACTTGTAATATAAAGACTTGGACTATCCATGACCCAAAACCCATGACCTATGGAGCTTGACCCAAAATCTATGACCCATTGCATGACATTAATAATGGGTAAAACCCATGTCCCATGACCCAAAGTTCATAACTCATGACCCAAAGTCCCTAACCCATGACCCAAGATGTTTTTGACATCATGCATGACATCACATGACCCATGGACCTTAACACATAACCCAAAACCCAGAATTGTAACCCAAGATCCAGACTGGTACTACCAGATAGCCGAATCCCTAGCTTTACACTGGATGGATCCCTTTGGGAAGGGATCCATCGAATCCGGGTGAACGGTAACCAGAAATGCCTACAAATAGTGAGCCATTTACACTGGTACAGATATGGGTATTGGTCACTCCAAAAATGTGTGACGATATGCATATAGTCACACACGTTTCTTTTTGTGTGTGTCACCAAAGGTCGCGCCACCGTAGGTGGCATATAGTGACGTTGTTTAGTTTGCGGCCGTTTTCATTGAAAAAGAGTGACCCAAACCCGAATATGTGTGACAAATTAGGCACAAGTTTTGTTGGATTAATCAGTATCAGTGACCGTAAACACTTTATAGTCACACAAATGTTTTTTGAGAGTAACTATTGTTCGTCCTTTGGCCACATAAATATATAATATATGTAAATGATTTATTCAAGTAAATGTGTATTTTGTGTGACTATTTACCGTCCTGTGGCCACATGAATATATAATAAATGTGACGTTTGTGATGATTTAGTCACACAACGTGTGTTGTTTTTTTGGAGTTAGTCACATACAATTTAAAAAACAGTGGCCAAAAGTGTTAATAAGTGTGACCATATGCTGTTTAAAGTGAAAAAATGTGTATTTTGTGTGACTATTGTTCATCCAATGGCCACTTGAATTTTATTTTTGTGTGTCCTTTTGTAATATTTAGTCACACAAAGCATATTTGTTTTGGGTATTTAGTCACATACAATTAAGCAAAAAGTGGCCAAAAGTGTTGATAAGTGTGACCATATGCTGTTTAAAGTGAAGACATGTGTATTTTGTGTGACTATTGTTCATCCAATGGCCACTTTAGTTTTATGTTTGTGTGGCCTTTTGTAATATTTAGTCACACAAAACATGTTTGTTTTGGGTATTTAGTCACATACAAAAAAAGCATAAAATGGCCAAAAGTGTTAATAAGTATGACCATATGCTGTTTAAAGTGAAGAAATGTGTATTTTGTATGACTATTGTTCATCCAATGGCCACTTGAATTTTATGTTTGTGTGGCTTTTTGTAATATTTAGTCACACAAAGCATGTTTGTTTTGGGTATTTAGTCACAAACAATTAAGCAAAAAGTGTTAATAAGTGTGACCATATGCTGTTTAAAGTAAAAAAATGTGTATTTTGTGTAACTATTGTTCATCCAATGGCCACTTTAATTTTGTGTTTGTGTGGCCTTTTGTAATATTTAGTCACACAAATCATGTTTGTTTTGGGTATTTAGTCACATACAATTAAGCGAAAAGTGGCCAAAAGTGTTAATAAGTGTGACCATATGCTGTTTAAAGTGAAGAAATGTGTATTTTGTTTGACTATTTTTCATCCAATGGCCACTTGAATTTTATGTTTGTGTGGCCTTTTGTAATATTTAGTCACACATCGAATTAAACAAAGAGTGACTAATAATGTTGATAAGCGTGACCATATTATGTGATTGCATCTTTTAGTCAGAGGGTTACTACTGGTAGTACTAAGTTAGTACTGTTGGAGCAGAGTTGCTACTGCTAGTACTAAGTTAGTCCTGCTGAAGCAGAGTTACTACTGCTAGTACTATGCTAGTGCTGCTGGAATGAGTATATATATATAAAACAGAATTAAAAACAAAAAGAAATTTCAAATTGAATAAAACTCGAATGTATATAACTGAACCAAATATACAATTGTAATGTCGTACATAATCAAATTCTGATGAGGCGAAAAGTGTACCGCTTTTAAGGGGTCATTTAAGCCCTAAATCGTATTTATTTGATCAAATATTGCCCTAAATCGTTTCTTTTGTCATTTTAGGTACTTTTGAGGAGAAATCTGGAAAAGGAGGCATTTTGGACGTTTTTGGAGCATTAAAGTGAAGAAAACGGCAAAGTCTCTAAAATCGGCTAAAAGTTACTCTTGACGGCGTCAGACTTTACTCTGGACGGCGTCATGCCTTGGCAAGAAAAGTTGGACGTGAAATTTACTCATGACGGGCCAGTGAAAATAGCATGTGAATTCTGACGGCGTCACGCTTTAACTTGATCGAGGGCGTCACGGCTTAAATCATAAGGGGACGGCGTCACGTTCATGGTTAGACGGCGTCAAGCCTTGATAAGCCAGAATGGATTTTTGAAGAGCTAAAGAGGGACGGCGTCAAGATGGTCACCCGGGAACCCTAAAAGCGGCGAGGTGACGGCGTCACACTCCATAAGGTGACGCCGTCAGATCCAAAAATCTATATATAGTTTTCTAATTTTTTGTCATTGAGGAGAGCTTAGTGTGTGGAATTTTGGGAGAAAACCCTAAGACGATTTTAGCTACTTTTTCAGGGCTTTTTGCCTTGAGATCTTCCATGTTTCATTGAAAGATAAGTTATCAATTAATCATTCAATATGTCTATGTGTTGTTTGATTCTATCTTATTCTTGTCTTTTGTTTAACATGTTAGGCTAAATTTATCTTGTGTTTGCTTAGATCTAATGAAACCTAGCTATTGATTATTGGTTGTTAGTGTGTTATTAGTTGTATTGGAAGATTGTTTATCTATGTTAGGCTTAAGAAAACTGGCTAACTTCCTATTCGGTAACTTGCTTGAACGTCTTAAGAAACATGAACCAAATGCGTACTAAAGGTTTTTATGGTTGTATTTAATGCACAAGCGAATTCTAGTGATCCCATGTTAGGAGCTTCCTAGCCGGCTCGACATAGGAGTGAAGTAGGAGCTTGTAGAGTTGGGGAAGTAAGTACGCCACCCCACGAATGGTATTAAGGAATACACCCGTCATCCACGCAACTAATACACACTAATTAACCGGTAAAAGATAGTTAGGGAGTAAGGAAATCTAAGTAAACACATTTCTCTACACATAAGTTTCTCACCACATTTTATTTTCAGTTATTTAATTTTATTGCATTCGTAGTAATTTGGGTTAGTTGACTAGCAACTAATTCCGCCCATTCCTTCAAACCCGAGATTTTATTTGCTTTCATAAAATTATAAAAACATAAAAAAAGAATCTTCCTCAACCCTTAGACCTAATTAGAGTAGCCTTTCATACCTAACGAACACTATTCCCTGTGGAGAACGATCAATCCCCCGTACTTACCACTACACTATACTACATCGGTCAGGTACACTGCCTGGTGGGGTTGTAAGCCTCTTGAGATCCCTCGAGAGGTAAAACCTGTTGTAAGGTTACAAAACCACGCAATCACGTACATAATCAAATTCTAAAGTTCCATAATTTAAAGACTTTTGACTATTCGTTGGCCTAGCTTGGAGCTGCTTTATGTCTTTAATAGATACATAATTTTTGCGCTTCGATGGTACTTTTGGTCCACAATTGTTGTCACTAATCTTTTGCATCTTATTTGTTGGTGTAACCTGTAGTAAACAAAAGATGCTTGTATCAAACATTGAATTAAATATGAAGAATTATATATATGTAGGTTGAAAAAACACATGTATGTACCCTTTCTTCAAGAATAACTTGATCATTTGGCCATGCAACGAAACCACCTACGCCCTCCTTATCTGTTTTTAACCCATTATTTCCTACGTCCGGTATGCATGTTGCATCCACTAACGATGAATCAATTGACACTCTGTAGCAATCATTTGGGAGTGGTTGGTTATGCAGCATTTGCTTTTCATGAGACTTGTATACGATACCCAAAGCAACGATATTTGATTTCTTTAAGTGCCACAGTTTGCACTTAAATGTCTTAAAAAAAAAGAATTTTTGCATGTATATATCGGAAATTATTTAAACAAAAGAATAACAAGAAACATGTTGAAATACATACTGTTGGCAGTGCTTGTGTTGGAGACACATTTTGTTGCGATTAGGAATCTAGAGACCCGTTTTGTCGTGACTTAGGCGTTTTCTTAGGTCCGACAGTTTTAGCAGGTTCCTATATGTATATATAAAACACGTTACATTATTTAAACAAAAGAATAACAAGAAACATGTTGAAATACATACTGTTGGTACTCCTTGTGTTGGAGACACATTTCCTTACAATTGGGAATCTGTTGACCCGTTTCGTTGTGACTTATGCATTTTCTTAGGTCTGACAGTTTTGGCAGGTTCCTATACGTATGTATAAAACACAGTACATTAGTCATGTATGTAAAATTCAAAAATCAAAGGGGGATGTTTTATTACTTACCATTGTTTCCATTACCTTTTTCGAAGTTACAAGCCCATTAGACTTCTCCTGAATTCTCGCATCTTTAGCACGTACAACATCACTTGGCTGAGTTCCGTCCACCTCATTAGCGCTGCTATCTATATTTTCAATGGCCATTGGAGTCACCTGCAATATAAATTAAGAAATACATTGACTCATCAGTTTATGTTCAATGCCTTCTATCATTAGCATCAGTGGTGTTAGCATTAGAAAATGAAATTGTTAAAAACATAAAAAATGGCTTACATCTGAGGCTACTGGCAATTGAGATGACAAATTTAACTACACCCCTTGTTGACTCAACTGTGCCATCAGTTGAGTAAGTATTCCTTTTGTTTCTTTCATCTCATTGGACAATTTCTTGACCAGTACATCTTTTTCGGTCATTTCGGTGGACAATTTCTTGACCAATAAATCTTTTTGTTGACGCTCGCGTCTCTCATTATCAAGTTGAGTTTGAAGTAACTTAATTCTTTCATCGTTTTCTTGTCTGCTTCGAGGAAGACCAAAATACCTCTTGTATGTAACTCCACTTCCCACTCCTCTTGCATAACCTCCCTTTTCCTTACCAAACACAACTGTCATGGCATCAGTGCCATTATCAAGACTCAAGGTTCCTTCCTTGATCTGATCATCAGCTTCTTTCTTCACAAAAAATATAGGAAATGTTGGGATTAAAAGTCTTCTTGATGCTGTTAGAGTAACTGCTGCTCATATTTGTGTCAATGCTGCTCAGCTGAAGTTAGTGCTGCTCATGAACTTCAATGAAAAAATATGCCAAGTGTTTACTACTGCTAGTACACAGTTACTGCTGTTAGTACGCAGTTAATACTGCTGGTATACAAGTTATTACTGCTAGTACACAGTTAATGTTGTTGGTATATAAGCATAATAATAGAATTTGCAGTCAAACTTACAAGTTTATCTCCCACTGATCTAATCTCATCATCTGGATATTCCCCGTCTTTGTTTACCCTTCCTTTCAACCACATTATACCACGCGGGTGATTGCGTGGTTTTGTAACCTTACAACAGGTTTTACCTCTCGAGGGATCTCAAGAGGCTTACAACCCCACCAGGCAGTGTACCTGACCGATGTAGTATAGTGTAGTGGTAAGTACGGGGGATTGATCGTTCTCCACAGGGAATAGTGTTCGTTAGGTATGAAAGGCTACTCTAATTAGGTCTAAGGGTTGAGGAAGATTCTTTTTATGTTTTTATAGTTTTATGAAAGCAAGTAAAATCTCGGGTTTGAAGGAGTGGGTGGAATTAGTTGCTAGTCAACTAACCCAAATGACTACGAATGCAAATAAAATAAAATAACAAAAATGAAATGTGGTGAGAAACTTATGTGTAGAGAAATGTGTTTACTTAGATTTCCTTACTCCCTAACTATCTTTTACCGGTTAATTAGTGTGTATTAGTCGCGTGGATGACGGGTGTATTCCTTAATACCATTCGTGGGGTGGCGTACTTACTTCCCCAACTCTACAAGCTCCTACTTCACTCCTATGTCGAGCCGGCTAGGAAGCTCCTAACATGGGATCACTAGAATTCGCTTGTGCATTAAATACAACCATAAAAACCTTTTAGTACGCGTTTGGTTCATGTTTCTTAAGACGTTCAAGCAAGTTACCGAATAGGAAGTTAGCCAGTTTTCTTAAGCCTAACATAGATAAACAATCATCCAATACAACTAACAACACACTAACAACCAATAATCAATAGCTAGGTTTCATTAGATCTAAGCAAACAGAAGATAAAATTAGCCTAACATGTTAAACAAAAGACAAGCATAAGATAGAATCAAACAACACATAGACATATTGAATGATTAATTGATAACTTATCTTTCAATGAAACATGGAAGATCTCAAGGCAAAAAGCCCTGAAAAAGTAGCTAAAATCGTCTTAGGGTTTTATCCCAAAATTCCACACACTAAGCTCTCTCTTAATGACAAAAAATTAGAAAACTATATATAGATTTTTGGATCTGACGGCGTCACCTTATGCATTGTGACGCCGTCACCTCGCCGCTTTTAGGGTTCCCGGGTGACCTTCTTGACGCCGTCCCTCTTTAGCTCTTCAAAAATCCATTCTGGCCTATCAAGGCTTGACGCCGTCGGATCATGAACGTGACGCCGTCCCCTTATGATTTAAGCCGTGACGCCCTTGATTTAGTTAAAGCGTGACGCCGTCAGAATTCTCATGCTAACTCACTGGCCCGTCATGAGTAAATTTCACATCCAACTTTTCTTGCCAAGGCATGACGCCGTCCCATGTTAATTGTGACGCCGTCAAGAGTAACTTTCAGCCGATTCTTGAGACTTTGCCGTTTTCTTCACTTTAATGCTCCAAAAACGTCCAAAATGCCTCCTTTTCCAGATTTCTCCTCAAAAGTACCTAAAATGACAAAAGGAACGATTTAGGGAAATATTTGATCAAATAAATACGATTTCGGGCTTAAATGACCCCTTAAAAGCGGTACACTTTTCGCCTCATCAAATACCCTTACACTTGAGATTTGCTTGTCCTCAAGCAAATGCGCTTTTATTCTAATCAAAATACAAGTTAGGGGTCATTTAATGCTAACATAAAAGTAATTACAACAAATAATCGTTCCACTTCAATCATAATAAGCACGGAGATTACATACTAGCACCTCACAAGTAGTGTTTAGATACTCACATCTCTCAAGTGTCATCAAAATAAATCTCATAAATGAAAACGGAAAATATCTCTCACTACCTGTCATAGCAAATAGATTACCATAGGCTTGGGAAAGGATCGAAAACCTCCTCCACTAGGCGTAAGCACCTAAGATAAACTATCAAAGAGGGCTTTTAAATGGGTTATAACGTTAGGTGTAGGGAAAAGGAAAACACGGTTTTGTTGGATACGGGATATTTTACTGGTGGCGAGTTAAAGATCTTGATCAATTACATGTACTATACAATGTTGCTAAGCCAAGACTAGACTCAATTTTAAGCTAGAAACAAAATAACAAAATAACAAAAACATAAAGATAAACATAAAATGAAACGGGATGGTAGTCCGTATGTTTTTTTCTATTTTTCATTTTCTCATTTTTTTTTTTGTGTTTTTCTTGATTTTTTTTTTTTTTTTTTTTTTTTTTTTTTTTTTTTTTTTTTTTTTTTTTTTTTTGCATACACTCTTGCCCTACCATCCAAAATAATACATCATAGGGGCATTGCATTCCCCTTACACTTGAATTTTTACATAACTTTACAATTAACTATTCTAATGACTCGAATTAAGATAATTGAAAAACTTGGAGTACTTTTAAAATATTTAGCACATATGGGGGTAATAAATGATGTTCTTCCCCATTACTCCATTACACTAGTACTTTACCCATGAGTCCCAATCGTCCCAAAACAATATGTACAAGGATATGACTCGACTTAGCAACCATGTAATCAACTAGATCATTAACTTGGGTTTAAACAAATGTTGACACAATAATGCACTAAAGATGAGTGCATACAAGGTAGGCTAAGGCGATTTGGGTGTACATTTTAGTGGGGTGTAACAAATTCTTCCTTTAAGTAAAATGCTTAAAGGTCGAAACGAAAAGATAGGCTCTGAGGGGTGTACTAGGGGTATCGTGTACTAAAAATGAGTACAACGCAAAGGGTGTGGGAGAATTACTTGACCAATGTAGCCAACGTAATTATAACAAAAACACAGGTGTAAAACAATGGGTTAATCCTAATGCCTCTTATCATGTAGTAAATCTAACTACACGAATGTAGTCTCACTTGTGGCCTTGGAATGGTCCTAACGCAAGTTCTAGAATCTAAGTGCTACCGGTACACACATCATAGCATAAATGCTTTTCCTACCAATTCTAGGGGCGAACCTCACATATTTGGGGGTGGAAAATTTTTTAGTGGTACGGTTTTTTGTGCTAGTCATATAACTCCTATCCGTGAGACGCTCATTAAGATCAAAGTTTCACTCCTATATGTTGTAAAAAATTTTAAATTTGGCACTAAAATTGCCTTAATCAAGTATTTCTCTCAGTTTTATTACACATCTATTATTAAACAAACAAAAATCAAGCGCAATTGTATTCTCTAAAATCGTACTTTTACCCTCCCCCTTACACTTAAGATGAACATTGTCCCCAATGTTCAAATAACAAGATGTAAAAGCAAAAAGTAAAAGAATGAAATCAAATACTCCCCTGATTCGCTCGTTGGATAGTGAAATCACACGGTTAAATCTTCTTCCAAGGAGAATGTTGAAGCTCCATGACTAATGCATCGCCATAAGCTTGATTCAAAACATTTCCTTGTCCAAAATAACCTGTTAAACCTGAGAAAACAAACACGAAAACCTGCATAACATCGGCGGGATAAATCTATATATAAGGATATAATGCTTGTGGAATGATAATTTTGCAGATTCCTGGAGATTATAAGTTGGAGATTTAATAAAAACTTTTTTTAAAAAACAAAACTTTCAAAAATTTCTGAAAATTAAATCTGACGCCGTCAGGTTATAAACCCTGACGCCGTCAGAAATGACCTGACAAAAATTCTCATTTTAAGTTTCCGGAAAATTTCTAGAAAAACCTTTACCTTACTTCCTGGAAATCCTGCAAAACATCATTATGACTCGATACAAGCATTTGACTCAAACAAATACGAATATGTATGTTAATTTAATATTATTACGATTCATGTTCATTTGTGTTCTAATAAACCAATTTAGATTGCCCTTACACTTATCTTTTGTAAAATACCTTTATATGTAGTTAAGACGAAGTTAAAAACAAAATAAAGCATTTTCACAATTTTAGTTTTGAACATGAATCAATAAGAATAAAAATTAAACACACATACGGAAACAAATAAAAACAAACAAACAAACAAATAAACACACAAAGCAAATAAAGCATGGGCTGCCTCCCAAGAGCGCTTGTTTTTGTTCGAGTCACGAGCCTGACTCTACCCTTATTTAACGGAAATAGGGGAGGTTTTCCCTACACTTAGGATTAAGTGTGGGTGAAAGTAGCGATACACACCATCTTGGTGGAAGTATGCCACGTGAGGAAAGAGTGGTGGATGAATTATATGCTCAAAGATGTGGGATCCAATCATCATAACCTTACTTAGTTCAATTGGGTCAATGGGTGAATTGAAGTTTTCTCCTAGAAAGGGATCATCTTCTATCAACTTCGAGAGACTCCAAGTTAAGAATCCACTTTGACCTAATAAACCCGGTTTAAACCCATAATGTTTCTTGTGATCAATCATAAATGGGTGATGTATGTATGTAAGGTCACGGTTCACTCCTATATTAGCTTCCACTCCACATGGCCTAGAGTCTACTACCTTAATCTTAACATTACCCGGACTACATGGTTTGATGGGTGGATCGGGACCTTTTTCAATTCCTAAATTCACATCTAAGGATGGAAGATTAGGTAACGGTTTTGGCTGAGGCTCCGGTTCATCAAAACTAGGAACTTCCATAGAACTAAGAGTAAGGTTGTGATCACAAGTATTCAAACATACTTCTTCTAGTTGTGTTTGGTACAAGGGCTCTACCTCTATTGGGGTTCCTATAGTCTCCTCAACTTCTTCCGGGTAAGTCACGGGCGGTGTGTGTGCCTCAATTGATGGTAGGACTTGTGGGGTACTTGGTGGGCTTATGTTACTTACCTCATCATTCCTTGTGTCAAGATCACCTATATCCTCATCATAGGTTTTGGTAGAATTTAAACCTAACATTTTCCCTAGTATCTCAAGTGCTTCTCTAGGCATCTCAACTTCTATATCCGAATCATAAGGATCATCCTCAATATTCTGACTGCTATATTCAAATTGCCCAAAAGATTCATCATGTGTTTCTTGAGATTCATCGTCATCGATCATAAAACCTAGGTCTTTTTGATCAATGTGATCATGCTCGGCTAGATCCTTCATCACATCAAGGTCACCTATGTGTTTGTTTTGTACTATGGCATTACATGACAACCACTTAGGTATCTCAACACTAATGTATTCATCCCCAAACAAACTTGTTTCATGATCCAGGAAATTTATATTCAATTGACTTGTACTAACGTTTGTTGGGTTGTCTACCCTATAATAATATTGGGCACAATCTTCTATGGCATCCCATGCTTCTTCAGCACTTAATTCCCTAAAGTCCCCATTGGCAAAATCCTCAATGCGCATTTGGTCATATTGGCCAACACGATAGTAAAAGGTTCGGGTTAGGGATGCTAAAGCGAAACTATGATGAGGGAATTTTCGGAGTAAATTTCTAAAACGAGTCCATGCATCATATATGGGTTCATCTCGATATTGTTTGAAATTCGAGATGTCAATAGGGTAGAATGGCCTTTGTGGTTGGTGGTATGGTGGATTCGCGTACTCCATAATGGTGAACGGAAGAGTCAATGGAAATTTCTTTTACGAACAAAGACACAAAGAAAAAGATAGACTAAAGAAAATCCTAGAAAAAGAAAATAAAAATCTCACTAGAAAGGAATCTAGCGAGTAGACCTAATAAAATAAAAATTCAAACCTAAACAATAACTATTCCCCGGCAGCGGCGCCAAAAACTTGATTGCGTGGTTTTGTAACCTTACAACAGGTTTTACCTCTCGAGGGATCTCAAGAGGCTTACAACCCCACCAGGCAGTGTACCTGACCGATGTAGTATAGTGTAGTGGTAAGTACGGGGGATTGATCGTTCTCCACAGGGAATAGTGTTCGTTAGGTATGAAAGGCTACTCTAATTAGGTCTAAGGGTTGAGGAAGATTCTTTTTATGTTTTTATAGTTTTATGAAAGCAAGTAAAATCTCGGGTTTGAAGGAGTGGGCGGAATTAGTTGCTAGTCAACTAACCCAAATGACTACGAATGCAAATAAAATAAAATAACAAAAATGAAATGTGGTGAGAAACTTATGTGTAGAGAAATGTGTTTACTTAGATTTCCTTACTCCCTAACTATCTTTTACCGGTTAATTAGTGTGTATTAGTCGCGTGGATGACGGGTGTATTCCTTAATACCATTCGTGGGGTGGCGTACTTACTTCCCCAACTCTACAAGCTCCTACTTCACTCCTATGTCGAGCCGGCTAGGAAGCTCCTAACATGGGATCACTAGAATTCGCTTGTGCATTAAATACAACCATAAAAACCTTTAGTACGCGTTTGGTTCATGTTTCTTAAGACGTTCAAGCAAGTTACCGAATAGGAAGTTAGCCAGTTTTCTTAAGCCTAACATAGATAAACAATCATCCAATACAACTAACAACACACTAACAACCAATAATCAATAGCTAGGTTTCATTAGATCTAAGCAAACAGAAGATAAAATTAGCCTAACATGTTAAACAAAAGACAAGCATAAGATAGAATCAAACAACACATAGACATATTGAATGATTAATTGATAACTTATCTTTCAATGAAACATGGAAGATCTCAAGGCAAAAAGCCCTGAAAAAGTAGCTAAAATCGTCTTAGGGTTTTATCCCAAAATTCCACACACTAAGCTCTCTCTTAATGACAAAAAATTAGAAAACTATATATAGATTTTTGGATCTGACGGCGTCACCTTATGCATTGTGACGCCGTCACCTCGCCGCTTTTAGGGTTCCCGGGTGACCTTCTTGACGCCGTCCCTCTTTAGCTCTTCAAAAATCCATTCTGGCCTATCAAGGCTTGACGCCGTCGGATCATGAACGTGACGCCGTCCCCTTATGATTTAAGCCGTGACGCCCTTGATTTAGTTAAAGCGTGACGCCGTCAGAATTCTCATGCTAACTCACTGGCCCGTCATGAGTAAATTTCACATCCAACTTTTCTTGCCAAGGCATGACGCCGTCTCATGTTAATTGTGACGCCGTCAAGAGTAACTTTCAGCCGATTCTTGAGACTTTGCCGTTTTCTTCACTTTAATGCTCCAAAAACGTCCAAAATGCCTCCTTTTCCAGATTTCTCCTCAAAAGTACCTAAAATGACAAAAGGAACGATTTAGGGCAATATTTGATCAAATAAATACGATTTCGGGCTTAAATGACCCCTTAAAAGCGGTACACTTTTCGCCTCATCAGCGGGGGTTCTTCATCTACTTCAATCTCTTTATTTTCGATCTAATAAACATCAAATGCGTACACATGTAAAGTTAAACCAAGATAAACGAAAATATGAGGATGCATACACATGTACAGTTAAACCAAGATAATCGAAAATATGAGGGTATTAAATGCAAATGTGCAAATTGTGCAATGTAAACAGATTCATTTCTCAAACTGATCGTCTCTCAATTTGTAAAACAAACATTATGTAATCTTACCATTTTCTCTTTCACATAAACATATCAACATCATCCCATTTTATGCTGATAAATATTTTTGGAACGCGCCATTTTAGCTTTATCAGATTTCTCCTAAAAATACAAATCATAAGGCGTTTAGATGCGGTAATGCTGCAAACTGAAAATTATGAAATGACATATAGACTTAAATAAAGATGACTAATTAAAACCTTGTATGCATCGGTGGTTGTGTAGTTTACAAACTCGACCCAGTCTTCTGATTTCACAAATGCACTATACTTGGCCGAGACTTCATTCAGTTTTGAAGGTGTATTTATGTGACTTTTCATAATTTCAAGGTCAATATCTAATTCATATTCTATTCCTCTTTCCACTTGAGTAAAAAAATTTATTTTTACTTCCTACCCGATTTAGCAATTTTCGCGTTTCTAGCTATTCATGAGCCGTGTTTAGGATTTCTATCCGTTTTCATGTCATAAAGTGATTTAATATTCCATCATATACTCCTAATATTCAAGAACTTCTATATTTCACATTTTCTATTTCATTTCACGATTTCGTCAAATTTTGTAACAACTTGCGTTTAACGTACAATTAATTCAACCGACACTAGACTATGTCCAGTCTACACTTTTTATGCATCATTGGTTTCTTACAATCCGATTTTAAAAGTCACTTTTCACTTTTTCAATTTTTACGTAAACCGTGCAGTTTTACGCGATTTAAATCTACGTTTTAAAGTGTTAACAACTTTTAAACCCTCCGTCAACCTCAACACTTATCTAAACTACTCAAATAAGTTATAATAACAAGTTTTAATATTTTTATAAGTTTTGTATTTTTACATTACCCGGTTTTACGTTATGCGTCTTAAAAACCCTAAGTTTTAATAACCGGGAGCAAACTAAACTACATAACACACATTATAACCAAATTAAATCACAAAACAACCATTAACTCACCACCTCTTCTCTAGGTGGCGTTTAAAGAACAAGTGTTTTAACACTTGTCTCTTTGAAACTACACTAGTTCTTTTGAAAGACATGTATATATCACTAACACATAAAATCCACCAAACTAGTCATTATCCTCATTTGTACATGCAAACCAAATAAAAAAGCTCTCATCCTTTTTTTCTCCACCATATAAACGAGGCGTATACAACCCAAAACACCAATTTCATCAAGGTTTTCACTTATGTCTTGATCATGGATTGAAGATCATAAGTCCCTTTAGCTTGTTCTTGGTTCATTTCATCTTAAACATCATCACAACATCATCAGTCCTAGAGTTTATACATTTTTAAACATCATCCCTCACTCCCACTAAAAGAAAGTTTTCTTAAACCACCGAACATCATACGAGTTGACTAGTCCGAGCATTACATCGTTACTCCTCAATTATACATAGCGTGATCACCTATGTCTAATTCAGGAAGAATCATGCAATGATGAGAGTAGTGGTCTCGGATCATGTATGGTCGGGTCTTAAAAAGGTAGCCACCTGAAATTGCATATGTAATTGTGCACTGAACCCTGTAGCTAAACACCTATCTTTAACGTCGCGCATACCTCGTTCCTGTCCTTCTTGTATTGTCTTGTTACTCTACGTTTTCGACTATGCTTGCTAGTCACTGAGTACTTTTGTCATATCACGTTTTGATCAATGTTGATACGATGAGTCTTTTTCAATTCCGGTTATGTTACTTACAATTTAATCTTGATTTAACTAATATAATCTCATTCAACATCCTTTTGTAAATCTTCCACTATAACCCTCGAATTGAATAAACAAACACACGAACCTAACTCCATTGTCTTGCTAAATCTTCGTGTGTTGCAATTTTTGTATGAATACATAAGTATTTCATATCACCAACTTTCGCCTCTTTGCACAGTACACTTTCGTCTCGGCTTTAACACATCACAATCGCCTTTACCCCACACCTTTCACTGAATTGATAAATCGGGACTCATCGCTAGCCGTTCGAGGAACGACCTTCCACTGCTTACTAGACAAAACCTTCAAGGTGAATCAAGCACCTCTATCTGAGGCTATAGATAACAACATCACCATCAATTTTCACCATCGATCTTCATCCAGATTCAAGCTAGAGTCCTTCGTAACCTCGGGTTTAATATCAATCAAATCAAGAGTGTGTTATTGAACGAATTTCGTGGGTCAAATTACATCTTCAAGCAGGTTTTTGGCTAACTATCAATCCTATCTTTTTAGTTTTTCAACTGGATGGTTAGTTTGTATGTTATCAAATTTTGAAGTTTTTAAATCAAATTGAATTATGGGTTCTTTTGTAAAAATTAATAGTTAAATCATGGTGGTTAATTTGGTCAAATAAAAAGCTATTTGCTAAAGTACTTATTTTTGGCTTATTGCCTAATTTGAATGCTTTTTAAAGTTTTCTCCATTTTCTTGTGCTTATATGTTCGTGGGTGTAACACCACCGAATTTTGGGTGTTTGATTTTAGCTTATTTTCATTTTGGTTCATGTAACTTGCTGCATAATTTAAACCTTAGGATTTGGGTGGCTTAAAAAAAAATGTTTTGACAAGCTAAAAGATTGATTTTTGGATAGCTCGTTATGACTAAACGAACAGGATTAATATTTTTGAACTTGTAATTATAATTGGAATAAATTGTGGCTTTCGGTTATGATGAGCCGAGCCGTAGGCTAACGGCTTTGAACTTAGTGTTTAGCAAATGTAATTGTTTATTTCTTTCGTAACCAGTGGAATTATTACGCCGTAGTTATGACGAGCCGCGCTCTTTGTTGCCAATGACTCCGAACTAGATCAACGGTTTATTTTTCCGGAATTGTTTAAGTTGTTTATTTTCTGGAAATGGTTCAAAGTTGCTTATTTTCCTGGAAAATAGTATATATCGTTTAAGTGTCATTTTTCTGAAAATTCTATCATTGCTTATTAATTAGCATGCATTGTTTTATAAACCATATTATTTCTTATCTTTAGATTTCAGATTAGTCGTATGCGATTATAGTGCACTTTTGGGTGTGATGATCCAAAAAGGGGCGTCTCGGGTCCGTTCTTGTTTAAATTTTGTCATATCGGATTATAATATTTCTGTTGAATCATTTTATGTTGTATAATAGAGGTTTTTGTTAAATATGGAAACGTCCGATAAACGAACGGGTCATGCCAAAATTTTCTAAAAAATTTCAAAACTTAATAAGATTTTTACAAAATTTATATTATCTTAAATTCCAACAAAAAGATGAAAAATACTAAAATTTATAAAAAATTTAGAATTTCTTTTAAATCATTTAGAATGCTTTTATAATATGTTTTCTTTTATCGGAAACTTTCTTTCGCTCTATTTTGAGGTTTTCGGATTCGTGTCAAATTCTATTCTTTTATTACTTATTTATTTCCTTGATTTTCTTAGGTGATGTATTATATACTTTGATTTCTTTTATTTGCTCATTCTTTTCGCTTATTCATCATAGGTAATATATAAGGCGTATATATTACATACTTGGTATTATTTTCCCAATTTACTTTATTTGACCAACCACCAAACTAAAACTGGAAATCTAAATATTTTATCAACGTGCTACGTTGATGTGACCATCCTTAAGGAAAACTAAATTTGCATTTTTATTTTATTTTCGCGAGTCATACTTTTAAGATAAGCTTTGTCTTCTAGGGCGATTCGTCCGGTTACCGTTGTGTTGTACCTATTATTTCTGTATTTCTGTTAATTGATCATTTGTTTCGGGAACCTAAGTTCGCATGGGATAATGAAGACCAATTTCGAAATAAGTACCCTCAGCTTTTTCCGATCCCCCGCCAACTGATGGCATTAACGGAATTCCTTTAAGGAGTAGGTACTGTGACCTTTCGTAATTTCAAGATCAATATCTAATTCATATTCTATTCCTCTTTCCACTTGAGTAAAAAAATTTATTTTTACTTCCTACCCGATTTAGCAATTTTCTCGTTTCTAGCTATTCATGAGCCATGTTTAGGATTTCTATCCGTTTTCACGTTATAAAGTGATTTAATATTCCATTATATACTCCTAATATTCAAAAACTTCTATATTTCACATTTTCTGTTTCATTTCACGATTTCGTCAAATTTTAGTAACAACTCGCATTTAATGTACAATTAATTCAACCGATACTAGACTATGTCCAGTCTACACTTTTTATGCATCATTGGTTTCTTACAATCCTATTTTAAAAGTCACTTTTCACTTTTTCAATTTTTACGTAAACCTTGCACTTTTTACGTTTTACGCGATTTAAATCTACGTTTTAAAGTATTAACAACGTTTAAACACTCCGTCAACCTCAACACTTATCTAAACTACTCAAATAAGTTATAATAACAAGTTTTAACATTTTTATAAGTTTTGTATTTTTACATTACCCGGTTTTAAGTTATGCGTCTTAAAAACCCTAAGTTTTAATAACCGGGAGCAAAATAAACTACATAACACACATTATAACCAAATTAAATCACAAAACAACCATTAACTCACCACCTCTTCTCTAGGTGGCATTTAAAGAACAAGTGTTTAACACTTGTCTCTTTGATACTACACTAGTTCCTTTTGAAAGACATGTGTATATCACTAACACATAAAATCCACCAAACTAGTCATTATCCTCATTTGTACATGCAAACCAAATCAAAAAGCTCTCATCCTTGTTTTCTCCACCATATGAACGAGGCATATACAGCCCAAAACACCAATTTCATCAAGGTTTTCACTTATATCTTGATCATGGATTGAAGATCATAAGTCCCTTTAGCTTGTTCTTGGTTCATTTCATCTTAAACATCATCACAACATCATCAGTCCCAGGGTTTATTTGGGAAGATTATGTTGGAATATGAATAACATAACAATTATTTAAACATTTACATCAAGCACGCAGCGGAAAATAGGATCTAAATACATGTAATTAATTAACTAAATAAAAGAATACGCGTACCCTAGATTACTAGCTAAACAAGTAATCAATGTGAGCAAGATCCGGTTAAACCCTAACTTAGGGTTTATCAAAAGTCGACCTCTCCTAGTCGAATGGGGAAAATAACTCAAGCTAAAGTAAGCTTGATCTCTGTTCTTGTACACATGTATTACTAGCGTCTCAATGTGAAAAGCTAGGTTCTAATTCAACGAACAAACCAAACACTTTGATGTGAATGTTGGACCGAAAATCCCAAGGGGTTTGGGATTGTCGACCGGTTATACACAAGAGGGAGAGAGGAGAGAAATTTGGCTTGCTAGAGAATTAGATTCAAGACTTATGAATACAAGGGTTTGTATTTATAGGCCTCTTAAACTTTCTCTCCAAGCTAGGGCAAAAACCCTTATCTCCTTTGTGATGGGTCAGCCGAAAACTTGAGCCCAAGAGGGGTTCTAGATCTTTCTTGGTTTGTATTTCATCTCTAGTCCCTCAAGTTAATATTTAACGACCGTTAAACAAACCCCGTTAAATACTAACGACCATTAAGTATTTATTTTGAGAAATTTAACAATTAAACATATCTTAATATATTAATTACTAAAACATTGAAACTCATACGTAATGTGTGCAATCCCGAAGTCTCGTGTTCGAAACTGGTCATACGTATATTAATTTATATCCATAACTTTAACAGCTCCCACTTGGATATGCATTAATATAGTAATGATATTGGTTAGTCTAGCTTAACACCCCAAATGCCCCCAGATCGACCCTAAGTATGGTTTCCTGGAAAAAACCTTGTGATGAGTCATCATCATACTTATCCTTTTGTTTCTAATACCTCGTTAATATGGATATGGATCTAAGTCATTCCATAATTAATAGTTCTGTTTCTCGTTATTAATAATTGATCAAGATTACCAAATCATCTGAACGTATTCCAGATAGACCTTAGGCGTGCGCACGCAAACATCTTGTCAACCTCATAACGCTCAAATTGTGCATGTTTTTAGTAGCGTTATTCGTGTTTTTATATATGTTATTTGGTTATATTTATATGCTTTTGTTACTTAATCGTACCAAAGTATGTTTGCAAAGTATATGTAGCCAAGTACATGAAAAAGGAAGAAAAAGTTAAAAAAAAATGAGGAAGAAGGAAATATTTATGATGGTACGAAGATTCTTGTGTCAAGTTCCACACCAAATAGGCATTTCAAAGAATGAAGGTCCAAGTATGCAAGTTGACAAGCTTCAAGATAAAGAAAAGACCAAGTTTGGATGAAGAACCAAGAGCCATGAATAAGAAACAAGCCAAACGACAAAAGTCCATAAGAGCATACAGCAGCACTCCATCCGATCGGATGCTGCCCGCAACCAATTCGGATAGAGGCAATTTCTGAAGACCAACCGATCGGTTGGATGAAATACCGATCGGTTGGATGTCGTCTGATTTGCCAAAACTTCATCATTAAGTATTGTGTTTAACTAACAACGATTCTATTGCCTTCTAACGATGATTCTAGTCCCTTCTAATTTGCTTGGTTGCCAAGTGTAGCATTAAAGACCCTAAGGCTTTGAGAGTAGTATAAATAGGACCATTTGTGAAGAGTTTTAGACACACCTTTTCAACAATTCTCATACCAACTCTCATACAATCATTAAGATACTCTCTCAAAAGTCCAAATTTGTCCTTAGAAGTTCAGGAAGCTTTGGAGGTTCAAGAAGTCAACATTTGGAGGTCAAAACATCAATAAGTCAACACCAATACTTTGGGTATCATTACCTTATCATTTGTAATCCATTTCCAATCATTGTAAGACTTTCAATTATGGTTTCTAATGTTCAAAGTTCTGAGTTTATGTGAGTGTTTTTATGAGTGGCTAGTACCTTTGCGCACTTGCTTAGATGATGTGTATTGCTTATTGATTTGCGTATGATTGTGATAACATGTTTTAATTCAATTTCAAGTTGATTCTAAGATCCAATTGTGATTATGTTTCGTAGTGACATTTGTTGATCAAGTTTAACTAGTTGCCAATAATTTTAAGGGTCGAAAGAACTATTGTTATTCAACTAGTTATAATCATTTGTCTATGAATGATTGTTTTTACCCATTATTCTTGATTAAACAAAGAAAGTTAATTGTGGTTGTTATAAGAATGCTTTTGTCTATCAAAATAGGATTGATTGTAAACCATTTCAAGGGTCAAAAGATTAATAGTTTACTATCAATTGTGACATTTTGTCTATGATCGGTTACCTTTTGTATTGACCATTTCCTAAGCTTATTTGATAAAGCAAAAGACTATTTTTGTGTTTAAGTTACACCAACTTATGAACCTTGAATTGATCTTGAATTGATTGGTTAAACGTAATGCTTTTTTTTATAAACTAAAATCTTGACGAAGGTTTAATTTTTAGAAACAATAGATTAGTTCACCAAACTGATTATCATAACCAACATGTTATCCAAAGTTATCACAATCATGCTAATCAAGAGTAGTATGTTAGTCTAAGCAAGTGTAGTTTTAATCATTTGAATTATTATATTTTCATCATTGCTTGTTTAAGAAATTCACTTTTAGTAGCTTACGATCCGATTCACTCACAAATCCCTGCGAACGATCCGGACTTACCATCATAATCTTGCTTTAACGGACGAGTTCACTTGCTCGTATGTGTTATTTCTAGATTCGGTAATTCACCTTTATAAATTTAAAACTTGCACTCACACGCGACACATCAAGTTTTTGGCGCCGCTGCCGGGGATTTTGATTGTGTTTCCGTATGTTTTAGAAGTCCATTTCTCACGAAGTTCGTTTTCATAAAAAAAAAAGGTTTTCCGAGCTGACCATCCGATCGGTTTCACATCCATCCGATCGGTTGCCCAATTTTTAATTTTACCGAGAGTACCATCCGATCGGTTGTCACTCTATCCAATCGGTTTTCACAAAAACCAATTTTACCGAGACAACCATCCAATCGGTATTACACTCATCCGATCGGATCACCAGCCCTGATTTTTCAAAATTGTTTTCATTCTTTACTCGTGTGTTTAGACATTGCCTCGATTCTCTTGGGAATTGTATGAACACTCGATCAACTGGAATAGAACCAATTTCACCTTTTTCAGATCCCGAACGTTTAGTCCGAAGACCAAGAAGAAAAAGAAAACCATTTGTTCCATTAGCCAATCGTGTACCAAGAGTACGAAACCCACCGTTTGATAACCTTTTTGAAGCCAAAGTCGTTTATAACCCATTCACTAATCAACCTTTTCCCATGGCTGACGATCAACCCATGTGGGAAGTCAACCGAGCCGTAGCACCCACTCCTGGAGCTGCTATTGTTGCTGTCAACCTAGGTGACAATTTCACCTTGAAAGGTCACCATCTTTCTATGATCAAAGATCGTCAATTCGATGGCCGTTCGAGGGCCGATCCTCACAAACACATTGCCGAATTCATCAAAATTTGTGGTATGTTCCGATATGGCGACACCAATGTGGATGCCATTAAACTCAAACTTTTTCCATCATCACTTGCTGGAGATGCAAAAGTGTGGTATAACGAATTAACACCAGGAATTATCAGTACTTGGGAGGAGATGAGGCAAGCTTTTGTAAACCGATTCTTTCCACCTGCCATGTTTGATCGACTCATGGGAGAAATTCGTTCTTTCACACAAAACCCTAACGAATCACTCGTCGAAGCCTGGCTTCGTATGAAAGATTTGCTTCTTAGTTGTCATGGACATGGTTTAGGACGAGGAACCATTATCCAGATCTTCTACCATGGACTTGATGAAGCATCTCAAGGAATTCTTGATGCTGGAGGAATTTTTCTTTATAAGACTCCTAACCAGGCATATCAATTGCTCGAAGACCGAGTTCTTCTCAAACTCGATTGGTCAAAAGATGCCAAAACCAAACCCTTACGAAAAACCGTTGCTTTTGCTGAAAGTTCCAATACCTCTAAACTCATGGAGAAAATGGAAACCTTGGTTTCCAAAATCGACTCGCAATACAAAGATCGTAAAGGAGAAATGAAAGAAATGCGAGATGGTTGTAACAACTGTGGAGGTAATCACCCATCATCAGAATGTGACGATCAACCAATGGACCAACCCAAAGAAGGAGAAGCTAATTATGTCCAAGGAGGATACCGTGGAGGCGGTTATCGTGGTAATTATTACGGATGAAATTCTGTAAATTGGAAAGATCGCCAACAAAGGGATAACAACCATGATTCTCAACCACGAGTAGATAATCAGACTCCACAAACCTCTGATAAAAAACCGGAAGAAACCGATTTTGAAAAAATGATGAGAGAATTCGTAACTGCTCAAAAATCCACCAATGAGTTCGTCAAGAACCAATTTTTCAATCTCAAAACCAAAGTTGAGCAAGATCAGAAAAATCATCAAGCATCTATTCAAGATCTTGAAAACAAATTCGGTAGACTTTCTGATCAAATTTGTTCCCGACCATCAGTTTCATTACCAAGTAATACCCAAACCAACCCTAAACCAACATCATCTGGATCAAACGATAAAACTTATCGTCCACCACAGACTAGAAATGAGCATATCAATGCTGTATTCACAAGAAGTGGTCTCTCTTTTGATCCACCACCCAATCCAAATGATACCACAATCATCAATGATGATAGTGAGGATGAAGCTGAAGAAGCCAAGAAGGAAAATACCACAAAAACACCACCCAAACCCAACCCACCAGTTAAGGCGTACACACCAAAAATTCCATATCCTCAGAGCCTTAAGAAAGAAAAGATGGAAGAACGTTATAAGAAGTTTATTGAAATAATCAAAGAGGAACATTATGGAAGTAAAGTTTGAAGAAGATGAAGCAGAAGTTGAAGAAGGAGAAATAATAGAAGAAGATTTTGAGGAAATCATTTTTAATGATCAATTGAGAATCAAAACATCTCTTCAAGAACCACCAACTGATCTTGAGCTGAAACCACTTCCCGAAAATCTTGAATATGCTTACTTGGAAGATAATTCACTTCTTCCAGTAGTCATATCTTCGTTGCTCAATGATAAGGAAAAAGAATGTCTCATTTCTGTTCTCAAGAAGCATAAAAGAGCTTTTGCGTGGAAAACGTCTGATATCCCAGGAATTAGTCCTGATTTCTGTAGACACAAAATCAATTTCGAAGAAGATGCTAAACCCGTTGTTGAAAGACAACGTCGACTTGATCCCAACATGAAAGAAGTTGTTAAAAAAGAAATCATCAAACTTCTTGATGCCGGTATCATTTACCCCATCGAGGATAGTCCTTGGGTGAGTCCAGTTCACTGTGTTCCGAAAAAAGGAGGAATGACTGTTGTGACTAACGAACGGAATGAATTAGTTCCTACTAGAACTGTCACTGGATGGCGAGTATGTATTGATTACAGAAAATTAAATAAAGCCACCAGAAAAGATCATTTTCCTTTACCTTTCATGGATCAAATGCTTGAAAGATTAGCAGGGAACGAGTACTTTTGTTTCCTTGATGGTTTTTCTGGATATTTCCAAATTCCCATTGATCCTGTTGATCAAGAAAAGACTACATTCACATGTCCCTTTGGAACTTACGCTTATCGGCGTATGCCTTTTGGTCTGTGTAATGCACCTGCAACTTTTCAAAGGTGTATGATTGCTATATTCCAAGACATGCTTGAAACATCTATGAAAGTTTTCATGGATGACTTTTCAGTTTTTGGAAGCTCATTTGAAGCTTGTCTTTCTAATCTCGATAAAATGCTCGAAAGATGCGAAGCTGCACATCTTGTTCTCAATTGGGAAAAATGTCATTTCATGGTGACTGAAGGAATTGTGCTAGGACACAAAATTTCCAGTGCAGGAATGGAGGTTGACAAAGCAAAAATCGATGTTATCACCAAATTACCACCTCCAACAAATGTTAAAGCCGTTAGAAGTTTTCTAGGACATGCCGGTTTCTACCGTCGTTTCATTAAGGATTTTTCCAAAATATCTCGTCTAATGACGAAACTTCTCAAAAAAGATTCTGTTTTTGACTTCAATGCAGATTGCATGAAGGCATTCGAAACATTGAAAACCCAACTGACTAGTGCACCCATTATGGTTTCACCTAAATGGTCACTACCATTCGAGCTCATGTGCGATGCAAGCGATTTTGCTGTTGGAGCTGTATTAGGACAACGTGAAGGAAAACATTTCCGTCCTATATACTTCGCTAGCAAAACACTAAACAATGCTCAACAAAATTATACGGTTACGGAAAAAGAATTGTTAGCTGTTGGTTTTTGATTTCGATAAATTCAGATCTTATCTTGTGCTTTCAAAAACGATTGTGTTCACTGATCATTCAACGCTCAAGTATCTGTTTACCAAACAAGATACAAAACCGCGTCTTATCCGATGGATTTTGCTACTCCAAGAATTTGACATAGAAATCAAAGATAAGAAAGGAGCAAAAAATCTAGCTGCTGATCATTTGTCTCGTTTCAAAAATCCATATTTGGAAGAATTAAAGGAATACGAGATTGACGATTACTTCCCTGATGAAACTCTCATGATTATTGAAACAAATGATGAAAAATAAATTCCGTTGTTTGCAGATTATGCAAATTACCTCGTTGGAGGAATTCTCAAAAAAGGATTAACTCATGCCCAATGAAGTAAATTCTTTTCAGAACTAAAACACTATTATTGGGAAGAGCCCTATCTTTTCAAGATGTGTCCCGATGGGATGATCAAAAGATGTGTTTATGGTTCTGAAACAAGAAGAATTCTTGATGAATGTCATCATGGCCCGACTGGGGGACACTATGGTCCTTCCACCATAGCTAAAAAAGTTTTTGATGCTAGATTCTATTGGCTGACTATTTTCAAAGAAGCTCATACTCTTGTTCAAAACTGTGATGCTTGCCAAAAATCCGGTAGTCTTTCTCGTAGAGATGAAATGCCTCAAAAGAGCATTCAAGTCTGTGAAATATTCGATATTTGGGGAATCGATTTTATGGGACCATTTCCTAAATCGCAAAATACGAATACATTCTTGTTGCTATTGATTACGTTTCCAAATGGGCTGAAGCCGAAGCTCTACCCACAAATGATGCACGAGTTGTTGTTAATTTTCTCAAAACGCTTTTCGCTCGTTATGGAATTCCTAAAGCTTTAATAACTGATCGAGGAACCCATTTCTGTAACAAACAAATGGGGAAAATTATGAAACGATACGGAGTTCATCATCGTTTTGCTACCGCTTATCATCCACAGACCAGTGGTCAAGTCGAAAATAGCAACAGAGCCTTAAAAAGGATACTTGAAAAAATGGTCAAAGACAATCCCGCCGTTTGGTCGAGAAAACTAGATGATGCTCTGTGGGCATTTCGTACTGCTTATAAAACACCACCAATTGGTACAACACCATACAGACTTTTATATGGAAAAACCTGTCATTTGCAGTTCAAAATCGAACATCGCGCTTACTGGGCACTTCTGTTTGGTCGAGAAAACTAGATGATGCTCTGTGGGCATTTCGTACTACTTATAAAACACCCATTGGTACAACACCATACAGACTTTTGTATGGAAAAACCTGTCATTTGCCGTTCAAAATCGAACATCGCGCTTACTGGGCACTCAGAAGCTGTAACCCTGATCTCAAAATAGCTGGAGAGAAGAGATTTTTGCAATTGCATGAACTCGATGAACTAAGACTCCAAGCTTTACAAAGCTAGAACCAAAGCGTATCATGACAGAAAGCTTAGAATCCGGAAAGAATTCAAAGCTGGAGACAAAGTTCTGCTTTTTAATATGAAATACAAGTTCAAAGCACCTAAGCTAAAACCGAAATGGTTCGGTCCGTATATAGTGAAACATGGATTTCCATCTGGGTATGTTGAATTACATGACAAACAAGGTGGAAGTTTCATTGTTAATGGTCACCGAATTAAATTGTACTATGATAAGGAGCAAATGAACGAGATTTCTATCAAATAGATTCCGCCTGAATCAGATTATGAAGCTATAACATTCATGGCACCCTTTCTGGCCGATTATAAGAAAAACACTCCTTGGGCCGAAGAATCTGGTTATATCTATGATGTTCTTCCTAGACCTTGGGAAAGAATAAAATTGGAAAACATAGATGAAACTGGAGAAGGAATAGTGATAGGAAACGTGGTGTATGTTCCAAAATTCTCAAAGAAGAAACCAAAAATTGCACCAACGTAGCAAGAAGGAAGTTTGAGTCCGGCTGATGACTCGTTAATAAAACAAGCGCTTCTCGGGAGGCAACCCGTGTGTTTGCTGTTTTTAGTTTTTATTTTTATTTTCAAGTGATTAAACCCCAAAGTTTCTCTAATCCCTTAGCTTAATTTAAGTGTGGGGGTGTATCACCAACTTTTGAATAAAACGTAGAAATATTTCGTGTGTTTCTTTTGTTTTAAGATTACTGCAGGTAATGATTACAAAGCATGGACACTTGGATCAAAGAATCATAAGAAGCACGAAAAATATGGTTTATTCTCTTATTTCCCTATTTTCATTCCTTGAATTCGTTTATCACATTGAGGACAATGCTTAACCTAAGTGTGGGGGGGGGGGGTGAATAGGAAAATAAGAATAGATTGTAAATTTCGAGCTAAATTTTTAAATTTTGTTTGCCCTTGTGATCTAGTTATTTGTCATTTTAAGGATTATATATTAGAATAACTGGATCTATCCACTGATAAAACCTGTAATTTTTGAAAAAATTGAGATGTGTCCCGATTAATATTGCAATCCATTCTGTGATCGATAACATTAGCTAGCACATTTTATAGCCCTTTCCACTAAAATGTGAGGATCTAAGCCTGTTTCGTATTTAGCATACATCTTTTATGCTTTGATTCTTTTGCTAAAGAGTGTGCCGGTGATTTTATTTATTCTAAAACTTGTGCTTGTAAATCATTACGAGACCGTTGTGAGATCACTTTTCATTTGTGATATAAGTATATATGCGTGATAAGAGGCAACCTTAGGATTTAACCCAAATAAGCCTTCCGTATTGATATTTAGCTAGTTACACTGGCTAGTTAACCACCAGTATAAACCCTTTTGTTAGCGTTTATCTTTAACACTAGATACCCCTAGTTAAACCCTCTGAGCCTATCTTTTTCTTTTGATAAAATCCAGAAAAATACAAAAAGATTTTACACTTTTAGCTTAGCCTTACCCTTAGTCAAGTCTTGGTTGGTTGCTAGCTATTTGGCAAGATGGATGTTATGTGGGAAATCATGAAAGTACGAAGAAAGTTGCAAACTCCAAAATTAGTTATCCAAGTGAAGTCATCGCAACTATAAAATGACAAATTTCTGAGTTAAAAAAAAAAAAAAAAAAAAAAAAAAAAAAAAAAAAAAAAAAAAAAAAAAAAAAAGAGAGAAAATAAGTCATCGCAACTATAAGGTGACAAGAATAGCCAATGAGCTATGTAATAATGTATAGTGCAATCAAGTATGGAGTTTTTCAAAGTTGCATGATAGTGGTTCGAAATAGCTAGTAACATTTGGTTAGTAGACTTTGACTAGTTTGTATATTCGTTATTATCAACCCTTTCTAAAACATATCCTATGTCTTATCCTACCCTTTTAACTTTGTGGAATTATCAAGTGTATTGACATGTAGTGACCATCCGATTTCTTGAGGAATTAGATAACGTTGCTAGCGATCTAGTGTGTATTTTGGTGACCATCCGTTATGTGAATAGCGCGCCAGCGATCCAAGATGTGCCCTAGTGACCATCCGTTATTTGGTGATGCGAGAATTCGTTGTTAGCGAGCTATTATGTTTTGCATAAGATAGTTGCACATAAGTCTAATATAACCCTTGAAGCCTTTAAACCCGAATAAAAGCCCTCTTTGATATCTATACTTGGTGCTCACGCCATTTCGGTGTAGTTTTGTTTCTTGTACAAGCCTATGGTAATATTTAAATCATGACTGAGCAAATGAGTGTGATTCTTCTTATATACTCCACCAACCATACAAATGAGTGTTTTGAGTGAATTATATTTCATTTCCTTTTCATGAGGTGATTAGTAATGTTTATTAAGCAAGAAAATCATTTGGGTATTGTCAAACATCTCGATGCTTCGACCATAAAAGCTTAAAATGATGAATCTAACTTGTACTCGTATTTGATAGATTTGCATCACATTTTTCTAATCATATTTGTATACCATGTGGATAATTGTTTTTACTTCTAGATTTGCTTGAGGGCAAGCAAAGTGTAAGTGTGGGGGAATATAATAACGCTCAAATTGTGCATGTTTTTAGTAGCGTTATTCGTGTTTTTATAAATGTTATTTGGTTATATTTATATGCTTTTGTTACTTAATCGTACCAAAGTATGTTTGCAAAGTATATGTAGCCAAGTACATGAAAAAGGAAGAAAAAGATTAAAAAAAAAAAAAAAAATGAGGAAGAAGAAAATATTTATGATGGTACGAAGATTCTTGTGTCAAGTTCCACACCAAATAGGCATTTCAAAGAATGAAGGTCCAAGTATGCAAGTTGACAAGCTTCAAGATAAAGAAAAGACCAAGTTTGGATGAAGAACCAAGAGCCATGAATAAGAAACAAGCCAAACGACAAAAGTCCATAAGAGCATACAGCAGCACTCCATCCGATCGGATGCTGCCCACAACCGATTCGGATGGAGGCAATTTCTGAAGACCAACCGATCGGTTGGATGAAATACCGATCGGTTGGATGTCGTCTGATTTGCCAAAACTTCATCATTAAGTATTGTGTTTAACTAACAACGATTCTATAGCCTTCTAATGATGATTCTAGGCCCTTCTAATTTGCTTGGAGGCCAAGTGTAGCATTAAAGACCCTAAGGCTTTAAGAGTAGTATAAATAGGACCATTTGTGAAGAGTTTTAGACACACCTTTTCAACAATTCTCATACTAACTCTCATACAATCATTAAGATACTCTCTCAAAAGTCCAAATTCATCCTTAGAAGTTCAGGAAGCTTTGGAGGTTCAAGAAGTCAACATTTGGAGGTCAAAACATCAATAAGTCAACACCAATACTTTGGGTTTCATTACCTTATCATTTGTAATCCATTTCCAATCATTGTAAGACTTTCAATTATGGTTTCTAATGTTCAAAGTTCTGAGTTTATGTTAGTGTTTGCTATGAGTGGCTAGTGCCTTTGCGCACTTGCGTAGATGATGTGTATTGCTTATTGATTTGCGTATGATTGTGATAACATGTTTTAATTCAATTTCAAGTTGATTCTAAGATCCAATTGTGATTAAGTTTCGTAGTGACATTTGTTGATCAAGTTTAACTAGTTGCCAATAATTTTAAGGGTCGAAAGAACTATTGTTATTCAACTAGTTATAATCATTTGTCTATGAATGATTGTTTTTACCCATTATTCTTGATTAAACAAAGAAAGTTAATTGTGGTTGTAATAAGAATGCTTTTTTCTATCAAAATAGGATTGATTGTAAACCATTTCAAGGGTCGAAAGATTAATAGTTTACTATCAATTGTGACCTTTTGTCTATGATCGGTTACCTTTTGTATTGACCATTTCCTAAGCTTATTTGATAAAGCGAAAGACTATTTTTGTGTTTAAGTTACACCAACTTATGAACCTTGAATTGATCTTGAATTGATTGGTTAAACGTAATGCTTGTTTTTATAAACTAAAATCTTGACGAAGGTTTAATTTGTAGAAACAATAGATTAGTTCACCAAACTAATTATCATAACCAACATGTTATCCAAAGTTATCACAATCATGCTAATCAAGAGTAGTATGTTAGTCTAAGCAAGTGTAGTTTTAATCATTTGAATTATTATATTTTCATCATTGCTTGTTTAAGAAATTCACTTTTAGTAGCTTACGATCCGATTCACTCACAAATCCCTGCGAACGATCCCGACTTACCATCATAATCTTGCTATAACGGACGAGTTCACTTGCTCGTATGTGTTATTTCTAGATTCGGTAATTTACCTTTACAAATTTAAAACTTGCACTTACACGCGACACATCACAACCCTACGAGTGGCCAAGCACTATTAAACTTCAAAACAAATTTGAAGGAACAAATCCTTTCTTGACTACGAGCATAAACCTTGAACTTCGCATCACCTCCAAAAATAGCCCTTATAACTACCAGTTACGGATAGCGTTAGACTATCTTACAGAAAATGAGCTATATCCTCGGTTGTTATCTAGTATCTCAAGTCTGAGGATAAATATTCATGATTTACTTAATGACAAGGATCCATAAAGTACAATCATGTGGTTGGGATCTGTCCTATATTCAATTTATCCAATATTGAATATCATGTGAATTTGGCATGACCACGCATCAATATACTTAAGTATATTCTACCAAAACTCAGATTTGCCTTAATTCAATAATACTCCCATATTATTGATCGACAACGGACTATTTAGAATAACATTAGTTATTCATGGATTTAAACATGCAAATATTGGATACAATATTATAAATGAAAATAAACATAACAAAATACTTTATTTCATTAAGATAACATTGTTTACATTATCCTTTATCCAAATACTAACCACAGATTTACATGAAACAACTAGCTAAACGAAGACCAATGCCATTGGCATGTTGAGTAAGCTTTTCCTTAGGTAAAGCCTTCGTAAAAGGATCAGCCAGATTGTCATTTATGTGAACTTTGAGTAAATTGATTTCACCAATTTTGACTTGTTCTCAAACATAGTGATATCTTCTTGGAAAGTGTCTGGCGCCCTTCATGACTCCAGGTTCATTGGCGAATGTGATTGCGGCAGAATTGTCACAATACACATTTATTGGTAATTCAATTGAAGGCATCACTCCTAGCCCCGAAATGAATTTCCTTATCCAAACAGCTTCCATCGCAACTTTCGATGCGGCAATATACTCAGCTTCCATTGCAGACATAGCTATCATACTCTGCTTCTTGCTCTTCTAGTCTACTGCTCCTCCATTGATGACAAAAACGTAACCTGTCTGAGACTTTGTATCATCTTTATCAGTTTGAAAGGACGCATCGCAGAAACCGTAACATTCAGTTCTGCATCTGGATTTCCCCTATACACTAGAAACATCTCTTTTGCATTCCTTAAATACTTAAGAATGTTCTTAACAGCATGCCAGTGGAGTTCACCTGGATTCTGTTGATAACGACTAGTCAAATTTTGTGCAAACGCCATATCTGGCCTTGTGCATCTCACTACATACATGATAGATCCTACTGCCGAAGCATATGGAACTTTCTTCATGTGTGTTATCTCTTCAGGAGTGGAAGCACATAGTTTGCTACTTAAGCCATGTTCTACTTGCATTGGCAAATATCCCTTCTTGGAATTTTGCATATTGAATCTCTTCAATATTTTATCAATGTAAGCACTTTGACTTAATCCAATCAACCACTTAGATCTATCTCTGTAGATCTTGATTCCAAGGATTTATGCTGCTTCTCCTAAGTCCTTCATAGAAAAACATTTACCCAGATAAGACTTAACTTCATTAAGACTTGGTATATGATTTCCCATGATCAATAAGTCATCGACATATAGGACTAGGAAAGTAGTATTACTCCCACTAGCTTTGTGGTATACACATGGCTCATCGAAATTCTGAGTAAATCCAAACCTTTTGATTTCCTCATCAAATTTCTTATCCATTTCCTTGATGCCTGCTTCAATCCATAAATGGATCTTTGAAGCTTGCATACACGCTCAGGAAATTCTGGATTCACAAACCCCTCAGGCTGCGCCATATAGATGTCTTCATCTAGGCGACCATTCAAGAAGGCGGTTTTGACATCCATCTGCCAAATCTCATAGTCATAGTATGCTGCTATGGCTACAAGAATCCTAATAGCTCTAATGTCAGCTACAGGAGAAAAGGTCTCCTCATAGTCAACACCATATGTTTGGGTGAAACCTTTAGCCACCAAACGAGCTTTATAGGTGTGTACATTGCCATCCATGTCTATTTTCTTCTTGAAGAGCCACTTACTCCCTACTACCTTAGCATTGGGAGGAAGGTCTACCTCAATCCAGACTTTGTTGTCTCTCATGGATTGCATTTGCCCATCCATAGCTACCTGCCATTTATCCTTTTTAGGACTATCAATGGCAGCCCTATAACTAGTAGGTTCATCAAGATCCCCTAGTATAGTTTCCTTGCACTCTACGTTAAGACATAGATGATCAGGAACTTTTATTGACCTTGTAGATCTGCGAATGGGAACCACTTCAACTTCAGGTGGAGGACCTAAACTTTCAGGTTCCACAGGAAGTGTGCTAGTGTTTTCAGAAGGTGATGTATCTTCTTGATCACTTTCAAGATCATAAACTCTCCCACTGAATTCTTGAGATATGAGATTCTCCTCAAGAAATTCGCCATACCTAGCCACAATGACTTTATTCTCTGGTGGAAAGTAAAAGTAGTAACCTCTTGTTTCCTTAGGGTATCCTACGAAGATACACTTAACAGATCTTTGTTGGAGTTTATCTGGCGAGTCACGTTTAACAAACGCCTCACAACCCCAGACCTTTAAGTAAGACAAGTTGGGAGCTTTTCCAGTCCATAATTCATATGGAGTCTTATCTACCTTCTTAGTTGGAACCATATTTAATATGCGAACAGCACTTTCAAGGGCATAGTCCCAAAAGGATAAGGGAAGAGTTGTAAGATTAAACATAGATCGTACCATATCTAGCAATGTACGATTTCTCCTTTCAGATAAATCATTTTGCAGTGGGGTATAAGGAGATGTGAGTTGCTGGACAATTTCACACTCAGCTAGATAATCTTTAAACTCTTGGCTTAAATATTCACCACCTCTATCGGATTGAAGAGCCTTAATCTTCTTACCGAGTTGTAATTCTACTTCACTTTTAAAAACCTTGAATGTCTCAAAGACTTCATATTTATGTTTAAGTAAATAAACATGACCATAACGACTGTAGTCATCCGTAAAGGTTAAGAAGTAGGTAGCACCGTGTTTTGACACATGTCTAAGTAGACCGCACACATTAGTATGTATTAATCCAAGTAGACCTGTAGCCCTTTCCAGTTGATGTGAAAAAGGTTTCCTTGTCATCTTCCCAGATATGCAAGATTCACACTTATCAAATGGATCATCATTGATATTTTGCAAAAGCCCATCATGTTGCAGCTTTTCCATGCGTTTCTTGCCACTATGTGCAAGACGACAGTGCTAAAGATAAGATGAATCCAAGTCTGACTTGATTCTCTTATTGCTAATGCTATACACAGAATTATTTCCATTGGACACATGATTTTCAATGTCAATTTCAAACACACCATTTATAGGAATTGCATTAAAGTAAAAAACATTATTTAAAGAAACCAAAATTCCATTATCAGTAAATGTGTGAACGAAACCATTATCCTTTAACAAAGAAACTAAAATAACACCCCTAATGATAGAAGGTGCAAAGTGACAATTATTCAAAACTAGTATTAATCCCGAAGGTAAAACTAAATCGAATGTCCCTATGGCTTCAACTGCTGCACGTATGCCATTGCCCACGTACAAGTATCTTTCTCCATAGGCCAGCTTCTTCGCTCCTCTAAGCCCCTACGATGTGTTACAAATATGAGTATCACATCCCGTATCATATACCCAGGCATTATGCTTACGAGGAAAATAAAATAATTCAATCATAAAAATACCTGAAGTGCTCGCGACATTCCCAGCCTTGGCATTTTTATTTGCACGCAACTCCTCTAACAGCAATGGACAGGCCTTGGCTTTAGTGGGGGAGATGTGTATACTTGCCAAGCTTATGATAGAATATTCGTCACGACTGGACAGTTAAACGATTAGATTTGCTTTTATCAGAATATTTTATTTTACTTCTAATTTGTTAAGTGTTTGGTTGTGTGATTATGACAAAAATGAATACATGCTTAAATATAAAAATAAATCCTAATATCTTTTAGGATACATTTTCATAAGATTAATTCTAAGGTTTACTTGGGGACAAGTAAAGTTCAAGTGGGGGGATATTTGATGAACTCAAATAAGTACATTTTATTACTATCATTTATCCTATTTATTTGACTTGTTTTATTATATTATCTGTGAGAATTGATATGTTAATGTTTACTTTTGTAATTCTCAGGTAAAAACAAGTATTATGTGAAACTTGGCGATTTTGGACTAATTATGGAGCAAAACAAGCAAGAAGATAAGAGTCTACTGAAATGTACAAGATCAAGACATTCTGCTCCAGATACGCCGCATCTTACTTATTACATACGGCGCATCACTATCAAGATTTCACAAGATACGATCCAAGATACAAGAAGACATGCGCCGCATCTGAGAATGGAGTTACGCCACATCTTCTGGCGGTGTACGAATATTCCTGAATATATTAATCTTGGACCCCACGCAAAGTTAAGTCAATGCGCCGCATCTACTTATTAGATGCGCCGCATCTTACCCTCAGACAGAAACTATAAATACCCCAAGACCAGACGAATTTCGAGAGCCCTAGTTTTAGAAGACCGAAGACCACAGAAACCTAAGGCCGAATTCAGTCGAAGTAGCAGCACAAGACACACCTTGAACGAAGATACAAGAGCTGTAAGAAGGTCCTGCATGTATTCAATTCATTAAGTAGTTTTGTTTTATTGTATTAGTAAACTTTAATTCATCAGGATTGGTGGCTTGTGTAATGTGACAACGGAAAGGTTGCACTCCCTTAAAATTGTTTTCCCATTAATTAAAGTTTATATGTTGATGTCTTTGTTGACTTTTATTAGTGCATTGATAACCTCTGTGTCTAGCTGAGCGTTGATCGGGTCGCCATGCCTCTGCCCTCGCCTATTTATTAGATCGCCTATGCATTCTATCGTCTTTAGAAAAGTAGGAAGAAAGATAAATAGGATAGTCATAAGTAATCATTAAAGGTTTACTCGCCGATAAGATTAGAACCAACGAGAAAGGACTTAATCTCGGTGCGTTGCATCGAACTATACACTTCATATAAAACTAGCAATAAAACAAGTGACAAGCTACTTAACTATCAAGACAGGTCTTCTTATTGTCTCGAGTATTTATCTGTGTATGTGTGTGCTATTCGCTGATTCGTGCCTATTAGGTTAGTTTATTATTTAATCATAACCAAACCGTGCCAGTCTCTCAGGCTGAACCCCCTTGCGTTAGATTAGGTTGTATAGCTAACTTAAGATATTAAAATACTAATTAGAATAACTAGATAATACGTTCCACTCTTAGTGATCGACACTCTACTTACCATTATATTCATACTGACCGGGTACACTGCTCGTTAAAGTGTGTGTGTTATTGATAAGTTGGCTAAATATAAATTTAAAACTTGAATACTGCTAAAACCACAACGACATACCGTGGGTATAAATTAGAGCATACGCACACGCGCATCAAATAGCACAGCATAATGGCATAGATTTCATTAAACATAATACATTCATTCATGAGAGCATACATGATAGAAAGCATATATCACATAACAATTCATACGTCACACAAACAAACTACAAGCTATTTCTAGAAAAATCTAACATCCTAGAGCATGCTTGGCCCAAAAGATACTCATTTGATTATTTTTTAACTAAACATGCAAACATGTTTAGTTGGAAGGTGGAGAGTAAGATGGTGGAGCAGAAGATGGCATGGTTGTAAGAGGAGTTGGTTGCACATTGAGTTGAGAAATAAGATACTCAATGTGGCCAAACATGTAGTGGAGTTCACCTCTTAGGGAAGAAATGAGGTTGAAGTTGTGAAAACAACATGCACAACCTATGGTGTGGTTGTTTACAAAGTTGTAGGGAATGGGAAACCCCATGATTGGAGATAGTGGTGGAGTAGAATGAGTGTAGTCCAAAGGCCCATTTGGTGATATAGACAAAGAGGTATTTGGTGGAAGTAGATGTGAGCTTCTTGGTGGAGGTGACAAGTCTCCAAGATAAGGTGAGAAGTTACCAATGAAAGTTGAGAATTGAGAAGATGATGGTCTAGAAGAAGACAAAGATGTTCCATTTGTGGATGGGGTTTTCATTGGTGCACTTGGTGCTTGAGGAGATAATGGTGGAGATTTTGGAGAAGGAGTAGTTTCTTCTAGAGTGAGATCAATGAAGTTGGTTTTTGGTGGTGTGATGGTCATTTTAGGATTTTTGTTTGAAAGGAACAATGAGGTTGAAGAAGAGCCCATTGTGGAGAATGAAATAGAGATGAAGAAGAAAGGTGATGATGAAGAAGGAGAGAATGATAGAGGTTTAAATAATCAAATGTGACTTACATTTGGGCAAAGCATGCGTTAAGTATATTAGGGCACATATATTTGTTTAACTAAACATGGAAAAGGTGATGATAAGCATGCAATAGCGTCAGGATTGCAGAAAATGAGAAACAGTGCAAAATCCGTGAGCTATGATGGACGATCCCTTAAACATGGGATGGTCCTTTATGTATTCGGTACCGTCGCCCCTTTAAGGGACCGTCACCAGTAGGTGATAAGATTTTCTCAGTTTTTCATTTCTGCAACATGTAGCTATCTAACTATCTAACAACTAGATTTATGCAGAATCATGCATAACTATGTCCCAAGTAATAACCTCGTGCAATTCAGATAAGAAATACTTTATGCGCCATAATGCAATCAAGTCTAAGCATAAAGAAGATGAATATCAAAGAATGATAGCATGCAAATAGATAGCATAGAGGGACAATCATTCAATTTAAGCAAATAATGATTAATCTAAGAGAAACTAGCTAAGATATTCATGTGATTAAACTATAGGGTAGTAAAATTGAAGAGACCACCCGATGCTAACATTACGTTGTCAGCAATAATTACTATCCAACTACAAACCAAGAATAGAATCTAAAAACATTAAAGTATGATAATCACATGAACTAACACACACAAATCATAATTAAAAATCATGGAGTCAACTATTCTACTTCTTCTTCTTCTTTCATAAGTTGCTGATTCCTTTTGCTATTGACTTTATACCACCCCGATGCTCATCCCTGATTTGATGTTGCAAATTCATTATTTGGGTTTGACGAGAGAAAAGGGTTGGCAAGTTTTGTTCTTCGGGAGGAGGATCCTCAAAGATTCGAGGAAAGATAGTTGGTAGGGAGTTGACATATGTGTTGGGAGATGGAGTACTGACTCGAGAAGTTCCCACATCATTGTCATCGTCATCGTCATTGTTGGGATTAGATGATGATGCATGAAAGGAAGACCCGGGAAACATTGACCTTCTAGACCCAAAGTCTGACCTTGTCCTCCGCTTAATGTTATGAGTGAGTGGAAGCATGACATGTTCAATGAACTCATAATTTGTAGACATAAGGTGTGGGTATTCATGCATGACTCGATAGAAGAGACGAGACAACAATATGCCTTAGGGCAAGTTCATGTTTGGTTTTCTACAGACAAACTCCATTCTTTTAACCATAAAGTACGCAATATTGTATGGTACCATATTGGCAACGCAATAGAGCATATGACCAAGACAAACAGGAACGTGTTCTCAATTTCCTCTAAGACAGAAAGCATTCTCGCGAATGATTTCAGCCCAAGATTTCATGTGACCGGTGATTTCTCTAGTTAATATTTGGTTATCTTCAACTGGAATTAGTTCCCCTCTATAACGTCAAAATACAGGCCCACGTCGATCATTTTGAACAAAGGTTTTGATATCATTTGGAGTAGGAGGAACAGTGGCGTATTTTCCATATAAAGGATAGCTCCTGGCCAGAGCATCAAGGCTCCATTCATTAGTGAATGAGCATTGCCCTTCAGTGGGAACGCCAAGAATTTAACCAAAGACAGGGAGATGGTAGGAGATGGGTTGGTTTTGGATCATAAAATCAACATGTATTTCACTTTCATCATCGACGCGTAAATTGAATATACTATAGAACTCAAGAACAAAACGTGGAACGATTTCCTCATTGATCTTGTAAAGACAATCAAAGTTAATCATTCCAAACATGGCGTTGAGGTAGTTCATTTCGTCATAATCCCCATAGACTAATCGACCCTCATGAATACACCTAGTTTCAACATTTTCAAAGGCTTCTTTAAGAGGAGAAGGGTATAGAGTAGAGAGTGTGGGAATGGAGTGGCGTGTTTCTTGATGATCGGTACCGGTAGGTTTAGGCATGTTTTCACCTATTAAAGAGGATTATATAATTAGCAAGAATTTCCTTAAGTTTTAACTTGGAATATATCCAAACATTTTGACCTTTGTTATTGCATGGTTACGAAAACGTTTTTGGTATGTATTAACAATGTATGATTACTTTTTTGTTACGTTCCTAAGCATGATTAACTACATCAAATTAAATTTGAAGATTATCACGAGTTTTGACATTTTTCAAAATATGTTTGTTTGAACAATTCCTACATCTAGGTGAGTTATAAAAGTTGTACAATTAAAGGTTTTGATGTTAGTTTTAAGCAATTGCAGGAAAAAATAAAAATCCTCAAATTCAAATTTATGTTCATATGAACCCTAATTATGAGTTAATTAAGAAATAGATGGAATGACTTACAATTGATGTTGTTAATGATGTTGTGGTTAATGATCATTGATTAATATTGTTAGTGCAAATATTATGATATTTAATCCATACAGTCTCATTTGTTTTGATTGATGATAAACCATTTAACATGTAATACATAACGTAAAATGTACAAGTTACTTGTAATCATAAATTGTCTCAACATACATTCAATATCTCTCGACGCGTCAAGTCCTTGTATGCTACAACATAGGTTTGTACATGTTTGTTATTTTGCGTTATAATCAAAACCCAAATTAACCGTCAAACATGTTTAGTTAAATAGTTTACATAAAGCCAAAAAAATTTATAAAACACTTACAAGTAACTTTTGTTACTTACACTTTTATAAAAATACATAGTTAAATAAAACATGTAAATGGCTTGGACTATCCATAACCCAAATCCCATGACCCATAATCCATAACCCATAACCCATGACCCATGTGCATTAAATGCATCATGCATTAAATGTAAATTCTTGGACTATCCATAACCCAAAACCCATAACCCATGACCCATGTGCATTAATGTGCATTACATCATGCATGACATCACAACGGCTAAAACCCATGACCCATGACCCAAAGTCCATGACCCAAGATGTCTATGACATCATGCATGACATCACATGACCCATGGACCTTAACCCATAACCCAAAACCCGAAATTGTAACCCGAGATCCGGACTGGTAATACCAGATAGCCGGATCCCTAGGTTATAACTGGTCGGGTCCCTTTTGTAAGGGATCCGCCGGATCTGGGTGAGCAGTGACCTCTTTGCCTATAAATACAAGGCCATTTCTTCATTGTTTAATACACCTTTCACATACTTTCTCTCCACCATTTCTAACACATTTAGATCAGCAGGAAAACATGTAGAACACCTTCTTCTCATATGATGATAATGCTTCTAACTTTCATTATTGTTGTAAGCATACTCCCGAAGTGATCCTCCAAAGCAAGGTTGAAGATCTTGCATCCTTATCTACTGAACTGATCCTCATCCACCAACATCATACATACATGAAGATCTATCACAACAAGCTTAGGGAACTTGTGATCTTCATTGAAGAATTTCTACTAATGGAAGTTTATTTAGATTAGTCATTCATATCCATTAGACACATTGCATTGGATCTTCTCTTGTATCATCTTCTTGTATCTCCAACTAGATTAGTTGGTTTATGTGTTTGTACCATAAAACACAAGGTCTGTTATGTTGGGCCACAAAACATAATGGGTGTCATAGATGAGAGGATTCTGTAATACACTATGTAGGATGTTAGTCCTTTATAACGAGTGTATATGATACTTTGAGTGAATATGATTAAGTATGCGGAATCTACTTAACCACACTTAGAAGGATATTGGTTATGGAAATGAAATAGTGATGCTTGTTATTTGAACAATGAACACAGAAAGTATAACCCCAAATGATTCAATATTATTGAGAATAATACGAGTGATCTTCACTATCACTAGGGTTACAAACCTTGAATCTCTATTACAAAGATAACTATTTCTTGTTATGTTCATCTAAATCTTTTTCGTCAATATCTAATAGTTACACATTAAGCACTTAACAAGACTCTTCTCTAGTCTAAGATCTCCCTTTTATAGTCCAAAGGAGATCTTTACAATATTGATAAGTCTTGTCGAACTACTTGCATGTTATGTGTGTCAGTAACCAAGATACAACATGTTCCGTGTATTACAACTTCTTGACTGAACACTTATCAAAGATATTATCTACCGTATATACTTGACTTTTATACACAAAATATCTTTTTATCCTTATCCATCCAGCAGTAGTATACGCGACACTTATCCTTTCAGCAGTAGTATGAGTCACTCCAATAGCAGTATTCAACTAGCAGTACCTTCTTTGTACTAGCAGTACTAACTTATCAGTTAGTACTGTTAGTTATAACTTGAGTAGTCTTCAGATATACACTATCAGAAAGAACTGTTAGTGTATTCTTCTCAGCAGTACAAACCTTGTGAACATATAATTTCCAAACACTAATCTTCATAACATTTAATTCCCAACAATCCTCCCCTAAACTTTTGATTTATCCCAAATCATCAAGTTTCTTCTGAATTAAATGAGGATTGTGAAGATCTTTCAAACACTACGTAGTCAGACTATTGATCTGAGTTTTCCTCTGTTCTGTAAAATTAAATACCTTTCTATCTAACTCATCTACCATCTGTGAATCATTTTTAACCATTTTCTTTGTCTTTAACACTATTAGTACCTTGCTCATGCTCCATTCATTTCCTAAAAGATGGTGCAATTTCCTTGGATGGAGGAATTATAAGAGGCAATGGTGCTGTGTATCTTGGATGTTTAAAGTCAAGTCATCTCTCAGCAAGCCATGCAAGTGATGAACAAACGTAGTTAACTGAAATTGAAACTGAAATAACTTTCTTCATTTGAACTTTCTCCATTTGTATTGCTTCATCCCTCTTGAATATATATAATACTCCAGAATCTTGTCCAAATTTCCAACATGTTCTTGAGACAAAGCTTTATCATTTTAAGTCAAAGATGTCCGAACATGAAGAAGAGTGATGAAAGAGCTTATTCCCAGCATCCATCATCATCTTGTATGATCTTGTCTTTTCTTGAACTTGATCAATTTTCCTCCCCTGATTCTGAGCATACACAACCACAATCTTTTATTATCCCTTGATTGGATAATCTTCCTCCCCTTAATCCATGCCATGTACCACAATATTTCCTCCCCTTAAGCTTAATCTTCCTCTCTTGTTTGGAAGATCTCTCACCATCATCTGAACTTTTTCTTTTAAAAATTCTTGAGATCAACTTCCATTTTGGATAGCTTATCAGACAATGTTGTACATGTAGCCATCAATTCCTTAAATTTCAATGCTGCCCTTAACACTTCCAGGTGTGTTAACTCCTGTGAGAGGTGAATCATGGGGCATTGACTCATAATCCATCATTAGATAGGTTTCTGAGCCATTCTGAGAATCCTTTTTAAGAAAACTTTTGACTTAGCAGTATGAACTTGATTTTCCTGAAAAACCATACTGCTTACAACCATTTTGAAGGGATTAAGTGTAGTAACAGACACTTAATCAATATTTCGGTTTAAAATAACCTCTGGTTGTGTGAGAACCAATGTATTCAGTTATAAATAACTGCATGTGTAAAGATAAACCCATTCATAAACTGATTCAAAACAAAAATTTACAGAATCCTTGATTTATAGTAGAAAGTCATTTTTCTGTCATAACATTTACACAAACTCTTGGTCTAATTAGAAACGAGTGTCTTCATCTTTAAATATTAATGTGTTTTCTTTTGAAACTAAAGTTTCGGTCATATTTAAAGGAAACTAATCAAGCTTGGTATACATGTTTATATTTAACACAAAGCGATGATAAGATCTTTCGTATGCTATGCTAAATGATTAATTATTTTGCCTTGCACTACTTGATCGTATGATTATCTCAAATAGTTTTTGTGCTTGTTTGTGTGTGTAACATATGTGTCTTCCTTGCCATGTTATTCATTTGCTTGTGTGTCAAGTTAGTAATATATACTAACCATTGTGCTATTTGAAGGAGTGTTTGGGATAACATCTAGTTGTGTTGAAAATGCTATTTTCTTAAATGATTGGCTAAGTCATATAAGTTGAATAATGTTTAAAACATGTAATATGCTATATGACTTCTTGTTGAGTTTGTTATTTGTGAAACATAAGTATGTTATGTGCTTATATGTTAGTTGATTTCTTGATTTCATCTTTTCTTGTGTTGTTTTCTGTAACGACAAGAATGTACATCGGATCATAACCCACTCTTGTGTTGATGATGTACTTTCCCGTCTTCTTCTTCATGATCGCTTTCCAAGCTTCATAGTAGGATTGACAACTTGATTGTTTCATCTGAAATACTCAAATAGATTATTTTGTAATGAAAATATAATTGGTCATATCCGAAAATCGAAACTCGAGCTTCCCAACAACATAATTTGAAACCCCACATCCCACACTCTATATTAAAACATATTGTTTGCTTCTGTAGTTAACTCTAAAAATCATCGCACCAATTTATAAACATTTCAACATAACATCTTCGTTACCTTAGTTGTTATGCATTTGCATTAGGCATAATATTAATATAACGAAGCAAAGTGTCATCATTGTTACTCTTTGTTAGGCCATTGTATGAATACAAATTTTCCTAACTGAAGAATGAATACAGGAGAACTTATTGCACTAGAAACTTAATTTGACCTAGCGGTCGAATTGCTTCCAGGAGAGAATTTGGTTATACCCGTATGTTAGGAATTAAGCTTAAGCAGTTAGTACGGCTGAATGTGGAAGTTAGTACTGCTGATGAGTTTTGAAGACAAGAACAGTTAGTACGGTTATATGAAGAAGTTAGTACTGTTTATGTTTTTGTAAAAGATAATTATAGAAAAGATATTGTGTATATCTTATACGATTAGGTGATAGTTATCTTGTAAAGGAATCCTTAGTCTATAAAAGGATCTCCTAGGTTTAAGGTTATGTACGATTAGAGAATTAAGTAAGATAGAGTTTTTGTTAAGATTCAAGGTTGTAAACCCTAGTACTAATTAAGAGTACTCGTATTATTCATTAATAATATTGAATCGTTGAAGTTGAATTATTGTTTTCATTATTCATTCACTGTTACATACAAATCATACAAAACACAAACAAATAGATCTTCTAAGTGCTAGCTAGTAAATTCCGCGTGCTAGACTAGACATCATACAAAGTATCTATCTAACACAAGAAGTGTGTGTAGATCCGGTCAAGTGGTATCAGAGCCAGGTTGCTGATACTTTGTTTTAGAAGATCCAGATGAATTTGTTTAAGAAGAAGATGGACATGGAGACAACTACAAGTCAAACCAACATTGCTGCTAAGCTACCAATGCTAAAACCCAATGAGTTCGATATGTGGAGACTAAGAGTTGAACAATTCTTTCAAGTGCAGGATTATGCACTTTGGGAGATCATAGAAGATGGGAACTCGTTCAAACCTCCATCCACTTCCACTACAGTTGACGGTAAGACTGAGACAACTGTGCAGACCAAGCCAGTGACTACTGAAGAGAAGGCTCAGCATAAGAATGATGTTAAAGCAAGGAGCATGTTGCTGATGTCAATCCCCAATGATCAATTACTAAACTTCAGTAAATACAAGTGTGCTAAAACTCTCTTTGAAGCCATTGTTGCAAGATATGGTAGGAATGATACCACCAACAAAACTCAGAAGACTCTTCTTAAGCAACAATTTGAGAACTTTTCTGCTACAAGCAATGAGTCACTAGATCATATGTTTAATAGACTGTAGAAACTAGTGAGTCAGCTTGTTGTTCTAAGAATTGAGATGCCATAAGAAGATCTCAACTCAAAATTCCTAAGGAGTCTACCATCAGAATGGGCCATGCATGTGGATGTATGGAAGAATAAGACAGATATTGATTCTATGGATCTGATGGACCTTTATAGCAACTTCAAAATAGTAGAACATGAAGTGAAGAAGTCTGCTGGATCAAGCTCAAGCTCAAGTTCTGGAAATTTGGCCTTTGTGTCAACTCCCAGTACATCAAGTCAAGCAGATGAAGTGCAAGTTGCTGGAGCAGTTGGTACTGCTAACTCTAACAGTGGTACTGTTAGCAGTACTAATGGACTTTTGACTGAAGACACTTATTGTGCTTTCCTTACTACACAGCACAATGGTACTATGTTGACTCATGGAGATCTTCAAGAGATTGATGAAGATGACATTGAAGAGATGGATATCAAGTGGCTGCTCTCTCTTCTTAGCATGAGGGCTAAGAGATTTTTGAAGAAGACTGGCAAGAAGATTGTCATAAACAGCAATGATGTTGCAGGGTATGACAAGTCCAAGATTGAGTGCTTTAATTGTCACAAGAAAGGTCACTATTCAAGGGAGTGCAGACTGCCAAGACAACAAGATGGAAAGAGCAGAGGATATGGAAGCAAGTCAAGGGTTGTAGAAGTTACTGATTCAAGCTCAAAAGCCATGGTTGTCATTGATGGCTTAGGGTTTGACTGGAGTTACATTGCAGAGGAGGAAGCAGAAGCATCTACAGAGATTGCTCTCATGGCATTTTCAGACTCTGAGGTACAAGTTTCTAAGTGTTCTAAATCTTGTGAAGCATTAAAAGATCTAGAAACCCTTAAGAATAGATATGATGCACAGAGAATAGAGATAACCCAAACCAGTTTTAATTTAGCTAATCATAAGAGGACTTTAGCTGTATTAGAAGAACAGATAGTACACTTTAAGGAAAATGAGTCTACCTTTAGTGATACTGTAGCTATTCTTAAGAGAGATTTATTGTTAAGAGAAAATGAGATTAGTGTGTTAAAACATGAGATGGATCAGGCTAAGAAAGCAAATCAGAACATTCAAATGACTATTGACACACTAGAATTTGCAACTCAAGGTGTTAGTAAGATAGTTGAGTGTCATATCATCAATAAAGCTAAGTCAGGCCTAGGTTATAAGTCAGTTCCACTTCCCTATAGAGGAATTCCAACACCACCAGGCATAGACCTAGAACACACAGGACTTCCTGAATTTCAACTACCTGAGCTTAAATATGGTCCTCAACCTAAAGAGAATGTAGTTGATAAACCTGTGTATGAGAGTGCAAGTGATGCCTCACTTTATGAGGATAAGGTGTCCTCAGCTAAGGACTCAGAAGCTCCAACCATTGAGGACTAGACTTCTGATGATGAGGATGATCAGGCTGAAGTTAAGCCTATTAGTGTTAAGGTGAAGGAACCAAAAGTTCCAAAGATGGTTAAAACTGAGACTGTTAGGCCTAGATCAAATGCTAAACCTTTTAAACCAACAGTTTGGTATGCAGAAATGTATAGAACCACAAACAAACCCAGAGGTAACCAAAGGATTGGAATGACCTCAAATCTCACCAACTAGGTGATGATTTTGTCTGCTAAAGGAAAGCTTGTTACTCTTGTGGTAGCTTTGACCATCTTGCAGCCTTTTGTGATAAATGGGTAACTAGGTATTCAACCCCTAGGGTGAACTCAGTAAGACCTCCCTCTCACCCTACAAATGCTTAGATGATACCAAGGTCAGTTCTTTTAGGGTCTGGACCAAGAGAAGTTCATACTGATAGACCAGCAGTTCAAACTGTCAGACCTATTAGATCTGTTCACCCAAGGCCAACAGTTCAAGGTGCACAAATAGTTATTAAACCAGCACAAAAGATTGGCAACAGAACCTTTTATCAAAGAGAAGTAGTGAAAAACCAAGTTTGGAAACCCAAGGTAACAACTACCAAGCCAGCAGTTCCAACTGCTAGCAGAGTAATTGGTACTGGTGTTAATAAAAACACTGCTAAGCGAAATATGGGTACTGGAGTGAATGCATCAGCATGTTGGGCTTAGAGACCCATCAAACCCAATGGTACTAAAATTGTTTTAAAAAGAATGAATTATGTTGATGCAAGAGGAAAGCCTAAGTCTGTTTTGGCTTGGGTTCCACAAGGAAATTAATTTTTCTTTTTAATGCAATGTTAGTCATATACTTTTATATTGTGAGACAAGTTCTTTGTGGCTTGTTTCTTTGTTTTTGGACTAACACTTGCAGGATTTGGATGAAAAGCACCAAGGAGTTAATATGTTTTGGACTATATGGTGATTTGGAACTGAGTGTGTTATCTGTGCACACAACAAATGGTAATTGGTTCACCATGTCTAACCCACATAAGAATCAACTAGTCCAGAGAAAACGGTATCTGGTAAAGACTTCTCAAATCCGTTGATGGTTGACAATTTACCAAAAATTTTATGGTTATCAGCTCACCATATCTAACTGTGAAGAGTTGGCTAGTCCAAAGCAAACGGCTATTGGTAAAGACATATCAAATCCGTTGATAGCTGATAGTTTGCTAAAAACTATATTTGAGCCATGGTATTTTAAATCTTTTCAATAAGTTCATACAGCTCAATAAAATTTTTCCAGCAGTTTGTACTGTTCGTTAAAAGTTGGTATGGCTCAACTAGCCGTTGTAAAAATCTGTCAGTAATTAATTTCTAGCCGTTGGGGTAAAACCGTTATTTTGAAGCATACTTATAGGGATTTTTCTTGAGATAATTATCTTTTTACCATAAATTGATTTAATATATTTCCCAAGATAATTTATCTCGTTCCCAAAATTCTCAAAACCCTAACAGTATCTATAAAAACCCAATTGGCTGCATAAAACTTCAATTCCACTCTAAACGATCATCTTATTGCTATAATCTTTCACTCTTTATCAATAAAAATGGCTAATTTGGAATTTGTTAAGCGTCACAATCAGGTTGCGTTTCTAGAGAAAACAGAGGAAGGAGATGGACCAAAATTTTATGAGATTGTGGACTTTCTAAACCACTCTCACATAAGGTATGCTCTAACTGTTTCTCCTACTCTTTATGTCTCTCACATCACACAGTTCTGGCAGAATGCTACTGTCTTGACTAGCGAAGATGGGGACTTAGAAATTCATTCTGAAGTAGATGGTGTATCTTTTGTTGTTACCGAGTCTATACTTAGGAGACATCTTAAATTAAAAGACTTAGATGGTATCAATACTATGCACAACACTGAAATATGGCAAGAACTTACCAAAATGGGGTATGATACATCCGAACACAAATTAACTTTTCAAAAAGGATGTTTCTCACCTCAATGGAGATTTTTGATACATACCCTTTTACATTGTTTAAGTCCTAAAAAGACTGCTTGGGAGCAGTTCAGTAACAATATTGCTATTGCTCTCATTTGTTTGTCTACAAACAAGGTTTTTAACTTTTCAAAATTTATTTTTGAGGGTATGGCATCAAATGTAAACAGCAAAACCAAGTTTCTAATGTATCCAAGGTTTGTTCAAACTCTTTTGAATAAAAAGACATACATGCTTACAAAACCAACAGAAACTTTTGCTACTCCTAGCCTTCAATCAAAAGTTTTTCAAAACATGGCTATGGCTAGTAGGCTTTTTCAAGGAGTAGTAGTTCCATTGTTTCCTGAAATGCTTCAAACTGAAGTGGGTGAAGGTTCAGTACCACCAACTGATCCCCATCACACATCTACTTCAGCTCCTGAAAGGACCCAAACATCCCAAATTCACATCACTTATAGGAGAAGGGAAACACCCAGAGTGATTCCTAGATCCTTTCCCCATGATTCACCTTTCCTAGTAGATAACATAGCTAGAAGTGATGAGGGTAGTACTTCACATACTAAATTGATGGAATTGTGTACCAAACTAGTTGAGAAGGTAGAAACTTTGGAGGAAGAGCTAAAGAAGAACAATGAGGAACTCAAAGCTCACAAAAGGAATTTTGCCAAGGTCTACTCTAAATTGACTCTTAGGGTGAAGAAACTTGAAGAGCAGTTAAAGAAGAAAAAGGCAAAGGTAGTTTTGGATTCTTCTGATGATGATGACTCAGATGATTTTGATAGTGATGATGGTGATTCTCCCAAACATGGGAGGAAATCAAATAAAGGCAAGGGAGTTGGATCAGGTTCTCAGGGGAGGCAAAATGAAGAAGAAAAAGAAAATTTTGATATGGGTTCTGGTAATGTTGATATGGAAGTAGAAGAACAGACACATGAAGCAGTTCAAACTGGTACTCAAGAACCTAAAAAAGTTCTAACTATTGAAGCAGTTCCAACTGCTGATACAGAGCATGAGACAGTTCCAACTGGTGATACTACGGCTGAAGAAGAACACGCTAGAAAAAGAGAAGATAAGGGTAAAAAGCCTATGACACTAGAAGAAGCTGCTCAAGTATTAGAAAAGCACAAGAAAACAAAACCAAGAACTCAGGCTCAAATAGACTTTGATGCAGAAGTAGAAAGAGAGATTCTAGACAAGGATTTAGCTGATGAACAAGCTCAGATAGCTCAAGATGCAGAATTAGCAAGGAAGATAGCTGCAGATGATGTAAGGGATATAGCTGAATTCATGGATAGAATAAGATCTGAAGAAGTTAATCAAGAGGAGTTCAATGAGCAACTACAATACTTGTTGGATTCTGATTGGATTGTGAGAGCTCATGCTGTTATGATTCTTAAAGACAAGGAGTTAAGTGAAGAAGAAAAGTCAGAGAAACTCAAAGAGTTCATCTTGTCAAAGAACAAAGAAGTTACTTGGAATGACTTAGTGCAGAGAATTAGAGAAAGGCAAGAGTCAGGATACAAGACAAAGTTGCCTACCAAGAAAGAAAAAGTCAGCTTTATGAAACATTATTTGAAGAATCAAACAAGTTACAAGATGAGTGACTTAACTAGAAGGTCAGATGCTGAGACTGAAAAGACTTTCTTTGAAACATATGCAAGACTGAATACTTCAATCAAGGAGGATATCACAAGGAAAAAGAAAAGAGAACCACAAGTTCTGGAATCGGATGTTGCAAAGAAGTTGAAGTCTGGTGAAGAAAGATTGACCAATGAGCAAATCAAGAATATGATGGTGATATTTCCAGAGTCTACAAATATCAAACCATTAGAAGTCAAATATCCTATCATTGGCTGGGAAGTTTTCACTGATGGAAGGATGATGGGATGGAAGATCATAAGACTTGGAGGTATTACTGAGAGATACAAGCTGTTTGAAGATCTACTAAAAGGTTTTGATAGAGAAGATCTTAATCAGTTGTGGAGCTTAGTAAAAGAAAGATTCAGAGTTCAAGATCCACTTGAAGACAAAGATAAAGAGTTATGGGTACAGCTGAAAAGGATTTATGAACCTAATAGAGGAGAATCAATGTGGAGATTTCAAGCACAAATTAAAGATGTCACTTGGAAGTTATTTGAAACATGTGGAGTGCACAGAGTTTCTACTAAGGATGGCATAGAAATCTATATGTTAGTGGAAAAGGATTATCCACTCAGATCAAGTGTTTTAATGTCTATGTTATATACAAAACTGAGGGTTGAAGAAGATTCTGAAATGGCAAATTTGTTAGTAACAAAGATTTTCAACCTTGCAGAACAAAGAAAGATTAATAGTAAGAGACAGTTATGAAAGGTGTTTGGAAGAATCCCCCTCATATTGGAGATGAAGCTTAATTTGAAGAAACTTAGTGATTTGGGAAGAAATCATCAGTTTAGGGGAGTGTTAGGAAATTAAGCTATAGCAGTTAAAACTGTTGAAGATAGCAGTTAGGACTGTTGAAGATGGAAGTTAGTACTGCTGAAGAATTTTGAAGACATAAGCAGTTAGGACTGCTGAGTGAAGAAGTTTGTACTGTTTATGATTTTGTAATAGATAATTATGGAAAAGATATTGTGAATATCCGATGCGCGTGTGCGTAGTGCTCTAATTTATACCCACGGTATGTCGTTGTGGTTTTAGCAGTATTCAAGTTTTAAATTTATATTTAGCCGACTTATCAATAACATACACACTTTAACGAGCAGTGTACCCGGTCAGTATGAATATAATGGTAAGTAGAGTCTCGATCACTAAGAGTGGAACGTATTATCTAGTTATTCTAATCTGTATTTTAATATCTTAAGTTAGCTATACAACCTAATCTAACGCAAAGGGGTTCAGCCTGAGAGACTGGCACGGTTTGGTTATGATTAAATATAAACTAAACTAATAGGCACGAATCAGCGATTAGCACACACGTACACAGATAAATACTTGAGACAATAAGAAGACCTGTCTTGATAGTTAAGTAGCTTGTCACTTGTTTTATTGCTAGTTTTATATGAAGTGTATAGTTCGATGCAACGCACCGAGATTAATCCCTTTCTCGTTGGCTCTAATCTTATCGGCGAGTAAACCCTTAATGATTACTTATGTCTATCCTACTTATCTTTCTTCCTACTTTTCTATAGACGATAGAATGCATAGGTGATAAAATAAATAGGCGAGGAAGGGGCATGGCGACTGATGCGCGTGATGTGTCGTTGCGGTTTAACAGTATTAATGCCTACTCAAGTTTTAAATTTATATTTAGCCGACTTATCAATAACACACACACTTAACGAGCAGTGTACCCGGTCAGTATGAATATAATGGTAAGTAGAGTGTCGATCACTAAGAGTGGAACGTATTATCTAGTTATTCTAATCAGTATTTTAATGTTCTAAGTTAGCTATACAACCTAATATAACGCAAGGGGGTTCAGCCAGAGAGACTGGCACGTTTTGGTTGCAATTAAATAATAAACTAAACTAATGAGCACGAATCAGCGATAGGCACGCACGTACACAGATAAATACTCGAGACAATAAGAAGACCTGTCCTGATGATTAAGTAGATTGTCACTTGTTTTATTGATAGTTTTATATGAAGTGTATGTAATTAACCCTTTCTCGTTGGCTCTAATCTTATCGGCGAGTAAACCCTTAATGATTACTTATGTCTAAAAGTTATTCCTAAGTGATCAATTTAGTAATAGCCGTAGGAGCCACATTCTCTTCCGTAGTCAAATGCGCAGGCCACTAATAAACACAGAGGTTATCAATGCACTAATAAGTAGTAACCAAAGACATCAACATATAAACTTTAATTGATGGGAAAGCAGTTTTAAGGGAGTGCAATCTTTCTCGTCACATTTGACAAGCCACCAATCCTGATGAATTAAAGTGTACTAATACAATGACACAAAACTACTTAATGAATTAAACAAATGCAGGACCTTCTTACAGCTCTTGTATCTTCGTTCGGGTGTGTCTTGTGCTGCCTATTCGTCTGAATTCGGCCTTAGGTTTTCTGGTCTTCGGTCTTCTTCTAAAACTAGTGCTCCCGAAATTTGTCTGGTCTTGGGGTATTTATAGTTTCTGTCTGAGGTAAGATGCGGCGCATTGAATAAGTAGATGCGGCGCATTGACTTAACTTCACGTGGGGTCCAAGGTTATTATATTCCAGAATATTCGTACACCGCCTTGAGATGCGGCGTATCTTCATAACTGTATGCGGCGCATGTCTTCTTGTATCTTGGATCGAAACTGGTGAAATCTTGATAGTGATGCGCCGTATGTAAGAAGTATAATGCGGCGCATCTGGAGTAGAACAAGTTGGTTCTTCTTCGTTGACCAAAGTTTCATATGCAACGCATGACAGAATTGCATGCGTGCATTCTTCAAAGTCAGGCAATGGTCTTCGATCTCTTCATTTCAGCAGCCTTTTCCAATCTTGATCATTTTTCTCCATTTTTAGTCCATAATCGCTAAGTTTCACCAAATGCTTGTTTTTAACTGAGAATTACAAAAGTAAACGATTAAGTATCAATTCTCATACATAATATAATAAAACAAGTCAAATAAATAGGATAAATGATGATAATAAAATGTACTTATTTGAGTTCATCAAATATCCCCCCACTTGAACTTTACTTGTCCCCAAGTAAACCTTAGAATTAATCTTATGAAAATGTATCCTAAAAGATATTAGGATTTATTTTTATATTTAAGCATGTATTCGTTTTATCATAATCACACAACCAAACACTTAACGAATTAGAAGTAAAATAAAATATTTTGATAAAAGCAAATCTAATCGTTTAACTGTCCAGTCGTGACGAATATTCTATCATAAGCTTGGCAAGTATACACATCTCCCCCACTAAAGCCAAGGAATTACATGTCTAAAGCGGTAAAAAGGGTTTGTTGGTTAAGGGTTAATCATTCTTCTTTATCTCTATCGATCTCAAATTCCAGAAAAGGCGACAAAATCACAAATACATGATCGAATCCACGAACACGATACTTGCAATTGCTCAAATCCTTAACTCGAATAGGCTAAAGATAGGATCAAGTAATCTTCACCAATAATATTATATCAAAAAGGGCGACAAAATCATAAATACATAGCCGAATCCACGACTACGATACTTAAGATTGCTCAAATCCCTAATCTCAATAAATCAAAGGTTTGGATAAAGAATAATATAGGGTATGGATAATATTTGGGATACAAATTGGTGTAAAAATGAAAAATAAACAAAACAGATAAATTAAAATCCTAAGTGTGGTTAATCACTATCCCAACCATCCCATGAATAAGACTCATATCATAGAATAACTCACGCTTTAACACTTGAAACACACGCTTTAGGTAGACACAAATTATACTCAACAAGATCTTAATCAAAGAATAAACCTTAGTTGGCGTTCCCATAACGTTCAACTCCCATTCAATCCATAAATATAGTATATAACAAATAGTGGTGATATCGACCACTTAATACAAAACTTTACATAAGTTGGTCAAAACAAACATCCAACTTTTTCTTTTTTCTTTATCTTTTTCTTTTTTTTTTCATTTTTTTTTAAACATAAACATAGATGTGTAAAATTTCACCACATCACTAAAATGATAATTCTGGATAATTTTTCCATACTTTTCATGACTTCAGAAATAACGGTAATAGTGAAAGTAGTAAACACACGAAAAAAATAAACTCAAAGATATACAATATTTACTTTCACTCCAATTGCATTGTGCAATTTCCCGACCTAACCAAAGATAATGAATTACGCACGCGAACACAGGTAATGTAAGGAAACACACTTTGCCTAAAGCAATTAACCAACCACGGATTTTAATCTACATGGTAGGCTAAGGTGTAAGGGTGTAACGAAACATTATAACAAAGGTGTAAGAAACGAAAGGAATGGCTCTGAGTGTTTTTCTAGGGGTATCTTACTCTAAAAATGAGAGTAACAAAAGGGTTTATACGGGGGTTAACTAACCAGTGTAGTTAGCTAATATCACATAACATATAATAGGCTATTTGGGTGTAATCCTAGAAATTTACCAATTTAGACAAGTCATTCCAATTATATAAATAATACTTATTATGGTGGTCTCGAATAGTATACAAGCCAAGTTCTAAAGTTTACAAGTCACCGGCACACTCATAGATTTGTGAATTTTGAAAAATCATAATTTTTGAAAATAACGTCATGTGTGCAGCTATGTAACTTAGATCTTAAACAAAAACATGCTAAAAAAACAAAAATTTTAAATTTTGATATATTAAGCACATTTTAAGCATAATTTTTGAAAAAGTTTAGGACAAGTAAGTGTTCTAATTCTCCAATCCCCCCACTTAAGTTAAACAACGTCCTCGTTGTTTGTATCAAAGGTTAAAAACTGGAAAATAAAAGAATTAGAACAGGAAAAACTCCCCTGAGATTTGCTCGGTATGATCCTCCATTTGTATAAGAGCAAAAATCAACTTCTTGTGGATGAGAACTTTTAAGCTTCATATTTGATGTATCCACAAAAATTGCAGGAATCTATAATACCATCAAGACTTAAACACACCTGAGTTAAGAAGGTTCAAACTTGCATAATACATTAGTAGTTAGTAAAAATAAAATGTAAAAATTAAAACTGAAAATCATCAGGTCAGTCGATGCGCCGTATCTTATGGAAGAAGATACGCCGTATCGAGCCTGGAATAAATACGAATCAGAATAAAAGATGCGTCGCATCCTTAACCAGGGATGCGCCGCATTAAAATAAACTGACAAAAAGTTTTAAAGTTGAAAATAAAAATGCAGAAAATAAAATAAGATATGACCAGTGCAGGAGATGCGTCGCATCTTAGGATAGAGATGCGCCGTATCCTCTGCGGGCCTGACTGACTCGACACAAAACAGAATAGTAAAAATTCTCCGGGTTGTCTCCCGGTCAGCACTTGTCTTTATTCCAGAGTCTTCAAGTTAGACTCACGTTCAGCTCTTTAATACCGATCATTGATAGAGTCGGAAGCATCGTGCTCCCTCATCGCCAATTCATTAATATTGAAAATTCCTTGCTCGTCCTTAATTTCCACGCCATTCTTCTTTAATATCTGTATAAACAAAGTTCTGTCCCTTTCGGGCAGAGATGACAAAATGATAGACGGGAAATTCTTATTATTAAATAGGCACAAATAAGCAAGGTGGGGTGGTAGTTCAATAAACACATCATTATTCAAATTTGTATGCTCAACTATTCTCCTACGTTTGTTAATTACTACGCAATCATACCACTCATCATCAGAATCATTAACAACATCGCGTCTAAGTTCGGTAGGTACATTAAGGTCAATAAATTCCTCAAAGTTCTCATGATTAGGATTAGTTGAGTTGTTTTGAATTAATGTTTCTCCCATAAGCCTAGCTTCAAGATCGAGGTCCATACGCTCTCTTAATCCTAGCACATAGACGCCTCTAATTATGCTTTTAACAGGATCTTGGCACTTATAGACTAGTTTATTATTCCCTACCCTTAATGAGATTTTTCTTTTAAACACATCAATCTTAGCATGGGCAGTAGACAAGAAAGGTCTTCCAAGGATTAAAGGAATCTTAACATCCTCAGGCATATCTAATATAACAAAGTCTACGGGAAAAATAAGCTTCTCAATCTTAACTAGCACATTATTAGCAATCCCTTCAGGTTGTTTTACCGTTTTATCAGCCAATTCAATAAGTAACTTAGTTGGTGCTAATTTTCCTAGTCCTAGGGTAGTGAATGTCTTAAGAGGCATAACACTAACACTAGCTCCTAAGTCAGCTAACACATTATTGAAAGATATATTATTAATTGAACAAGGTAAAGTAAAACTTCCTGGGTCCTTTTCTTTATGAGGCAAGGCGTGTAAGTCGGTTGCAGGGCTCTCTTCTTTCATTGTTGCCTTGATCTCCTCTTCAATCTTTGTCTTCTTTTTTAGTAGTCTCCTTAAACTGATTGAAGAATTAAAGAAAATTTCGGGCTTTGCACCATCATTACCATTCATCGATCTTCTAGGTATGTTAGGAGTGACTTCTTCAGTGGTGCTTATGGCCTTGACATGGTCTCTTGGGTTGGTTTCAGTTGAGCCAGGTAAACTTCCGTATCCCCTTTCTTGAAGAACTTTTTTCATTTGACCAATTTGTTGTTCCAATGCTTTGATTGAAGCTCCTTGATTTCTTGTAATAGTATCCGTTGAAGCTCGGATTTCTTTGATCATAGCAGTGTTCTCATCATGTCTTTTAGCAGCATCGGCCATAATCTGCTTTAGAGTGTCATCCAAAGTCTGCCTCTTCTCTTGATAAGCGGGATTAAGGTTGTTCTTTTGATAGAATCTCGGAGTAGCTTCCCTAAATCTTCTTGAAGGTCGGAATGGTATTCCAAATTGTGTGTAGTATGCTTCTTCAAAAGTCTCAATTTCATTCTTATTAGGGCAATCCTTAGTGTAGTGAGGTCCTTCGCATTTTTCACATCCAACTTGGGTAGCATACACTTTTTCATCACGCTTCTTCATCTCTCTACTAATTTTATCCAATTGAGCTTGAATTGCAGCAAACCCGTCAAAATTAGTGCTGCTCATAGATCTAGTAGAGGTTCCATCGTGCCATTTTTGAGAATGATCAGCAGCTTCTTGGATCGCTTTCCTAGCATTAGCTGCACTCATTTGAGGCACAGCTCCCTTAGCATCCAAAATCTGTCTAGTAGGCACGTCCAATCCTTGATAGAACAATATTATCTCCTGCATTGGGGTTAGATAGTGTTGAGGACATTTCACCAGTAAGTCTTTAAATCGTTCCCAAGCTTGATAAAGAGTTTCATCAGGCTCTTGCTTGAAACTGTTGATAGCCTCCATCTTTTTAGCAGTTTTAGCAGGTGGACAATATCTTTTCAGGAATTTGCTCTTCAAATCTTCCCATGTAGTGATTGAACTAGCAGGTTCATTCCTCAGCCACTTATTAGCAGCTCCTTTAAGCGAAATTGGAAAGATTCTTAGCATAAGTTGATCGTCAGTGACTCCTTCTGTAGTAAACAAATCTGCAATCTCCAGGACCTTTTCAACATGTTCATTAGCATCTTCATGTTCTGTCCCACTGAAAGCATTCTCTCTTAGCTCCTTGAGAAACTGACCCTTCAACTCAAATTTTGACTTATCATCAAACTTTGGTCTAGCAACTCCTGAAGTGTAATCAGCACGGGTACTGTTCATGTATTCCTCCATAGTAGTGTTTTCGCCCATTGTTTCTGTTTCTTCTTCCTCTTTCTCTTCAGAAAAGTAATCAAGCTCGAATGAACTTGAAGTATCAAAGCTTTTTGTGTTGAAAAGCCTTTTAAGCGAATGAAAGGCTCGTTCAGGATCTTCGAAGGGTTGAATCAATTTCTCAGTTGAACTCCTGGTCATGCACTTCCTGAAATCAGCACAAAAACATCAGTAAGGTATGCTCAAGAAAGTAATATATCAGAAAATTAACAACGAAAACGGAATACGAAAAATAAAAGTTACTGATATCTGCAGACGATGCGCCGTATCCAAAAAGTTGGATACGCCGTATCTTATCACGTTAAAATTTAATCAGACTTTTATTCAGAAAATAGATACGCCGCTTATAAATTAGAATGCGCCGTATCAGTTTTAATTATCAAAAATCAACTATATTTATTTAAGTTAAATACGCCGTATTAACAAAAGTTAATGCGTCGTATTTTCGTTACGTTTCAAAATACAAGATTTTTGATTCAGTAAGATGCGCCGTATCGACAAAGATTGATACGCCGTATCTGTTTAATAATTCGAAAACTGTTTTTAATTAAAATAATAAATACGCAGTATCTGTCGAAAACAGATGCGTCGTATGGCGTTATCGCTTAGAAAAATTTCTTATTAAAAACGGAATACGCCGTATCTTGGGAAAGATGCGCCGTATTCGAATTAATTAAACGCGTTGTATTTTATAAAAATTAAACGCAATACGCCGTATCTGAGAAATCAGATGCGCCGTATCGTTTGAATAAGCTCAGTACAACGATAGCAGAATACAGAAAATACGGAAAAATAAAAACAAAAATAAACACAAACGAAAATAAACAAAAATTAAACACACGAAAACAGAAAATATGCAAATAATACAATGAATGCAAATAAACTAATACACAACACGGTTAGCGGTTAAAATCTAAAAATTAAAAAGAAAAACCTAATTAAAATACTAATCAAATTAACAGATAATAACAATTCACTCCCCGGCAGCGGCGCCAAAAACTTGATGCGCGTGATGTGTCGTTGCGGTTTAGCAGTATTAATGCCTACTCAAGTTTTAAATTTATATTTAGCCGACTTATCAATAACACACACACTTTAACGAGCAGTGTACCCGGTCAGTATGAATATAATGGTAAGTAGAGTGTCGATCACTAAGAGTGGAACGTATTATCTAGTTATCCTAATCAGTATTTTAATATCTTAAGTTAGCTATACAACCTAATCTAACGCAAGGGGGTTCAGCCTGAGAGACTGGCACGGTTTGGTTGTGATTAAATATAAACTAAACTAATAGGCACGAATCAGCGAATAGCACACACGTACACAGATAAATACTTGAGACAATAAGAAGACCTGTCCTGATAGTTAAGTAGCTTGTCACTTGTTTTATTGCTAGTTTTATATGAAGTGTATGTAATTAACCCTTTCTCGTTGGCTCTAATCTTATCGGCGAGTAAACCCTTAATGATTACTTATGTCTAAAAGTTATTCCTAAGTGATCAATTTAGTAACAACCGTGGGAGCCACATTCTCTTCCGTAGTCAAATGCGCAGGCCACTAATAAACACAGAGGTTATCAATGCACTAATAAGTAGTAACCAAAGACATCAACATATAAACTTTAATTGATGGAAAAGCAGTTTTAAGGGAGTGCAATCTTTCTCGTCACATTACACAAGCCACCAATCCTGATGAATTAAAGTGTACTAATACAATGAAACAAAACTACTTAATGAATTAAACACATGCAGGACCTTCTTACAGCTCTTGTATCTTCGTTCGGGTGTGTCTTGTGCTGCCTATTCGTCTGAATTCGGCCTTAGGTTTTCTGGTCTTCGGTCTTCTTCTAAAACTAGCGCTCTCGAAATTCGTCTGGTCTTGGGGTATTTATAGTTTCTGTCTGAGGTAAGATGCGGCGCATTGAATAAGTAGATGCGGCGCATTGACTTAACTTCACGTAGGGTCCAAGGTTATTATATTCCAGAATATTCGTACACCGCCTTGAGATGCGGCGTATCTTCATAACTGTATGCGGCGCATGTCTTCTTGTATCTTGGATCGAAACTGGTGAAATCTTGATAGTGATGCGCCGTATGTAAGAAGTATAATGCGGCGCATCTGGAGTAGAACAAGTTGGTTCTTCTTCGTTGACCAAAGTTTCATATGCAACGCATGACAGAATTGCATGCGTGCATTCTTCAAAGTCAGGCAATGGTCTTCGATCTCTTCATTTCAGCAGCCTTTACCAATCTTGATCATTTTTCTCCACTTTTAGTCCATAATCACTAAGTTTCACCAAATGCTTGTTTTTAACTGAGAATTACAAAAGTAAACGATTAAGTATCAATTCTCATACATAATATAATAAAACAAGTCAAATAAATAGGATAAATGATGATAATAAAATGTACTTATTTGAGTTCATCAGCGACCCAAGCAATGCTAGACACAGAGGTTATCAATGCACTAATAAAAGTCACCAAAGACATCAACATATAAACTTTAATTAATGGGAAAGCAATTTTAAGGGGAGTTGAAGTGCATGATTAAATCAATGACACAAGCCCATCAATCCTGATAAATTAAAGTGTACTAATACAATAAAACAAAACTACTTAATGAATTGAATACATGCAGGACCTTCTTACAGCTCTTGTATCTTCGTTCAAGGTGTGTCTTGTGCTGCTACTTCGTCTGAATTCGTCCTAGGGTTTCTTCGGTCTTTGTGTTTAGCTAAATGTCGAACTTCCGGTCTCGAAATTAGTCTGACTTTGGGGTATTTATAGTTTGTCTGAGGGCTAGATGCGGCACATTGAATAAGTAGATGCGGCGCATTGACTTAACTTCGCGTGGGGTCCAAGATTAATATATTCAGGAATATTCGTACACCGCCAGAAGATGCGGCGTAACTCCATTTATCTATGCGGCGCATGTCCTTGCTGTCTTGGATCGTAGCTTGTGAAATCTTGATAGTGATGCGCCGTATATAATAAGTAGGATGCGGCGTATCTGGAGTAGAATAATCTTGATCTTGTACATTTCAGTAGACTCTTAACTTCTTGCTTGTTTTGCTCCATAATTAGTCCAAAATCACCAAGTTTCACATAATACTTGTTTTTACCTGAGAATTACAAAAGTAAACATTAACGTATCGATTCTCATAGATAATATAATAAAACAAGTCAAATAAATAGGATAAATGATGATAATAAAATGTACTTATTTGAGTTCATCAAATATCCCCCCACTTGAACTTTACTTGTCCCCAAGTAAACCTTAGAATTAATCTTATGAAAATGTATCCTAAAAGATATTAGGATTTATTTTTATATTTAAGCATGTATTCATTTTTGTCATAATCACACAACCAAACACTTAACGAATTAGAAGTAAAATAAAATATATTGATAAAAGCAAATCTAATCGTTTAACTGTCCAGTCGTGACGAATATTCTATCATAAGCTTGGCAAGTATACGCATCTCCCCCACTAAAGCCAAGGAATAACAAGTCTAAAGCGGTAAAAAGGGTTTGTAGGTTAAGGGTTAATCATTCTTCTTAATCTCTATCGATCTCAAATTCCAGAAAAGGCGACAAAATCACAAATACATGATCGAATCCACGAACACGATACTTGCAATTGCTCAAATCCTTAACTCGAATAGGCTAAAGATAGGACCAAGTAATCTTTACCAATAATATTATATCAAAAAGGGCGACAAAATCATAAATACATAGCCGAATCCACGACTATGATACTTAAGATTGCTCAAATCCCTAATCTCAATAAATCAAAGGTTTGGATAAAGAATAATATAGGGTATGGATAATATTTTGGATACAAATTGGTGTAAAATGAAAAATAAACAAAACAGATAAATTAAAATCCTAAGTGTGGTTAATCACTATCCCAACCATCCCATGAATAAGACTCATATCATTGAATAACTCACGCTTTAACACTTGAAACACACGCTTTAGGTAGACACGAATTATACTCAACAAGATCTCAATCAAAGAATAACCTTAGTTGGCGTTCCCATAACGGCCAACTCCCATTCAATCCATAAATATAATATACAACAAATAGTGGTGATATCGACCACTTAATACAAAACTTTACATAAGTTGTTTAAACAAACTTCCAACTTTTTCTTTCTTTTTCTTTTCTAATGAATTACGCACGCGAACACAGGTAATCGTAAGGAAACACACTTTGCCTAAAGCAATTAACCAACCACGGTTTTTAATCTACAGGGTAGGCTAAGGTGTAAGGGTGTAACGAAACATTATAACAAAGGTGTAAGAAACGAAAGGAATGGCTCTGAGTGTTTTTCTAGGGGTATCTTACTCTAAAAGTGAGAGTAACAAAAGGGTTTATACGGGGGTTAACTAACCAGTGTAGTTAGCTAATATCACATAACATATAAAGGCTATTTGGGTGTAATCCTAGAAATTTACCAATTTAGACAAGTCATTCCAATTATGTAAATAATACTTATTATGGTGGTCTCGAAAAGTATACAAGCTAAGTTCTAAAGTTTACAAATCACCGGCACACTCATAGATTTGTGAATTTTTGAAAAGTTCACAATTTTTTGAAAATAACGTCATGTGTGCAGCTATGTAATTTAGACTTAAACAAAAACATGCTAAAAATTTTAAATTTTGATATATTAAGCACATTTTAACCATATTTTGAAAAAGTTTAGGACAAGTAAGTGTTCTAATTCTCCAATCCCCCTACTTAAGTTAAACAACGTCCTCGTTGTTTGTATAAAAGATTAAAAACTGGAAAATAAAAGAATTAGAACAGAAAAACTCCCCTGAGATTTGCTCGGTATGATCTTCCATTATTTGTATAATAGCAAAAATCATCTTTCTTGTGGATGAGAACGTTTAAGCTTCATAATTGATGTATCCACAGGAATTGCAGGAATCTATAATACCATCAAGACTTTAACATACCTGAGTTAAGAAGGTTCAAACTTGCATAATACATTAGTAGTTAGCGAAAATAAAACATAAAAAATAAACTGAAAATCATCAGGTCAGTCGATATGCCGTATCTTATGGAAGAAGATGCGCCGTATCGAGCCTGGAATAATTACGAATCAGAATAAAAGATGCGTCGCATCCTTAACCAGGGATGCGCCGCATTAAAATAAACTGACAGAAAGTTTTAAAGTTAAAAATAAAAATGCCCAAAATAAAGTAAGATATGACCAGTGCAGGAGATGCGTCGCATCTTAGGATTGAGATGCGCCGTATCTTCTGCGGGCCTGACTGACTCGACACAGAACAGAATAGTAAAAATTTTCCGGGTTGTCTCCCGGTCAGCACTTGTCTTTATTCCAGAGTCTTCAAGTTAGACTCACGTTCAGCTCTTGTTCCAGTAGTTCTGGTTCAAACTCGACAACTATGTTATCAGCGTTGTCGATGTAATTATCAAGGTACTTCCCTTTAGATCGTGCCTTTGGAACAAAACTCCTTTAATCACCCTTGACAATTGGTGCACTTCAATCGTCACTTCTCTAATCATATTATTTTGTTCTTTCAGTAATAGTTCCTTTCCGCTTTCTTGGGCAAACTTTGATATAATCTCATCGATTGTAAGTTTGATCCTTGATCCTCCGAACCAGATTGGGAAAAGATCAATCATGATTCCTGAAACACAAAACAAATAGGCTTCAAAGTAAAAAATTTATAAGAATCAGGAAAGATGATTAGAATTTTCTCCGTTCGGGATAAATAAAAGTTACTGATATCTGAAGACGATGCACCGTACCCTATAAATAGGATGCGCCGTATCTTATAATCGTTAAAAATAAATCAGACTTTTATTTTAGAAAATTGTTACGTCGTATTAATAAATTAAATGCGCCGTACGTTTTAAGTTATCAAAAATTACTTATATTTATAAAAATTAAATGCTCCGTATAAGCGAAAGTTAATACGTCGTATCTACGTTACGTTTCAAAATACAAGATTTTTGATTCAGTAAATGCGCCGTATCGATAAAGATCGATGCGTCGCTTCTGTTTAATAATTCGAAAACTGTTTTTAATTAAAATAATAGATACGCCGTATCTGCTAAAGCAGATGCGTCGTATGGCGTTATCGTTTAGAAAATTTTTTTTATTAAAAACAGATACGCCGTATCTTGGGGAAAGATGCGTCGTATCGAATTTATTAAACGCATTGTATTTTATAAAAAGTAAACGCAATACGCCGTATTTATGAAAATAGATGCGCCGTATCGTTTGAATTAGCTCAGTACAACGATAGCAAAATACAGAAAAACAGAAAAATAAAAACAAACGAAAATAAAAACACACAAAAACAGAAAATATGCAAATAATACAATGAATGCAATTTAACCTAATATACAACAGAGTTAGTGGTTAGAATTAAAATTAAAAAGAAAAACCTAATTAAAATACTAATCAAATTAACAGATAATAACAATTCACTCCCCGGCAGCGGCGCCAAAAACTTGATGCGCGTGTGCGTAGTGCTCTAATTTATACCCACGGTATGTCGTTGTGGTTTTAGCAGTATTCAAGTTTTAAATTTATATTTAGCCGACTTATCAATAACACACACACTTTAACGAGCAGTGTACCCGGTCAGTATGAATATAATGGTAAGTAGAGTGTCGATCACTAAGAGTGGAACGTATTATCTAGTTATTCTAATCAGTATTTTAATATCTTAAGTTAGCTATACAACCTAATCTAACGCAAGGGGGTTCAGCCTGAGAGACTGGCACGGTTTGGTTATGATTAAATATAAACTAAACTAATAGACACGAATCAGCGATTAGCACACACGTACACAGATAAATACTTGAGACAATAAGAAGACATGTCCTGATAGTTAAGTAGCTTGTCACTTGTTTTATTGCTAGTTTTATATGAAGTGTATAGTTCGATGCAACGCACCGAGATTAATCCCTTTCTCGTTGGCTCTAATCTTATCGGCGAGTAAACCCTTAATGATTACTTATGTCTATCCTACTTATCTTTCTTCCTACTTTTCTACAGACGATAGAATGCATAGGCGATAAAATAAATAGGCGAGGAAGGGGCATGGCGACCCAAGCAATGCTCAGCTAGACACAGAGGTTATCAATGCACTAATAAAAGTCACCAAAGACATCAACATATAAAATTTAATTAATGGGAAAGCAATTTTAAGGGGAGTTGAAGTGCATGATTAAATCAATGACACAAGCCCATCAATCCTGATAAATTAAAGTGTACTAATACAATAAAACAAAACTACTTAATGAATTGAATACATGCAGGACCTTCTTACAGCTCTTGTATCTTCGTTCAAGGTGTGTCTTGTGCTGCTACTTCGTCTGAATTCGTCCTAGGGTTTCTTCGGTCTTTGTGTTTAGCTAAATGTCGAACTTCCGGTCTCGAAATTCGTCTGACTTTGGGGTATTTATAGTTTCTGTCTGAGGGCTAGATGCGGCGCATTGAATAAGTAGATGCGGCGCATTGACTTAACTTCGCGTGGGGTCCAAGATTAATATATTCAGGACTATTCGTACACCGCCAGAAGATGCGGCGTAACTCCATTTATCTATGCGGCGCATGTCCTTGCTGTCTTGGATCGTAGCTTGTGAAATCTTGATAGTGATGCGCCGTATATAATAAGTAGGATGTGGCGTATCTGGAGCAGAATAATCTTGATCTTGTACATTTCAGTAGACTCTTAACTTCTTGCTTGTTTTGCTCCATAATTAGTCCAAAATCGCCAAGTTTCACATAATACTTGTTTTTACCTGAGAATTAAAAAAGTAAACATTAACGTATCGATTCTCACAGATAATATAATAAAACAAGTCAAATAAATAGGATAAATGATGATAATAAAATGTACTTATTTGAATTCATCAATATCTTATACGTTTTAGTTGATAGTTATCTTGTAAAGGAATCCTTAGTCTATAAAAGGATTGCCTAGGTTAAAGTTTAGTATACGGAGAGATATAAAAGTACGACTTATTTTTCATAGAGATTCAAGGTTGTAAACCCTAGTGATACGAGATCACTCATATTATTGTTTCAATAATATTGAATCGTTGAAGTTTATTATTCTGTGTTCATTCATTGTTACATTCAAATCATACAAAACATAAACACATAATTCTTCTAAGTGCTAGCTAGTAAATTTCGCGTGCTAGACTACGTATAATTCTTAGTATCACATCTAACACAAGGCGTGTGTGTAGATCCGGTCAAGTGGTATCAGAGACAGGTTGCTGATACTTAGATTTAGAAGATCCGAGAAGAACAAAGATGGACATGGAAACAACACCTACCACAACTAACATTGCTGCTAAGCTTCCTATGCTTAAACCTAATGAGTTCGACATGTGGAGACTTCGTATTGAGCAATTTTTCCAAGTGCAAGACTATGCACTTTGGGAGATCATTGAAGAAGGAAACTCTTTTACACCAGTAACAACAACAACTCTTGTTGAAGGAAAATCTGAGACTACAGTGTAGACAAAGCCAACCACTAATGAAGAGAAGGCAAGGCACAAGAATGATGTTAAGGCTAGAAGTTTGCTTCTGATGACTATTCCCAATGACCAGTTGTTGAATTTTAGCAAGTTTAAGTGTGCTAAAACCCTTTTTGAAGCTATTGTTGCAAGATATGGTGGGAATAAAGCCACCAAGAAAACCCAGAAGACCCTTCTCAAGCATCAGTTTAAGAACTTTATAGCAACAAGCAATGAGTCGTTGGATCGTATGTTCAATAGGCTTCAAAAGCTGGTGAGTCAATTGGCTGTTTTAGGAATTGAGATGCCTCAGGAAGATCTCAACTCCAAATTTCTGAGGAGTCTACCAGCTGAATGGGCTATGCATGTGGTTGTATGGAAAAACAAGCCTGATATAGATTCCATGAGTTTAATGGATCTCTATAGCAACTTCAAGATAGTTGAACAAGATATTAAGAAGTCTGCTGGATCAAGCTCAAGCTCAAGCTCAGGGAATTTGGCATTTGTATCAACTCCCAGTTCCTCAAGTCCAGATGAAGAAGTGCAAGTTGCTGGAGCAGTTGGTACTGCTAGTGCAAACCTTGGTACTGCTAGCACCTCAAGCAGTACTAGTGGACTTTTGAATGATGATACTTATTGTGCTTTCTTGACTACTCAGCACAATGGAAGTATGTTGACTCATTCAGATCTTCAAGAGATTGATGAAGATGATATTGAAGAGATGGATATCAAGTGGCAGCTCTCTCTTCTCAGCTTGAGAGCTAGGAGATTCTTGAAGAAGACTGGCAAGAAGATTGTCATAAACAGTAATGATGTTGCAGGGTATGACAAGTCCAAGATTAAGTGCTTCAACTGCCACAAGAAAGGTCATTATTCAAGGGAGTGCAGATTACCAAGCCAACAAGATGGAAAGAGCAGAGGTTATGGAAACAAATCAAGGGTTGTGGAGGTTACTGATTCAAGCTCGAAAGCCATGGTTGCCATTGATGGCTTAGGATTTGACTGGAGCTACATTGCAGAGGAGGAAGCAGAAGCATCTACAGAGGTTGCTCTCATGGCATTCTCAGATTCTGAGGTACAAGTTGTTTAAAGATTTACTCAAAGGTTTTGACAGAGAAGATCTTAATCAACTATGGAGCATAGTGAAAGAGAGATTCAGAGATAAAGATCCTATTGAAGATAAAGATAAAGAATTATGGGTTTAACTGAAGAGAATTTATGAACCAGATGGTGGAGAGTCAATATGGAGATTTCAAGCACAAGTCATGGATGTCACTTGGAAGTTATTTGGAACGTGTGGAGTACATAGAGTGTCTACCAAGGATGGAATAGAGATCTATATGCTGGTTGAAAAAGATTATCCACTCAGACCAGGTGTTTTGACAATGATGGTAAGTGTTATGCTAGAAGCTAGTGAAGAATCTAAGATGGCTGATATGTTGGTGACAAAGATATTCAACCTTGCAGAAGAAGTGAAAGCTAGATCTAAGAGATTTGCTTGATAGATGTTTGAAAGAATTTTCAACATTAATAAGAAGAAGCTTAATTTGAAGAAACTTAGTGATTTGGATAGAAATCATAAGTTTAGGGGAGGATTGTTAGGAAATTAAGCTATAGCAGTTAGAACTGTTGAAGATAGCAGTTAGGACTGTTGAAGATGGAAGTTAGTACTGCTGAAGAGTTTTGAAGACATAAGCAGTTAGGACTGCTGAGTGAAGAAGTTTGTATTGTTTATGATTTTGTAATAGATAATTATGGAAAAGATATTGTGAATATCTTATACGTTTTAGTTGATAGTTATCTTGTAAAGGAATCCTTAGTCTATAAAAGGATTGCCTAGGTTAAAGTTTAGTATACGGAGTGATATAGAAGTACGACTTATTTTTCATAGAGATTCAAGGTTGTAAACCCATGTGATAGGAGATCACTTGTATTATTGTTTCAATAATATTGAATCGTTGAAGTTTATTATTCTGTGTTCATTCATTGTTACATTCAAATCATGCAAAACACAAACACATAAAGTCTTCTAAGTGCTAGCTAGTAAATTTCGCGTGCTAGACTACGTATAATTCTTAGTATCACATCGAACACAAGGCGTGTGTGTAGATCCGGTCAGGGAGGATTGTTAGGAATTAAGCTTAAGCAGTTAGTACGGCTGAATGTGGAAGTTAGTACTGCTGATGAGTTTTGAAGACAAGAACAGTTAGTACGGTTATATGAAGAAGTTAGTATTGTTTATGTTTTTGTAAAAGATAACTATAGAAAAGATATTGTGTATATCTTATACGATTAGGTGATAGTTATCTTGTAAAGGAATACTTAGTCTATAAAAGGATCTCCTAGGTTTAAGGTTATGTACGATTAGAGAATTAAATGAGATAGAGTTTTTGTTAATATTCAAGGTTGTAAACCCTAGTACTAATTAAGAGTACTCGTATTATTCATTAATAATATTGAATCGTTGATGTTGAATTATTGTTTTCATTGTTCATTCACTGTTACATACAAATCATACAAAACACAAACAAGTAGATCTTCTAAGTGCTAGCTAGTAAATTCCGCGTGCTAGACTAGACATCATACAAAGTATCTATCTAACACAAGGAGTGTGTGTAGATCCGGTCACCGTAAAAATGGTCGTGTTTATCCTTAATTGAGCACCGTTAGTAATAGTCTCATATTCATTCTTTCACTTGAAAAATCTCTATTCCTGTTCTTTCCTAAAGTAAGTTTACAATGGCAATACATTGGGTCGCCTTAGGATTACTAATCAAACAAGTAATAAATTTGATTTTTCTTTTGTTAGTCAATCACAACCACTTGCCTCATCAAGCGATTATCTTGCTTTGATCGAGAAGAGATACATGACTTCAAGGATGAAGTTCATTGTATGCTAATCACCATCCGTAGTTAGCTCATTGCCTTCATTAAATCGAAACAACCTTCTAAACAAACTACTTCCTTTTCTTCTTTTGTTAAACTCATTATGTTGAATGTCTACCAATTATCGAGGAGAGAAATTCATTTACATAATTATCCTTAAGAATGCATATACATGTGTCAAACATCACTTAGCTAAAACCAACTCACAAAACAGAACTTGCTTCAAGCCTTTCTAATCCAACATTTACTCTTCATCAATACTTCATTAAAAGAAGAACACATCATGAGTTTGACAACTCTTTCACCTCCCACCTTACCAAATGCTCTCTTCAATAATCTTGAAGATTTACCACCTCTACCATCCATCATCTCATTAGAACACCTAGCTAAACAACCTCCACCAATCTCCAGCATCTTGGATGTTGATCACTCTCTACCAAACTATCAGGCAAACCTTCCGCAACCAACTTGGATGGATGAATCTCTACCACCTATTTCTCGCCATATATTTTGCGAACATTGCCAAAGCTCTAGGGATCTAACCATAAAAATTAAGTGACAAAATGCGATTCATTCTAAACCACCTTAGAAGAACTACTTAGGGCTCCAAAAATAACTCCACCTTCTAAAGCCTAGGATTGTCCTAAACTAGCACGTCACAACTATTGTCTAGAACTCTATCAAATATCTTCTTATCTCTCAACACATAATTGTTAGTGCATTTAAGATAGTCCCTCTCACTCATAAATCCAACTTATATAGGATAGGAGTACTCAAATACACACCAATCCTACATTTCCTTGTCTCAGTTATCCGGATCCCTTAGCTAGTGCCAGCCAGATCCTTTTTTAGAAGGATCCGGTAGATCCGGGCAAACAGAGAATGTTAAAATAGATTCTCTCATTCATCATCTTCCTTTCTTCACTCAAACACTAGCTCAACACATAGGATTATCAGTTTCCTTTAAGGTCTTTTTCTATAGTCTTTCTCTGTAAAGCTTGTTGCAACATTTATGGAAGAAGAAACTTTTTATGTGTTTTGTATATGTGACTATTTATGTGTTCTCTTTTATTTGTAGAATATTATGTAAACAATATATCTGTTTGTACTAAATGATATAATTGTTTTCCTTTTGTACTAACTCGTTTTGATTTGTGTAGGTTGACAATGGTCGATTTCATTATCAAGTCAAGTTGTGCTCATTCGCACATTTATAATATTCCTCATCTTGCATCATCATCACCATCTTCCTCCACTTCTTTCACTACTCACAAAGTCATCATGTCTACCACCACAAATCTATTCTATCAAATTCTATCAAACCATCACTTTCATCTCTTCAACCAACCTCTTCTAAACCTACACCATAAAACACTCCAATATCTACACAATCTACACGAGTTTCACCTCTTAAACCTTGACTTCTCTCCTCTACTACACCTCATTCTTACTAGTGTCAACCACATCCTACTAGAGTCTCACTACCACTATAATCCATGGTCGTTGAACCATCTTCCACAAACATCTATGTTGTCAAAAGCCAAGTGAATTTTGTAATGAAATGCGTCTCATTCCCAAATACATTCTTTCTACCTTGAACAAACTTACAATCTCTAAACCATCCACGATGATGCAAGTAGTGGGAATATTATCTATTTTACACTAATATTTTCTTTGTAGGTTCACTCATATACATGGTTTTGTATATGTCATACTTGTCTCCGGACGAGGTTTACTTTTTGTATGTTCTTCTTGACTCCCTCGAGCAAGGGGGAGCTTCCGTCGAGCATCTACAGAGTGCATCATGTGACTCACTCGTCCGAGGAATATAGCTTTGCACTAATTCTTGTTTTGTAGATTTTCAAAAACACACTTGGATCACTTGACACCCTCACTAAGGGGGAGCACTCGTCAAGGGGGAGCAAAGACCTTTCTTTCTCTTGTGTTTCTCAAGGTTCTTCCTACAAGACGAGATCACGCTTCTTTCATACAAGTCTTCCAAGCTTCAAGAAAAGTGTTGCTAGGCTTAGGGGAGCAATAAGGGGTTTTCAATTTAACTTCACTAGGGATGATGCAAGCTCGCCATTCTTGGGAGAAATGAAGTTTAACTCAAAGGACACACCCTTTTTTTTCGACAAAAGGGGGAGAAGAGTGTAAACGGAGAAGGTAATGTAAAGGAAGTACGGACACAAGTAACTTCAACATTTTACCTATCTATTACGTTTACATATATTTTGTCATCATCAAAATTGGGGAGATTGTTAGTACAAATATTATGATATTTAATCTATCCAGTCTCTTTTGTTTTGATTGATGACAAACCATGTCACATGTAATACATAACGTAAAATGTACAAGTTACTTATAATCATATATTGTCTCAACATACATTCAACATCTCTCGACGCCTCAAGTCCTTGTATGCTACAACAAAGGTTCGTACATGTTTGTTATGTTGCGTTATGATCAAAACCCAAATTAACCATCAAACATGTTTAGTTAAATAGTTTACATAAAGCCAAAACAATTTTTATAAAAAACTTATAAGTAACTTTTGTTACTTACACTTTTATAAAAATACATAGTTAAATAATGCATGTAAATGGCTTGGACTAACCATAACCCAAATCCCATGACCCATAATCCATAACCCATAACCCATGACCCATGTGCATTAAATGCATCATGCATTAAATGTAAATTCTTGGACTATCCATAACCCAAAACCCATGACCCATAACCCATGACACATAACCCATGACCATGACCCATGTGCATTAATGTGCATTACATTATGCATGACATCACAATGGGTAAAACCCATGACCCATGACCCAAAGTCCATAACCCAGGACCCAAGATGCCTTTGACATCATGCATGACATCACATGACCCATGGACCTTAACCCATAACCCAAAACCCGGAATTGTAACCCGAGATCCGGACTGGTAATACCAGATAGCCGGATCCCTGGGTTATAACTGGCCGGATCCCTTTTGTAAGGGATCCTCCAGATCCAGGTGAACAGTGACCTCTTTTCCTATAAATACAAGGCCATTTCTTCATTGTTTAATACACCTTTCACATACTTTCTCTCCACCATTTCTAACACATTTAGATCAGTAGGAAAACATGTAGAACACCTTCTTCTCATATGATCATAATGCTTCTAACTTTCATTATTGTTGTAAGCATACTCCCGAAGTGATCCTCCAAAGCAAGGTTGAAGATCTTGCACCCTTATCTACTTAGTTGATCCTCATCCACCAACATCATACATACATGAAGATCTATCACAAAAAGCTTAGGGAACTTGTGATCTTCATTGAAGACTTTTTACTAATGGAAGTTTATTTAGATTAGTCATTCATATCCATTAGACACATTGTATTGGATCTTCTCTTGTATCATCTTCTTGTATCTCCAACTAGATTAGTTGGTTTATGTGTTTGTACCATAAAACACAAGGTTTGTTATGTTGGGCCACAAAACATAACGGGTGTCATAGATGTGTTGTGTAGATTGGTGTAGTAGGGTGTTGGTCTCTCATGATGTGTTGTGTTGATCGGGTTGTGGTTCCTCCTTTGTAATGGAACCAGGTATCTAGCCTTGTACCGGATAAAGTATAGGGGACATTGTGTTGGTTTGGTCCTCCGTGCTAAGGACTCTATATCTAGCCTTGTACCGGATAAAGTGTAAGCGATGTTGTGTTGGTTTGTCCGTCGAGAATGAAGTTTTTTTATCTAGTGAAGTAACTCTCGAGTTGGGTACTCGGGGAGTGGAGTAGGGCAAGGAAGGTGACCTTGTGACCGAACCACTATAAATCCTCGTGTCGGTTTGTGTATCCTTTTTACTTATCGCTTTACTTCTATTCTTGCTTTATATTGTTGATTGTCTTTGTGTTGACACTTTAAATATTACGTCAAACTTGATCAGCAATTTTTCATAAGGATGTTTTTTAGAAAGGAAATACAGACCGGACTAATAATGACGAAACTTGGTTTATACTATATTTGATACAAAAGTTTTTAATTTGAAACAAAAACGTATTCACCCCCCCCCCAACCGTTTCTTCGGTTTCCACAAATATGGTTAAAATTATGTTTTAGTGAAGTGATTAAATATTTGGGTGTATTTTGGTTCATTTTCGTTGCTGCTACTGCACTAAGGGTGTTTGGTTTTGATTTTCAGCAAGTGAGAAGAAAAAACACAGGATATCACATGGAAAAGCCAGACGGTCCTTTAAATATTAGGGACCATCGTGGACCATCAATAATTAACGGACCGTCTCTAGTAAGGGGTTTTTAAGAGGTAGAAAATTTTTAACTGGTTTTCAATTTTTAGTTTTTAGAAAAAGTATTTTGTTGAGGACTCTGAAAAACAAGAATTTGGATAACATAGAATTCTAGACACTGAATAGAGGAAACAGACGAGACACAATATGCACGAGTAGTCTGGAGGAATGGGTATTGAGGAGAATCGAGACAGAAGAAGTAGGAGAGACTCATTTAGAGTAAGGAGGTTGATGACACACTGAATGTGGAATACAAATAGAGTCGAGGCAGGAGAAATAGAAGAGATGTAGATGAGACGAGGATCAAATACGAGACTTGCATCAGGTAGTTTAGAAATCAATCATGTCTATGGCGAATAGAGATAAGAATAAAAGTCGTAGACGAGAAATAGAAGAGAAAAGAGATGTTGAGGACGTTAAGAGTGTGCGTCATCCATAGTGATTGATAGACGTGCATAGACGGCTAATGATAATGGTTGTGGTAAGACCATTATCTCTAAAGTTTTGCTTGGACGGCTAATTACAAATATTATCTATCACACCTATTATCATGTAGCACAAAAGCATATAGCAAGCAAGCACATAACAAATAAGCACATAGCAGAGAGGCATATAGCAATCAAGACAGTCAGAGTTCTAAGAAAGCGTACCTTTTCCGCTAGTTATTCCTAAGGATACATTACCGTGAGGGATGGTGTGCGTGATGCAAGATTTGAGTATTGATGAGTCTTCACACATATGACGAGAATATGAATATACATTCATATCTATTGTTTTCTTCCCTCGTGCATCTCATTTGAAGTTTCAACCATTTGACATATTTCGTATTCGGAGCACACGTTGTCTTCTTCATCCGTATCACTCCAAGATTCTTTGATGAGTTCTCTACGTAAGTTACTCATATAGTTCTTGTCGGCATTACCTTCATTGAAAACACTTGAACTAGTAGCATTTGTATTTAATCTATCTAAATATCTATCTACTAATTCGTCTTCAGAAGTGACGAATTGTTCATGTGTATGTTCAAGATCAATACAGTTATCTTTGGCTTGACTATTTCCTTGATGAAAGTTTAAAAGATTTTTTCAATTGTCATTTGCCGTTTGACACAAAAATATTCTTTCATATTCCACTCTCGGCAAGGCTTTATAAATTATTATTTTGGCTTCAATATTTTTACAAAACTTTCTTTTGAAATAATCACTTTGATTTTCAAAATTTATTTCCGTTGGTTGAAAATCACCAATTGAAATATAATGCCAAAGATCTCTATCTATTGATTTCACATAACCTTCAAATATATTTTTCCAATCAATAAAATTATTGTTTTTGAAAAATGGTGGTTCTTTCAAAGACCGCCCTTCTAGATATCTTTCAGACTCTATAGATCGATTCAAGTTTCAAAGTACAGTATACTTTAAAGCTCTTGAGTGACCCGCTCTGATACCAATTGTGGAAACTAGAGGGGATTGAATAGTTTCACCATTTAGAATTACGTTTTAAAAACTTTTAGTTCTTTTAAGTTCTTTTTGAAAAACCGTTAGATTCAATAGTTATGTGATATCTATAAACACAATAATAATGAGTAAATTAAGTAAAGTAAATGCAAGAGATAAAGGAAGAACACAACCAAACCGAGACGCAGAGATTTTTAGTGGTTCGGCACGAAGCTTACTCTTCGCCCTACTCCACTCCCCGAGTACCACACTCGAGAGTTCAAAATCACTATGTCAACACACTCCCTTCTGGTAGAGAAAACCGTACACCAAAGCTTACACCAAGTTTAACGACACTAAGTGGAATGTCGGGTCCTAATCCGAGCTACAACTAATCTACACAAAGCCTACGTGGCTACACGAACAAGTACTCTTGTCCACTTGGATTTACACACAATCCAAGTCTTCACACGGACAATCACCCCGTCCAACTCTTCACACAGACAATCACCCCATCAACTTGAATCTTCACCCGATCCAAGTCTTCACGAACCTTCACTCGGTCCTTGTCTTCACTTAACGGACTCATACCTACTCCAAGTCTTCACACACCGGCACACCGACTTACACAAAGTCCTAATCTAGATACACCACTTCACGGACTTACACTTTATCCGTATTTATCCTAACACACCTAATCACGACTCTGACACAAGTCGGATACACAAATTTACAATATATACAAATCAGAGAGTTTGGGGAAAGAAGAGAATCGTAACACAAGTTACGTTTGTGTGTGATGACTCTAACACTTCGTTTCTTGACGAATACGAGTGTTCTTCTCTAGCACTTTGATATAGAGGGTAACGGGATCACTTATAAACACATATCGACACGTTATAGTGATCAAAGAAGAGAAGAAGAAAGACCAGAATGTTTTTGTGCAAAGAGGGTTGGTTTTTCTGAGAAAACAGTGCAGTATTTATAGGCACCAGTATGAGCGGGGGACGGTCCCTTAAAGTTGGACGGTCCCGTATATATAAGGGATCTTCGCCATGTTTACGAGACCGTCCCGACATACGCTCCTATTTTTGTCCTGATGTGGTGATAGTTTATCTGGTGAAAAACTTATCTGATTTAAGCGGGGAAACTAGCTGTTGGGAGATTTGAAATTCAAATTTATTTTCTTTAATAAAACATTTCTTTTTAATTACAATAATACTTTTGTAAAAATGTTTTGTCACATAAAAATGTGAAGTTTTGAGAAAATAAAATCTTTGATTAGTTTATTAATGTCGGTATTAGGGCTCATTAGCAAAGGTTTTGGAGCATAAGTCTTGTGGTTAATCTAGTACTTTACAACACTCATTTCACTAATCACTCTTGTAAGTGATCTTACTAACACTCCATGGTTTTCATATTTTATATGCTTGTCAAGTATCTATACTCATTATCACTTGGTACATGTTGATAAGAATTTACATTTATAATGATCCTTTAACAAAGTTTAAGTTTAAACAAATTCTTATTACAAAAATAAACCCTATATACATATATGTTAGTAAAGTTGTGGAGATAAAGATTTTGATGATCATTCACATAGACTTTGAATATTGTTAAGTTTCTGTTTAGATTACGATTATTATGTTGAGGAGGTCATGGGTGAACTAGGACAAGGTTTGGAGTGATTTGGAATGGGATAGAAACTAGAAAACACACTTTTGAAACATCTACATGAGCTGCTGTCCCGTTTTGTAAAAACTGGAGAAATTAGTAGGTTGTAAGTAATTTTTGGCTAGAAATATAGAAAATAGACTAAATAACGAAAACGTGGTCGCTTGAATGAGTTAAAACGGGTTTATAACGAAAAAGATACGCTATTTTCAATTTAGACGACAAAAACTATATTTTCAGAAAATAAAAGTATTCTGTCCAGAATTTTAGAGGATGAAATCTGAGATTAAATGAAGTCTAGACTAGCCGAGACCTTGAAAAACCTAGAGTATACTTAAATACCTTCGCGGGGATAGGTCAAACTTAAGAAACGAAGCTACGACGCGAAAGTTATGACCAAAAGAATGTTTGCGGCAACATATAGAATAGACAGCTTCTATTTTGAAAGCTGTTAGGATTTTAAAAAGTGGATTTTGGACCTTTTAGTGTACATTTTTGTTAAAATGGCGTATACGGAAATGGTAGAACAATGTGTATACTTATTAGACGCGTTAGAGAACTTTGAAATACATATTAACACGACGATTAAAACTTGGTTATGAGATAAACAAGTTATGTTTTCTAAAAAGTGGTGATTTCTAATAAAGGATCAAAATGACGCAATTATACTTTGACAACAAATGTTACAACAACATATACAAGTGATAAGGTAAAGTATGAACTTGCATGCATGGCCTTGTTTTCGAATCTGAGACACATGTAATATTTAGGTCGTGATTAGAATTATTGGACCTATATTGCCGTTTACAAAATACCAATCGAGATTTGCTTTTGCTAAGGTGAGTTTCATAGCCCCATTTTTACTGTTTTACTATTCGATTTAAAATACTTGGTGTGGGAATACATCGCTTGTTTTTATATGGACACAAGTGTATTAAACATTTATTGATTGCCTAAGTTGTTGTCGTTCGCCATAAATTCCCCACTATCATGAACCGTTAATTACGTTGTAAGCGCGAATGTTGTGAATAGATCTATTGGGGGTAAACTCCCCCGTCCGGGTTGGTCGCTCCAACTGGTCAAACGGACGCATTTCATTTGATGTGGCACAGGTGTTTGGCAAAGCACCTGTTTGGGGTGATAATATGAACTAAACTGTTAAGGCTTCGGTGTCATGAGCTTAGTGCAACAGTATTCTTTTTATATTGTCTTTGAAATCTTGTGGTCCATGCATAACTTGTTTACTTAAACCTATGACCTCACCAGCTTTATGCTGACCCTTTTAGCGTGTATTCTCAGGTGTAGATCATTATCACAGCACAATGCACAGTCATAGGCTACTCTGATATATATATTTGGGGACCAATTGTTTATTTTCATGGGCCTTACTTCCACATCAAATTAAATGTTGTAAACTGGTTTACCATGACAATGTAACTATTTTTCTAAATGGATAAGTTAAATCAATCCTCTTTACCTTGTGTTGTGATCCAATTTAGTAGCACCCCAGCGACATGTATGCTTCCGCTGGACCCGATATTGGGGGTGTTACAACTACAAAGTCTTTGTATGAAGCATAAGCCAAGAATAGTCAGATAGCTTCAATTCTTGCAACTGGAGCAAATACTTCATCATAATCAATACCTTCTTCTTGTGTGTATCCTTGAGCTACTAGTCTTGCCTTGTTTCTAATCACAATGCCTCTTTCATCCTTTTTGCATCTAAAACCCCATTTAGTACCAATTGCCCTTCTTCTATTAGGTAAATCTACCAGTGTCCAAACTTCTTGAAGCTTGAATTGCAGAAGCTCTTCTTGCATAGCTTCCACCCAGCTTGGATCTTGCAATGCTTTATCAGCATTCTAGGGTTCTATTTGTGATAGAAAACATGCAAACAAACAGTTTTGAAGGTCTTTGTAATTGTTTCTTTGATGAAGGGATCTAGCAAAGAAACCTTGTTCCTTCAAATCTTTTATCATTTTTCTTGTTTGAATTGCAGATTTTGGCTCTCTAATGATTTGTTCCTTAGGATGATTCTTATGAACTCTTGTAGTTGGAATAGGACTGACAAGTACCACATCTTCCATATTGGTTAAGTCAGCCTCTGCACCAAGTACATCATCATCAGTATCAGGACAGATTTCTTCCAATTTAGGCATGTCTGGATCATCTGGATAGTCATCATCATCAAAGGATATGCCTTCGTTGTCGGCAACATTAACACTTGGCTTAGCAGTATTAACAGAATTAATACTGCTAGTGTTAATTTCTTCATTGGCAGCATTAACACTTGGCTTAGCAGTATTAACAGAATTAATACTTCTAGTGTTAATTTTATCTGATACATCATCCTTTTCTTGTTCATCAGTCTGCTTTTCTTTATTAACCTCTTTATCATCATTAGAATATTTTACACCATCTTCTTTATCATCTTTTGGATCTCCAGCAAGATCATATTCTTATGAACTCTTTGACTCTTGGGTTGAGAAGGGTGGATCAGCAGTCCAAATAGGCAACAAAATATAATCTTTGTCAAGTCTTGTCTCCATTCCAGCTTGACCTGCATCATTACTTTCTTTTGTACCTGCAAAAGTGTTAGACTCTTTACCTGCAACAACTGGCTCATAATTCATAGTCTTGGTTAGTGAATCAATATCAAAAAGCCAGCTTGGTCCACTCCCTGCAACATTAGGTGTACTCTCACTAAACCTAACATGGAAGTTCTCTTTCACTTTCCTGGTCCTACTATTGAACACTCTAAAAGCTTTGCTATTCATTGAGTATCCAACAAAGAATCCCTCATCAGCCTTGCCATCAAACTTACCTAAGTGATCTATGTTATTCAAGATAGTAACAGGACACCCAAATGGTCTTAAGAAATCTAGCAATGGTTTTCTACCATGTAAAAGTTCATAAGGGGTCTTGTTATGAGGCTTAACTACTTTACTTCTATTCTGCACATAGCAAGCAGTATTAACTGCTTCAGCCCAAAAAGTAGTAGGTAATTTAGAATCAGCTAACATTGTTCTAGCAGCCTTAATAAGTGTCATATTTCTCCTCTCAGCAACTCCATTTTGTTGAGGAGTTCTAGCTACACTATACTCTCTCTAAATACCTTTCATCTCACAGACCTGGTTCATCTCCCTATTCTTGAACTCAGTTCCATTGTCACTTCTTATCAATTTAATATTATGGTTAACTATGTTTTCTACCTTGGTTATGAAAGCCTTAAGAATGCTACTGGTTTCATCCTTAGTTGCTAATAAGAACACCCAAGTAAACCTACTATAGTCATCTATGACAACTAGGCAATACATCTTTTTCATTAAACTTTTTACAAATGTTGGTCCAAATAAGTCCATGTGCAACATATGTAAAGGCTGACTTATAGAGTTCACTACTTTGGTCTTACAAGAAGCTCTATGTTGTTTTTCCTTCTGACAAGCAACACAGATTTCAGTATTTTCAAAAACTTTTGAAGGTAAACCTCTTACAAGGTTTCCCTTAACCAATTTATTCATTGTTTTGAAATTTAAATGACCAAGTCTTCTATGCCAAAGCATAGATTCATCTGATGTGGCCTTTGCAAAGAGATGAGTCAAACCTCCTTTGGGAACCATATTCTTAAAATCAACACTGTATATGTTGTTTGTTCTAGGAACTTTAAGTAGAACATGACTTTCATCAGTCAACTTAAAGTCAGAAGTCAACTTAAAGTCAGAAGATAAGATAAAACACTCAGTGTCAGTAAAAAGAACACTGTTATTTTTGTCACACATTTGTGAGACACTAAAGAGATTAAACTTAAGCTCTTTGACAAAGTACACATTATCAAAATCTAATTTACCAGTTTTTATAGTACCTTTGCCAGTGATTTTCCCTCCTTTGGGATTACTCCCAAAAGTAACATATCCTCCATCAATAGCATCAAAATCTTAAAATAGGACATGTTTCCAGTCATGTGCCTTGAGCATCCACTGTCAAATACTCCTTTATCTTCCAATTCCACATGTGGATTACCCTGCACATAAAGTAAGAAAATCAGTTCATTTTAGGGACCCAAGCCAATACTGACTTGGATCTTCCTTGTGCATCCACATAATCATATCTCTTTAAAACTATTGATGCACTGATGTATCTAGAAACATGATCTAAAACTTTAACTTTTGGTTTACAAACCCAACAATCTGAGGCCTTAACAGCATAAAAGTGGTTTTCCAAAACAGTATCAGTTATTACTTTTGGCTTAGCAGTAGTAACTACTGCTTTTTCCTTAGCACCACTAATTGTTTTTATCTTTTGAATGGGCTTCTTTACAGTTAAATGTGCTTTATTTGAAAACTTTGACAATTGTTTAGCACCATTCACTGTTCTTTTGGTGTTAGCAGTACTAAATGATCTAACAGTATTAGTTACTACTACTAGTTTAGAAACATTTTGCTTAGCAGTTGTAACTGATACTAAACCAGATTTTGTTTCTACTGTTGATGGAACCATGTTTCTTTTAGCATGTGGGTGAGTATTTTTAGAAAAACTTTTATGATTCACCCTCCTAGCATAGTTCCAAACAGGCTTTTGATAGTAAAAACAATTATCTTGTAAATGTTCAAAACTACACAATGATAACAAGCCTTATTGATCATCTCAAAGTCACTTCCTAACCTTTGAGATATCATTCCATTCCAACTCCTCCGATTACCTCTAGGCCTGCTAGTATTCTCCCTAGGCTGCTCAGTGTATTCAACAATTTTCCTAGACAACTTTTTACCAAAACTAGGTTTGACAAATTTAATCTGTTCAACACTAGTTTTAACTGTTACACTTTCAACCTTAGGTTTATTCTTTACCTGATCCTCATCATCATCAGACACCTAATATTCAATGATAGGTGCATCAAAATATGTCTTTTCAGCCTTAGGTTTCTTCTCATTAGACACACTACTTTCTCCTAAAGGCTTAGCATTAGACTCACCTAACTAAGATAACTCAAGTATAGGAGGTACATACTTTCCTGTTATTGAGGGAGGAACTTCATTATATCCTATACCACTACCTCTTCTCAATAATTGGCACTCAATTGTCTTATTTACACTTTCAGATGCAAACTTAAGCTTATTTACCTTAACTTGATGTTTCTCTAATTCCTGATAAGCAACATCTTTTTCTTTTTCAACATTTTCTATCCTTTTAGTAAGTCCTTTAATTTCATGCTCTTTAACAAAAAGCTTTCCTTCAAGAACATTCACCTTCTCTACATACTCTGACTCATTTTGTTTGAAAAATTCAAGTCTTTCCTCAATGGATTTTAGACCTACTTTATAGCCTAAATTGTCTAACTTTAACATTTTTACCTCTTCTAATATCTTTTCTTTCCTAGCCTTAAGTTCCTTAATAGTATCTAAACAATATTTAAATGAACACGCAGACTCATTAGATACCTCAGAATCAGAACTTGATGAAGAAGAGTAGGCCATAAGTGCAAAGTTTGGTCCTTCAGCTGCTTGGTCACTCCAGTCATATCCTCCAAGATCATCACATTGAGACACCAAAGCTGTAGAAGTTGTTGTTTCCCTAGCTTTCCTAGTGCTCTCTCCAGTCTTGTAATCTTGGCTCCTTGGTGCCCTGCATTCTCTTGCAAAATGTCCCTTCCTATGACAGTTGTAGCATTCAATCATGGATTTTTCAAAGCGCAAGCTATCCTACCCATTGACCTTGAGGTTTCTTCCAGTCTTCTTCAAAATCTTCTTGCCCTCATTGTCAATATTGCCATCTGCCACTTCAAGTCCATTTCTTCAAGATCATCTGGATGGATCTGTTCCAAATCTTCATGCATAATCTGAGGACTAGTAGATTGACCAGCCAAGAAAGCATAGATAACAGCATCACTTAAGTTATCAAGGGTTGGAGACCCAGCAGCATTAACTTGTGTGCTAGTAGTACTAACTCTATGAGCAGTATTAACTGCTTCATTAGTACTGCCAGAACTATTAGGTGACTAGGTCCTTCACTTAATTCATACGATTCTTTAGAAAAAATAAATCTTTGAGTATTTTATGTTGATCCCAGTTGGCTACTTGATCGATTTCCCTTAGCTTGTAAAGGTTAAGTAATATTGAATAAATCCAATACAACTTATGTAGAAACTGTCTTTGATTATATTAAAGTTTATGCGGAATCTAAACTTTAATCTTAAGAAGAATTTAACAAAACAATATCAAACAAATCACTTCAATATTATTAATAATACGAATACTCTAAAATATTAGGGTTTACAGCCTTGAAGTTTTCTAAAGAATCGTATGAATTAATCATATCTATCTCTATGCCCTAGGACCTCCTTTTATAGACTAAGGAGTCCTAGTCGGCTTATAATTTCTTGCTATATAAGATAAATCTTAAAAGAATCTTTTTTATATTTATCTAACTGACTATACAGGTTTATCTCATAAGCAGTACTAACTATACACTCTAGCAGTCTTAACTCTAACTCTAGCAGCATAAACTCTTCAGCAATAGTAAGTTTGTACTAGCAGTACTAACTTCTCTTCTAACAGTACCAAACACTTAGAGTATTTTTCTTCAATTTCCTCAGCAGTTGTTATTCTGTAAGCAGTTGTAATGTGGAATTAGCAGTAGTAACATGTTGTCTAGCAGTAGTAACCACTTGGCGTATTTTCTTGAACATCTTCAGCAACACTGGCAGTAGTAAAATACACAAGCAACTGTAACTTTTAATACTAGCAGCAACAATGACTTAGAGCAATTTCCATCAGCAATCTTAACTAAACAAGCAGAAGCAGCTCTAAAACCCAACATTTTATATACCCTTCTCATCCCTCTCAACCTTCCAGACCCTATTACACTAGTTGTTCATGTCCTATTAGTCACAATTGAGCTATCCTTGGTGTTAGTAGTTCCCTTGTTCTCCTAGGAATGACTTAGGATTCTTCCGAGATGTTTATAATTTATTATTTCTAAAATACTCATCACTTTTCCGTTCCATTCTTACATCATCTTTCTCTCAACATAATCCACCTACTTACACAATAAATATATTTTTCATAAATTTATTTTAACCATTTTACCCTCAAAATGCTCTAAAATCAATTTTTTATTTTCTATAATTTTTAATAAATTTTCTAATTTTTCTCTTGACTACTATCTTACTCTTACCTTCATTAAACACCTCCTAAGCCAACTATCTTCACTCTTGATCATTTATTGATCTTCTTTAGGTCTAATTTCTTCATAAAACTCATCATTGAACCACTTCTCATCATTAGCTTAAGTTCTCAGAACTTCCTTCATTTAAGCAACCTCTTTTCAATCATAACACCAACCTACATAGGCTAGAACTCTTAAATACTTAGCCTTTCTTTCCTTTTTCTATCTCAGTTAGCCGGATCCCTTGGCTAGTGCTAGTCGGATCCCTTTTGAAAAGGATCCGGTGGATCCGGGAAAACAGATAAAGATATTCCTACCTGTAGCCACTCAAAACTCATCTTTATCCATTTCAACACACCACATTGCCATTAATAACTCTACTAGAAGTGTGTATCTCTGTAGTTGACCTTTGTGCATGCAAATGATTATAATTTGAAGGATTTTAGTGGATTCGGCTTTAATTTCTTTGCATGATCCCTCACTATTTAAACCACTTGTGTTTGTGCTTCAAACTAACACCTTAACCTCACATTTTCCTGCTGTAAACTCACATTCTAAACACTTCTCAAAATGACTAAGGCACCAAGTGCTCGTCCCTCTACTAGAATCCTACTAGAAAAACCGCACGTATAGTGTATGAAATATCTACAACCGAATCCTCACCCATTAAGAAACCTTCACCGAACTACATACAAACTCCACCTTCCATTGAAAAACCACCACCACAACTTGCTCCCATTGAGCCTACACCTCTACTTACACCTTAAAACACACCCGTTTCAACACAACCTACACCAGTTTCACCTATTGAACATCGTCAAATTACCTTTGCTACACCTCCTACCTCTCCACACACATTCATGAACTCCTTAGAGGATTTACCCCTATACCCTCCAATCCACCACCATTGCCTACATTCTCGTCTATTGAGAAAATGACTCCTCAACCTTCCTCCAACAACATAGGTGTTGACATCAATGTGTAACCACCAATAGCTAACATGTCTTCCTCTCCTCCACCTTCAAATGGCCCATTTTGGGTAATGAGAAGATTTTAACCACCTTAACCAAACAACATAGACAATGACACAACTCTACCCCCTCTACCTACACATACATCTCCACCAACACCCGTTGTCCATCCAGAACCCTCTCACTTAGGTCCATCCACCTCAAAAATGCCTCAACAACCTTCTATCCTAGGTCTATATATACCTTCATCACCACCACAACCAAGTCATGATGAGACTTGCAATCATTGTCAACATATCCAAACCTTATTTCATGAAGTACGCAATGAGATGCGGTTCATGTTCTATCACCTTCTTGAACGTCTAGAAGACATTAGCAAACCTAACCATCCCTAGAAACCTTGAAGTGCAAGCACAAGTGGTCATCCTCCTCTAGTTTAAGTTTAGGCAATCTCATTAGGATTTTCTTATGTGTTAGATCATTTTCTTAGTTATAGAGTATTGACCTTTGTTGTATCATTTCTCTTATTTTCATTAAATGAATCTACTTTTTAAATGCTTCTTGATTATTTGAGCATATTGGTGTGATTATGACTTGCTTTAATGGTCTTTCATGCTTTATTTTCTTTAAAATTGTTGCTAACAAGATGCAGGTACCCAAATCCTTTGCTTTTAACCTGGTGGATCCCTTATGAGATGGATCCGGTGCGGGCACTCAGAAACCAAATTGAGCATTGATTCAGCTCATTTTCATGAAAATTCATATATACTTGCATACTAACCTTTGTTTTGTATATTTTCAAAACACACTAGGAGTACTTGATGCCCTCAATAAGGGGAAGCTTTCGTCAAAGCAAAATCATTGCAAATCTTGCAATACTCTCGTCTAGGCCTTCCCAAATACTTGACGTCCTAACCAAGGGGGAGATAGTTTGCATGTTTTTACCTTACTATTAGTTTACTCTTTTTTTCTTCTAAATCTTTTTCTCTTTAAAAAATCTTTTTATATATTCTTGCATTCGGGTTAGTTTCTTTTCGACGCTCTTTTTGTTTCGACAAAAAAGGGGAGAAAGGAGTAAAAAACTAAATTCAAAAATTTACGAATTTTACTTTTAACTTAAAATAGTTTTATGTTTTGTCATCAACAAAAAAGGGGAGATTGTTAATACAAATAAACCATAAAAACGTTTATTTATATTTTACGATCTTCTAATGTTTTTTCGATAACAAACGTAAAATCATTTTAACGAAATAAATAAAATATGTAAAGCTTTGAGCCAAAAGTTTACTAACTCATTTCACTAAACAAAGAAACTATTAAACATGTTTAGTTAAATAAGTTTACATAAAACCAAAACCATTTTTATAAAACACTTAAGTAACTTTTTATAAAAATACATGTAACTTGTAATATAAAGACTTGGACTATCCAGGACCCAAAACCCATGTACAAAGCCCATGACCCATGGAGCTTGATCCAAAACCCATGACCCATTGCATGACATCAATAATGGATAAAACCCATGACCCATGACCCAAAGTCCATAACCCATGACCCAAGATGTCTTTGACATCATGCATGATATCACATGACCCACGGACCTTAACCCATAACCCAAAACTTGGAATTGTAACCCAAGATCTGGACAGGTACTACCAGATAGTCGGATCCCCGGCTTTACACTGGTCGGATCCCTTTGGGAAGGGATCCGCTGGATCCCGGTGAACAGTAATCAGAAATGCCTAAAAATAGTGAGTTGTTTCTCTCTTGTTTCTCACCCCTCTTAGACATATTCTCTCTCTATGTTCTAACTTCTCTAACCTCAGATCTAGAGATCTTCTATGTAGCTTTTCTCTTAGTGATTCTCTAGGTTCCTCTTAAAGGCGAGATCACGACCTCTAGAAGACGTGCAAGCTCGAAGACTTAGGTTGCTAGGCTTCGTCATCATCAAGAACATTGAATTGAATATTGTTGTTGATTCCTCTCTTTAGTTAGAAGATGTGTTGTGTTAGATAGTGGTGTTGGGTTAGTTCTTCCATTGTAAATGAACTTGGTATCTAGCCTTGTACCGGTTAAAGCGTAGGCGACGTAGGTTTGGTTCTACCTTGTGTGAAGAACCCAGTATCTAGCCTTGTACCGGATAAAGTGTAGGCAATGTAGGTTTGGCTCTACCACGTGGAAGAGCCTGGTATTTAGCTTCGTACCAGATAAAGTGTAAGCGACGTTGCGAAGGCTTCTCCGCCGATGAAAGGAGTTTGTGTCATGTAGTGTTTACGGAACTCTCGAGTTGGGTACTCGAGGAGTGGAGTAGGGCAAGGTAGGTGACCTTGTAGCTGAACCACTATAAATACTTGTGTTGTGGTTGTGTCTCTTTATCTCTATCTCGTAGTGTAGTTTATATGCATATCTAACTATCAATATCCAACACACCAAACTAGATTGACATAAGTCGATCTAAAAGTTTTAAAACAAAGTTTTAATCGGTAAAACTATTCAACCCCCCCCCCTTTCTAGTTTTCTACACCTTCAATTGCGTGAATTGGAACTTCCTTCTTGATGTTATAAGGCAAATGGTCTTTGGTTGTAAATGGAGAAAGTGGATACCCTCATGCCTCTCTTAGGCTTCGATTTCTGTCATAGTAAATGGATTACCATCTAAGAGTTTTTATGGAGCTCACTCTTAGGCAAGGAGATCTTTATCCCCGTTTCTTTTTCTTATCGTGGCTGAAGCTCTTCAGGTTACCATCTTAAATGCTTGTGAAAAAGGCATCTTCAATGGTGTGCGTCTTTCTAACAGCGGCTTTAATGTCTCGCTTTTGCAATTCGCGGATGATGCTCTCTTCTTTGGAGAATGGACCAGATTTAACGCCACTAATCTTATAAACATTCTCCGGTGCTTTGAATTGGGATCAGGTCTTAAGGTTAATCTTAATAAAAGCAGGCTTTTGGGGTTGGGGTGCTCGATAATGAAGTGATTTCGATTGCCTCATCGCTTGGCTGTGCCCATAGGGTTCTTGCTTTTATATATCTCGGCCTACCGGTTTGGAGAAAAATGCGTTTTAGCGAGGGTTGGCAAGGGATCATTAATCGGTTTGGTGATCATTTTTTCTTGTGGAAAGCTAAATCTCTTTTGGTCGTTGGGAGACTAACTTTGATAAAATCCGTTCTCGGTAGTCTTCCCATTTATTATATTTCGCTCTTTAAAGCCCCTTTGTCTGTTATTAAGACTCTTGAAGCTATTACATGCAATTTTTATTTTTATTTTTTTGGTCATAAAGATAATGAGAGAAGGATTAACTGGGTAAAATGGAATTCAATTCTCCTTGACTCGAAATTTGGTGGGTTAGGAGTGGGCGGTCTTGGGTCTAAAAATCTTCGTCTTTTGGGGAAATGGAAATGGCGTTTTCTCACTAAAGAGAACACCATGTGGCGTATTGTTATTAAAGACTTCTATGGGGAAGATGGAGGCTTTTGTCATCCTATTAGTTCGCTTGGTAGTAATGGGGTTTGGGTTGATATTGTAAAAGCCATAAAAAATAATGAGGTTATTGATCTGGATTTTAGAAATTCTTTCATTCGTAAGGTGGCTGACGGGGCTAATACTTCCTTTTAGCACGACCCGTGGTGTGGTGATGGGTCGAGTCTTAAAGATAAATTTCCTAGACTATACGCTCTCGATTCAAACAAAGATTATAAGGTGAAGGAAAGAGGGCATGTGGCTAACGAGTCTTGGATTGGGTCATGGGCTTGGCGTATACCTCCTAGGGAGCGGGCTCTTGACAATTTGAATGTCTTACTCACCACTCTTAATTCAGTATTGCTTCATTCCAACGACTGTGATAAATGGATTTGGACTTATGATGCTTCCGGTTATTTCAAAGTTAGTACCTTGTCCAAAATTATATATAACAACCTTCTCGGAGTGCATAGTTTGGGAGTGCACCATAATTGGAGTTCCTGGATCCCGAAGAAAGTTAACGTTATGGTGTGGTAAGCCTCTCTCAATAGACTCGCAACGCGGCCTAATCTAATAGCTCGTGGTATGATTCTTCCCTCCCCTAACTGTCCTTTTGTGACTTGGAAACTAAGGCTATTGATCATGTTCTGGTTAAGTGCCATAGAATTTGTGGGATTTGGAGAAAGGTGTGAAGTTGGAGGAACCATTCTCCCCCGGGCTTGTTCCCTTCATTCTCCATTGTCGATGTCTCAAATGGGAGTGTCAATGTCCAAGATGATCCGAATATTATTAAAGCTACAAATGGGGTTTTCCAGATTACTCTTTGGGCTATCTGGAATTGGAGAAATCGTCTCATCCATGCCTCGGGGGATGAAATTGATTCAATAAAAAATAAAGACATCTTTCCGGGTATCCAACGCTTTGCTAAGTTGTGGATGTCCGCTCGTATTTGCTCGAATTTGAAGATGTACTGTAATTGTTGGGTAGCTAGACCCTACAACTTATTCTCCTAATTCTATATGTAGGCTTTGTATAGTTTTTGCTTTCGGGTTTGTGGCTTTGTTGCCTCTTTTTTTTTTTGCGGTTCCGTTTTGGCCTCCTCTATTTATGTTATTAATGGCCTTTCCAAAAAATATATATATATCTTTTTATGACCAAAACCACAAAGAAACAAAAAAAACACTTCGTGTTCAAGCAAATAAGTCATTAGACCAGATAAATGTAGTTATGGTGTAAATTAATGATCTCTAGCGGTACACATTGATGATAAACTATCTAGTTGCAACCATTTTGTTAGTAATAGACAGTTAAAAGGTAGAAACAATCTTAATTTCAAACATTTTATTATAGACTAGTTATAAGACTCGAGGACGCGCGTGTTTCATATTTTGATTATTTTCAAGAATTGATTTCTAATTTATTATATATATATATATATATATATATATATATATATATATATATATATATATATATATATATATATATATATATATATATATATATATATATATATTTGTAAATTGTTGATCCAAACACCTTATAATTATTGTAATTATCTTGAATATCCAAATCTTTTGTGTTAGTGTTATATAATTAAATGATGCACAATACGACAATAATGACTTCAATGACAAATTTTGTTTCCAATCATAATCATAACAAATTCCTACAATATCAATTTACACGCATTCACAATATTTGAATGGGTCCTACTATTAAGACCCCCATATTATGTCACATCAGGGGGTTTTGTCCTAGATTCCTTTTGTCTCCCATTTATTTTTAGTATAACACAGTTTTTTGTCCGTTTCTGTTTCGTATTTCTGATAGTTTTAAGCGTTTGACATATTAAACTTTATATTTTCTGTTCCGCACTTTCAGGTTTATAGTTTTTTTATATAAATAAATAAACGCAAAAAAGTAAGGGGGTCCCCTTTGTATTTTTGAGGGGGTCTGAATATCACAGCCCTATTTGAATCACAGTCTTGTCACTGGATTCGCTTGCATGTTCTTTCTTCAAATAAATTAGCATTTCAAATGGTAAACTACATAATGATGTATATGAGTTGTTGATAGGCGTACAATTCGTTAATTTGCATATCACAATTATATGTGATTTACTTTAATATTTATAATCCCGTACATATACTAAGTTTGAAATTAAGATAACCCTCTTAGTCGTGTACCTGCACAAAAAATTTCAGCTCCTATCTCCCAGCCAAACTTTGGGGATTACTTTTTTACTACAAGTACCTCCAACAGTTCCGATTTTGCACTTCCACCTTTAACTTGACATCATTCCATATCGAGCACCGGTTACAATTTGTTATTTTTCTAGGACTAACATAAGACCTAACATCCTACTGTAAAGTGCCCAAACAATGGCTACAAGAAACTTAAAGGTACTAAACAAAGCCGAAACAATTGCCAAATTCTCATAAAATAAAATACAACAATGTAATAAACAAACAAGCATGTAAAAGGCCAAGGTTTTCATCGATTTTACACGTCTCACATATCAATACACTAAGAATATGAATGCTACAAGATGTTGTCCTATTGTCTATGGTCAAACATGCATGTATTTGCCATGGAAGAAATTAAAAAGACAAGTAAATAAAATAAGCCACAAAACAAAATATTTAAAGCAAGTAAAAACCTCTTGTCATGTATATGCAAACCCATGGCCCTAAAGTACATCAAACACTAATTTTAAAACCACTTAGGGTCGAGTTTTATAGAAAAAAATGCCCTAAGGGCTGTCCAAAAACCGTTACATAAAAAACACGCGAAGAACACGTTTTGACCACTGTTACATATACAATACTAACCAAAAACATCATATGATGGCTCTTGATACCACTGTTGGATTTTATAAATATATAAAAATACATTTATAAACATATAAACGCAGCGGATAAGGTCCCAAAATGGTGGATTCATATGATGTATAATGATTAAATTAGTAATGTAGTTATTACCTCTTGTAACGTGATCGGTTGATAAAACAGAGCAAGAATCGAACCCATGGTTTCCCTTATGAAACCTCACGAAACCCTTTAGTTTTCAAAGTATAAAACCTCTATCGATATCCACACTGCACGTCACGGCGTATCATCTGAATGCTAGTTCTTAAACCCACGATCTTTGCAACGAACAACTATTGTTTTGCTTGTGAGTGAACAAAGTCGAAAACCCTAACCCTAAGGGTTTGGTCGGCCAGTTTTAAGAGGGAGAAGGGAGAGGATATTTTCCTTGATTTGTTTTTCAAGTTATGAGATTAGAATGAATCATAATCTGAATATAACTTATCGTATGTTACACTTTTGTGATGGAGTTATATCCAAGGTTTTCTCTATATGGTGGATTATACGAGTTTTCATAGTATGCTTTTTCCGAAAAATATTCTGGAGTTAAAGGAATGCAATGGGGAGATTTGAGTGACATTAATAATAATATGTGATACGTGGTTTTGCGACCTTACAACAGGTTTTACCTCTCGAGGGATCTCAAGAGGCTTGCAATCCCCACTAGGCAGTGTACCTGACCGATGTAGTATAGTGTAGTGGCAAGTACTGGGGGATTGATCGTTCTCTAGGGGAATAGTGTCGTTAGGATTGAAAAACTACTCTAATAGGTCTAAGGGTGAGGGAAGATTCTTTTTGTATTTTTATTTTATTTTTATAAAAGCAAGTAAAATCTCGGGTTTGAAGGAGTGGGCGGAATTAGTTGCTAGTCAACTAACCCAAATAACTACAATTGCAAATAAAATAAAATAACTGAAAATAAAAAGGTAGTGGAACTTATGTGGAGAGAAATGTGTTTACTTAGATTTCCTTACTCCCTAACTATCTTTTACCGGTTGATTAGTGTGTATTAATTGCGTGTATGACGGGTGTATTCCTTAATACCAATCGTGGGGTGGCGTACTGATGCGTGCGATGTGTCGTTGCGGTTTAGCAGTATTAATGCCTACTCAAGTTTTAAATTTATATTTATCCGACTTATCAATAACACACACACTTAACGAGCAGTGTACCCGGTCAGTATGAATATAATGGTAAGTAGAGTGTCGATCACTAAGAGTGGAACGTATTATCTCGTTATTCTAATCAGTATTTTAATATATTAAGTTAGCTATACAACCTAATCTAACGCAAGGGGGTTCAGCCTGAGAGACTGGCACGATTTGGTTGCAATTAAATAATAAACTAAACCAACAGGCACGAATCAGCGAATAGCACACACGTACACAGATAAATACTTGAGACAATAAGAAGATCTGTCCTGATAGATAAGTAGTTTGTCACTTGTTTTATTGCTAGTTTTATATGAAGTGTATAGTTCGATGCAACGCACCGAGATTAAGTCCTTTCTCGTTGGTTCTAATCTTATCGGCGAGTAAACCCTTAATGATTACTTATGACTATCCTATTTATCTTTCTTCCTACTTTTCTATAGACGATAGAATGCATAGGCTAACTAATAAATAGGCGAGGGCAGAGGCATGGCGACCCGATCAACGCTCAGCTAGACACAGAGGTTATCAATGCACTAATAAAAGTCACCAAAGACATCAACATATAAACTTTAATTAATGAGAAAGCAGTTTTAAGGGAGTGCAATCTTTCCGTTGTCACATTACACAAGCCACCAATCTTGATGAATTAAAGTTTACTAACACAATAAAACAAAACTACTTAATGAATTAAACACATGCAGCACCTTCTTACAGCTCTTGTATCTTTGTTTGGGTGTGTCTTGTGCTGCCTATTCGTCTGAATTCGTCCTAGGTTTTTGTACTTCGGTCTTCTGTCGAACTTCGGAACTTTTTAACTCGTCTGGTCTTTGGGGTATTTATAGTTTCTGTCTGAGGGTAAGATGCGGCGCATCTAGTTAGTAGATGCGGCGCATTGACTTAACTTCGCGTGGGGTCCAAGATTAATATATTCAGGAATATTCGTACACCGCCAGAAGATGCGGCGTATCTTCATTCTTGGATGCGGCGCATGTCCTCTTGTATCTTGGATCGTATCTGGTGAAATCTTGATAGTGATGCGCCGTATGTAATAAGTGAGATGCGGCGCATCTGGAGCAGATTTGTCTTGATCTTGTACATTTCAGTAGACTCTTAACTTCTTGCATGTTTTGCTCCATAATTAGTCCAAAATCGCCAAGTTTCACCAAATGCTTGTTTTTACCTGAGAATTACAAAAGTAAACGATTAAGTATCAATCCTCATACATAATATAATAAAACAAGTCAAATAATTAGGATAAATGATAGTAATAAAATGTACTTATTTGAGTTCATCAAATATCCCCCCACTTGAACTTTACTTGTCCCCAAGTAAACCTTAGAATTAATCTTATGAAAATGTATCCTAAAAGATATTAGGATTTATTTTTATATTTAAGCATGTATTCATTTTTGCCATAATCACACAACCAAACACTTACCGAATTAGAAGTAAAATAAAATAATTTGATAAAAGCAAATCTAATCGTTTAACTGTCCAGTCGTGACGAATATTCTATCATAAGCTTGGCAAGTATACACATCTCCCCCACTAAAGCCAAGGAATAACAAGTCTAAAGCGGTAAAAAGGTTTTTAGGCTTAAAGGGTTAATTATTCTCCTTAATCTCTATCGATCTCAAATTCCAGAAAAGGCGACAAAATCACAAATACATGATCGAATCCACGAACACGATACTTGCAATTGCTCAAATCCTCAACTCGAATAGGCTAAAGATAGGACCAAGTTTTACCAATAATATTATATCAAAAAGGGCGACAAAATCATAAATACATAGCCGAATCCACGACTACGATACTTAAGATTGCTCAAATCCCTAATCTCAATAAATCAAAGGCTTGGATCAAGAATAATATAGGGTATGGATAATATTTGGGATACAAATTGGTGTAAAAATGAAAAATAAACAAAACAAATAAATTAAAATCCTAAGTGTGGTTAATCACTATCCCAACCATCCAATGAATAAGACTCATATCATTGAATAACTCACGCTTTACATTTGAAACACACGCTTTAGGTAGACACGAATTATACTCAACAAGATCTTAATCAAAGAATAAACCTTAGTTGGTGTTCCCATAACTGCCAACTCCCATTCAATCCATAAATATAATATACAACAACTAGTGGTGATATCGACCACTTACATAACTTTACATCGTTGGTTAAAACAAACATCCAACTCTTCCTTTTTCTTTTTCTTTTCTTATTTTTTTGATTTTTTTTTTTCAAACTACTAACATAAACATAGATGTGTAAAATTTCACCACATCACTAAAATGATAATTCTGGATAATTTTTTTCATACTTTTCATGACTTCAGAAATAACGGTAATAGTGAAAGTAGTAAACACACGAAAAATAAACTCAAAGATATACAATATTTACTTTCACTCCAATTGCATTGTGCAATTTCCCGACCTAACCATAGATAATGAATTACGCACGCGAACACAGGTAATGTAAGGAAACACACTTTGCCTAAAGCAATTAACCAACCACGGATTTTAATCTACAGGGTAGGCTAAGGTGTAAGGGTGTAACGAAACATTTTAACAAAGGTGTAAGAAACGAAAGGAATGGCTCTAAGGGTTTTTCTAGGGGTATCTTACTCTAAAAGTGAGAGTAACAAAAGGGTTTATACGGGGGTTAACTAACCAGTGTAGTTAGCTAATAACACATAACATATAAGGCTATTTGGGTGTAATCCTATAAATTTTACCAATTTAGACAAGTCATTCCAATTATATAAATAATACTTATTATGGTGGTCTCGAATAGTATACAAGCCAAGTTCTAAAGTTTACAAGTCACCGGCACACTCATAGATTTGTGAATTTTGAAAAATCACAATTTTTGAAAATAACGTCATGTGTGCAGCTATGCAACTTAGACCTTAAACAAAAACATGCTAAAAAAAAAATTTAATTTTGATATATTAAGCACATTTTAAGCATATTTTGAAAAGTTTAGGACAAGTAAGTGTTAAGTGTTCTAATTCTCCAATCCCCCCACTTAAGTTAAACAACGTCCTCGTTGTTTGTATCAAAGATTAAAAACTGGAAAATAAAAGAATTAGAACAGAAAAACTCCCCTGAGATTTGCTCGGTATGATCCTCCATTTGTATAAGAGCAAAAATCATCTTTCTTGTGGATTAGAACGTTTAAGCTTCATAATAGATGTATCCACAGGAAATGCAGAAATCTATTATACCACCAAGGCTTTAAAACACACCTAAGTTAAGAAAGGTTCAAACTTGCATAATACATTAGTAGTTAGTTAAAATAAAACATAAAAATTAAAAATGAAAATCATCAGGTCAGTCGATGCGCCGTATCTTATGGAAGAAGATACGCCGTATCGAGCCTGGAATAAATACGGATCAGAATAGAAGATGCGTCGCATCCTTAACCAGGGATGCGCCGCATTAAAATAAACTGATAAAAAGTTTTAAAGTCGAAAATAAAAAATGCAGAAAAATAAAATAAGATATGACCATTGCAGGAGATGCGTCGCATCTCAGGATTGAGATGCGCCGTATCCTCTGCGGGTCTGACTGACTCGACACAAAAATAGAATAATAAAAATTTTCCGGGTTGTCTCCCGGTCAGCACTTGTCTTTATTCCAGAGTCTTCAAGTTAGACTCACGTTCAGCTCATCATTTAGTCCTTGTCACGGTCCATCCTTCTTCCTTCATCCGAAAGATGTTCCCGTATAGCTTTGCGACGTTTTCTTCCGTTCGGCTTAATCTTCTATAACTCTTGGTCTTCGTCGCAACATACTCTTCATCAGGTCCCAAAGAATATTTGATGATTTTAAATTTTTCAGAAATAATCATGGGTGGCTCATTATAAGGGATCCCAAGTAGTTGACACTTTCTTCTGGTGAATTCTTCCTCGTCTTTATCAACAAACTTAAAATAAGGATCCTTAATCAAATAGTCATCAAGTTCATCAATTAATGACTTATTGTTATCATCATCTTGAATTGCCTCCCACTCTCTTTCCAATTCCCATTGTAACCGTCGACTAAGCTTCGTGTAATCATCAAATTGTTCATGCACCCATTCCCAGAAAGTAGTATTTGATGTTCCTTTAAGTCCTTTCAAATATTCAATTCTACCCTTTTCTTGCAAAGCCTCCGTTTTTTGTGGGCAGTCTTCTATATTATCATACCACTCATAGTCCTCAAAGGTTACATCTTTTCCAACCCGTTTCATCCCAATTATACTTCTCCCATTACAGGTTCCGTCACTCTTATAATCACAGGTCGGCCAAACACTACTCCCATCCTTGAAAACGAAAGGTGTACAGGTGTGATTAATGTGCTCAAATTCCCATGGTTTATCCCAAACCCATGGTATTTGGTCATTCCATTCGTAGTACCAGGTGTTTTTGAAATCATCATAAGTCTTGAATCCTGGTAGATCCCCAGTTAGCACATCATTGTCAACTTGAAGAAGGTAGTTAAATTCCTTGAATAGCTTGCACAAGGGTGTCTCATAATCGAACACCTCAATGTCTATTCTGAATAATTCTTCAATGCCCTCATTGATTGTTGAATCATGAAGTGACGACCCGTAGTCGCTCTCTACTTCTTCGTCTTCACCTCTCATCCAATATACCCATAACGCATCCTTAGTAGCTCGATCCATGCTCTTATGGTTATTGAACTTACTAGCCAACCAATCTGAAAAATCAACATCGTTAGGATCGTGGTTAACGTCAAAACAAGCTTTTCCCATCATTTTCCTTTTTATCTCCATGAACTCGTTAAATTGCTCCCTAAAACTCCGTGTCAACCATGAAGTCATAATCCGCTTGACTTCATTCGCAGGGGCAAATTTTGGACTACCATATTTAAGTTTAAGCCAATCATTCAGGGAGAGGTCCATCAATCTTACCAACTTGCCATGAAATAGTAACTCCGCCACAGCATAAATTCGTTCATCGTCCAGATAGTTCTCATTTAATCCCCAGTACTGTTCGGAATAAGGCATGTAAGAGATTTGGGTATTGCCTCCACCACAGCTTTTGTTGCTTGAGTCCATGTATGCAAGATAGAATTTCCCATCATCTTCTTCGATAGTAGTCCAAGTCAATCCTTTGGATTCAATGATAGGCCATAAGAGCGACAATTCATCTCCAGTGTACCTCACAAATACATCATAAGAGAATACCCCTTTGTCAATGTTGCATAAACGCATGAATTCCTTAAAAGCAGCTTCAAGAGGGGTCTCCCAAGAGAATAAATCCGTATCAATCTCGAGTACATTGAAGTTGACATTATCATAAACTTCCATGGATGAGTTCGAAAGCAAGAGTTCCATAGCAAGATATCCGTTCTTCGACATATCTTCCATAGCAAAATCTGTCATCACAAGTAAAATCATCAGTAGGATTTGTTCGCTAGAAGAGAAATTAATGAATTCAGAAACGGATATAAGAATACAAATAGCTGATATCTGCAGACGATGCGCCGTATCCAAAAAGTTGGATACGCCGTATCTTATAATCGTTAAAATTAAATCAGACTTCATTCAGAAAATAGATACGCCGCTTAGAAATTAGAATGCGCCGTATCAATTTTAATTATCAAAAATCGATATTTATTTAAAATTAAATGCGTCGTATTAACAAAAGTTAATGCGCCGTATTTTTGTTACGTTTCAAAAATATAAGATTTTTGATTCAGAAGATACGCCGTATCGATAAAGATCGATGCGCCGTATCTGTTTAATAATTCGAAAACTGTTTTTAATTAAAATAATACATACGCCGTATCTGCTAAAGCAGATGCGTCGTATGGCGTTAACGTTTAGAAAATTTTTTATCAAAAACAGATACGCCGTATCTTGGGGAAAAGATGCGTCATATCGAATTAATTAAACGCGTTGTATTTTATAAAAATTAAACGCAATACGCTGTATCTGAGAGATCAGATGCGCCGTATCGTTCGATTTAGCTCAGTACAACGATAGCAGTATGCAGAAAATACGAAAAATAAAAACAAATAAAAACACAAACGAAAATAAACACAAATAAAACAAATAACACACAAAAACAGAAAATATGCAAAATAATACAATGAATGCAAATTAATCTAATACACAACAGAATTAGCGGTTAGATAAAAAAAATTAAAAACCTAATTAAAATACTAATCAAATTAACAGATAATAACAATTCACTCCCCGGCAACGGCGCCAAAAACTTGATGCGTGCGATGTGTCGTTGCGGTTTAGCAGTATTAATGCCTACTCAAGTTTTAAATTTAAATTTAGCCGACTTATCAATAACACACACACTTAACGAGCAGTGTACCCGGTCAGTATGAATATAATGGTAAGTAGAGTGTCGATCACTAAGAGTGGAACGTATTATCTCGTTATTCTAATCAGTATTTTAATATATTAAGTTAGCTATACAACCTAATCTAACGCAAGGGGGTTCAGCCTGAGAGACTGGCACGATTTGGTTGCAATTAAATAATAAACTAAACCAACAGGCACGAATCAGCGAATAGCACACACGTACACAGATAAATACTCAAGACAATAAGAAGATCTGTCCTGATAGATAAGTAGTTTGTCACTTGTTTTATTGCTAGTTTTATATGAAGTGTATAGTTCGATGCAACGCACCGAGATTAAGTCCTTTCTCGTTGGTTCTAATCTTATCGGCGAGTAAACCCTTAATGATTACTTATGACTATCCTATTTATCTTTCTTCCTACTTTTCTACAGACGATAGAATGCATAGGCTATCTAATAAATAGGCGAGGGCAGAGGCATGGCGACACGATCAACGCTCAGCTAGACACAGAGGTTATCAATGCACTAATAAAAGTCACCAAAGACATCAACATATAAACTTTAATTAATGAGAAAGCAGTTTTAAGGGAGTGCAATCTTTCCGTTGTCACATTACACAAGCCACCAATCTTGATGAATTAAAGTTTACTAACACAATAAAACAAAACTACTTAATGAATTAAACACATGCAGCACCTTCTTACAGCTCTTGTATCTTTGTTTGGGTGTGTCTTGTGCTGCCTATTCGTCTGAATTCGTCCTAGGTTTCTGTACTTCGGTCTTCTGTCGAACTTCGGAACTTTTTAACTCGTCTGGTCTTTGGGGTATTTATAGTTTCTGTCTGAGGGTAAGATGCGGCGCATTGACTTAACTTCGCGTGGGGTCCAAGATTAATATATTCAGGAATATTCGTACACCGCCAGAAGATGCGGCGTATCTTCATTCTTGGATGCGGCGCATGTCCTCTTGTATCTTGGATCGTATCTGGTGAAATCTTGATAGTGATGCGCCGTATGTAATAAGTGAGATGCGGCGCATCTGGAGCAGATTTGTCTTGATCTTGTACATTTCAGTAGACTCTTAACTTCTTGCATGTTTTGCTCCATAATTAGTCCAAAATCACCAAGTTTCACCAAATGCTTGTTTTTACCTGAGAATTACAAAAGTAAACGATTAAGTATCAATCCTCATACATAATATAATAAAACAAGTCAAATAATTAGGATAAATGATAGTAATAAAATGTACTTATTTGAGTTCATCACGTACGTACTTCCCCAACTCTACAAGCTCCTACTTCACTCCTATGTCGAGCCGGCTAAGAAGCTCCTAACATGGGATCACTAGAATTCGCTCATGCATTAAATACAACCATAATAACCTTAGTACGCATTGGTTCATGTTTCTTAAGACGTTCAAGCAAGTTACCGCATAGGAGGTTAGCCAGTTTTCTTAAGCCTAACATCGATAAACAATCATCCAATACAATTAATAACACACCAACAACCAATAATCAATAGTTAGGTTTCATTAGATCTAAGCAAACACAAGATAAATCTAGCCTAGCATGTTAAATAAAAGACAAGAACAAGATATAATCAAACAACACATAGACATATTGAATGATTAATTGATTATTTATCTTCAATTGAACATGGGAGATCCAAGGGTATAAAACCCTTAAAAATGGCAGAAAAATCGTCTTAGGGTTTCTCCTCACAAAGTTGCACACTAATGACTAAAAATTATGAAAGTATATATAGGAAAACAGATCTGACGGCGTCACGTTATAGAGCGTGACGCCGTCACCTCGCCGCGGTTAGGGTTTCTTGATGGCCTTCTTGACGCCGTCCCCTTTTAATCCTCCAAAATCCTCTCTGGCCCGTCAAGGGTTGACGCTGTCAGGCTTGGGCTTGACGCTGTCAAAGGTACTATTCCAGCAGATTTAGAGACTTTGTCGTTTTCTTCACTTTTATGCTCCAAAAATGTCCAAAATGCTTATTTTTCCAGATTTCTTCTCCAAAGTACCTAAAATGACAAAAGGAACGATTTAGGGCAATATTTGATCAAATAAATACGATTTAGGGCTTAAATTACCCCCTAAAAGCGGTACACTTTTCGCTACATCAAATACCCTTACACTTGAGATTTGCTTGTCCTCAAGCAAATGCGCTTTTATTCTAATCAAAATACAAGTTAGGGGTCATTTAACGCTAATATAAAAGTAATTACAACAAATAGTCGTTCCACTTTAATCATAATAAGCACGGAGATTACAGACTAGCACCTCACAAGTAGTGTTTAGATACTCACATCTCTCAGATGTCATAAAAGTGTATCTCATAAATGAAAATGGATAATATCTCTCACTACCTGTCATAGCAAATAGATTACCATAGGCTTGGGAAAGGATCGAAAACCTTCTCCACTAGGCGTAAGCACCTAAGATAAACTATCAAAGAGGGCTTTTAAACGGGTTATAACGTTAGGTGTAGGGATATGATAAACACGGTTTTGTTGGATAAAGGATATTTTACTGGTGGCGAGTTAAAGATCTTGATTAATTACATGTACAAAATGGCGTTGCTAAGCCAAGACTAGACTTGACTTAAGCTAATGAAAGAAATAACAAAAATATAAAATAAACATAAAATGAAACGGGATGGTAGTCCGTATGTTTTTTCTACTTTTTTATTTTTTATTTTTTTTTATTTTTTTTTTTTTTTTTGGTGCATACACTCTTGCCCTACCATCCAAAATAATACATCGCAGGGGGGTTGTATCCCCCTTACACTTGAACTTTTACATAACTTTACAATTAACTATTCTAATGACTCGAATTAAGATAATCGAAACACTTGGAGTACTTTTAAAATATTTAGCACATATGGGGGTAATAATGTTGTTCTTCCCCATTACTCCATTACACTAGTACTTTACCCATGAGTCTCAATCATCCCAAAACAATATGTACAAGGATATGACTCGACTTAGCAACCATGTAATCAATTAGATAATTAACTTAGGGTTTAAACAAATGTTGTCACAATAATGCACTAAAAATGAGTGCATACAAGGTAGGCTAAGGCGATTTGGGTGTACATTTAAGTGGGGTGTAAACAAATTCTTACTTTAAGTAAAATGCTTAAAGTTAGAAACGAAAAGATAGGCTCTGAGGGGTGTACTAGGGGTATCGTGTACTAAAAATGAGTACAACGCAAAGGGTGTGGGAGAATTACTTGACCAATGTAGCCAACGTAATTATAACAAAAACACAGGTGTAAAACAATGGGTTAATCCTAATGCCTCTTATCATGTAGTAAATCTAACTACACGAATGTAGTCTCACTTGTGGCCTCGGAATGGTCCTAACGCAAGTTCTAGAATCTAAGTGCTACTGGTACACACATCATAGCATAAATGCTTTTCCTACCAATTCTAGGGGCGAACCTCACATATTTGGGGGTGGAAAATTTTTTAGTGGTACGGTTTTGTGCTAGTCATATAACTCCTATCCGTGAGACGCTTATTAAGACCAAAGTTTCACTCCTATATGTTGTAAAAAAATTTAAATTTGGCACTAAAATTGCCTTCACAGGTATTTATCTCAGTTTTATTACACATCTACCATCAAACAAACAAAAATCAAGTGCAATTGTATTCTCTAAGGTATCATCATTTACCCTCCCCTTACACTTAAGATGAACATTGTCCCCAATGTTCAAATAACAAGATGTAAAAGTAAATAAGGTAAAAGAATGAAATCAAATACTCCCCTGATTCGCTCGGTGGATAAAGGGTAACATGGTTAGATCTTCTTCCAAGGTAATGTTGAAGCTTCAAGATTAAAGCAGCGCCAAAAGCTAGATTCCACATATATCTCCTTGTCCAAAATAACCTGTTAAACCTGAGAAAACAAACACGAAAACCTGCATAACATCGGCGGGATAAATCTGTATAAGGATATAATGCTTGTGGAATGATTATTTTGCAGATTCCTGGAGTTTATAAGTTAGAGATTTAATAAAAACTTTTTATGATTCCGGAAGAAAAACAAAACTTTCAAAAATTTCAGAAAATTAAAACCTGACGCCGTCAGAAATGATCTGACAGAATTTTCATGTTAAGTTTCCGGAAAATTTCTGGAAAAACCTATACCTTACTTCCTGGAATTCCTACAAAATATCATTATGACTCGATACAAGCATTTGACTCAAACAATTACTAATATGTATGTTAATTTAATATTGTTATGATTCATGTTCATTTGTTCTAATAAACCGATTTGGATTTCCCTTACACTCATCTTTTTGCAAAATACCTTTATATGTAGTTTAGACGAAGTTAAAAACAAGATAAAGCATTTTCACAATTTAGTTTCGAACATGAATCAATAATAATAAAAATTAAACATACATACGGAAGCAAATAAAATCAAACAAACAAATAAATAAACACACAAAGCAAATAAAGCTTGGGTTGCCTCCCAAGAAGCGCTTTTCTTTATTAACGAGTCTTGTAGCTAGACTCAAAGTCACCGTACATTACGTGACTCCATCATTGGTCACGGTTTCTAGGCCATTCTCATGTCCGGTTTTATATTCCGGTCCTAATTTCAAACAATCCTTGTAGAAACCGGATATCCTTTCCATAACATAGTCTACTCCTTTACTTCTATCTCCATCATTCCTATAGTAGACTGCTTGCTTAAGCTCCTTCTCAACATTTGACAAGTGTTGGAATTGCTCTATCTTATATGGCATTTGGTAGTTTACCTCATCGGTCTCATCCTTAAATCTAACTATCCCTAAGAAAGGTTCATAAGTCATTCTAGAGACCTCAACAAATGGTTTTCCAAAAACTACTTAAGTTAAGCATGCATCGACTATTGGGCGGATATCTTCTACAATTACAAAGTCGGTGGCATAGGTGAAGTTTCCTACATAAACCGGTAATCCCTTAACTCTTCCCGTGAAGTTACTCATCCAACCCTTATCAGGGAACATCCTATACCCAAGTTGATTTTTCATTATTAAGTTATAGTGGGCTCTAGTCATGATGTTTATGGGTGATCTAAGGTCGATGTAAGCTTTCCACACATGCAAATGTCCGATGTTGCATGGTATGTTGAGATTAGAAGGGTCGCCTATTTTTATAATTGGTCTACCTAGGAAGTATGGTGTCTCGGGGTCATCGAATAAGTCTGTATGACATGCGCGCTCTTCCTTAGTGGGGTATTCATTGAAATAATCATCCAACCTAGGATCTACCTTCACTTCATCAAGTTTCTCACTCAACTCCTCAACCGTAAGATTATTACGTTCTAAGTAATTATCTGAGTATATGGCGGTTTCTAGGTTGTTAAAGGCATAATCAAGCTCTATATCAATCATTCTATTGAGCTCTCTGAGCTCACTAATCTCATCCTCAATTTGGCTACGCAACAAAGCCACTTCGTCAGGTGTAAGGGGTGGATTCGCGTTTTCCATAATGGCAAACTGAATAGTCAATGAAAATCTTATACGAACAAAAGCACGAAGAAAATAGATAGACTAAAGAAAACCTAGAAAAATAAAATAAAAATCTCACTAGAAAGGAATCTAGTGAGTAGACCTAATAAAATAAAAATTCAACCTAAACAATAACTATTCCCCGGCAATGGCGTCAAAAACTTGATGCGTGGTTTTGCGACCTTACAACAGGTTTTACCTCTCGAGGGATCTCAAGAGGCTTGCAATCCCCACCAGGCAGTGTACCTGACCGATATAGTATAGTGTAGTGGCAAGTACCGGGGGATTGATCGTTCTCTAGGGGAATAGTTTCGTTAGGATTGAAAAACTACTCTAATAGGTCTAAGGGTGAGGGAAGATTCTTTTTGTATTTTTATTTTATTTTTATAAAAGCAAGTAAAATCTCGGGTTTGAAGGAGTGGGCGGAATTAGTTGCTAGTCAACTAACCCAAATAACTACAATTGCAAATAAAATAAAATAACTGAAAATGAAAAGGTTGTGAAACTTATGTGGAGAGAAATGTGTTTACTTAGATTTCCTTACTCCCTAACTATCTTTTACCGGTTGATTAGTGTGTATTAATTGCGTGGATGACGGGTGTATTCCTTAATACCAATCGTGGGGTGGCGTACGTACTTCCCCAACTCTACAAGCTCCTACTTCACTCCTATGTCTAGCCGGTGATGCGTGGTTTTGTAACCTTACAACAGGTTTTACCTCTCGAGGGATCTCAAGAGGCTTACAACCCCACCAGGCAGTGTACCTGACCGATGTAGTATAGTGTAGTGGTAAGTACGGGGGATTGATCGTTCTCCACAGGGAATAGTGTTCGTTAGGTATGAAAGACTACTCTAATTAGGTCTAAGGGTTGAGGAAGATTCTTTTTATGTTTTTATATTTTTATGAAAGCAAGTAAAATCTCGGTTTTGATAGAGTGGGCGGAATTAGTTGCTAGTCAACTAACCCAAATTACTACGAATGCAAATAAAATAAAATAACAAAAATGAAAATGTGGTGAGAAACTTATGTGTAGAGAAATGTGTTTACTTAGATTTTCTTACTCCCTAACTATCTTTTACCGGTTAATTAGTGTGTATTAGTTGCGTGGATGACGGGTGTATTCCTTAATACCATTCGTGGGGTGGCGTACTTACTTCCCCAACTCTACAAGCTCCTACTTCACTCCTATGTCGAGCCGGCTAGGAAGCTCCTAACATGGGATCACTAGAATTCGCTTGTGCATTAAATACAACCATAAAAACCTTTAGTACGCGTTTGGTTCATGTTTCTTAAGACGTTCAAGAAAGTTACCGAATAGGAAGTTAGCCAGTTTTCTTAAGCCTAACATAGATAAACAATCATCCAATACAACTAATAACACACTAACAACCAATAATCAATAGCTAGGTTTCATTAGATCTAAGCAAACACAAGATAAATTTAGCCTAACATGTTAAACAAAAGACAAGAATAAGATAGAATCAAACAACACATAGACATATTGAATGATTAATTGATAACTTATCTTTCAATGAAACATGGAAGATCCCAAGGCAAAAAGCCCTGAAAAAGTAGCTAAAATCGTCTTAGGGTTTTCTCCCAAAATTCCACACACTAAGCTCTCCTTAATGACAAAAAATTAGAAAACTATATATAGATTTTTGGATCTGACGGCGTCACCTTATGGAGTGTGACGCCGTCACCTCGCCGCTTTTAGGGTTCCCGGATGACCTTCTTGACGCCGTCCCTCTTTAGCTCTTCAAAAATCCATTCTGGCTTATCAAGGCTTGACGCCGTCGAACCATGAACGTGACGCCGTCCCCTTATGATTTAAGCCGTGACGCCCTCGATCAAGTTAAAGCGTGACGCCGTCAGAATTCACATGCTATTTTCACTGGCCCGTCATGAGTAAATTTCACGTCCAACTTTTCTTGCCAAGTCATGACGCCGTCCAGAGTAAAGTCTGACGCCGTCAAGAGTAACTTTTAGCCGATTCTTGAGACTTTGCCTTTTCTTCACTTTAATGCTCCAAAAACGTCCAAAATGCCTCCTTTTCCAGATTTCTCCTCAAAAGTACCTAAAATGACAAAAGGAACGATTTAGGGCAATATTTGATCAAATAAATACGATTTAGGGCTTAAATGACCCCTTAAAAGCGGTACACTTTTCGCTTCATCAAATACCCTTACACTTGAGATTTTCTTGTCCTCAAGCAAATGCGCTTTTATTCTAATCAAAATACAAGTTAGGGGTCATTTAATGCTAACATAAAAGTAATTACAACAAATAATCGTTCCACTCTAATCATAATAAGCACGGAGATTACAAACTAGCACCTCACAAGTAGTGTTTAGATACTCACATCTCTCAAGTGTCATCAAAATAAATCTCATAAATGAAAACGGATAATATCTCTCACTACCTGTCATAGCAAACAGATTACCATAGGCTTGGGAAAGGATCGAAAACCTCCTCCACTAGGCGTAAGCACCTAAGATAAACTATCAAAGAGGGCTTTTAAATGGGTTATAACGTAAGGTGTAGGGAAAAGGAAAACACGGTTTTGTTAGATACGGGATATTTTACTGGTGGCGAGTTAAAGATCTTGATCAATTACATGTACTATACAACGTTGCTAAGCCAAGACTAGACTCGATCTTAAGCTAGAAACGAAATAACAAAATAACAAAAATATAAAACAAACATAAAATAAAACGGGATGGTAGTCCGTATGTTTTTTCTACTTTTCTTTTTCTCATTTTTTTTGTATTTTTCTTGATTTTTTTTTTTTTTTTTTTTTTTTTTTTTTTTTTTTTGCATACACTTTTACCCTACCATCCAAAATAATACTTCATAGGGGCGTTGCATTCCCCTTACACTTGAACTTTTACATAACTTTACAAATACTAATCTAATGACTCGAATTAAGATAATTGAAAAACTTGGAGTACTTTTAAAACATTTAGCACATATGGGGGTAATAAATGATGTTCTTCCCCATTACTCCATTACACTAGTACTTTACCCATGAGTCCCAATCGTCCCAAAACAATATGTACAAGGATATGACTCGACTTAGCAACCATGTAATCAACTAGATAATTAACTTGGGTTTAAACAAATGTTGTCACAATAATGCACTAAAAATGAGTGCATACAAGGTAGGCTAAGGCGATTTGGGTGTACATTTTAGTGGGGTGTAACAAATTCTTCCTTTAAGTAAAATGCTTAAAGGTCGAAACGAAAAGATAGGCTCTGAGGGGTGTACTAGGGGTATCGTGTACTAAAAATGAGTACAACGCAAAGGGTGTGGGAGAATTACTTGACCAATGTAGCCAACGTAATTATAACAAAAACACAGGTGTAAAACAATGGGTTAATCCTAATGCCTCTTATCATGTAGTAAATCTAACTACACGAATGTAGTCTCACTTGTGGCCTTGGAATGGTCCTAACGCAAGTTCTAGAATCTAAGTGCTACCGGTACACACATCATAGCATAAATGCTTTTCCTACCAATTCTAGGGGCGAACCTCACATATTTGGGGGTGGAAAATTTTTTAGTGGTACGGTTTTTTGTGCTAGTTATATAACTCCTATCCGTGAGACGCTCATTAAGATCAAAGTTTCACTCCTATATGTTGTAAAAAATTTTAAATTTGGCACTAAAATTACCTTAACAAGTATTTCTCTCAGTTTTATTACACATCTACCATCAAACAAACAAAAATCAAGCGCAATTGTATTCTCTAAAATCGTACTTTTACCCTCCCCTTACACTTAAGATGAACATTGTCCCCAATGTTCAAATAATAAGATGTAAAAGCAAAAAGTAAAAGAATGAAATCAAATACTCCCCTGATTCGCTCGGTGGATAATGAAATTACACGGTTAGATCTTCCTCCAAAGAGAATGTTGAAGCTCCATGACTAATGCATCGCCACAAGCTTGATCCAAAAACATTTCCTTGTCCAAAATAACCTGTTAAACCTGAGAAAACAAACACGAAAACCTGCATAACATCGGCGGGATAAAATCTATATATAAGGATATAATGCTTGTGGAATGATAATTTTGCAGATTCCTGGAGATTATAAGTTGGAGTTTTTAATAAAAACTTTTTATGAAAACAAAACTTTCAAAAATTTCTGGAAATTAAATCTGACGCCGTCAGGTTATAACCCCTGACGCCGTCAGAAATGACCTGACAAAAATTTTCATTTTAAGTTTCCGGAAAATTTCTGGAAAAACCTTTACCTTACTTCCTGGAAATCCTGCAAAACATCATTATGACTCGATACAAGCATTTGACTCAAACACACACTAATATGTATGTTAATTTATTATTATTATGATTCATGTTCATTTGTGTTCTAATAAACCGATTTAGATTTCCCTTACACTTATCTTTTGCAAAATACATTTATATGTAGTTAAGACGAAGTTAAAAACAACATAAAGCATTTTCACAAATTAGTTTTTAACATGAATCAATAATAATAAAAATTAAACACACATACGGAAAATAAAATCAAACAAACAAATAAATAAACACACAAAGCAAATAAAGCAAATAAAGCTTGGGTTGCCTCCCAAGAAGCGCTTTTCTTTATTAACGAGTCTTGTAGCTAGACTCAAAGTCACGTACATTACGTGACTCCATCATCGGTCACGGTTCCTAGGCCATCCTCCTTCCCGGTTTTATATTCCGGTCCTAATTTCAAACAATCCTTGTAGAAACCGAATATCCTTTCCATAACATAGTCTACTCCTTTACTTCTATCCTCATCATTCCTATAGTAGACCGCTTGCTTGAGCTCCTTCTCAACATTTGACAAGTGTTGGAATTGTTCTATCTTATATGGCATTTGGTAGCTTACTTCATTGGTCTCATCCTTAAATCTAACTATCCCTAAGGAAGGTTCATAAGTCATTCTAGAGACCTCAACAAATGGTTTTCCAAAAACCACTTGAGTCAGGGATGCATCGACTATTGGGCGGATATCTTCTACAATTATAAAGTCGGTGACATAGGTGAAGTTTCCTACATAAACCGGTAATCCCTTAACTCTTCCCGTGAAGTTACTCATCCAACCCTTGTCAGGGAGCATCCTATACCCAAGTTGATTTTTCATTATCAAGTTGTAGTGGGCTCTAGTCATGATGTTTATGGGCGATCTAAGGTCGATGTAAGCTTTCCACACATGTAGATGTCCGATATTGCATGGTATGTTGAGATTAGAAGGGTCGCCTATTTCTATGATTGGTCTACCTAGGAAGTATGGTGCCTCGGGGTCATCGAATAAGTTTGTATGATATGCGCGCTCTTCCTTAGTGGGTAGCCTATTGAAGTAGTCCTCATCATCATCTACTTCTTCAATCTCACTTGTCCTAACTTCCTTATCAACCTCGACTTTCTTATCCTCATCCTTAGGTTCACTATTATCCTCATTCCTATCAATTGGTTTAATAGTGACAATGTTGACAAAGTGGACGTGTTTGGATGAAGAGGGGTCTTTTGCTTGGGGTCCGCTATTTGTGTTCCTAGCGTCCTTATGTGGAGGTGATAACACTTGGTTATGGAGAGCTTTCAACAAGTTGTCAATTTTATTGGTCATCTCCGGTTGTTGTTGTTTGAATTCGGCTTCAAACTTGGCTAAACGAGCTTCTTGAGATGCCATAAATTGAGACATCAATCCTTCAAAGTTATTGGTACTACCATTGCCGGAAGGATTGTTGTTGAAAGTACGGTTCGAGTTGGAACCGCTTGATTGGAAACGATTAGGTGGGTTGGAAGAATTGGTTTGTTGTGAGTTTTGGTTTTGTTTCCACCTAAGGTTCGGGTGATTTTTCCATGAGGGGTTGTATGAATCACCGTAATGGTTTGGCTCGGGTTTGAAAGTGTACCACTTGTCTCCCGCTCCGTCGGTACGCAAGGATGCGTAGTCCACAAAAGCTTGTTCGGGGAGTTCCATGCAATCACGAGTGTCGTGGGGACCACTACATAATTCACATGAAGAAGTGATTTTGTTCACTTGGCTTGAAGGTTTAGGAGCCTCGTAGGATTTCATGAGAAACTTGACTTGGTCTTCAAGTTCTATGATCCTACGGTCGGAAGTGCTTGAATTATTCGAAGGCAAAGATATTGCCTTGACCGTTTTATTCAAATCACGGGGATCACTCCAACTTTCGTTGTCATAAAGAGCAAGATCCTCTAGGAGAGCCCATGATTGTTCCGCACTTAGATCACGTAGCTTGCCACCGGCCGATTGGTCAATGGTTTGCCTCGTGGAGAGATTGATATGGTCATAGAAGATTTGGACTTGGAGCCAAAGTTCTATGCCATGGTGAGGGACTTTTTGGAGTAAGTCCTTGAATCGAGTCCATGCCTCGTAGAGAGTTTCGCTTTGACGTTGTTGGAACATCAAGATATCATTCCTTAGCTTGGTAGTTCTTCCCGGTGGGAAAAACTGAGCAAGGAAACGAGTGGTGAGATCATCCCAAGAGGTGATGGATCCTGCGGGTTGACGTTCTAGCCACTGACTAGCTTGGTCCCGCAGAGAGAATTGGAAGAGACGCAATCGGGTCGTCTCTCGAGTGGCAACATCAAGGTCTATAGAATCAACAATTTTAAGAAAGTCCTTGAGATGTTGATTAGGATCTTCAGAACGAAGTCCATGGAATGCGCATCCGCTTTGCACCAACCGGATGGTGTCGGATCGCAAGGGTGTGATATTGGCTCCTTGAGTGAGCTCAATGGTGTTTCGATAGCCATGGTGGCTAGGACGGGAATACTCTCCTAAAGTACGGGCTCTAGGAGGTGGTTGTGGTTGTTGTGGTGGTGGGTTGTGTGGGTTAAGGATATTACCATCTTCCATGATGTCGGATGGTATGGTTACGAAGAAGGACACGAAGAAAATAGATAGACTAAAGAAAACCTAGAAAAATAAAATAAAAATCTCACTAGAAAGGAATCTAGTGAGTAGACCTAATAAAATAAAAATTCAACCTAAACAATAACTATTCCCCGGCAACGGCGTCAAAAACTTGATGCGTGGTTTTGCGACCTTACAACAGGTTTTACCTCTCGAGGGATCTCAAGAGGCTTGCAATCCCCACCAGGCAGTGTACCTGACCGATATAGTATAGTGTAGTGGCAAGTACCGGGGGATTGATCGTTCTCTAGGGGAATAGTTTCGTTAGGATTGAAAAACTACTCTAATAGGTCTAAGGGTGAGGGAAGATTCTTTTTGTATTTTTATTTTATTTTTATAAAAGCAAGTAAAATCTCGGGTTTGAAGGAGTGGGCGGAATTAGTTGCTAGTCAACTAACCCAAATTACTACAAATGCAAATAAAATAAAATAACTGAAAATAAAAAGGTGGTGGAACTTATATGGAGAGAAATGTGTTTACTTAGATTTCCTTACTCCCTAACTATCTTTTACCGGTTGATTAGTGTGTATTAATTGCGTGGATGACGGGTGTATTCCTTAATACCATTCGTGGGGTGGCGTACGTACTTCCCCAACTCTACAAGCTCCTACTTCACTCCTATGTCGAGCCGGTGATGCGTGGTTTTGTAACCTTACAACAGGTTTTACCTCTCGAGGGATCTCAAGAGGCTTACAACCCCACCAGGCAGTGTACCTGACTGATGTAGTATAGTGTAGTGGTAAGTACGGGGGATTGATCGTTCTCCACAGGGAATAGTGTTCGTTAGGTATGAAAGACTACTCTAATTAGGTCTAAGGGTTGAGGAAGATTCTTTTTATGTTTTTATATTTTTATGAAAGCAAGTAAAATCTCGGTTTTGATAGAGTGGGCGGAATTAGTTGCTAGTCAACTAACCCAAATTACTACGAATGCAAATAAAATAAAATAACAAAAATGAAAATGTGGTGAGAAACTTATGTGTAGAGAAATGTGTTTACTTAGATTTCCTTACTCCCTAACTATCTTTTACCGGTTAATTAGTGTGTATTAGTTGCGTGGATGACGGGTGTATTCCTTAATACCATTCGTGGGGTGGCGTACTTACTTCCCCAACTCTACAAGCTCCTACTTCACTCCTATGTCGAGCCGGCTAGGAAGCTCCTAACATGGGATCACTAGAATTCGCTTGTGCATTAAATACAACCATAAAAACCTTTAGTACGCGTTTGGTTCATGTTTCTTAAGACGTTCAAGCAAGTTACCGAATAGGAAGTTAGCCAGTTTTCTTAAGCCTAACATAGATAAACAATCATCCAATACAACTAATAACACACTAACAACCAATAATCAATAGCTAGGTTTCATTAGATCTAAGCAAACACAAGATAAATTTAGCCTAACATGTTAAACAAAAGACAAGAATAAGATAGAATCAAACAACACATAGACATATTGAATGATTAATTGATAACTTATCTTTCAATGAAACATGGAAGATCTCAAGGCAAAAAGCCCTGAAAAAGTAGCTAAAATCGTCTTAGGGTTTTCTCCCAAAATTCCACACACTAAGCTCTCCTTAATGACAAAAAATTAGAAAACTATATATAGATTTTTGGATCTGACGGCGTCACCTTATGGAGTGTGACGCCGTCACCTCGCCGCTTTTAGGGTTCCCGGATGACCTTCTTGACGCCGTCCCTCTTTAGCTCTTCAAAAATCCATTCTGGCTTATCAAGGCTTGACGCCGTCGAACCATGAACGTGACGCCGTCCCCTTATGATTTAAGCCGTGACGCCCTCGATCAAGTTAAAGCGTGACGCCGTCAGAATTCACATGCTATTTTCACTGGCCCGTCATGAGTAAATTTCACGTCCAACTTTTCTTGCCAAGTCATGACGCCGTCCAGAGTAAAGTCTGACGCCGTCAAGAGTAACTTTTAGCCGATTCTTGAGACTTTGCCGTTTTCTTCACTTTAATGCTCCAAAAACATCCAAAATGCCTCCTTTTCCAGATTTCTCCTCAAAAGTACCTAAAATGACAAAAGGAACGATTTAGGGCAATATTTGATCAAATAAATACGATTTAGGGCTTAAATGACCCCTTAAAAGCGGTACACTTTTCGCTTCATCAGCCGGCTAAGAAGCTCCTAACATGGGATCACTAGAATTCGCTTGTGCATTAAATACAACCATAAAAACCTTAGTACGCATTGGTTCATGTTTCTTAAGACGTTCAAGCAAGTTACCGAATAGGAAGTTAGCCAGTTTTCTTAAGCCTAACATCGATAAACAATCATCCAATACAATTAATAACACACCAACAACCAATAATCAATAGTTATGTTTCATTAGATCTAAACAAACACAAGATAAATCTAGCCTAGCATGTTAAATAAAAGACAAGAACAAGATATAATCAAACAACACATAGACATATTGAATGATTAATTGATTACTTATCTTCAATTGAACATGGGAGATCCAAGGGTATAAAACCCTTAAAAATGGCAGAAAAATCGTCTTAGGGTTTCTCCTCACAAAGTTGCACACTAATGACTAAAAATTATGAAAGTATATATAGGAAAACAGATCTGACGGCGTCACGTTATAGAGCGTGACGCCGTCACCTCGCCGCGGTTAGGGTTTCTTGATGGCCTTCTTGACGCCGTCCCCTTTTAATCCTCCAAAATCCTCTCTGGCCCGTCAAGGGTTGACGCTGTCAGGCTTAGGCTTGGCGCTGTCAAAGGTACTATTCCAGCAGATTTAGAGACTTTGTCGTTTTCTTCACTTTTATGCTCCAAAAACTTCCAAAATGCTTCCTTTTCCAGATTTCTTCTCCAAAGTACCTAAAATGACAAAAGGAACGATTTAGGGCAATATTTGATCAAATAAATACGATTTAGGGCTTAAATGACCCCCTAAAAGCGGTACACTTTTCGCTTCATCAATATGGTTCATGTCTTAATAATCATGGGTATTGAATGGTTTGTGGTTGTCTTTTGCCAAGTGGTAACATCAGGAAACACAAAGCAAAAGTTTAAAAGCTCAAAGCTTTGTAGTGCTTTTATCAAGTCTTTTGTAACACTAAGCAATTTTAATAATTCAAAGCTTTGTAGCTCTTTTAGTTTTGTATATATTTGTGATAGTAGTGTTACGAGGAAAAACGTAGCAGCCCCAATCCAAGGAAAAGACCTTGGTGCGGCAACATAACTAGATTACTCTAGAATTTAGCCTAAGAATATCTAGGATATTTTGTCTAAAATATCCCAGATATTTACTAAGAGTAATCTATAAATAAGCTAGATAGTTTGGTAGAATAATCTAGAATAAGCTAGAAATTAGCTTATAGAAAAATCTAAGATATTTGTATTAGAATCTTCTAGAATCCAATAAGCCCTAGTATAAATAAGGGCTTATCCCTTCCCCCCATTTGTAATCATCTACTTTGTAACCAACATTCTAAGTGCAATATATATCAAGTATTCCCGACTACATCTACAAGTGTTCATCGCTAATATTTTCCATACTTTTTGGCTTACTTAGTCGTTGAAACTGAGTCGCTAAGTGCCACACGGACATTGAGAATTAGTCCCGTGACAAGTGGTATCAGAGCAAAGGTTTTAAACCTAGAAATACATCATTGGAAGGAACACGATGGTAGAGTTAGTCCGAGAAAAGAATCCAAGTGACGGTGTCAAAACACCAAATGAGGAAGAAACTCATGGGCGTATCACTGAGCGAAAGAACGATGCTTCAAAAAGAGACAAAGCAAGAAGCAAGTCTCGACCTCCTAAGCCACTAATTGATGAAGGAGCTTCAGGAGACAGTCTTGAAGAACGTGTGCGGTTATAGAGACCTATGTCATTGAAATGAAGGAACAAATGGATTCTCTCCAAGAAGTTGTCAACATGATGACCCAAGAAAATGTAGAAGCAATCGAAGCTGCAAAATCTTTAGTTCGAAATATGGGCCTAGATTTCAAGAAAGAAATCAAGAAGATGAGCCAAGACCTATTCAGCGCCCGGAAATTTCTGGAAGACGAGATCTTTATGATGCATGAAAAGATAGACAATGCAATTGAGGAATGTCAAAACCATCAAAAGAAGGATAATGATGGAGGTGCTAGTAGTAGAAAAGGTACGCCTTTCTCGCCCTTAAAAGTTCCAAAACCAGGAATGTATAATGGTACTCAAAATGCTACTCTAGTAGAAAACTTTTTGTTCGGACTCGAACAATATTTCAAAGCAATGGGAGTAGTAGAGGATGCTGTTAGAATCAGTAATGCTCCCACCTTCTTGCGCGAAGCTGCCTAACTATGGTAGAAAAGGAAGCATCATGAACGAGAAAAGGGCATATGCATTCTTAACACTTGGGATCAGTTCAAAACCGAGTTACGAAAGCAGTTTTTCCCTTACAATGCGGACACTGAAGCCAAGGCTAAACTACGGCGACTACGCCACATAGGTACGATTACCGACTACGTAAAAGAGTTTACTACGATTTTATTAGAAATTGTTGATGTACCAGATCAAGATGCCCTATTCAACTTCAAAGACGGATTAAAAGAATGAGCCCGAATCGAGATCAATAGGAGGAACGTAAAGACTCTAGACGAGGCCATTGCAGCGGCCGAATCGATCGCTGATTACTCTAATCGACCAAGGAGACCCCTAGCCGACGAGGCGGACATAGAGAGAATCTTGCCAAAGAGATTTGACAATCAAAGGAACGAAGGCCGAGTCTCGCCCAAGAGGTTGGAAGATCGAAAGGATGAGAGCCCGAAGCTCGAAAGGCCATTTCAGAAAAGAGAAATGTCCAAACCCCCTCTGAAGCCATGTTTTATTTGCGATGGATCTCATTAGACAAGGGACTATCCGAGTCGTAAAGCTATTAATGCCTTGGTTGCTGAAATGGGTTCAACAACAGAAGAACCGCCGCATGAAGAACTGGGATCGATTAGATGTCTTGAAACGTTAAGGAATATACTAACTAAAACCAAGACTAAGGATCATGGATTGCTCTTTACGGAGATGATGGTGAATAGCAAGAAGACACTGGGACTCATTGACACCGGCGCATCCGATAACTTCCTGGATGTAAAAGAGTCCGAACGACTCGGGGTAAAATACACTTCGGAAGAAGGGAAAATCAAAGCAGTGAACTCAGAGCCGCAACAAACCCTTGGGACTGCAAAGGTAAATGTTCATATCGATATTTGGGCTAATGAACTAACCTTTACAGTTGTGCTGATGGATGACTACAGGATTATACTAGGCCTGGACTTCTTCAAAAGAGCCCGAGCTTTTCCTAAGCCCGCAGCCAAAACACTAGTCATCCACGATAATGGATTGTCCCAAGTCACAAACCTGAAGAAACAAAATGAAATACAACCTTTATTATCAGTGACACAATTTAAGAGGACCGCCAAAGGGAGGGGATGCCTTTTGGCAGGCGTAAGGAAGTGCTTTATCGATGAAACAACACTTAGAGCACCGAGACTATTTGAGAAAAAGAAAGAATGGCAAAAAGAAAAAGATGAAACAAGAGTCCGCATAAATAACGCGGCGAGGCAAGTAAAGAAATGGGTCAAAAAGAAGAAAATGGGAGATCCACATCAAAAAGAATTCTCAATCAAATGGAAAGAGTCACTTGAGGAGAAGCCGAGCTGGAAACGAGAAGATCTTCTAAGACGATTCAAATATCATTTTCGTCGGTACAAAAATGAAAGCACGACGAGGGCATCGGGAAATCAAATTCGGGAGGGTGTTACGAGGAAAAACGTAGCAGCCCCAATCTAAGGAAAAGACCTCGGTGCGGCAACATAACTAGATTACTCTAGAATTTAGCCTTAAGAATATCTAGCATATTTTGTCTAAAATATCCAAGATATTTACTAAGAGTAATCTAGAAATAAGCTAGATACTTTGGTAGAATAATATAGAATAAGCTAGAAATTAGCTTATAGGAAAATCTAAGATATTTGTATTAGAATCTTCTAGAATCCAATAAGATCTAGTATAAATAAGGGCTTATCCCCCCCCCCCAATTTGTAATCATCTACTTTGTAACCAACATTCTAAGTGCAATATATATCAAGTATTCCCGATGATGAAGCGAAAAGTGTACCGCTTTTAGGGGGTCATTTAAGCCCTAAATCGTATTTATTTGATCAAATATTGCCCTAAATCGTTCCTTTTGTCATTTTAGGTACTTTGGAGAAGAAATCTGGAAAAGGAAGCATTTTGGACGTTTTTGGAGCATAAAAGTGAAGAAAACGACAAAGTCTCCAAAGCTGCTGGAAAAGTACACTTGACAGCGTCAAGGATTGCTCCTGACGGCGTCATGGCTTGGCAAAAGAGGTGGATATGACAAAATACACGTGACGCGCCAGAGAGTTTTGCAATGGAAAGTCTGATGGCGTCACCCTTTAAGGTGATCAAGGCCATCATGGTTTAAGCTAAAGAGAGACGGTGTCAAGCCCTATTCTGACGGCGTCAGCCCTTGATAGGCCAGAGCGGATTTTGGAGGATTAAAGAGGGACGGCGTCAGGAAGACCATCCGGGAACCCTAGCCGCGGCGAGGTGACGGCGTCACCTCCTACAACATGACGCCGTCAGCCACTAAACTCTATATATAGTTTTGCAATTTTTATTCATTAGTGTGCAACTTTGTGAGGAGAAACCCTAAGACGAATTTTCTGCCATTTTTAAGGGTTTTATACCCTTGGATCTCCCATGTTTAATTGAAGATAAGTAATCATTTAATCATTCAATATGTCTATGTGTTGTTTTATTATATCTTGTTCTTGTCTTTTAATTAACATGCTAGGCTAGATTTATCTTGTGTTTGCTTAGATCTAATGAAACCTAACTATTGATTATTGGTTATTAGTGTGTTATTAACTGTATTAGATGATTGTTTATCGATGTTAGGCTTAAGAAAACTGGTTAACCTCCTATACGGTAACTTGCTTGAACGTCTTAAGAAACATGAACCAATGCGTACTAAGGTTTTTATGGTTGTATTTAATGCATGAGCGAATTCTAGTGATCCCATGTTAGGAGCTTCTTAGCCGGCTCGACATAGGAGTGAAGTAGGAGCTTGTAGAGTTGGGGAAGTACATACGCCACCCCACGATTGGTATTAAGGAATACACCCGTCATCCACGCAATTAATACACACTAATCAACCGGTAAAGGATAGTTAGGGAGTAAGGAAGTCTAAGTAAACACATTTCTCCCCATATAAGTTCCACGACCTTTTCATTTTTAGTTATTTTATTTTATTTGCATTTGTAGTTATTTGGGTTAGTTGACTAGCAACTAATTCCGCCCACTCCTTCAAACCCGAGATTTTACTTGCTTTCATAAAAATATAAAAATACAAAAAGAATCTTCCCTCACCCTTAGACCTATTAGAGTAGTTTTTCAATCCTAATGACACTATTCCCTTAAAGAACGATCAATCCCCCGGTACTTGCCACTTCACTATACTACATCGGTCAGGTACACTGCCTGGTGGGGATTGCAAGCCTCTTGAGATCCCTCGAGAGGTAAAACCTGTTGTAAGGTCGCAAAACCACGCATCAAGTTTTTGGCGCCGCAGCCCGGGGAGTAGTTATTGCTTAGGTTGAAATTTTATTTTTATTAGGTCTACTCACAAGATTCCTATCAAGTGAGATTTTTTCTTTTTATTTTGTAGCTTTCTCGTAGTCTATCTTTTCTTTGTGATTTTGTTTGTAATTTGCTTCAAATGGACTTTTCACTTAGACTTCTAAGATTGCAAGATATGGTTGAGTGGCTAGAACACCAAGGAGTTCAAAATACCTCATTTAGAGACACCTATGAATCATATGAGCCTTCACCTAGGATAGATTCTTATGAACAACCTCCATGTTTAGGATCTCATCTTAGTGAGGCCAATAGGAAAAGCGACCTAGTTTGCCAAGGAATTGTGGATAGAGCCGAAGCAATAAACCATAAGTTGGATGAAGCGCTAGGTTTGTTATCATCACTACCTAAGAAAACAATTGATGAGGATATAGGTGATCTTGACACGTGGAATGATGAGGTAAACACCATAAGCCCACAAAATACTCAACCATCATTTGAGGCACCCACACCGCCCGTGACTTACCCGGAGGAAGTAGAAGAGACTTTAGGAATCCCAATGGATGTAGAACCCTTGGACCAAGCACCACTAGAGGATATAGGTTTGAATACTTGTAATGATAACCTTACTCTTAGTTCTAGGGAATTTCCTAGTGTCGATGAACCGGAACCTCAATCTTTACACAACTTTTCATCCTTAGATTTACATCTAGGAGACAAAAGAGGAACCGACCCACCCATCAACCAATATTATCCGGGTAGTTTTAGGATGAAGGAAGCCATTCACTCACCCCCTTCACCTCACGTGGCATATTTCCACCCTAAGGGTGTGTATCGCTACTTTCACCCGCACTTAATCCTAAGTGTAGGGAAAACCTCCCCTATTTCTGTTAAATAAGGGTAGAGTCAGGCTCGTGACTCGAACAAAAACAAGCGCTTCTTGGGAGGCAACCCATGTTTTTAATTGTTTGATGTTTTTATTTTATTTGTTTGTTTGTGTCATATATGCTTAATCATAATTGTTAAATTTTCATGTTTCGAATAATTTGTGAAAATGCTTTATTTTGTTCTTAACTTCGTCTTAATTGCATATAAAGGTATTTTACAAAAAGATAAGTGTAGGGAAGTTTATATTTTGTTAAAAAGAACAAAATTCAAACATGGAAAATTCACAATTCATGATTAGCATATATTCTATCTTGTTTGTGTGTCAATACTTGTGGACATGATTTATGAGTTCCTATTTGTAATTCATCCCGCAAGTATCCTATCCTTTTATTGTTTTGTTTTGTTTTTATTTCTAAGTCTGGAATTACATCTAGTTGTGGTTTTTCTTTGTTCGGTTTGATGCTTTGGTTTTTGTGTTTGATGATTACAGGTTATATTGGAAAAGAAGATGTACGTGCAACACATCAAGAGGATGATTATATTTCTGGAGTGAAGCTTGTCATGTTCATTCTCTTGGAGGGAGATTTAACCATATTATCACATCATCCATACCGAGCGAATCAGGGGAGTATTAGTTTCTTCCATTCTCATTTATTTTTACTTTTACATCTTTTATTTAGAACATTGGGGACAATGTTCGGATTAAGTGTAGGGAGGGTAAATTAGGATGCCTTAGAAACTACAACTTCGCTTGATTTTTGTTTTGTTTAATAGTGAATGTGTAATAAAGCCAAGAGAAATATTGGTTAGGGCAATTTTAGCACCAAATTTAAAAATTTTTACAACATATAGGAGTGAAACTTTGGTCTTAATAAGCGTCTCATGGATAGGGAATTGTATGACTAGCACAAAAACCATACCACTCAAAAATTTCCACCCAAATAAGTGAGGTTCGCCTTTAGATCTTTAGGAAAAAGCATTCATTGTTGGTGCTATGATGAGTGTACCGGTAGCACTTAGATTCTAGAACTTGCGTTAGGACCATTCCGAGGCCACAAGTGAGACTACATTCGTGTAGTTAGATTTACTACATGATAAGAGGCATTAGGATTAACCCATTGTTTTACACCTGTGTTTTTGTTATAATTACATTGGCTACATTGGTCAAGTAATTCTCCCACACCCTTTGCGTTGTACTCATTTTTAGTACACGATACCCCTAGTACACCCCTCAGAGCCTATCTTTTCATTTCTAACTTTAAGCATTTTACTTAAAGGAAGAATTTGTTTACACCCCACTTAAATGTACACCCACATTGCCTTAGCCTACCTTGTATGCACTCATTTTTAGTGCATTATTGTGACAACATTTGTTTAAACCCCAAGTTAATTATCTAATTGATTACATGGTTGCTAAGTCGAGTCATATCCTTGTACATATTGTTTTGGGACGATTGGGACTCATGGGTAAAGTACTAGTGTAATGGAGTAATGGGGAAGAACAATATTATTACCCCCATATATGCTAAATATTTTAAAAGTACTCCAAGTGTTTCGATTATCTTAATTCGAGTCATTAGAATAGTTATTTGTAAAGTTATGTAAAAGTTCAAGTGTAAGGGGAATGCAACGCCCCTATGATGTATTATTTTGGATGGTAGGGCAAGAGTGTATGAAAAAAAAATCGAAAAAATCAAGAAAAATACAAAAAAAATGAGAAAAAGAAAAGTAGAAAAAACATACGAACTACCATCCCGTTTCATTTTATGTTCATTTTATGTTTTGTTATTTTGTTTTTAGCTTAATTCGAGTCTAGTCTTGCCTTAGCAACGCTATATTGTACATGTAATTAATCAAGATCTTTAACTCGCCACCAGTAAAATATCCTTTATCCAACAAATCCGTGTTTATCATATCCCTACACCTCACGTTATAACCCGTTTAAAAGCCCTCTTTGATAGTTTATCTTAGGTGCTTACGCCTAGTGGAGGAGGTTTTTGATCCTTTCCCAAGCCTATGGTAATCTATTTGCTATGACAGGTAGTGAGAGATATTATCCGTTTTCATTTATGAGATATACTTTTATGACACCTGAGAGATGTGAGTATCTAAACACTACTTGTGAGGTGCTAGTTTGTAATCTCCATGCTTATTATGATTAAAGTGGAATGACTATTTATTGTAATTACTTTTATATTAGCGTTAAATGACCCCTAACTTGTATTTTGATTAGAATAAAAGCGCATTTGCTTGAGGACAAGCAAATCTCAAGTGTAAGGGTATTTGATGAAGCGAAAAGTGTATCGCTTTTAGGGGGTCATTTAAGCCCTAAATCGTATTTATTTGATCAAATATTGCCCTAAATCGTTCCTTTTGTCATTTTAGGTACTTTGGAGAAGAAATCTGGAAAAGGAAGCATTTTGGACGTTTTTGGAGCATAAAAGTGAAGAAAACGACAAAGTCTCCAAAGCTGCTGGAAAAGTACACTTGACGGCGTTAAGGATTGCTCCTGACGGCGTCATGACTTGGCAAAAGAGGTGGATATGACAAAATACACGTGACGCGCCAGAGAGTTTTGCAATGGAAAGTCTGACGGCGTCACCCTTTAAGGTGATCAAGGCCATCACGGTTTAAGCTAAAGAGAGACGGCGTCAAGCCCTATTCTGACGGCGTCAGCCCTTGATAGGCCAGAGCGGATTTTGGAGGATTAAAGAGGGACGGCGTCAGGAAGACCATCCGGGAACCCTAGCCGCGGCGAGGTGACGGCGTCACCTCCTACAACATGACGCCGTCAGCCACTAAACTCTATATATAGTTTTGCAATTTTTATTCATTAGTGTGCAACTTTGTGAGGAGAAACCCTAAGACGAATTTTCTGCCATTTTTAAGGGTTTTATACCCTTGGATCTCCCATGTTTAATTGAAGATAAGTAATCATTTAATCATTCAATATGTCTATGTGTTGTTTTATTACATCTTGTTCTTGTCTTTTAATTAACATGCTAGGCTAGATTTATCTTGTGTTTGCTTAGATCTAATGAAACCTAACTATTGATTATTGGTTATTAGTGTGTTATTAACTGTATTGGATGATTGTTTATCGATGTTAGGCTTAAGAAAACTGGCTAACCTCCTATACGGTAACTTGCTTGAACGTCTTAAGAAACATGAACCAATGCGTACTAAGGTTTTTATGGTTGTATTTAATGCATGAGTGAATTCTAGTGATCCCATGTTAGGAGCTTCTTAGCCGGCTCGACATAGGAGTGAAGTAGGAGCTTGTAGAGTTGGGGAAGTACGTACGCCACCCCACGATTGGTATTAAGGAATACACCCGTCATCCACGCAATTAATACACACTAATCAACCGGTAAAGGATAGTTAGGGAGTAAGGTAGTCTAAGTAAACACATTTCTCCCCATATAAGTTCCACGACCTTTTCATTTTTAGTTATTTTATTTTATTTGCATTTGTAGTTATTTGGGTTAGTTGACTAGCAACTAATTCCGCCCACTCCTTCAAACCCGAGATTTTACTTGCTTTCATAAAAATATAAAAATACAAAAAGAATCTTCCCTCACCCTTAGACCTATTAGAGTAGTTTTTCAATCCTAACGACACTATTCCCCTAGAGAACGATCAATCCCCTGGTACTTGCCACTTCACTATACTACATCGGTCAGGTACACTGCCTGGTGGGGATTGCAAGCCTCTTGAGATCCCTCGAGAGGTAAAACCTGTTGTAAGGTCGCAAAACCACGCATCACCCGACTACATATGCAAATGTTCATCGCTAATCTTTTCCATACCTTTTGGCTTACTTAGTCGTTGAAACCGAGTCGCTAAATGCCGCACGGACATTGAGAAATAGTCCCATGACAGTAGACTAACTTCCTAATCTTTGTAATAGAATGATAACTCTAAACTTTGAAGTTATGTATGTATTTAAGCTACAATTGTATCTGAGCTTTTCACACCAACATGAAACCTTAGGGTTTGACACAATGTTCACACGACAACATGCGGGCATCCAAATCCTTGTTAGTATACATCTGATTGGAATTATTAATCGTAAATAAGTCAACAGTGACCAAATTTTCAGTTGTCAATACACATGCGTCACACGAATATTTTATGTAAACCCCACGTTCATACACCGTCACCATAACTAACTATATTAAAATATGTGATCATATGTCATAAGCTAATTATAATACTAGTAGCAAATTTTATATATATATATATATATATATATATATATATATATATATATATATATATATATATATATATATATATATATATATATTACATTGGGCAGGATTTACTTAACCCATTTGTTAGTGCAGCCCGCTCCATTCCTGACCCGTCTAATAAGTTGGTGCTCCGTGCTGTTTATCCTTACTCACAATCGCCCTTTGTCTTTTGGATCCGAACCGTCGTGCTCCACGATCAAAACCCAATGGCCATTCAAGTTCCTCCGATCCGACCTTTGGCAGCTACAGTTGCCTGTGAGGGGATGAACAGTCTAAGCAATAGTGTATGCAATTTTTTATTGGTTTTGTGGCTGTTATTAAGCCATATGTTACTAATACAGTATCTTATTAGTTATAGCCACAACTTTGGATCTAATCTTATCTGGATTTCGCAACTTTTTGATAAAAAAAAAGTCGTTGTGCTTATTGTCGGCAGGTTCACTGTCAAAGAATACGTTGTGGTTTTCCCTTTTTTATTATCTTTTTTTGTGTTTAGTTGTTATTATTAGTAATGTTCTCATCTCAGATTTATGCTGTTGGTTGATTTAATTGTTGATAGCAGATGACTGGTATTATTTTAGGGTTCCAACTATTGTTAATTTTTGGATCTTAGATTTAGGGTTTTGTTGTTGTTATTACTTGGTAAACGATTTTAACTATTGGTAATTTTTGGATCTTAGATTTAGGGTTTTGTTGTTGTTTGTTTTTTGCTAATTTTATAGTCTGAGGTTTAGGGTTTTGTATTGGATCACTTGATTAATCATGTTTGGTTGGCCTTATTATAAGCGCTTCAGACCTTATTTTAGTGGTCCAGAGAAATGGAACACTTTCAATGTGTTTGCTAAATTTTATGTCAAAAGTATTAGCATTTTTGTCAACCAGATACGATAACCATTGGTTTTTGACTCATTTGTTGGACGTATGGTTGTATTATGTTATTTTCTTACCTTATGACCTAATGCTCATGTGTTCATTTTATGTCATCTGTAAAAGTCTTTAACTGTTTACCATGTTTTGTTTCTAGGTTAATGTGCTTGGGAAATATTGGACCTGTAACTTGGCTGGCCAAGGACCGGATGCCATCATTATGCAACCGTGTTTCTTTGTAGCCACGGCGGTGTCTAGAATTTTTCCGCCATGTTTGGTTTAAAAATATGAGCCTGATAACTGTTACTTATGTGTTATGGACGGAGCGGGTGTATTGTGAAATATTGTACCCGTATGTTGGCTGGCCAAGGACTGGATGGCATCATTATGCAACCGTGTTTCTTTACAGCCAGTACGTCGTCTATAATTTTTTTGCCCGCAAGTTTAGCCGGTGCACATCTTGGCAGGGCAGGCCACTAGATTTGTAGCCATGCCGACCGGATGGCATCATTATGCAACCGTGTTTCTTTACAGCCAGTACGTCGTCTATAATTTTTTTGCCCACAAGTTTAGCCAGTGCACATCTTGGCAGGGCAGGCCACTAGATTTGTAGCCATGCTGGCCAGTAAATGTAATATATATATATATATATATATATATATATATATATATATATATATATATATATATATATATATATATATATATATATATATATATATATATATATATATATATATATATATATATATATATATATGTACTAGACTTCGAAGCCCGCCCGCTGGGCGGGCATGACTTGTAAGCATAGACTGGTTTATTTTAGTCAAATTTAAATTATATATGTAAACACAATATAATATAGTCGTTTATATTTGTTGTTTGGCTTTTTTTTTATCATTATTTCCTTAACTATTAGTTGTATGAGAGTGAAACATTATACTTTATTTCCCACATGAAGCATATAATTGTATCCGATGGAATTCACTATTATTGAAAGAATACAATTAACCTTTTAATATAATTGTATCCGATGGATTAATCACAATCTTTGACTTCAAAGCCCGCCCAAGGGCGGGCATGACTTGTAATTATAATTTGGATGGTTTTAGTTATTCTAAAATTATTTTTAAGGACGTTTGTTTTATTTTATTTTTTAATATCATAATTATAAGATGTTAGATGGTGTTAGTTAGTGGTAAATTATTTTTAAGTTGTCGAAGCCCGCGCAATATGTATTGGCTTTTGTTAACGTTATTTAGGTTTAACTCCATCTAAATGTATTCTATCAATGTGTTGGAAATAGCATATACAACTTGGCACACCGATAAAAAAACTCGTCTGACCAATGCCTTTTAACTGCGGTAACCCATCTTAATGTGACCCGTCTGACCCGTGTTCTTTTAGTGGAATGACCCGTCTGACCCGTGTCTTTAACTAGACCATCAATGTGTTGGATTAGCATATACAACTTGGCACCTGATACAAAAAACTCGTCTGACCAATGTGGCCCGTGTGACCCATATTTTTTTTAGTGGGATGACCCGTCTGACCCGTGTCTTTAACTTGACCATCAATGTGTTGGATTAGCATATAGAACTTGGCACACCTGATACAAAAAACTCATCTGACCCGTGCCTTTTAACTGTAGTGACCCATCGTAAAGTGACCCGTCTGACCCGTGTTTTTTGAATGGGATGACCCGTCTGACCCGTGACTTTAACTTGACCTAATCATTAAGTTGCCAAATCAAGAGAAGGGAGAAATACAAACATTGTGATTGGCATTCCAGTGTCAAAACTGGTTCGAGCGCCCACTACATTGTGAATGTTACCAAGGGCTCAGTGTTTCTTATTTCACCTATTACAAAAAAACATACGTAACGAATAAATAATTAAAAAAATCCTTGTAATTTACTAAAGAAACATAGAACAATGTTTTCCAAATTTTCTTTTGGATGGTCGATTAAATTCTGTGAATTAATCAACATAGTCCAAGCACAATTCTTAATGTATAAATAAAATGTTTAACAACAAATTACCTTCTGGCTGGGTAACAACATTAGAAGCATGTTTCTGGTGTGTCACTTTCAAACATGAAACTCTGTCGAGTCTTAACTGCTACAGAATCATAAACATGTATGTCTTGTTTTAGCATATCCTTGTTATGGTGCAAAATTTATAAAAAATCAATACTGTATTTTTAAGGAACACAATACCTAATGATTGAGATTCAAAGTGATTTATGATTATCGTTGGAAAAGAGAAGTTAACAAAAATAAGATATAAATGTACCAAATTTTTATTGAATACATTAAGAACAAAAAGAAACAAACGGTTATCGAATATGAGAGAAGAAAAGTTTTAAAGTGCTACGCAAGAACAAACTAACAAAGCATAGCCCGTTCGATGGGCGACCAAGCCTTATAAATATTGTTAAAATATTAAGTTAACGAAGTAACCTTACATTTCTTGTCCCGCAATTAGTAAATTCCAGTTTACGAATAGAAAGATATGTATTTACGATTTTGTATTTTTGTAGTTTATTAATACGTTCTACAATACATTTGTATTTATAATAGGAAAATATTCGGAAGGATAAGATTTGCAAAGAACGTGCATGTAAAGAAGTCAAGTATATAAAAGGAGATTCGTGTGAGATGTGCAGCTCTTATGAAACTTGTGTACCGTACATGATTAACATCAGTTTTGATAATGAACCGGGGAAATTCAACAAATCAACTAAAATACTTTATATACTTAATTAAAGATTAAAAAAACGTTGGAGATAAGGTTTAATCTCTCAACATAGTTAGTAACCAACATAGAACGAATGTTGGTTAAATATAACTATTACATCATCATTGCATTAATTTGACTGAAACCACTTATATATCGACCAATACGACAGCCATTCTAACCTTCTTATTTGATAATTACATAAACAAATCGTTCGTTATAATGTCAGATGCCTTCCCACCTGAAAAGAATAAAAACACATCAATTCTATCAGACGCCTTCCCACCTGGAGGTTGTATATAAGCGGCCTACAAAAGCTGGAGGTTGTATATAAGCGGCCTGCAAAAGCAATTCTATTAGACGCCTTCCCACCTGAAAAGAATAAAAACACATCAATATACATGTATATGCGTGTATGTTCAGTTATAATTTAAGAATATAAACATATACCTTCAAGGCTCTCATCCGAGGTTAGTTTAGCACCATCAGGCCAAAACACATCATCTAACCTTCTGTTAACACCCTTTTGTCTACCCAAAAGGGTATTCGCTAAACCAAAATCAGCACCCCCTGCTCAATCAGGATCCTTACATTGACATAAAAATGGATCAAAAAATATAGAAAGTACAGGTTATGCCTATTTCTTCTTGTTACATATTTGTGTGTTACTTCACCTTCCAAAATTTGTTCCATTGTCTTTCTACTACCATTGTCAAAATATTCATCAGGCTCTCCTACGTACATCTTCCATAAAACAACTTATAAAAAAGAATCCCCGCCCCGCTCTCTAAATCTCTCATATTATGTTCAAAAGCTTAGGATCATTAATGAAGTGACTTAACTACCTAATCTTTCTCAAAGTTAGGCAAGTTTCAAATATCTCTTTTCATGTATTCCAATCCTATGTAAACATTATCAACACTTAAAATAAGACATGGATTACTTACATAATTATATGACAGTATGATACACCAACCCTTTTTTATATGGTAAAACATAAAAACTACAATTACTAAAACTTCTAAGCTAAACTCCTTAATCATCCATGTTCTTGATATATCACAATCACAAACCTATGTTTACATCACCTTTGACCGATAACGACAATTTACAATTTACTCTTTTTTTCTGATATTGCAAGTTGTATCCGCGTTAGTAAAAGCAGAATAAGACTCGGGATAAGGTTCCATAATGAATTTTAGTAGCCTCGTGGGTATGTTCCATTCACTATCAGTAAATAGACCCGTTATGAAGATGTAACCTGTTGTATTGTTTGAGTTCCATAGGTCAAGTGTAAGGCAAATCCGACCGAGCATTTGTGCAATCAAGTTCTCAATGGTTGACCTTTCGTTAAGATAAGTTTCCACAAAGTCGCCTTGAACAGTATTTAAGTCACCCATGTTGAACTTAGGCTGAAGGTTATGCAAAACATCCATGAATTCTTTGTGTTCAATCATATGAAGTTGATGAAGCGAAAAGTGTACCGCTTTTAAGGGGTCATTTAAGCCCTAAATCGTATTTATTTGATCAAATATTGCCCTAAATCGTTCCTTTTGTCATTTTAGGTACTTTTGAGGAGAAATCTGGAAAAGGAGGCATTTTGGACGTTTTTGGAGCATAAAAGTGAAGAAAACGACAAAGTCTCAAAATTGTGCTGGAAATTACCTTTGAAGGCGTCAGGATTTGTTCTGGACGGCGTCATGGATTGGCAAAAGTGGTGGATGTGAAAATTACTCATGATAAGCCAGAGAAATTTGCATGGAATTCTGACGGCGTCACGCTTTAATGTGATCAAGGTCGTCACGGCTTAATTTAAAGAGGGACGGCGTCACCCCTAAGTCTGACGGCGTCAAGCCTTGATAAGCCAGAACAGATTTTAGAGAGCTAAAGAGGGACGGCGTCAAGAAGGCCATCTGTGAACCCTAAAAGCGGCGAGGTGACGGCGTCACACTCCATAACGTGACGCCGTCAGATCTGAAAGTCTATATATAGTTTTGCAATTTTTTGTCATTAGTGTGGAACTTATTGGGGAACTTTGTGTGTGAAAACCCTAAGACGATTTTAGCAGCTTTTTCAAGGCTTTTTGCCTTGAGATCTTCCATGTTACATTGAAGATAAGTTATCAATTAATCATTCAATATGTCTATGTGTTGTTTGATTCTATCTTGTTCTTGTCTTTTGTTTAACATGCTAGGCTAGATTTATCTTGTGTTTGCTTAGATCTAATGAAACCTAGCTATTGATTATTGGTTATTAGTGTGTTATTAGTTGTATTGGATGATTGTTCATCTATGTTAGGCTTAAGAAAACTGGCTAACTTCCTATTCGGTAACTTGCTTGAACGTCTTAAGAAACATGAACCAATGCGTACTAAGGTTTTTATGGTTGTATTTAATGCACAAGTGAATTCTAGTGATCCCATGTTAGGAGCTTCCTAGCCGGCTCGGCATAGGAGTGAAGTAGGAGCTTGTAGAGTTGGGGAAGTACGTACGCCACCCCACGATTGGTATTAAGGAATACACCCGTCATCCACGCAATTAATACACACTAATCAACCGGTAAAAGATAGTTAGGGAGTAAGGAAATCTAAGTAAACACATTTCTCTCCACATAAGTTTTCACCACCTTTTCATTTTCTGTTATTTTATTTTATTTGCATTCGTAGTAACTTGGGTTAGTTGACTAGCAACTAATTCCGCCCACTCTTTCAAACCCGAGATTTTACTTGCTTTCATAAAAAATTATAAAAACATAAAAAGAATCTTCTCTCACCATTAGACCTATTAGAGTAGTTTTTCATACCTAACGAACACTATTCCCTGTGGAGAACGATCAATCCCCCGTACTTACCACTACACTATACTACATCGGTCAGGTACACTGCCTGGTGGGGTTGTAAGCCTCTTGAGATCCCTCGAGAGGTAAAACCTGTTGTAAGGTTGCAAAACCACGCATCAGAAGTGGATATCCATTTAGTATGATCATTCGAGCAATCTCAAGGCGACACCTGTCAGCGTCAAATGCTACAGGAACTGATGCAGTTTTGGGAGGTCGTTTAGGTGTATGTTTGATGAGACCCGGAGAGTCAGATGCTACATGAACTGAAGCAGTTTTGGGACGTCGTTTAGGTTTATATTTGATGGGACCCGCAGAGTCAGATGCTACAGGGACTGATGCAGTTTTGGAACGTGTCTTGGGTATTTGTTTGATGGGACCTGGAGAGTCAACACTCATCTTTGAAAGGCGTTTGTGGTATACTGGTATTCGAGGTGACGTTTGAGGTGACTGGTGCCTACATGTTTGGAACCCTTGATGTATGCAAAGTCTTGTGTGCAACTCATACAGAAGGCTCTTGTCTCTCCATCACCAACGTCTCTGAGGGTAAAATCTTCCCAAACTATAAACTTCTGTTTTATATGCTTTGTGAGCTCTGTGACCACAATGTTCATTGGCGTGTCTAAATATCGGCCAAATTAGCCAAGATAAGCATGTGAGAGAATGCTTTTGCAATGAAACAGAATCCCCGGTATCTAAAATTGTCTACACACTTCCAAGCTCCTCAAGCTTCTTAGGATCATGCTTTCCTTTATTCTCAGTGGAAAGCTCATAGCACTCTTGAACCTACACAACGAAACATTACTCCCTGTTATCTAATGCTTTAAGCTATCCCCTCAAAAGGTTTGTTTGGATATGCGTTTTGAGCATGAGTATTGTGACTTCCATCATGATGAAATTTGGATCTAAATGGTGCATAGAAGTCAAGCTATCCAATTTCATCAACAGTGACCTACAATCAAACATATATACATCAGCATGATTCATTAAGAATTCAGATGAATACATATACAATTGAAGGTAAACAATTTAATTAGCATATATTAATCATACCTTTTTTTTTAATTTTTTTCCAGAAAATGAAATCTTAATCTGAAAACTACCAAGGTAATAAAACGCAATAACTAAACATAAAACAAAACTGGTTTTCTTTTCTCAGAGAACATCATTATTATTAACATAAGGAGATTATGTATAGTTACCATCATAATCAATATCCATCGACTTATGATGACGCCTTTTCTTCTGCAGATATTTATAAACATGTTAGTTAGTACTATCAAGAAAAACATGTGTAAGGTGTAGGGTTGTGATAGCCCGTATTATCAACTACCATGAAAAGAGGCAGACTGTTGGCCATACCCCTGCGAGATTGTAGGCTAGAAGAGTTGGTTATGGGAGCAACACGACACAATAACACAGTTAGATAAAAATGAATAACTTCCCTTGCCCTGAATCGTAGAAAGTCTGCACCCATTGTTGGCATGTATGCCGTAAAAACCTAGATTATACAATAGCTTTTGTTTACCTATTGTTGAGTTGAGTCATCTGATAAATCTTTTCTATATTGCTCTTGAAAACTCAATTGTACAACCATGACACAGTCTATGAAAAAAGATAGTTAATTTATATATCAGAATCAAAAACAAATTGCTTAGCATCTGATGACACCAGTTATACGTACCTCCATCAGTTTCAAATACATAAGTTGTATTATATTATATGACTTCATTAAATAAAAATGATGACTTATTGATCAGCAATAGAACATGATATGGGTACCTTCACCAGTTGCAGCTATTTAGAACATCGAATAAATGTCTTCGTCATCCATTATCATCATCCAGTACGTCCGTCATACACCTACTAAACTGATTAATAGAAAAAAATTTATACCAAACTGAAAACAAACGTGATACCGATATGACAATGGTAATGAATATGAACAATTAAAACTGGCCTTTAATTAGCCTTTGGAACACCGTGATTTAGTACAGCAACTCAAGCTTGTCTTGCCAGTCTGTTTGGGGCTTTCTTACTTGCGGGATTAACTCCACCATCATCTTCTTCTTCATTTTCATCTTCTTCCTCAATCATGTCATCGTCAAACTCATCTTCAATCTCGTGATCATCTTGATCAGTGTCCGGATGTGTCAAGTGATGGTCTTCATCTTCTTCCAGATCATTGCGGCCTTCATCATCGCCATCCTCATCTTTATCAATTTCATCTCCTTCGTCCCCTGACATATCATCCTCATCTTCAAGGCAAACTTTGCACCTTCGCACCCATACCTGTTAGATACATCCCAGAACCACAAAAACCCATTGCCAATCAGAAGGAGGGACTTACCTTTATAATAGCCCCCACTTTAGAGAAAAACGTGTTACAGTTGATGTACAAATCATTGAATGCTGAAATGCTATTTTAGATTCGATTTCACTCGGCAAGAGTAGCAATGTTTAGACTGTTATATGTACACATAAACAACAGTTGTTGATAGTTTTTATATCAAAAAGTAAGTGATATATATATGTGTTGTATGATTTTGTATAAAGTTTCTAATTATTTCGTATGATTCAATCTGTTTCATTTAAACTTTGAGTTGTGACATAGCAATCCTTACTACGATAGAAGGTTGAACATATCCACATTTGTGCAAAACAATAAAAGATATGTAACAAACTTTGGATATATTGCAGAGTGATAATTGTAGCGCTTACATCTGGAAAAATCAGTTACACAATAAAATATACTCATGTGAAACAAAGATATGGACTACGCAACTACGGTACCTTATTTGTCACAAACAAAACCCCATTGAAATGACAAAAAAGATAGTGTATAAATAACAATTATCATGCAATGGGTTCTTTCCTGCAATATATTTGATTGAAGGTTAATCAACAATGCATGCATAACTGCATAAGCTAATAACCCATTTTAGTAACAAAAAAGGTTATGTTGTTTAAATTAGCGTACTCCAAAACACCCTTAAAGAACAAAATGATAAACATAACTTGATTAATACCCACCCGACCTGGCTCATTGTGCATTAAAAACAAAAAAGGCTATGTTGTTTATATCAGTGTACCCCAAACACCCTTAAAAACAAAACAATAAACAAAACTTAATTAATACCCACCCGGCCTACTCATTGTGCATTGAAATGACTATTTTTAGCATGTACGTGTTTGACCCGTTACATATCCACCCGACCTCGTTGTGCTACATCCAAAATGAACCCGAGTTCGAGGGGATAACACTATGTTTTTGAGATGATATTTGTTTATTTTTCTGCATAAAAGATCTTACTTTATAGTTCGGAATAACATGAAAATACGTATCTTACCTGTGATAGTTTGGACCATTAACTTCAGTAGCCAATGAAAAAAACTGATCTTAATAGATCTCTCAATAAAGCGCGTAGGAAGCATGATGGTTTCTCCAACACGGGGCTAACACGGGGTTACCTGATAATAACCAGAAACTACATGAATCCAACAATAACTAATAAATTGTATAAGATTGACCAATGGCGACACCAACTTAGTCATTTGAGCCGAGAAATTAGTCTTTTATTGCATGGGCATGTTGAAATACTAAACAATGGCCACACCATCTTAGTCATTTTGTAACAAAGTACATACTCTCATACATTGCATATCATAAACGTCGAGTTACAAATACTAAACGGTAACTCAAGGTCTGTCACATAGCAATAGTGTAGATTTGCTATACATCTAATTATTATCAGGTATGTTACTGGGCTGCAATAATTCTCAAAAAGAAACAAATGGGCTGCATTAGTTTTGAGAACTCAAGACATTTAGATTAAAATTCAAATAATTTTTAAGTTGGTATCTCTATGCAAAACTTTCATGATACTGATAAAAAGGGAAAAATGAACACCAAAGTTTGTAATTCTTGTGTGTTCAACCAATAATAGCATCAACAAAAGAAATTGCAGAATCCACTATATAGGACTTTTGCATTTTTTAAGATATATTTCTTGTTTTGTAATATAATGAAAGAATGAATAAAATACCGATTTTTTCCATCGAAAGAGGATGCCAGCATAACCCCTGGTATCTTTGGATACCAGTGGACATCATTAATAGCATATGATCAACCAACAAATAATTACCATCATACCTTTAGTGTGACCTACCAACTCCCGCAGTGGAGACATGTGTTCCGCATATCCCATATCTGCATCTGTCATCGTCTGAAGCAACAATAAGCTGTGTGGCCATAACAGGATGCAACTGTAAGATAGACCATCGCCTTCTAACTGAATTTGAGAAACTGTAAATTAAAAAGTTCTTGCAGAATAGGTTAAAAGTTCAAGTACATATGCTTCAAAAAGTCATAACACCAGATTCCAGAAGCATACCTTATAATCAGTTTTTGGTATTGTAAAGGCACTTATGTAAAGGCACTTACCTAACCTAGGAGCTGCAACGTCTGTTGCTGTCATTATCGGACTTTTACCAGCTTTAAACTCCGATAAAACCTAATCCCTCTCTGCTTAACTTTTGTCTCCATGAATTGATAAAGCAGGCCAACCATCCATCTCGAGTTGACATGTAATTTGGTTACAACCCTTTTTAGTGTCCATAAATATCAAAATTCGACTACCATCCATGATATCATCCAACAGATTCACCAAACTGAATAATAGGAGCAACAATTAGTCAAGAGTATACGTTAAGTGAGCATGAAATAGTGAAGATTAAAATGATGATATACTTACTTGTTATACTTCTGATTCTCAGCCATAATATAACCATGCTGATGAATTATTAACCAAATAGAAAGGGCACTTACTTTGTGCGGATTATAAACGAACTGCCTTGCCAGTAACTCAACTTCTTTTGGCCACGTAGCACTCCAATACAACGTTTGACAATCTGGTTGAATATGCCTATATGTCACAGAACAACAAAGTTAGACTAAAATATATCTTCCTTCTATGTTTTCTATATTGATGATGTTTGCAAACTTGTTACGGTATTGGTCAGTAAAATTTGGGGGTGTTTGTTTCCCACCTCATTTTCTGTATCGTACACATATAACTGCAAGAAAAGTGGTGGCTCTCTTCCACTGGGCACAACATTCCAATCCATTATCTCTCTTGTCTCTCCCACTGCTGATCTACTATACACATCCTCAGAAGTTCAATAACAAAAAAGGGAAATAAAAAAAATGACTAAATCATAAAAAATAACAAAATAAGAATAAAATTACACCTTTTACCGCATTCCATAGTCTCAAGATAGCAGAGAACTCAAAATTAAAGATATCGGTACAAAATAAGACAGAACAGCCCAAAACATAAACGAATGTTGAAAAAATTAAAGAGAGAAACAGGGTCACCATCATTCCTTGTCTCTTTGGTCCTTCCTTGAGCTGTATACATCATAACCTATAATACTCAAGCCAAACAAAATAGCACACAACACAAAACAGTGTCAAATTATCAGGGTCCATGTGGCAATTTTTAAGGGCTCTACAGCAAAACAAAAGGTTCTACAAATATAAAAGCAATGCGAACAGTGCACACGTACTCCTCCATTAAACATGTGATGCAAAATAGAATCTTTGTGTCACAATAATCAGTTGCATTTGTTCATGGTAACTACAACAATTCCACAAACGTTATCTACAAAAAAGTCCTTCATAGATTGATTCAACATATAGGAATGGAAAAGAAGCAACGTACCTGGCTATATATTACCAACAAATAAGAATAACCTGCACACATGATCTGGAAAAAAAAACATGAAACGTGATACAAAGATTGGCAAGCACACATAATATTCATAAAATTTATACAACAATTATGAACATAATAAAGCATTATAGAAGCAAAATAAAATTATGAGGATGAAAAATTAGGGTTTTCTGTGATCAACAATAAAAACCGTATATTAATTTGGAAAATATATGGGATAAGTTCTAAATTTAAGAAAAAGATATGTATTATTAAGGAATGCAATAATTATTAAAGCATGTCTTTATTTGTTTTCAATTATCAATCACAAAAACTTGTGTGCTCCACTGGTTGACATGCTTGTGTGTGGATGCCTAGACCTAGGTTCGAATTTTACATCATAAATTTTTACACAAATAAAATTCGGATTTATAAAAAAAAATAAAAAAATGAAATTTTATTAAAATATTGCTTAGGTGGCTAAAATTTCAAAATTTTAATCAAATATTGCTTAGGTGGCATAATGACATGGCATTACTGGGCAAAAATTTCGAATTTTATTCACATTAAAACACTGCTTAGGTGGCATTAATGGCCGCTTACTGGGCAATCCAGCTGCTTATTCATCAATCAGGCTGCTTACTGGGCAATCCTTCATTTGATGACGTCATGTCCATATTGTTATATATATGTAGTAGATATATATATATATATATATATATATATATATATATGTGTGTATATATATGTGTGTGTGTGTGTGTGTGTGTGTGATGTTATGTTCAGATTTGCCGTAAGAACAGACTATCAGTCTATAGGGTAAGGGGATTCACTTGCACCCATGGTGGCTATATCTTCTTTTTTGGATTCTTAGCAAACTTGTTTGTTATAAGTGGCTACCAGTTTAACTCATATTTGTTTTGCTCCAAAGCACCTTTTGTTGCTTCATGTACGGTATGGCGATGATGATTAACACCTATTTTCTGAGGCAAATGAAGTGGGTTGTGAAATATTGTGTCCAGAACTTAGCAGGGCAAGGGTCGGATGGCATCATTATGCAACCGTGTTTCTTTGCAGCCATGCTGGAGTCTACAACTTTTTCACTATATTTGGTTTAAAAATCTGAGCCTAAAAATTGCTACATATGTAGCTGTTGAACCTGTACTTTTAAAACTCGATTTACTTATGACTGTTGTGTATGCAGTTGTTGTTAGCAAAACAATTCTTTCTTAAATTGGGTACTTATATAATGCATCATCAACATTTATTTGGATAAGTGTAGTTTGTCATAACCTGTACCTTGGCATAGTGCCCTGTTCATCCTCACTCACAACCATTGTTTGAGTTTTAGGTGTGAATGCAATGGGGGCTATGATGATTAACAACCATTTTCTAACACTAATAAAGTGGGCTGTTAAAGATTGGATCTGTAACTTGGAAAGGCAAGGACCGGATGGCATGATTATGCAACCGTCTTTCTTTGCAGCCATGACAGGGTCTAGATGTTTTTTAACGTATTTGGTTTAAGGATATGAGCTTAATAGCTGCTCCCCTATGTCGCATTGTATGGGGACGGCTGCATTTGTTGGTTAGATCGAAAGTTGCGGCTATAACTAATGGAAATATTGTATCTTTAACATACGGCATGAGAGCAATCGTTGAAGCATCAAGAAAAAAAATGCATCTACTGTTCATCCCCACCAGGCAACTGTAGCTGAAACAAAAAAACATGTATTCGGATCGGTGAAACTTTGATGTCTGGCAGGCCCCAGTGCCGGGCTTGCACTATTTCGATTTGAATGGGGCTAAATTAGGTCCACATCTTGGCGGTGCGGTTGACTGGACCTGCAGCCATGGTTAACATATTATATTTATTCAATCCTTGGCCGACTTATTTGTTGTAGTTGGTTATCAGCTTTGTTCACATTTATTTTCCTATAGAACGGCTTTTGTTGCTTAAACTAAGGTAGGGCTATGAGGATTTACACCTCTTTTCTGAGGCAAATGAAGTAGGCTATCAAAGATTGGATCCGTTACTTGGCGGGGCAAGCACCGGATGGCATCATTATGTAACCGTGTTTGTTTGCAACCATGGGAGGGTCTAAAGCTTTTGCACCCTATTTGGTTTAAAAATATGAGCCTAATAACTGGTATTGTTGTTCTCAACAAAAGAATCTTTTCTGTAGGCGGGTATCTATGTAATGAAGCTGGTTTTCGGTATTGCTTTCATAATTCCTGATTTGAGCTTTATTATCTATATTATCATTATGCATTACGGATACTCACCTTTTGAGGCATAAGCATACAGCTATGCACCTCCTTATAGGCAACTGTTATTGCCACAAAGAATTATATGATTGCCTCGGGAAAACATGAATTATTGTAGAATTTACGTAATGGTGTTTCGCGTTTCGGATCTCAAAACGAGGGTTGTCAAACATTGGGTCCGTAATTTGGCGGCAGAAACACTGGGTGGCATAATTATGCAACCGTATTTGTTTCCCTTAATTGTCATCTTTATATCTTATTGACTCTGTTTCGTCTAAAAATCAAAGCCAAACAACAGCTACCCTAGCTCGACTTGTGTGAATGCTTGTTGTTCGGTTTTTTTTTTTTTTTTATGATTGACGCTTACAATGTTCTTCTGACCAAAACATTCTTTTTTCCCGGCAGCTATCTATGTACTGCATAATGAATATCAGGAAAACCGGCTTTAGATACAGGTTTACAACCACACTCGAATTTATGAGACCCCAACGCCAGTTCTAGAACTGTATTTGAAAACATTTTAGATCTCTGTATTGATGGAATGGATGTTAATTCCACTGGTGGCGCATCAACTTGGGAATCGAGTCATACTCCAGAAAATGGTGAATGGGCCTCAAAGAAATCAGGCGGCATTTAGTTAGAGGATCTGCCACTATCTTTCGGAGTAGGGCCCGATTCCCAAGTTGATGTGCCAGCAATGGGACGCCACTTGGTTAAAGGAGTATTTGAATAGGAAAGTTATTATAAATGCCTATGTGGTCATCTCAACTATTATGAACTATAAGATACCATTATGGTTCAAGTCGAACCTGCATTGACTTCTGGTCAATTTTCATATATATACTTTCTGTGTCTGCCTTGCATTTACAAGTTTTATATCATACTGTGGAAAACTAGATGGGGGGTTGAATAGTTTTACCGGTTTTTAAGTTCTTTTAATTCTTTTAAGACTTCTTAAAAACTTTACTATTGGAAACATTTGATTCAACTCTTATGTGCAATCAATCAACACTAATATGAACTACACACTAAACTAACTAATAATAAGTAATGAAAGTAAAGAGTAGAGATGGAAAGATCAAACCGGGACAAAGGATTTATAGTGGTTCGGCTACAAAGCTCTTCTTCGCCCTACTCCACTCCCCGAGTACCACACTCGAGAGTTTCAAGCACTATGTCAACAACCTCCCTTTAGGCGGAGAAAACCGTACACGTCGCTTATCCTATTTCCGACACTAAGCTAGATGTCGAGTGCTAATCTTAGCTAGCACCAATCTACCACGATCCACATGATCAAACACTCAAGCCCAATGGCTTCAAGAGATCTCCAAGATCTCGACACGATCACAATGATCAACACTCACTTGACTAACACTATCCTATTGACCCTTGATCTTCTTGATCAATCACACAAGCCCAATGGCTCCAAGAGATATTCACTATCTGTATAAAATCACAATGATCTTCACTCACACTCTCATAAAAGAAAAATGATCTTGATGTATGCTATGATACAACAAGGATGTAACAAATGTTACAAGTAACCTAACAACTACTACAACTCTTGTATCTTCTTGGATACCTTGAGTTCTTCTCTTGCACTTGAAGCGGAATGACAACACCTTGTATCAACTTGGATACTTTGTGTTCTTCTCTTGCTATTGAAGAGGAATGAAGAGGATCTCTAAGTTGGATGATTGGATCACTCTTGAACAAAAGAAAAACTAAACTAAATAATTAAGAAGAAAGAAAGGTGTGGGAGTATTAAACTCAGAAGTTTCTGTGTGTGAAAGGGTGAAGAAAATCTGTGAAGTGGGCTGGTATTTATAGGCAGAAAAAATCAGGCCGTTATAGGGGGACGGCTCCACTAAATTTAGTGGAACCGTGGAGCCGTGTCAGACAAAGACGCTCCATTTTTTATCTTTTCTGGTGAAAACTTATTTGGGGAAGTTTGGAGCTGATTTTGGGGGGGAAATAGCTGTTATGTATTTTAAACTTATTTTTCCATTAAAACATTTCTTAATTATTCAAAAATAATTTGTAAAGTATATTTTTGAAAGAAATGTTTTGTCACATAAAAATGTGAAGTCTTAATCACCAATTTACTTCTTTGATCATTAGTGAAGTTGTAAATTTGTTCTAGAGTGATTTGTGTAGAAACGGGATCTTCCGATTAAAAACGTGTTTACATTAATTTTAACGTAACGTGATTTCACATTTTGTCATCCTCAAAACGTGAAGTTATCGAAAGATAGAAATAACGTTTTTAGAACATTATTTGCATCAACAATCTCCCCCTTTTTGATGATGACAAAACATAAACTCATTTTAGGTTAAAATTAATTTTAACAAGTTTTTAATGAGTTTATTCCCATTTCTCCCCCTTTTGTCGAAGCAAAAAGGTTGCGAAGGCTCCCCCTTGATGTATACTCCCCCTCGTTTGGAGGGCACCAAAGAATCGAACAATGATTCGTGCTACAAAACAAGGTTAGATAACAAGTATGCAAAGTCTAACATGTATCACACATGAAAAATATCCAACCACAAAAATGACTAAATAACCAAGCCCCCAAACATAAAACAACCTCATAAAAGAGAATATCCATTCATAAAGAAAAGCAAGGGTCATACATAAGTATGACTACATAATAAGCATAAAGGAAATGGACAACAAGAATCATAAATCCCTAATGACTAGAGGCAAGCTTCATTTCCAACAAGTGTCCTAAAGGTCTATTGGTGAAAAACTAAACAAGATCATGTTTAGTTTTGTGAGCTATGAGGTGGTGGAGATGGTGACATCATGGGGGGTTGTGGTGGTGTTAAAAGACGTTCCACATAGGAGAACATGAAGTGAATTTCATCTCTCAAAGAGAAGATAAGGTTACGGTTGTGGAGGCAACATAGGCAATTAGCACTATCTATATCAAAGGGATGAGATTGGATGGGTTGAGCCATGATAGGAGAAGGTGGTGGTGGTAAGTTTGTTGGTGATGGAGTTGGCATGGCATAGTCCAATGGAGTTATGGGTGAGAGTGTGTAATCCATTGAGGATGGTATGGTGTTGAGGGAAGGAGATGATGAAGATGCTGTGTAGGTAGAGGATGTTTTGGAAGGTGAATTAGGTGGTGATGGTAAGTTGGGAGTAGCTTGGGAAGGTGGTGTCATTGCTTCATCATCTTTTGTAAGATCCACAAAGAGGGGTCTTGTTGGTGGTCTTATGGTTATTCTAGGTTTCTTTGAGATGTGAGAGGTGGATCCTTGTGTGGAGGACATGGTGTGTGTGTGTGATGTGATGTTGAAGATGATGTGCAAGATAATCTTGCAAGGATGAGGCCTTATATAGGCAAGATGGGTGAAATTTGAATTAAAGTGGATGAGAGTGTCCTAAGGTGTAGGAAGGGAATCTTAGGGTGTATGTAAGGTTGGAAAATTTGCCGGTTTGAGGTTAGGGTTGTAGGGATTTAGGAGGAACAGTGAAAATTCGTCAAACAGGTACACGGTTCCTCTAAACATCACACGGTACCGTTAAATTTAAAGGTACCGTGGCCTATTTAGTGGTACCGTGACACTATTTTCACGATTTTTCCTGTGTAGGCTAGTTTTAGGCAGCTAGAGGGATGTTTTCTAGGGGAACTAGTTCCTGGAAATGATATTTCCTCAAATCACTAAAGATTTATTTGCCTAAAATGTCACATATCAAGCTACTTCTAGCATATAAAGATTATCATGTAATTTGCCTAGATAGTCATAAGCATGCAATCATAAGTGACAAAATAAGCTATCATCCAAATAATTCATGTAAGGGGATAGATTAAATATCAAGCATGCAAGATGACAAAGAGTATTAATCTCTATCAAAGATAAATCCTAATATTAATGTTAATCCCTCCTAACTACTTATGACTTGAGCTTTCTCCCATTTTCATCACACTCTCGTCTTGAGCATGCATCTCATTCTCATGATTCGGATCATCAAAGGGTGCATAGTGGGTGGAAGATTCAGAAATGAGAATGGATGAGACATATGACTCATTTAGGGGTTTCATGACGGGTTTGAAGAGTGAATATTGAGGACTACGAAGGTAAGGGTGAGAGTTCATGAAGTGGTGATAGAGACGGGTTAGGAACATCCCATAGGGTATCAATTTATTTTTGTTACCCTTGAGATGTACAATTCGCTTAGCGAAGAAGTAGGCGAGATTGTAAGGTTGTTGGGTGATGAACTCAAATAAGTACATTTTATTACTATCATTTATCCTATTAATTTGACTTGTTTTATTATATTATGTATGAGGATTGATACTTAATCGTTTACTTTTGTAATTCTCAGTTGAAAACAAGCATTTGGTGAAACTTGGCGATTTTGGACTAATTATGGGGCAAAACATGCAAGAAGTTAAGAGTCTACTGAAATGTACAAGATCAAGACTAATCTGCTCCAGATGCGCCGCATCTCACTTATCACATACGGCGCATCGCTATCAAGATCTCACCAGATACGATCCAAGATACAAGAGGACATGCGCCGCATCCAAAGATAAAGATACGCCGCATCTTCTGGCGGTGTACGAATATTCCTGAATATTATAATCTTGGACCCCACGCGAAGTTAAGTAAATGCGCCGCATCTACTTACTAGATGCGCCGCATCTTACCCTCAGACAGAAACTATAAATACCCCAAGACCAGACGAATTTCGAGGGACATATATTATATACGAAGACCGAAGTACAGAAACCAAGGACGAATTCAGTCGAATAGCGAGCACAAGACACACTCAAATCAAAGATACAAGAGCTTTAAGAAGGTGCTGAATGTGTTTAATTCATTAAGTAGTTTTCTTTTATTGTGTTAGTAAGCTTTAATTCATCAAGATTGGTGGCTTGTGTAATGTGACAACGGAAAGATTGCACTCCCTTAAAACTGCTTTCTCATTAATTAAAGTTTATATGTTGATGTCTTTGGTGACTTTTATTAGTGCATTGATAACCTCTGTGTCTAGCTGAGCGTTGATCGGGTCGCCATGCCTCTGCCCTCGCCTATTTATTAGATCGCCTATGCATTCTATGGTCTGTAGAAAAGTAGGAGAAAGATAAATAGGATAGTCATAAGTAATCATTAAGGGTTTACTCGCCGATAAGATTAGAACCAACGAGAAAGGACTTAATCTCGGTGCGTTGCATCGAACTATACACTTCATATAACACTAGCAATAAAACAAGTGACAAACTACTTATCATAAGGACAGCCCTCTTATTGTCTCGAGTATTTATCTGTGTACGTGTGTGCTATTCGCTGATTCGTGCCTATTGGTTTAGTTTATTATTTAATTGCAACCAAATCGTGCCAGTCTCTCAGGCTGAACCCCCTTGCGTTAGATTAGATTGTATAGCTAACTTAATATATTAAAATACTGATTAGAATAACTAGATAATACGTTCCACTCTTAGTGATCGACACTCTACTTACCATTATATTCATACTGACCGGGTACACTGCTCGTTAAGTGTGTGTGTTATTGATAAGTCGGCTAAATATAAATTTAAAACTTGAGTAGGCATTAAAACTGCTAAACCGCAACGACACATTGCATTCATTGTACTATTTTGCATATTTTCTGTTTTTGTGTGTTATTTGTTTGCTTTTATTTGTGTTTATTTTCGTGTGTTTTTATTTGTTTTAATTTTTCGTATTTTTTGTGTTCTGCTATCGTTGTACTGAGCTAAATCAAACGATACGGCGCATCTGATTTCTCAGATACGGCGTATTGCGTTTAATTTTTATAAAATACAACGCGTTTAATTAATTCGATACGACGCATCTTTTCCCCAAGATACGGCGTATCTGTTTTTGATAAGAAAATTTTCTAAACGTTAACGCCATACGACGCATCTGCTTTAGCAGATACGGCGTATCTATTATTTTAATTAAAAACAGTTTTCGAATTATTAAACAGATACGGCGCATCGATCTCTGTCGATACGGCGTATCTTCTTAATCAAAAATCTTATATTTTGAAACGTAACGAAGATACGGCGCATTAACTTTTGTTAATACGAAGCATTTAATTTTTAATAAATATCGATTTTTGATAATTAAAATTGATACGGCGCATTCTAATTTATAAGCGGCGTATCTATTTTCTGAATAAAAGTCTGATTTAATTTTAACGATTATAAGATACGGAGTATCCAACTTTTTTGGATACGGCGCATCGTCTGCAGATATCAGCTATTTGTATTCTTATATCCGTTTCTATATTCATTAATTTCTCTTCTAGCGAACAAATCCTACTGATGATTTTACCTTTGATGACAGATTTTGCTATGGAAGACATGTCAGTTAACAGATATCTTGCTAAGGAATGCTTGCTTTCGGATTCATTCAATGTGCTCATGATCGATGCAGATTTATTCTCTTGGGAGACCCCTCTTGAAGCTGCTTTTAAGGAATTCATGCGTTTATGCAACATTGACAAAGGGGTATTCTCTTATGATGTATTTGTGAGGTACACTAGAGATGAATTGTCGCTCTTATGGCCTATTATTGAATCCAAAGGATTGAACTGGACTACTATCGAAGAAGATGATGGGAAATTCTACCTTGCATACATGGACTCAAGCAACAACAGCTGTGGTGGAGGCAATACCCAAATCACTTACATGCCTTATTTCGAACAGTACTGGGGATTAAATGAGAACTATCTGGATGATGACAGAATTTATGCTGTGGTGGAGTTACTATTTCATGGCAGGGTGGTAAGATTGATGGACCTTTCCCTCAATGATTGGCTTGCACTTAAATATGGTAGTCCAAAATTTGCTCCTGCAAATGAAGTTAAGAGGATTATGACTTCATGGTTGACACGGAGCTTTAGGGAGCAATTTAACGAGTACATGAGGATAAGAAGGAATATGATTGGAAAAGCTTGCTTTGACGTTAACCACGATCCTAACGATGTTAATTTTTCAGAGTGGTTGGCTAGTAAGTTTAATAACCATAAGAGCATGGATCGAGCTACTAAGGATGCATTATGGGTATATTGGATGAGAGGAGAAGACGAAGAAGTAGAGAGCGACTATGGGTCGTCACTTCATGATTCTACAGTCAATGAGGGAATTGAAGAATTATTCAGAATAGACATTGACGTGTTCGATTATGAGACGCCCTTGTGCAAGCAATTCAAGGAATTTAACTACCTTCTTCAAGTCGACGATGATGTGCTTACTGGAGATTTACCAGGATTCAAGACTTATGATGATTTCAAAAACACCTGGTACTACGAATGGAATGATCAAGTACCATGGGTTTGGGATAAACCCTGGGAATTTGAGCACATTAATCACACATGTACACCTTTCGTTTTCAAGGATGGGAGTAGTGTTTGGCCGACCTGTGATTATAAAAGTGACGGAACCTGTAATGGGGGAAGTATAATTGGGATGAAACGGGTTGGAAACGATGTAACCTTTGAAGATTATGAGTGGTACGATAATGTTGAAGACTGCCCACAAAAAGCGGAGGCTTTGCAAGAAAAGGGTAGAATTGAACGCTTGAAAGGACTTAAGGGAACATCGGATACTACTTTCTGGGAATGGGTGCATTAACAATTTGATGATTTCACGAAGCTTAGTCGACGGTTACAATGGGATTTGGAAAGAGAGTGGGAGGCGATTCAAGACAATAAGTCATTAATTGAAGAACTAGATGATTATTTGATTAAGGATCCTTATTTTAAGTTTGTTGATAAAGACGAGGAAGAGTTCACCAAAAGAAAGTGTCAACTACTTGGGATCCCTTATAATAAGCCACCCATGATTATTTCTGAAAAATTTAAAATCATCAAATATTCTTTGGGACCAGAGGAAGAGTATGTTGCGACGACGACCAAGAGTTATACTAGATTAAGTCGAACGGAGGAAAACGTCGCAGAGCTATACGGGAACATCTTTCGGATGAAGGAAGAAGGATGGACCGTGACAAGAACTAAATGAAGAGCTGAACGTGAGTCTAACTTGAAGACTCTGGAATAAAGACAAGTGCTTACCGGGAGACAACCCGGATTTATCTTTTAATTTTCTGTTTGTGTCGAGTCAGTCAGGCCGCAGAGGATACGGCGCATCTCAATCCTGAGATGCGACGCATCTCCTGCAATGGTCATATCTTTATTTTTCTGCATTTTTACTTTTCGACTTTAAAACTTTTTATCAGTTTATTTTAATGCGGCGCATCCCTGGTTAAGGATGCGGCGCATCTTTTATTCTGATCCGTATTTATTCCAGGCTCGATACGGCGTATCTTCTTCCATAAGATACGGCGCATCGACTGACCTGATGATTTTCATTTTTAATTTTTATGTTTTATTTTTACCTAACTACTAATATGTTATGCAAGTTGAACCTTTCTTACCTTAGGTGTGTTTTGAAGCCTTGATGGTATTATAGATTCCTGCATTTCCTGTGGATACATCGAATATGAAGCTTAAACGTTCTAATCCACAAGAAAGATGATTTTTGCTCTAATACTAATGGAGGATCATACCGAGCAAATCTCAGGGGAGTTTTTCTGTTCTAATTCTTTTATTTTCCAGTTTTTAACCTTTCATACAAACAACGAGGACGTTGTTTAACTTAAGTGGGGGGATTGGAGAATTAGAACACTTAACACTTACTTGTCCTAAACTTTTCAAAATATGCTTAAAATGTGCTTAATATATCAAAATTTAAAATTTTTAGCATGTTTTTGTTTAAAGTCTAAGTTGCATAGCTGCACACATGACGTTATTTTCAAAAATTGTGATTTTTCAAAATTCACAAATCTATGAGTGTGCCGGTGACTTGTAAACTTTAGAACTTGGCTTGTATACTATTCGAGACCACCATAATAAGTATTATTTATATAATTGGAATGACTTGTCTAAATTGGTAAAATTTCTAGGATTACACCCAAATAGGCTAAGTGTGTTTCCTTACATTACCTGTGTTCGCGTGCGTAATTCATTATCTATGGTTAGGTCGGGAAATTGCACAATGCAATTGGAGTGAAAGTAAATATTGTATATCTTTGAGTTTATTTTTCGTGTGTTTACTACTTTCACTATTACCGTTATTTCTGAAGTCATGAAAAGTATGGAAAAATTATCCAGAATTATCATTATAGTGATGTGGTGAAATTTTACACATCTATGTTTATGTTGATGTCAAAAAAAAAAAAAATAAATAAAAATAAAAAAAAAAAAAAAAAAAAATTGAAAAAATAGAAAAGAAAAAAAAAGAAAAAGAAAAAGTTGGATGTTTGATTTAAACCAACTTATGTAAAGTTATGTAAGTGGTCGATATCACCACTAGTTGTTATATATTTATGGATTGAATGGGAGTTGGCAGTTATGGGAACGTCAACTAAGGTTTATTCTTTGATTAAGATCTTGTTGAGTATAATTCGTGTCTACCTAAAGCGTGTGTTTCAAGTGTTAAAGCGTGAGTTATTCAATGATATGAGTCTTATTCATGGGATGGTTGGGATAGTGATTAACCACACTTAGGATTTTAATTTATTTGTTTTGTTTATTTTTCATTTTACACCAATTTATATCCCAAATATTATCCATACCCTGTATTATTCTTTATCCAACCAAACCTTTGATTTATTGAGATTAGGGATTTGAGCAATCTTAAGTATCGTAGTCGTGGATTCGGCTATGTATTTATGATTTTGTCGCCCTTTTTGATATATTATTATTGGTGAAGTTTGGACCTATCTTTAGCCTATTCGAGTTAAGGATTTGAGCAATTGCAAGTATCGTGTTCGTGGATTCGATCATGTATTTGTGATTTTGTCGCCTTTTCTGGAATTTGAGATCGATAGAGATTAAGAATAATTAACCCTTAAGCCTAAAAACCCTTTTTACCGCTTTAGACTTGTTATTCCTTGGCTTTAGTGGGGGAGATGTGTATACTTGTCAAGCTTATGATAGAATATTCTTCGCGACTGGACAGTTAAACGATTAGATTTGCTTTTATCAAAATATTTTATTGTACTTCTAATTCGTTAAGTGTTTAGTTGTGTGATTATGACAAAAATGAATACATGCTTAAATATAAAAATAAATCCTAATATATTTTAGGATACATTTTCATAAGATTAATTCTAAGGTTTACTTGGGGACAAGTAAAGCTCAAGTGGGGGGATATTTGATGAACTCAAATAAGTACATTTTATTACTATCATTTATCCTATTAATTTGACTTGTTTTATTATATTATGTATGAGGATTGATACTTAATCGTTTACTTTTGTAATTCTCAGTTGAAAACAAGCATTTGGTGAAACTTGGCGATTTTGGACTAATTATGGGGCAAAACATGCAAGAAGTTAAGAGTCTACTGAAATGTACAAGATCAAGACTAATCTGCTCCAGATGCGCCGCATCTCACTTATCACATACGGCGCATCGCTATCAAGATCTCACCAGATACGATCCAAGATACAAGAGGACATGCGCCGCATCCAAAGATAAAGATACGCCGCATCTTCTGGCGGTGTACGAATATTCCTGAATATTATAATCTTGGACCCCACGCGAAGTTAAGTAAATGCGCCGCATCTACTTACTAGATGCGCCGCATCTTACCCTCAGACAGAAACTATAAATACCCCAAGACCAGACGAATTTCGAGGGACATATATTATATACGAAGACCGAAGTACAGAAACCAAGGACGAATTCAGTCGAATAGCGAGCACAAGACACACTCAAATCAAAGATACAAGAGCTTTAAGAAGGTGCTGAATGTGTTTAATTCATTAAGTAGTTTTCTTTTATTGTGTTAGTAAGCTTTAATTCATCAAGATTGGTGGCTTGTGTAATGTGACAACGGAAAGATTGCACTCCCTTAAAACTGCTTTCTCATTAATTAAAGTTTATATGTTGATGTCTTTGGTGACTTTTATTAGTGCATTGATAACCTCTGTGTCTAGCTGAGCGTTGATCGGGTCGCCATGCCTCTGCCCTCGCCTATTTATTAGATCGCCTATGCATTCTATGGTCTGTAGAAAAGTAGGAGAAAGATAAATAGGATAGTCATAAGTAATCATTAAGGGTTTACTCGCCGATAAGATTAGAACCAACGAGAAAGGACTTAATCTCGGTGCGTTGCATCGAACTATACACTTCATATAACACTAGCAATAAAACAAGTGACAAACTACTTATCATAAGGACAGCCCTCTTATTGTCTCGAGTATTTATCTGTGTACGTGTGTGCTATTCGCTGATTCGTGCCTATTGGTTTAGTTTATTATTTAATTGCAATCAAATCGTGCCAGTCTCTCAGGCTGAACCCCCTTGCGTTAGATTAGATTGTATATAGCTAACTTAATTTATTAAAATACTGATTAGAATAACTAGATAATACGTTCCACTCTTAGTGATCGACACTCTACTTACCATTATATTCATACTGACCGGGTACACTGCTCGTTAAGTGTGTGTGTTATTGATAAGTCGGCTAAATATAAATTTAAAACTTGAGTAGGCATTAATACTGCTAAACCGCAACGACACATCGCACGCATCAGCGAGATTGTAAGGTTGTTGGGTAAGGAGACAGTAAATCATATGAGCACAACACGCCGGAAGCTGCTCATGATTTCCTGTTAGACTTATAACATTTTCTCGCAGGATGACTGCCCAAGAAAGTAGTTCATGACGAACCTCATCCAGACGAATTTTTGTTGGATTTAGGTAAGAGGAGGAATACTTAAGAGTACGAATGAGTTTGGTAAGTTCGGTTGGATAGGGTATGTAGGAACAATATGGACTATCCTCTTCACGAAAGTTGAAGAGGGACTCAAGACACCAATCTTCAGTATAGGCACATTGCCCATGATTGGGAATTCGGAGAATTTGAGCAAATTGCTCAAGGGTTAGGACAAATTTGAAATTTCGGACCCAAAACCAAAGTGACAAAGAGTGATCCTCGTTACGTACGAGTTCAACTTGTCGAAAGAATTCTAACACAAAACGAGGAAAAATGTGCTCGTTGATGTGTAGTAAGCAATCGAATCCTATAGCTCTAAATGAAGTGTTGATATCCCTATGATAAATTAAGGACGGATCAACGACTCGACCTTTATGAAACCGACGGGTTTCAAGATTGACATAGGCACGTATGTGGTTACCGGGTGTTGTGGGTTCATGAGATATTTCGGGTGTATAGGTATCGGTTAGAAGATGATCAAAATCATACTCATGAGACATTATTGTTTCCTATAGGAAAATTTTAGGAAAAATTAGAATTTAGAGTAGTTGCATTAGAGATACGTGCCTAGTGTGTGCCTATATGCAAACTATGTGGAGGTGCGGTAATCTTGACTCTAGAATTAAAAATAATGAGATTACCCAAACACTCCTAATTTACTATTGCTCAAGCAAATATGTCGAAAAGTACATATTGATTATGTAATTCGATCAATATTCGCGAGATCATGTATGCATGAGAAAACATTTTTAGTTTGCTTCAACAATGCACGAAAAGTTTTTCATGAACCTAATTTCGTGAAAATTTTTTGAAAACAATGGAATTGGGGTGTTTGGCAACTTAAATGTTTTGGTGCCAAAAGTTTTGAAAAATTTGAGTGTTGATGACTTCTAATTGCAAGTTTCCTAGACATGAATATGTGATTCAATTTGTTTTACGAAATTCCTATGTAAAGGGAATCACATAATGTCTAATCGTAGTATAAAGACTCAAAAATTGAAAAGCCCCAATTCAATTTTCATGTATGAACAAACCCTAGACTCAAAATTAAAGAAAATTAAAGTAAGATAACTTACAATTTATGTTGAAAGAGTGAAAGTGATTGATAATTTTGAAAATCAATGTCTTGAATATGATCTTGATGGGGTGTAGTTGAATTTTGGAGTGTGAGGTTTGGTTTTGACAGTAGTTGCAGAAGTTGGGAAGGTTTAAATTTGGTAATGTGGGAAAAAGGAGACTAAAATATGGGATGTATCAGACGCACAGTTCCACAGTACCGTTAAATTTAACGGTTCCGTGCCACCTTTAGTGGAGCCGTGATCTGATGGGATGAAATTTCGTCCCATTTTGATTTTTGACGAATAAGTCTCGCTGATTTAGTGAGACTTTTTGAAACGAGGAAAGAATTTATTACTAATAAATTCTTTTGACGAGGGGAACCTAGTCTAGACGAGATGACTTCAAAGAGTCATGAGATGAGACACACGAGATGACTTCAATATTTCCCGTGAAATATTGACATAGTCATGAGATTTATGGAATATGTTTCATCATTCCTAGACCTAGACGAAGGTAATTGAAGGATTCTCGTTTGAGAGGTTTGGTTAGGATGTCGACGATATTGTCTTGAGAAGGAACTTTCTCATTAGAAATATTTCCTTTCGGAACATTATCGCGAAGGAAGTGGTGACGAATTTCGATGTGTTTAGTACGGGAGTGTTGAACGGGATTTTTGCTCAAGTCAATAGCACCTTTATTATCACACATAATGGGGACGTCATCTAAATGGATGTCATAGTCATTAAGGGCTTGTTTCATCCATAGTGCTTGTTGACATGCCTTTCTAGCGCTTACGTACTCGGCTTCGGTCGTGGAGATAGCAAGAGTAGTTTGTTTCTTGGAGAACCAAGAAGTTTGAAAAAAACCTATGAGGGTACAAACATCACTCTCTCTTTATCAATCCACATTATCTCCCGTGTCATCAGAGTTGATATATACAACAGTTTCTACACCAATCTCCTTGAGATATCAAAATCTCAAGTGTATAGTGCCATTAATACATCGGAAGATATATTAAACGCTTTATGTTAAGAAGTTTTGAAATCCTTCTTACAAGCGGGCACAAAGCCATACACTAGACACGATGTCGGGCCTACTTGCCATTAGGTAAATTAAATTACCTCTCATGCCCCTAACCTAGTAATATCCGCGCACTCACCTTCATCGTCTCTTGTGAGATTCATTTCCGCGGACATGGGCGTTAGTTTCAATTAAGATCTTTCTAAGCTACGTATCTTATACATATATAGTATACTTAGGTTTATGAGGATACTTTCTTTAATTAATATTATATACGGGCAAGGGAAGAAACTTGATTCACTCATCATTGCTCATCTCAAACTTGTCACGCATGATCTTTGAGCGATCATTGTACATTTCTGGACAAGTTGAGTTTGTCACAATAGTCTGTGACAAATATTTGAGAAATGATGAAATGTGAATTTTGTTTCTTAGTGATAGTGCCTACTATGTTAGATTCTAACGACACTACATGTTTAGCATTTCTACCAACAAAGGGTGTTTCAAGAAGGCGTACCTGTGTCTGAGGTGTTGTCCTTAAAACTTGACGACTAGACTACCTTTGTTGAAAGCTAAACATATGAGACACGACTTGACTTTGCGTCATCAGATTAGTGCAATCACTAATCACACTCCATTTGTTGGACTTCAAGTTTATTTACAACAATGTTTATCTAGCAAAACAGAAGTTCAAACATCTGGTCCCCAATATCTCATGGGTCCAAAGTTGTTAGTGGCAAACATCCTACGCATTTGTTGCATTAGTTTAGGATGTGAGAATGGAGGACACATTTCCCATGGTAAGTAACTTTGTGATTGACGATTATTCCAAGTTACGGGGAAGTTACTTGGATAACTTTGCCTTATAAAGTTACCTCTCGGTAGAGGAGTTCCTGACCGAGGTTTGGGAGAATTAGTTTTTCTAGGTGGAGGAGTCTTCAACCTAGTGTCGGGCTTTACAAATCCAAGTTCGAGAGTTGACAAGGGTTTGTAAAATCTTTTGACTTCCTCTATGCTAGCAATAGGTACTTTAGTACCATTTACAACTGTGTGACTTGGTTTAGGAATTAAGTTATTTTTCAAAATTGACCCTGATCTGACTTCAGCACCAGACGGTACCACGGTACCATTAAATTTAATGGTACCATCCGTACCTTTAGTGGTGACATCTCCTTCAAACTCAGACACTTCAGGCTTTACAAATTTTACTTGTTTAGTACTACTTTTTGAAGCCTGATTTGGGTCAAATCCTAAACCCGCACGGTCATGTTCATTATATCTAATGTTTACAAGCATATCATTAAGTACTTTTGTTCCTTCTTCAAACTTAATGATTTTTAAAGCATTTTCTTTGAGTTTCTCATTTTCTACTTGAATACTTATGCATGACCCACATCCTAAATCTACTTCTTTATTTTTCTCAAGTCTTTTGACTTGATCCTTTAGTTCTAAAATTAGCAATTTAAATTCTTGCATTTTTAATTTTAGTTTTCTGTTTCTACCTAAAATTTTAGAACTAACCTCGCATAATTTATTATACTCGTCATGCAATCTATTGTCATCTATTGACGAGTTATCATCACTATAATAAGAAGAGTCAGAATGTACCTCATTAGAAGCTTGAGCCATTAGGCATGTTTCATCGTAGGGCTTCTTCTCTTCTTCTTCACCGCTATCACTCCAATAGCCTTCTATGAAAGCTCATTGGTTGTTGGTTTTCGGTGGTTTGGGACATTCTCCTATAAGGTGATTAGGATCTCCGCATCTAAAGCATTTCCTATCACTTGTCCCTTTCCTATCATCTTGGTTCTTTTGGAATGACCTCTTTTCATCGCGAGGTTGTCTAGGAAATCTACCTTTCCTCCTAAAGAACTTTCTAAAGTTTCTAATGGCTAGTGCATACTCTTTATCTTCACTATCGGAACTCGAACATTCCTCATCACTAGACTCCTTCTTGGCTCTCAATGCTAGAGATCTAACTCTCTCGCTTTTGCCTTTGACTATATCGGAGTCCTTCTTGATTATCATCTCATGAACTTTCAAGTTTCCTATTAGTTTATTGAGTGATAATGTCGCCAAGTCCTTTGATTCTTCAATGGCGGTGACCTTTGCTCTCCATTTAGGATGTAGAGCTCTAAGAAACTTTCTAACATAATTCTTTCAAGAGTAACCTTCATTAAGATCTTTAAGACTAGTGATAATAGTATTAAATCTAGCAAAAGCATTATCTATTGACTCATCTTCCGAAATGGAAAATTGTTCATATTGTTGAACAAGAAGATCTATCTTGTTCTCTTTGACTTGGTTATTACCTTTGTAAGTGACTAACAAAGTTTTCCAAATATCTTTTGCCGTATTACACATGAAAATTCTTTCAAATTTCTTTTTAGGCAAAGCATTTGATAACTCTCAAATTGAAAATGTTTTTAGTCACGTTATCGTTAGTTTTGTGCATAATATTTGGTTATATTTGTGTATATTTGTTACTAAATCGTGAAAAAGTGTATATGCAAGTAAATATAGCCAAGTACAGGAAAAGATGATAAAAAGATGAAGAAATGAAGTGATTATGCACATTGGAAGATTTATGAGAGGAAAAAGAAAGAGAAACCACACAAGAACTCAAAGATTCAATAATGTCACGATCTCTATGTTCAAATATCAAGAAAAGATCAAGTTCTATGAAAGAAATTAGTGGTACAATAAAGGATCAAGCACGTAACGAGAAAAGAAAGAAAAAACCAAAAGTTGTGTGTGGCAGAATGGCCCAGCCGATCGGATGGTGCCCGCATCCGATTCGGATGGGAGAAGAACAATTTACCGAGAGATCCAACCGATCGGTTGGATCACAATACCGATCGGTTGGAGGAAGCTGTTGTTACAAAAGTGCATTAATTGACGAATTTAAGCCCCATAATCATGGTGGCTTATCATTTCCTGGTTACTAATTGATTGTGGACGTTTTTACTTGGAGAGGAGGAGTTCTTTCAGTTATTTAAAGAACCCTTGGCTAGTTTACAAAGGGTGACACCCAAAAACTTAGTGAAGGCTTACACCGAGTCTTGCTAAACTTATTATCATTGCCCGAAAGCTTGTAGTTGCTATGAAAACGTCCAGGGAACCTTGAGTTCGAGTCTCAAGAGTTTTGTTCGAGTGTGGAGTTGTTTACGTGTGATAGATCATAGGCGATTGGAGGAGTGTAGTTGCTATAGTTCCACAATTCTAGTTCTTGTAATTCCAAAACTAGGTATTTCTTGTTTGAGTTATTATGAACTACTTTTACGCTAACAAGAATGAAAGTATGGTTTGTTACTTGTGTTTGATTATAATTGTTATGGAGTGATTTTGGTTATACTTGTGTGTATGATGTGACAATTGTTGGAGTATTCTTATTTCATAGTGATGCATGAAAACATATCTTGTTTTATGAGTTTGTTGAAATACAATCTAATCTTGCTTAATTGGTTGGTAAAAACAGTTCTAAAGATTAACTAAGGCTGAAAGGATTTTCTTTATGTTTTTATTCCAAAAAGTTAGTGCACGAATTAGTATGGACTATGTTGTGTGACAAGCATCATATTGACTCATTAAAATGGATTTGGAAACGATTTCATCACGAGAAAAGGCCGAAAGGATTCGTAGGAATTCTTAAGATAAGAAATGCTTTTCAAACAACAAAGAGTTTAATAGAATTATCGTACTAGTTAACAAAGGCCGAAAGGAATTAACTAAGAGATTGAATTCTTAGAAGATGATTTCTCATGATAAAAACCATTGATTGTGAATCACTCAATTTAAGTTGTGCATCATTACAAGTTACACCTAACTTGGTAGATTACTATATACAATTAGTCATGGAATTACACACAAGTATATTTGTTTTTGATTGATTGATATTTACTTACCTTAGAATTTGTACCAAATTGGATTGACAACCCTTTTTGTTAAAACTTATACTACCAAACCCAAACAAAAATTCCCTTGGGACGATCTCAACTTACCCACCTTTACTACCACGGACGAGTATACTTGCTCGTATGTGTTGATTAGAGAATTGGATAAATTGTGTTTATAAATTTTTAAAACTTGCACGACACACGACACATCAAGTTTTTGGCGCCGTTGTCGGGGAATTGGTTAATTTACTTGGTAGTTTGGTTTGCTAGTTTATAAGTTTTGTAGTAAAAAAAAAAGTTTGGTTCGGGACCAACCGAATCGGATGGATGCCCATCCGATCGGTTGGAGCCCTTGGTAAAAATTTTAGTTTTTAGGATCAAGTGTTATTTTTCAGTTTTTATGCTTAATTAATGTTATGTTTGATTTGTTTAAGTGATAGATTAATTAGGATGATTAATTTGGGTAATTAGGATAGTTTAAATATGTTTAATGTTTTATTAAATATAGTTAATATAGTTAATGTTAAGTTTTAATGATTAGTAGTTTAAGAGTTTTTTATTAATTATGTTAATTAATTAGTTTAATGATTATTTGAGTTAATAATTAGTTGTTAGTTTAATGATAATTAAGTTATGAGTTATGTGTTATGTTTCATTTTTATTAATTAGTTTAATGTTAGTTATTAGTTTTTATATTAAAAAGATTTAATTTAGTTTTCAGGAAAAAAAAATTAGAAAAATTTCAATCTAACCGATCGGATGTTGCCCGCATCTGATTCGGTTGGGTAAATTTAATTTTTAACGATTCAACCATCCGATCGGATGGGGGCTAATACCGATCGGATGGATGCCTCGGTAAAAAATTTTGAAATTTTTAATTTTTAATTGTTTTGATGTTTTAAGAGTTTGAAGTTGTTTGTTTGCTATCTTAGGTTTTATATTTTAATATGTTTCGATTATAACTAACCCTCACGCTAATAGTTTGGATTTCTTTTGTTTTTGTGGTTATGTTATAGTTAGTGTTTAAGTAGAATGGAGAGTTTAAGCAATGTGCCGGAATACTTGAGAAATTTGGAAGAGATGCTGAAAGATTCGGGAGATTCATTGGAGAGTTTGGAAAATATTTTGGAAGAAGCTAAGGTTGATTTTGAAAGGAAAGGAGAAGTTGGAGAAAGTAGTGTTTGTTTACCTAAGGAGAAAAGAGTTGTTGTGTTTACACGAGCACCACCTAAAGAATTTGATGCACCATTCATGAGGTATGCTACACCTTGTGGTGTGGAAGGTAAAAAAGCTTGGGATGCTCAGCTTAATATGGAATATGGTGACAACTACATTACGGAAGATATGCTTGGTAAGCTTGGTTTTGTTAGACTTGATTATGAGGATTATGGAAGAAAGATAGTAAGAGAGATGAATGTTAATATTCATGGTCATGTGTTTAAAGTTGATTTTGTTGTTTTGGAATATGGGAATGCTGATGAACCAGAAGTCATTTTTGGTAGAGATTTCATGGTTAAGACTAAATGTAGGATTAATTTTACGTTGGGAGAGATGAGGATTGATGTTGATGATATGATAGAAGAAAAGGTAATAAAGGGAGAGATTGTTAAAATGGGAAAAATGAATAGAAAGAAAACACCACTTAACAAACTTACCCAACCCTCCACCCCTAAGAATGAAAGTTCTTCATCTAGTTCACCACCCAAAAATCCATAAATTGTTAAACCATTAACCAAAGAGCAAAAGGAAGCGATTTTGGAAAATTTGGAAATGAAGTTTAAGGAGCTTATGGAGGAAAAGCCGGTTATTGATGTGTTGAATAATTACATGACTTATCGCAAAAAGTTGGATGCAGTTATGATGGCAAGGGCTAGGTTAGAAGATAAGAATTTTGATGAGGTTGCAAGAGAAAGAATAGTTGAGAATGGGTTGCCCAAAAAGGAGAGCGATCCGGGAAATTTTGTGTTACCAATTAAAGTGAATGGAACAGATGCGATGTATGCATTGGCTGATACAGGAGTGAGTGTGAATGTAATGCCATATCCATTGTATAAGAGATTAGGACTTGGTAATCCTCAACCAAATCAATATAATCTTACTATGGCTGATAATTCACGAGCAAAAGCGATGGGAGAAGTAAAGAATGTTAAAGTCCAAGTAGGATATCAAGCTTTCTTGGCGGATTTTCTTGTGCTTTATATTCCGGTGGATAAGGAGTTACCATTGTTGTTAGGGAGAACGTTTTTGAGAACTTGTGGAGCTATTATAGATATGGGTAGAGGTACTATGACTATTAGTGATGGAATCTTGAAGCATATGTACTATCCTAAACCAAGAGGCAAGATTGTTAAGGAAGTGCATGAAGATGAAGAAGAAGACCATTTGGGTTGTTTTGAAGTAGGTAGAGATGAAGAAGGGAGGCCTAAATATGGGCCGGTTGTCCCAAGTTACTTTGATATTGAAGATGAGATGGGAAGAGCTCTAGCGATGGAGGCTTTCTATAACCCATTTAAGAATGTTTTTGTGTTTAACAAATTGACAGATTTTCTTGGATCTTTACCGGTCCAACTAAAGAATTTGGAATGGGGACCCAAAGGAGCTAGTGTTTACAAGAAGGAAAAAGAAGACGGAGAATGGCATGTGAAGTTTGATATAGTTTGTCCGGATGGAAGGAACTTTACAAGGAAGTTTAAAACGCAAATGACTAACCGAAAGTTGTCCGGGAAGTTTCAAAATGAAGATATCTTGAGGCACGAGTACTTTGAAGGATGAAAGACAAGAGTTTGAAAAATAAAAGCACAAAGCTTGTGCTAGTGTTTTGTTTGTTTCCTAATTTTAATTTTTATGCATTTCTAGTAGTTTAATGTTTGCATTTAAGTTTGAGTTTAAGTTAAGACCTTTTGGTTGTCTTGGTTTTATTAAGTTTTAAGTTTATGAAGTTATGTTTTGAGTTTTTAGAGTTAGTTTTGTTTAGAGCTAGTAGAAATAGACTTGAAAAACAAGTTGGTAGACTAGTGTGGTGGAGTATTTATACAAAAAGAAAAGTATTTTTGAAGAGTAAAGTCATTTTCATTTAAGCTCACAAGAACCATCAAGTGTTATCAAGTGGAAAAGTGAAGGTTTTTCAAAAATTCAATCCGAATCGGTTGGATCAAATACTGATCGGATGGAGTGAAAAATATATACTCAAGATTTCAAAAATCTCAAAAAACACACACACACTCAATCCACCAAACTTGGGGTTCAAAAATTCGACCATTAGGAGACTATTAAGTGTTGCAGGAGTGTTGAAAGATCATCTATGGCACCTAAACAAGTAAGTAACGTCATCAATTTGTATTAATTAGGTTTTAATTCGGATTTCTTGAATTAGGTCAAAATTTGGGTATTTTTGATATAGTTCGAATTAAGATGTAATTTTTTCTGGAATAGATGGGTAAATGATTGAGGAATTCATTGCAAAAAGAATTAGATAGATTGACTAAGTTTTGAGGAAGAATAAATTGATTGAATTTTTGGATTAAAATAGGGTCAAAACTTTGAATCGATTTAGATTGAAATTTGTGATTCCCAGGTGTTATTTAGTTGTTGATTAGTGATGCTAGGATGATGCATTGTTGATTAGAACATAAATTGAGGAGTTTTGATTTAGTAGTGTTCATATGTTCTAGGAAGATCGAGGAATCATGAGAATATGTTATGAATATGTTTTGGAGATGAGTGGGATATGTAGAAACCATTATGATTGATCGAATGCATGATAGGAAAGAGTGGAATTTGATAGAATTGATTGAAAGTCGGAGGAAGAAAAAAAAATTTTGAGACAGTAGGTCCCAACCGATTCGGTTGCGGAGCAATACCGATCGGTTGGGCTGGGACATTTACTCCATCCGATTCGGTTGGAGGAATACCGATCGGATGGAGCTCTCGGTAAATGAAAAATGAAATTTTCGAAAACGAGTTTCGTGACTTCTAAATCATGTAATCTTGGTTCTTATGCTCTTATACTATCATATGTTTGTGTTTTCTACAGAGTTATCTTGCAGGTGGCTCGAGTTCATCACGTGGTGGAATGAATCCAATTGTAACAAAGTATGTGCAAAGGAATGCTAAGAGCAAGGTCAAATATACTCTAAATCAGGAGCGTAATGAAAACTTGAAGTTTAGCAACCTTAGGAAGGAAGAAAAGCACGCTTTTCGGGAGCGTCTTTCGAAGCTACAAGGGAGAGAAATTGCTAAACCAAGGGTTATGAATTGGAATGCAATGAAAGAGCTTGGTTGTGATGAGTTTTTGGAAGATATGTTTCTTGTTAGGGTTCTGTGGAATAAACAGATATTGACCTCAAGTATGTGGATGAGAGCATTCAACATAAGAGAACCAATATACAAGGAATGGTGCCTGGAGTTTTTATGTTCTATGCGGATGAAAAAGGAGGTTACTGATATTAGAGTTACAACCGACAAATTTCTCGATTTCAGATTAGGAGGTAAGAAACATGAAGTCACACTATTTGAGTTTGGAAATTTGTTAGGTTTATACTCTGATGAGGATTTAAGTAATGAGGATTTCAAGTTTTTCATAATGAGTGGAGAAAGGAGTAAAAATAACTTTGACGCACATGGGTATTGGAAAAGGATTAGTACGGAAGACCAGCTAGTATTTGGGGAAAGTAGAGTTTCAAAGATTAAGAAACCATTGTTGCAAGTGTTACACAGGGTTGTAGTGCAATCATTGTTACATAGGACATCTAGTGTCGAATTGATTTATAAAGATGATTTATGGGTTCTTCAAGCCTTGGACGAGAAGCATCCCTGGAGGCATTTGAATGTAGCTTGGGTGATAGTCCAACATTTGCACCAACGCGCGGCTGTTGGGGCAAGAAACTACTTATGTGCTGGTCACTTTATTTCGCGAATAGCAAGGAATCTTGGGCTATTTGCTGAGGAAGAGATGAGTCTTTTTAGCGATCCAGTTATTCCATTAAGCATTGACATAAAAGGGTTCACACACCTTCGAGAGAGTAGGAATGGAAAAATCAGAGGACTTCAAGAAGTTTTAGATGTGCAACCAATAACCACCTAGGATGGTTGATTCATGGTTATGTTTTAAAAACAATGTTGGTTGAATAATTTCTATTTCCACTACTTTAACTTAACTTTATTAGGATTTTATAATTTATGGTTGTTTTGAACTACTTTTGTTTGTTTTAGTATTTTGTTTTGTTTGTTCCGCGTATAGTTTTTGCAGGGGAATAATTCCCGAAAGCTTAGTGTTGATCAATATTTGGAGTTAGAAGAACTCATGTGCTTACTTATGATCAAATATGCCTATGCGATTTCTTTTCCGGGTAGTATTTTTAATTTTATTTTCTTTCTAAATTTTTCCCATTTCCTTTACTTTTAAGTTCATTTTATTACATTGAGGACAATGCAAAACTTAAGTGTGGGGGAGGGAAGAAAATAGGAAAAATTGGTTTAATTTTTAAATTTTTAAGTTTTTAGTAGAATTTTGGGATTCGAGTGACTAGAGTTAGGTTCGCCCTTGATGTTCTAGTTATTTTCTTTGTTATATAGATTGATTCATTGGTAAAAATGATGCTATTTGAAAGATTTTTTGGAATTTAATCAAGTAAGGAGAGCTATTGATAACTATTGCTAGCACATGTTATCACCCACTTTAAATTGTGAGGATTTAAGCCTTTTTGTATAAAGCATTTCTTATGCTCTATATTTCGTTATGAGTGTGCCGGTGATTATGTTGATTCTAGAACTTGTACGTGTTATGCATTACGGTTAAAATTACTTTCGAGTAATAAAATAATTCAAATGATAAGAGGCAAATTAGGATTTACACCAAATGGCCTTCCGTTTACAAAAATATTTTTGCTAACCACATTGGTTAGTTATCTTAGTATTTGGAACCCATTTGTTAGCGTTAATCTTTTATGCTAGATACCCTTAGTTACACCTTCTGAGCCTATCTTTTCTTTTGATTAAATCCAGAAAAATACAAAAAGATTTTACACCTTACACTTTAGCCTTACCCGAATCAAGTTCAATTGAAGTTCAAAACTTTTTTTTTTTTTTTGATGATTACATGTTGACCACACTTTGATATGTGTATGTGTTGTTTCAATGAAGAAGGAGGTCGCTACTCTTATTTGTATTTTTTTGTAGCGTGTGCTCATCCAAAGTGTGGGGGGTGATGAAAAAAAAAAAAAAAAAAAGGAGGAGTGAATAGCCAATGAGCTATGAATGTATGAATGGATGAAAATAAAATAATCAATGAGCTATGAAGGAAGAAAGGAGTTAGTATGAGATGTGGAATAGTAATAATCAAAGAATTTTGGTAGAGTGATCATTTGAGGTATAAAGAGTTGGGAACGGAATTTGGACTTGATTCTTATTTATTTTTATTTTGTAGAAACCAATCACAAATAATTCCCATGTCTTATCCTTATCTTTACCAATTACTTGATTCGTTGTTAGCTTTCGAGCATCCGGATTAAGTGATGTCTTTGTTTAGATATGTAGTGCATGGATGTGTAGTGACCATCCGGGTTTTTGAATAGTTAAAATACGTTGTTAGCGAGCTAGTGCGTGTTTTGGTGACCATCCGTTATGCAAATAATGTTGTTAGCGAACCAAGGTACAATCTAGTGACCATCCGTTGCTTAGCTAGTCAAGAATTCGTTGTTAGCAAGCTATTATGTTCTTGTATGAAATATTTGCACATTAGCCAGGTAACCGTAACCCTTAACCTTAAACCCGAATAAAAGACCTCTTTGATGTTTTATTTTGTTGTTTTGATACTCGTACAAGCTTATGGTAAGAAACATGAATCATGTCTGAGCAATTGAGTGATGTACCATTAAATTTACCCTTGAGTGTTGAGTGAATTTAAAATTCCTTGGTGAGGTGCTTACGTGTGATAGATCATAGGCGATTGGAGGAGTGTGGTTGCTTACGTGTGATAGATCATAGGCGATTGGAGGAGTGTGGTTGCTATAGTTCCACAATTCTAGTTCTTGTAATTCCAAAACTAGGTATTTCTTGTTTGAGTTATTATGAACTACTTTTACGTTAAGATGAATGAAAGTATGGTTTGTTACTTGTGTTTGATTATAATTGTTATGGAGTGATTTTGGTTATACTTGTGTGTATGATGTGACAATTGTTGGAGTATTCTTATTTCATAGTGATGCATGAAAACTTATCTTGTTTTATGAGTTTGTTGAAATACAATCTAATCTTGCTTAATTGGTTGGTAAAAACAGTTCTAAAGATTAACAAAGGCCGAAAGGATTTTCTTTATGTTTTTATTCCAAAAAGTTAGTGCACGAATTAGTATGGACTATGGTGTGTGACAAGCATCATATTAACTCATTAAAATGGATTTGGAAATGATTTCATCACGAGAAAAAGCCGAAAGGATTCGTAGGAATTCTTAAGATAAGAAATGCTTTTCAAACAACAAAGAGTTTAATAGAATTATCGTACTAGTTAACAAAGGCCGAAAGGAATTAACTAGGAGATTGAATTCTTAGAAGATGATTTCTCATGATAAAAACCATTGATTGTGAATCACTCAATTTAAGTTGTGCATCATTACAAGTTAAACCCAACTTGGTAGATTACTCTATACAATTAGTCATGGAATTACACACAAGTATTTTTTTTTTTTTTTATTGATTGATTTTTACTTACCTTAGAATTTGTACCAAATTGGATTGACAACCCTTTTTGTTAAAACTTATACTACCAAACCCAAACAACAATTCCCTTGGGACGATCCCAACTTACCCACCTTTACTACCACGGACGAGTATACTTGCTCGTATGTGTTGATTAGAGAATTGGATAAATTGTGTTTTTTAATTTTTAAAACTTGCACGACACACGACACATCAGCATTGTAAATCATCATCTTAGCCTCATTATTTTTGGCTAGTTTTCTTTTAAGTTCATCACTTAGTTTATCATAAGAAACTATTTCATCCTTTTTAGTTTCCGGATTCATTTGAATCGGTTGAAAGTCACCCTCGGTAATAATATGCCAAAGATCAATGTCTTTTGATTTCACATACGTTTCAAATCTTGTTTTCCAATAGATAAAGCAATCGGTTTCAAAAAGTGGTGGTCTTTGCATAGATTGCCCTTCTAGATATTTGTCGGAATCCATTGATCGATTCAAGTTTTAAAATACAATTTACTTTAAAATCTTGACTGACGTGGCTTCTGATACTAATTGTGGAAAACTAGAAGGGGGGGTTGAATAGTTTTACCGGTTTTTAAGTTCTTATAATTCTTTTAAGACTTCTTAAAAACTTTACTATTGGAAACCTTTGATTCGACTCTTATGTGCAATCAATCAACACCAATATGAACTACACACTAAACTAACTAATAATAAGTAATGAAAGTAAAGAGTAGAGATGGAAAGATCAAACCGGGACAAAGGATTTATAGTGGCTCGGCTACGAAGCTCTTCTTCGCCCTACTCCACTCCCCGAGTACCACACTCGAGAGTTTCAAGCACTGTGTCAACAACCTCCCTTTAGGCGGAGAAAACCGTACACGTCGCTTATCCTATTTCCGACACTAAGCTAGATGTCGAGTGCTAATCTTAGCTAGCACCAATCTACCACGATCCACACGATCAATCACTCAAGCCCAATGGCTTCAAGAGATCTCCAAGATCTCGACACGTTCACAATGATCAACACTCACTTGACTAACACTATCCTATTGACCCTTGATCTTCTTGATCAATCACACAAGCCCAATGGCTCCAAGAGATATTCACTATCTCTATAAGATCACAATGATCTTCACTCACACTCTCACAAAAGAAAAATGATCTTGATGTATGCTATGATACAACAAGGATGTAACAAATGTTACAAGTAACCTAACAACAACTACAACTCTTGTATCTTCTTGGATACCTTGAGTTCTTCTCTTGCACTTGAAGAGGAATGACAACACCTTGTATCAACTTGGATACTTTGTGTTCTTCTCTTGCTATTGAAGAGGAATAAAGAGGATCTCTAAGTTGGATGATTGGATCACTCTTGATTAAGAAGAAAGAAAGGTGTGGGAGTATTAAACTCAGAAGTTTCTGTCTGTGAAAGGGTGAAGAAAATCTGTGAAGTGGGCTGGTATTTATAGGCAGAAAAAATCTGGCCGTTATAGGGGGACGGCTCCACTAAATTTAGTGGAACCGTGGAGCCGTGTCAGACAAAGACGCTCCATTTTTTGTCTTTTCTGGTGAAAACTTATTTGGGGAAGTTTGGAGCTGATTTTGGGGGGGGGGAATAGCTGTTATGTATTTTAAACTTATTTTTCCATTAAAACATTTCTTAATTATTCAAAAATAATTTGTAAAGTATATTTTTGAAAGAAATGTTTTTTCACATAAAAATGTGAAGTCTTAATCACCAATTCACTTCTTTGATCATTAGTGAAGTTGTAAATTTGTTCTAGAGTGATTTGTGTAGAAACGGGATCTTCCGATTAAAAACTTGTTTACGTTAATTTTAACGTAACGTGATTTCACATTTTGTCATCCTCAAAACGTGAAGTTATCGAAAGATAGAAATAACGTTTTTAGAACATTATTTGCATCAACACATACTTAGGTTAACTTCTATAAAAGCCTCTCATCATCAGTCGTGCGCATTTGAACAAACATAGATGTTAAACAAAAGAGAATGTTAGAGAATGTTATGATAAGTGATTTGATAAGGTGATCCAAGTTGAGATGCTCCACGTCTTCGCAGGTCAGGTGACTACACCTCCAACCATAGAAGGCATATCCTCTTTTTTCGATCCTTACCAGACTCATTTGTTGTAAGTAGTTACCAGTTTTATTCACATTTATTTTCCTATAAAACCGCATTCGTTGGTTCAGCTAGGGTAGGGTTGTGATGATTAACACCTACTTTCTGAGACTAATGAAGTGGGTGGTGAAAAATTGAGACCGTGACTTGGCCGCGCAAGGACCGGATGGCATCGTTATGCAACCGTGTTTCTTTGCAGGTATGGCCAATTGCACATCTTTTTCACCCTATTCGGTTAAAAAATCTGAGCCTAATAAGTACTACCCTATTTACAACCACTGCAACCCCTGGGTTTCTGAATGCTTCTATGTTGGGTTTTTAGAAATCTGAACTTTTAAACTCTTACAGATTTGGTGAATGGTCGCCTTTCAATTTACTTATGACTGTTGCATGTAATGCATGATGAATATCATAGGCAATGATGAAAGTTGTTACAATATCCTATTTTGTTAAGTGTAGATTACCATAACCTCTGTTTTGGCATAACGACTACATGGTTGCAGCTAACGCCGGTTTTTGATACCACTTTTATAATCGCTGGCCTGAGCTTTATTATGTATATTATCATCATGCATTATCGTTGACCAATCATTGATCCTCTCTTACTACTTACTCTCTTTGGAGCTCAAAACTTTTTATTTTGCTGTCTCTCAATTCATTTGGCATACATGACTAGAACAAACAAAAGATAAGTATTGGTCTAATTTTTTTGTGTGATTTATGATATCTTAAATTTACAGGCTTAATCAACTGCGGTACATGACTCTTTAGATTTTCTTTTGCTGCCAACAGGTTTTTAATCAACAACCTGACTGCATACTATGGAGACAAGTTAGATATCAAAAATAGACGGAATATCAATGATGGATATACCGACACCGAGCACAGCTATTACTAATTTCGCATGGTATGTGCATCCATCATTGATACTTTGTCAATATTTTTGTACCTCCCAAGTTTTGACGCACACCTATCTTAGTACATTACGCTTCAACTCAAATCAAGATCGGTTGTTGGTCAACTCCCATATATATACTTTGTATGTCTACCTTTTGTTTACCAGTTTTATATAATGTTTAATAATACCCTGTTCTCTCCAATTACAGTTTTGTGCGCCAAGGTCTGCTATTTTTATTTTTTTTTCTTTTTTTTTTGTTGGGTATCTATGTAATGCATAATGAATATGGTAGGAAATGATGAAAGTCATTACTATTTTCTTTTTTGGTTGCAACCAACGCCGGTTTTGGGTACCACTTTTATAAATGCTTATCTGAGCCTTATTATGTACATTATCATCATGCATTGATCCTGTAATACCTGAAAATCTAAAACATGTAAAAAAAAAGACCAAAATGCCCCTACGAGCAAAAACTTTAACAAAACAAGTCCGTAACGCACCGAATTGATCCCGAATCTTTGTAAACTAATAAACTAAGATACCAAATTATTCTAAGTCTCATATCACACGAAAATTAAGTCACATGGACCCTTTAAAAACTTACTTAGCCGAATATTATCAATATGTACACATAAAATCACTTTTAAATTCAAACTACAAACTAAATATGGAATACTTCTATCAAGATCAAACCATGATTCGGTCCAAGGTGAAATCCCGAGATTTAAGCACTTTCCCCCTCCTCTTTGCTCGACACTACCATATTATATTCATCCCTATCCTATTGTTCCTCCAAAATCCAAACCGAAGATCCCAAAAATCCTAACACACCAAGAATAATTCGATCACTCTTCATCCGATTTTTCCAAAGTCTTCAACCAATTTTCGTGTGTTCTTAGGTCCATAAGGAAGCCTATAAAAATACTTGTTGAATCATTTGAAGCTTGGTTCGAACCGGGGCAATTTATTTCCAAGTGTAGGCTCGATAAGGTATTTTTAATCCAAACTCTCGACTCGATCATTGTAAACTCATGATGATATTTTTCTTACGTCCTTTTCAACTCCCTTGATCCATGAAAAATAGTTGGAGCCGTGCTCATTGCTTGGATCGATCGTGGGAAGTAACCAAGTCGCGCGATATATAAACACAAGGTATTATTCGAATCAATTCTTACGTACCCAAATAAATTCGTCCATCATTTTTCTCATGTTCCTCATGTCGTGTATGGTCCATGAAAATTGTTTACAAGGTCGGGAGGAAGCTCGTGGAGTCGTGGTGATTTTTGGACCACATCGAGTGCTATAATCCATTTGGCCTATTCTACACGTTCGAATCTCGGTTTAGAAATTTTCCCCTATTCTTTGATCCTTAAGAATACCATATAAATTGTGCTATTCGATTCATGCATGATCTTCCTATCGTTTGAGAATTAATACTATAAATCGAACCTAAATCTAAAATAATAATGTACGATCGAATTGAGACTTGTGTTTAATTTTATTCGACACCTTATGAATATGTTAACATGGGAAAAATACAATTTCGATTTATCATGGCCTATACGAATTATTTTCGAATTTAGTTAAAACCGGATTTAGAAATATTTTGGGAAAAATATGGAACCAATCGATCTAGGGTTTTTATGCATGAACTAGGGTTTGTTTTGGGTCATAAATGAACATGTAATGATTGCTTAATGATTTGGTTAAGTTAGGGTTTGAGTTTGAATTAATAAAAGGTTATACGATTTTCTTTTTAAAACTATAGGGGTCGAATTGTGATTTTTAAAACTTGTGGGTTACTATTGAAACATTTTGAGATCATGTATATGTCGTATGAAATGAGTAGAGGGGCCTTTGGGATTAATTCGAGGGTTAGAAGGTCTAATTTGTAAATATATAAAAGTTACTAGTCGATTTTGTAAATAATTAAACTAGAGGGACTAAACTTGTAGTTTTGGGAAACTTATGGGTCATTCGTGTAATAAAACTTATTTGAAGTGTTTTGTGTCATTTTGATAAGTTAAGGGGCTAATATGTAATTGTTATTAATTAAAAGATGAAAATATAAAATAGAAGGACTAAATATGTAATTATCATAACTTGGAGGACTTAACTTGTAAACCATATATGTATGAAGGTTAAATCGTACAAGTGGGTAAATTAAGGGTATAATGTGTAAATTGTAAAACTAAGGGGCTTAATATGTTAATATGAATATCTTAAGGACTAAAATGTAACTTCATTAAGTTAAGGGACTAAAAGTGTAAATTATGAAACCTCAAGGATATAAAGTGTAAACTTGGATAAACTAACCTCCACTTGACCTAATTAATAATTATGGAAACTTACTAAATATGGAAACTTACTAAATATGGAAACTTTCCAAAAATGGAAACCTGCTAAAAATAGAAAGTTACTTAATATGGAAATGGGATCTTTAGTAATCATGTCTTTACTCCTCTAGGTGTGAAGAGGGAGTGACCTGTGCTCATTATCATCTTATTTTGTGATTTCCTTTGTCAAGCAATAAGGTACAGATATTCTGCTTCTTTAATAAGAGGCCTTCATTCTCTTATTATGATTCATATTAGGGTTCCCTATACAATTGCTATGTTCCCTTCATTCATGAACTCCGATTATTGAACCATCATGATATTGAACCTTTTGTGATTATGAACCTTTCATTCATGAACCTTTGCTTATGAACCGTTGCTTATGAACTTTGCTTATGAACCTTGCTTATGAACCATGATTATGAACCTATGATTGTGAACTTATGAAACAAGATATTGACCTATGCAAGTAAACTAAAAACATGATTCATGATACTTGACCTTTACCCTCAGTTTGATACTACGAGCCACTCACTAGGCATGAGGGTTTCATGTCCATGTCAGTCGATGCACCGATGGCATGACTCTAGGGTAGGAGAGTGATGACCTATCCCGTCCCTGCATGTTACGTTTATGATTCATGTTTATGTAGAGGCAGATTATGGCCACCTGGGGCGTATGGATGCATCCTAGATTTGTTATGTTCATGTTATGTTATGTTATGCATGGTGACTGATGGTGTGTGTGCTGATGAAGCGAAAAGTGTACCGCTTTTAAGGGGTCATTTAAGCCCTAAATCGTATTTATTTGATCAAATATTGCCCTAAATCGTTCCTTTTGTCATTTTAGGTACTTTTGAGGAGAAATCTGGAAATGGAGGCATTTTGGACGTTTTTGGAGCATTAAAGTGAAGAAAACGGCAAAGTCTCAAAAATCGGCTAAAAGTTACTCTTGACGGCGTCAGACTTTACTCTGGACGGCGTCATGCCTTGGCAAGAAAAGTTGGACGTGAAATTTACTCATGACGGGCCAGTGAAAATAGCATGTGAATTCTGACGGCGTCACGCTTTAACTTGATCGAGGGCGTCACGGCTTAAATCATAAGGGGACGGCGTCACGTTCATGGTTCGACGGCGTCAAGCCTTGATAAGCCAGAATGGATTTTTGAAGAGCTAAAGAGGGACGGCGTCAAGAAGGTCATCCGGGAACCCTAAAAGCGGCGAGGTGACGGCGTCACACTCCATAAGGTGACGCCGTCAGATCCAAAAATCTATATATAGTTTTCTAATTTTTTGTCATTGGAGAGAGCTTAGTGTGTGGAATTTTGGGAGAAAACCCTAAGACGATTTTAGCTACTTTTTCAGGGCTTTTTGCCTTGAGATCTTCCATGTTTCATTGAAAGATAAGTTATCAATTAATCATTCAATATGTCTATGTGTTGTTTGATTCTATCTTATTCTTGTCTTTTGTTTAACATGTTAGGCTAATTTTATCTTGTGTTTGCTTAGATCTAATGAAACCTAGCTATTGATTATTGGTTGTTAGTGTGTTGTTAGTTGTATTGGATGATTGTTTATCTATGTTAGGCTTAAGAAAACTGGCTAACTTCCTATTCGGTAACTTGCTTGAACGTCTTAAGAAACATGAACCAAATGCGTACTAAAGGTTTTTATGGTTGTATTTAATGCACAAGCGAATTCTAGTGATCCCATGTTAGGAGCTTCCTAGCCGGCTCGACATAGGAGTGAAGTAGGAGCTTGTAGAGTTGGGAAAGTAAGTACGCCACCCCACGAATGGTATTAAGGAATACACCCGTCATCCACGCAACTAATACACACTAATTAACCGGTAAAAGATAGTTAGGGAGTAAGGAAATCTAAGTAAACACATTTCTCTACACATAAGTTTCTCACCACATTTTCATTTCAGTTATTTTATTTTATTTGCATTCGTAGTAATTTGGGTTAGTTGACTAGCAACTAATTCCGCCCACTCCTTCAAAACCGAGATTTTACTTGCTTTCATAAAAAAATATAAAAACATAAAAAAGAATCTTCCTCGACCCTTAGACCTAATTAGAGTAGCCTTTCATACCTAACGAACACTATTCCCTGTGGAGAACGATCAATCCCCCGTACTTACCACTACACTATACTACATCGGTCAGGTACACTGCCTGGTGGGGTTGTAAGCCTCTTGAGATCCCTCGAGAGGTAAAACCTGTTGTAAGGTTACAAAACCACGCATCAAGTTTTTGGCGCCGCTGCCGGGGAATAGTTATTGTTTAGGTTGAATTTTTATTTCTATTAGGTCTACTCACTAGATTCCTTTCTAGTGAGATTTTTATTTTATTTTTCTAGGTTTTCTTTAGTCTATCTATTTTCTTCGTGTCCTTGTTCGTAACCATACCATCCGACACCATGGAAGATGGTAATATCCTTAACCCACACAACCCACCACCACAACAACCACAACCACATCCTAGAGCCCGTACTTTAGGAGAGTATTCCCGTCCTAGCCACCATGGCTATCGAAACACCATTGAGCTCACTCAAGGAGCCAATATCACACCCTTGCGATCCGACACCATCCGGTTGGTGCAAAGCGGATGCGCATTCCATGGACTTCGTTCTGAAGATCCTAATCAACATCTCAAGGACTTTCTTAAAATTGTTGATTCTATAGACCTTGATGTTGCCACTCGAGAGACGACCCGATTGCGTCTCTTCCAATTCTCTCTGCGGGACCAAGCTAGTCAGTGGCTAGAACGTCAACCCGCAGGATCCATCACCTCTTGGGATGATCTCACCACTCGTTTCCTTGCTCAGTTTTTCCCACCGGGAAGAACTACCAAGCTAAGGAATGATATCTTGATGTTCCAACAACGTCAAGGCGAAACTCTCTACGAGGCATGGACTCGATTCAAGGACTTACTCCAAAAAGTCCCTCACCATGGCATAGAACTTTGGCTCCAAGTCCAAATCTTCTATGACCATATCAATCTCTCCACGAGGCAAACCATTGACCAATCGGCCGGTGGCAAGCTACGTGATCTAAGTGCGGAACAATCATGGGCTCTCCTAGAGGATCTTGCTCTTTATGACAACGAAAGTTGGAGTGATCCCCGTGATTTGAATAAAACGGTCAAGGCAATATCTTTGCCTTCGAATAATTCAAGCACTTCCGACCGTAGGATCATAGAACTTGAAGACCAAGTCAAGTTTCTCATGAAATCCTACGAGGCTCCTAAACCTTCAAGCCAAGTGAACAAAATCACTTCTTCATGTGAATTATGTAGTGGTCCCCACGACACTCGTGATTGCATGGAACTCCCCGAACAAGCTTTTGTGGACTACGCATCCTCGCGTACCGACGGAGCGGGAGACAAGTGGTACATTTTCAAACCCGAGCCAAACCATTACGGTGATTCATACAACCCCTCATGGAAAAATCACCCGAACCTTAGGTGGAAACAAAACCAAAACTCACAACAAACCAATTCTTCCAACCCACCTAATCGTTTCCAATCAAGCGGTTCCAACTCGAACCGTACTTTCAACAACAATCCTTCCGGCAATGGTAGTACCGATAACTTTGAAGGATTGATGTCTCAATTTATGGCATCTCAAGAAGCTCGTTTAGCCAAGTTTGAAGCCGACTTCAAACAAAAACAAAGCGAGATGACCGATAAGATTGACACCTTGTTGAAAGCCCTCAATGACCGAGAAATGGGAGCACTCCCTAGCAACACGGTCAAGAACCCGAAACTAAATGTCAACGCTATTTCATCGGTTTCGTCCCCTAGTTCTTGTCCACAATATTATTCGGTCAATTCCATGAGCACGTGTTTCAAACAAACCCAAGTCGTTCCAAATGACCAAGAAGTTATGACATCCAAATTGGTCAACAACATAGTTGAAACACCTCCCACTCAAAACCTTGACGAAGAATTCAAGGAGCTCCACCTTGAAAGTCCGGTTGATGATGAGTTGGATGAGAAGAAGCTCAAGTTAGGCGAAAAAGGGACCGCCTTTGTTCAAAACAAGCTACCTAAGAAGTTAGATGATCCAGGCTTATTTGTTCTACCTTGCAAGATCGGTAATTCGGAGGCTTATGACACATTAGCCGATCTTGGATCAAGCCTTAACCTACTTTCGTTACCTCTCTACACTTCTCTAAAACTTGGAAAACTTGAAGAAACCGAGGTGATAATAGGCTTAGCGGATGGAAGTGTTGCTTACCCGGTTGGAGTAGTTAAGGACGTGTTAGTGCACATTGGGAAACTAACCATTTTAGCCGATTTCCATGTCCTTGATATGGTTAGCGACCCTACATGCCCCTTGTTGATAGGTAGAGGATTTTTGGCGACCGCTAGTGCTATGATTGATTGTAAGGAATCCAAGATAGCGGTGGGAGAAGGAGATACTTGGTCAGTCTATGATGTTAAGAAACATGCCTATGATACTAGTGAGGAACCAACACCACATTGGTTAGAATTAAATAGGAGACCATCTAGATATGGACCTTGGATAGATAAAGGCTTCATAGGACCCCAACGCCCATTTTACCTAGAAGAGGACTTTGTTAACCGAACGCATTCGGTGGAGCAACTCTTGGCTAGGGACACCGAATTGGATCCATTTGAAGACCCTCTAGTTTTTAGAAAGATGATTGATTTCCTAGGAGTTTTGCCAATTAACCTAGGAATGAATAAGTGGATTTGTGAGGAAGATGATCATAAGTGGAATTGGGATAAACCACCCAAAGATGGAGATGGGTCATGGCATATTAAGATGACATTGTATGACCCGGATGGAGAGAAGTTTGAAAAGACATATCGTACTAAGCGGACCAATAGGAAACTTCAATCCAAGCTTAACCCTAAAGACGTCCTTGATGACGAGCTCACTTACATAGGGTAACGTGACTTTGAGTCTAGCTACAAGACTCGTTAATAAAGAAAAGCGCTTCTTGGGAGGCAACCCAAGCTTTATTTGTTTTATTTGCTTTGTGTGTTTATTTATTTGTTTGTTTGATTTTATTTGTTTCCGTATGTGTGTTTAATTTTTATTAGTATTGATTCATGTTCAAAAGTAATTTGTGAAAATGCTTTATTTTGTTTTTAACTTCGTCTTAACTACATATAAAGGTATTTTGCAAAAGTTAAGTGTAAGGGAAATCTAAATCGGTTTATTAGAACACAAATGAACATGAATCATAATAATACTAAATTAACATACATATTAGTGTGTGTTTGAGTCAAATGCTTGTATCGAGTCATAATGATGTTTTGCAGGATTTCCAGGAAGTAAGGTAAAGGTTTTTCCAGAAATTTTCCGGAAACTTAAAATGAAAATTTTTGTCAGGTCATTTCTGACGGCGTCAGGGTTTATAACCTGACGGCGTCAGATTTAATTTTCAGAAATTTTTGAAAGTTTTGTTTTCATAAAAAGTTTTTATTAAAATCTCCAACTTATAATCTCCAGGAATCTGCAAAGTTATCATTCCACAAGCATTATATCCTTATATATAGATTTTTCCCGCCGATGTTATGCAGGTTTTCGTGTTTGTTTTCTCAGGTTTAACAGGTTATTTTGGACAAGGAAATGTTTTTGGATCAAGCTTGTGGCGATGCATTAGTCATGTAGCTTCAACATTCTCTTTGGAGGAAGATTTAACCGTGTAATTTCATTATCCACCGAGCGAATCAGGGGAGTATTTGATTTCATTCTTTTACTTTTTACTTTTACATCTTGTTATTTGAACATTGGGGACAATGTTCATCTTAAGTGTAAGGGGAGGGTAAAAGTACGATTTTTGAGAATACAATTGCGCTTGATTTTTGTTTGTTTAATAGTAGATGTGTAATAAAACTGAGAGAAATACCTGTTAGGGCAATTTTAGTGCCAAATTTAATAGTAGATGTGTAATAAAACTGAGATAAATACCTGTTAGGGCAATTTTAGTGCCAAATTTAAAATTTTTTATAACATATAGGAGTGAAACTTTGATCTTAATGAGCGTCTCACGGATAGGAGTTATATGACTAGCACAAAAACCGTACCACTAAAAAATTTTCCACCCCCAAATATGTGAGGTTCGCCCCTAGAATTGGTAGGAAAAGCATTTATGCTATGATGTGTGTACCGGTAGCACTTAGATTCTAGAACTTGCGTTAGGACCATTCCAAGGCCACAAGTGAGACTACATTCGTGTAGTTAGATTTACTACATGATAAGAGGCATTAGGATTAACCCATTGTTTTACACCTGTGTTTTTGTTATAATTACGTTGGCTACATTGGTCAAGTAATTCTCCCACACCCTTTGCGTTGTACTCATTTTTAGTACACGATACCCCTAGTACACCCCTCAGAGCCTATCTTTTCGTTTCGACCTTTAAGCATTTTACTTAAAGGAAGAATTTGTTACACCCCACTAAAATGTACACCCAAATCGCCTTAGCCTACCTTGTATGCACTCATTTTTAGTGCATTATTGTGACAACATTTGTTTAAACCCAAGTTAATTATCTAGTTGATTACATGGTTGCTAAGTCGAGTCATATCCTTGTACATATTGTTTTGGGACGATTGGGACTCATGGGTAAAGTACTAGTGTAATGGAGTAATGGGGAAGAACATCATTTATTACCCCCATATGTGCTAAATATTTTAAAAGTACTCCAAGTGTTTTGATTATCCTAATTCGAGTCATTAGAATAGTTATTTGTAAAGTTATGTAAAAGTTCAAGTGTAAGGGGAATGCAACGCCCCTATGATGTATTATTTTGGATGGTAGGGTAAAAGTGTATGCAAAAAAAAAAAAAAAAAAAAAAAAAAAAAAAAAAAAAAAAAAAAAAAAAAAAGTAGAAAAAACATACGGACTACCATCCCGTTTTATTTTATGTTTATTTTATGTTTTTGTTATTTTATCATTAGCTTAAGATCGAGTCTAGTCTTGGCTTAGCAACATTGTATAGTACATGTAATTGATCAAGATCTTTAACTCGCCACCAGTAAAATATCCCGTATCCAACAAAACCGTGTTTTCCTTTTCCCTACACCTTACGTTATAACCCATTTAAAAGCCCTCTTTGATAGTTTATCTTAGGTGCTTACGCCTAGTGGAGGAGGTTTTCGATCCTTTCCCAAGCCTATGGTAATCTATTTGCTATGACAGGTAGTGAGAGATATTATCCGTTTTCATTTATGAGATTTATTTTGATGACACTTGAGAGATGTGAGTATCTAAACACTACTTGTGAGGTGCTAGTATGTAATCTCCGTGCTTATTATGATTGAAGTGGAACGATTATTTGTTGTAATTACTTTTATGTTAGCATTAAATGACCCCTAACTTGTATTTTGATTAGAATAAAAGCGCATTTGCTTGAGGACAAGCAAATCTCAAGTGTAAGGGTATTTGATGAAGCGAAAAGTGTACCGCTTTTAAGGGGTCATTTAAGCCCTAAATCGTATTTATTTGATCAAATATTGCCCTAAATCGTTCCTTTTGTCATTTTAGGTACTTTTGAGGAGAAATCTGGAAAAGGAGGCATTTTGGACGTTTTTGGAGCATTAAAGTGAAGAAAACGGCAAAGTCTCAAAAATCGGCTAAAAGTTACTCTTGACGGCGTCAGACTTTACTCTGGACGGCGTCATGCCTTGGCAAGAAAAGTTGGACGTGAAATTTACTCATGACGGGCCAGTGAAAATAGCATGTGAATTCTGACGGCGTCACGCTTTAACTTGATCGAGGGCGTCACGGCTTAAATCATAAGGGTACGGCGTCACGTTCATGGTTCGACGGCGTCAAGCCTTGATAAGCTAGAATGGATTTTTGAAGAGCTAAAGAGGGACGGCGTCAAGAAGGTCATCCGGGAACCCTAAAAGCGGCGAGGTGACGGCGTCACACTCCATAAGGTGACGCCGTCAGATCCAAAAATCTATATATAGTTTTCTAATTTTTTGTCATTGGAGAGAGCTTAGTGTGTGGAATTTTGGGAGAAAACCCTAAGACGATTTTAGCTACTTTTTCAGGGCTTTTTGCCTTGAGATCTTCCATGTTTCATTGAAAGATAAGTTATCAATTAATCATTCAATATGTCTATGTGTTGTTTGATTCTATCTTATTCTTGTCTTTTGTTTAACATGTTAGGCTAATTTTATCTTGTGTTTGCTTAGATCTAATGAAACCTAGCTATTGATTATTGGTTGTTAGTGTGTTGTTAGTTGTATTGGATGATTGTTTATCTATGTTAGGCTTAAGAAAACTGGCTAACTTCCTATTCGGTAACTTGCTTGAACGTCTTAAGAAACATGAACCAAATGCGTACTAAAGGTTTTTATGGTTGTATTTAATGCACAAGCGAATTCTAGTGATCCCATGTTAGGAGCTTCCTAGCCGGCTCGACATAGGAGTGAAGTAGGAGCTTGTAGAGTTGGGGAAGTAAGTACGCCACCCCACGAATGGTATTAAGGAATACACCCGTCATCCACGCAACTAATACACACTAATTAACCGGTAAAAGATAGTTAGGGAGTAAGGAAATCTAAGTAAACACATTTCTCTACACATAAGTTTCTCACCACATTTTCATTTCAGTTATTTTATTTTATTTGCATTCGTAGTAATTTGGGTTAGTTGACTAGCAACTAATTCCGCCCACTCCTTCAAAACCGAGATTTTACTTGCTTTCATAAAAAAATATAAAAACATAAAAAAGAATCTTCCTCGACCCTTAGACCTAATTAGAGTAGCCTTTCATACCTAACGAACACTATTCCCTGTAGAGAACGATCAATCCCCCGTACTTACCACTACACTATACTACATCGGTCAGGTACACTGCCTGGTGGGGTTGTAAGCCTCTTGAGATCCCTCGAGAGGTAAAACCTGTTGTAAGGTTACAAAACCACGCATCATGTGCGATACACGTCTTTCACACTCCGGGAGCTAGCTACTCCAACTCATGATTGAGGACACCCCTCATATTTACAGGATACTAAGAGGTCTCCCCTCTACATGTTTATGACTATGATTATGATTATGATTTCATGTTATGTTATGGGCTCGTAGTGGATTACTGACTTCCTTTACCATGTACTCTTACCTTTCCTTTTGATACCATGTATTCATGCTTCCATTCCCTTTTACCCATGTTATTTATTCATTATACTACTGTTTGTTACGTTATATCTGTTCACTGAGCTCTAGTAGCTCAGCCGCGTTTTCTTTTCCCGCGGCAGGTAATTAAGCTAGGAGCTGGGCATGGTTTTGGGGTTGAGTGCACCTGAGTGGAGCTTGTTCTTTATAGCTTATCTACCATTTGATTTTCCTTAGACATTATGTTGCCATTGTTTAGGCATTGAACTTATGTACTTACTTTATTTCCTTTCATTTTGGATATAAGTCACGTTGACTTATTGTTGGATTATGTATTTGACTTCCGCTATTTTGGTTTATGGATGCTATGTTGTTCTAATATGAAACCATATATTTGTGATATCTTTACCCTTGTCGGGTCGGGGTGTTACAATTTATGGTATCAGAGAGACAGGTTTCCGAAACCCGTTGGCTTAGGCCTTTGACCTGTGAGGATTGGGTAGACATTAGGTTTTCCTTTCGCATACTCTTTTTCCTTATTCTGCTCGGTCATATTTTGCTTGATCTTACTAATCGTCTTCATAATTCTATAGATGGTTAACACTCGTCACCATGAGTATAACAGTGGAGGAGATGCTGAAATCCCCAATCTGGAGGCTATGGTGGCTAATGCTATAGCCAATCTACTACCGGGCCTTAACACTGATGCGGTGATCAACCGGCTTATCAGTGGTGGAGCTAGTTCATCTGGGGGTGCTGGCAGTTCTTCTGGTGGTGGGGGCCGACCCACTACCATTAATGGGTGGCTTGAGAGTTTCAATAAACTCAAGCCATTGTCCTTCAGTTCTGCTGCTACTCCTCACGCGGCAGAAGACTGGATTACCCACATGGAGAAACTGTTTGAGGTGTTGGGTTGTGAGGACGGGTTTAAGACTCGTCTGGCTGTGTTTAAGCTTGAAGGTGATGCGCTTAATTGGTGGAAGGCGCACAAGGCAGTTAAAGGAGGTGATCCGTATGTTCTTGGTTGTACTTGGGCTGATTTTCGCACTACATTCTATAATCGGTACTTCCCTGACTCGGAGCAGCAGAGGTTTATTCGGGAGTACAACACTATCTCTCAGCTAGATTCTGAGAATGCAGGGCAATACCTGGAGCGATTTCAGAGATTGGTCAGTTTCGTAGGTCCCGCTGTTGGAGATGCAAGGAGTCAAGCTAAGCAGTTCAAATGGGGACTCAAAAGGTGGGTGCTCGATCGTATACTCAATGATCAGTTTGAAGATCCGTCAGCATGTTGCGATGCAGCTCGCAACATTGAGATCTTTCATGAGGGCGTTGGTTACAAGCGAAACCGTGATGGTGACAGAGTTCAGCAACCGAGTCAGAGTCAGGACAACAAGGGGTATTCTGGTAGGAGCTTTGAATAGCGAAGTCGGTCAGATCGTGGACGTGACTATCAGGGTCGGTCTGGCAGGAACTATGATCAGAGGAGGCCGGATACGAGGGGCCAGGATTCCAGGTTCAATACTAGGCAGGGAGATGATCGCTCGGGACGCAACAACAGTCAGGAACAGTGGAGAGATCATTCTACTAGGGGACATCAGCAGAGCAGGGCTTCTAGATCTGGTACTCAGGGAGGTTCATCTGAAGGTTCATTTTCTTACGCTATCTGTACTACATGTGGGAAACGCCACCCTGGAAAGTGTCGTCGGGCTTATGGGACCTGTTTTGGATGTGGATCTTCTGAGCATCAAGTGAGGGATTGTCCCAAGATTGGAGGTAACAACGACAACAATAAGAGTGCCAAGGACAACAAGCCAGCTCAGTGAGGAGATCGTTTTCACGAATTGTTATTTTCTTCATTCCGTTTGTTTGGATATTTTGATACCTATTTTCTCTTTTACGATTATGATACATTCGATGCTTTATTGATTTCTCGTACGGATATTTTGAAGTCTAAATTAATAATTTTATCCCATGTTGAATTTTGAGATTTTGATCTGATTTGTTCACTCTGAGAATTCTTATGATCATGATACGATGGGCGAAACTGGTGGTGTTCTTCACTTCTGCTCTACCTTAATAGGTTTTACTCTATCCGTTTGTTTCCACTATCTTGCGTTAAGATCCGTTCTGCTAAATTATTCCAAGCTATCCGTAAGTAAGGCTTATCTGATCTGGTATGTCCTGTTTCGTTTCTGTCATGTTTTACTTTCTATGTCCTTGCAAATTTCGAGGACGAAATTTTTCTGTTAGAGGGGAAGAAGTAAGTTGTAATACCCGAAAATCTAAAACATGTAAAAAAAAGACCAAAATGCCCCTACGAGCAAAAACTTTAACAAAACAAGTCCGTAACGCACCGAATTGATCCCGAATCTTCGTAAACTAATAAACTAAGATACCAAATTATTCTAAGTCTCATATCACACGAAAATTAAGTCACATGGACCCTTTAAAAACTTACTTAGCCGAATATTATCAATATGTACACATAAAATCACTTTTAAATTCAAACTACAAACTAAATATGGAATACTTCTATCAAGATCAAACCATGATTCGGTCCAAGGTGAAATCCTGAGATTTAAGCACTTTCCCCCTCCTCTTTGCTCGACACTACCATATTATATTCATCCCTATCCTATTGTTCCTCCAAAATCCAAACCGAAGATCCCAAAAATCCTAACACACCAAGAATAATTCGATCACTCTTCTTCCGATTTTTCCAAAGTCTTCAACCAATTTTCGTGTGTTCTTAGGTCCATAAGGAAGCCTATAAAAATACTTGTTGAATCATTTGAAGCTTGGTTCGAACCGGGGCAATTTATTTCCAAGTGTAGGCTCGATAAGGTATTTTTAATCCAAACTCTCGACTCGATCATTGTAAACTCATGATGATATTTTTCTTACGTCCTTTTCAACTCCCTTGATCCATGAAAAATAGTTGGAGCCGTGCTCATTGCTTGGATCGATCGTGGGAAGTAACCAAGTCGCGCGATATATAAACACAAGGTATTATTCGAATTAATTCTTACGTACCCAAATAAATTCGTCCATCATTTTTCTCATGTTCCTCATGTCGTGTATGGTCCATGAAAATTGTTTACAAGGTCGGGAGGAAGCTCGTGGAGTCGTGGTGATTTTTGGACCACATCGAGTGCTATAATCCATTTGGCCTATTCTACACGTTCGAATCTCGGTTTGGCAATTTTCCCCTATTCTTTGATCCTTAAGAATACCATATAAATTGTGCTATTCGATTCATGCATGATCTTCCTATCGTTTGAGAATTAATACTATAAATCGAACCTAAATCTAAAATAATAATGTGCGATCGAATTGAGACTTGTGTTTAATTTTATTCGACACCTTATGAATATGTTAACATGGGAAAAATACAATTTTGATTTATCATGGCCTATACGAATTATTTTCGAATTTAGTTAAAACCGGATTTAGAAATATTTTGGGAAAAATATGGAACCAATCGATCTAGGGTTTTTATGCATGAACTAGGGTTTGTTTTGGGTCATAAATGAACATGTAATGATTGCTTAATGATTTGGTTAAGTTAGGGTTTGAGTTTGAATTAATAAAAGGTTATACGATTTTCTTTTTAAAACTATAGGGGTCGAATTGTGATTTTTAAAACTTGTGGGTTACTATTGAAACATTTTGAGATCATGTATATGTCGTATGAAATGAGTAGAGGGGCCTTTGGGATTAATTCGAGGGTTAGAAGGTCTAATTTGTAAATATATAAAAGTTACTAGTCGATTTTGTAAATAATTAAACTAGAGGGACTAAACTTGTAGTTTTGGGAAACTTATGGGTCATTCGTGTAATAAAACTTATTTGAAGCGTTTTGTGTCATTTCGATAAGTTAAGGGGCTAATATGTAATTGTTATTAATTAAAAGATGAAAATATAAAATAGAAGGACTAAATATGTAATTATCATAACTTGGAGGACTTAACTTGTAAACCATATATGTATGAAGGTTAAATCGTACAAGTGGGTAAATTAAGGGTATAATGTGTAAATTGTAAAACTAAGGGGCTTAATATGTTAATATGAATATCTTAAGGACTAAAATGTAACTTCATTAAGTTAAGGGACTAAAAGTGTAAATTATGAAACCTCAAGGATATAAAGTGTAAACTTGGATAAACTAACCTCCACTTGACCTAATTAATAATTATGGAAACTTACTAAATATGGAAACTTACTAAATATGGAAACTTTCCAAAAATAGAAACCTGCTAAAAATAGAAAGTTACTTAATATGGAAATGGGATCTTTAGTAATCATGTCTTTACTCCTCTAGGTGTGAAGAGGGAGTGACCTGTGCTCATTATCATCTTATTTTGTGATTTCCTTTGTCAAGCAATAAGGTACAGATATTCTGCTTCTTTAATAAGAGGCCTTCATTCTCTTATTATGATTCATATTAGGGTTCCCTATACCATTGCTATGTTCCCTTCATTCATGAACTCCGATTATTGAACCATCATGATATTGAACCTTTTGTGATTATGAACCTTTCATTCATGAACCTTTGCTTATGAACCGTTGCTTATGAACTTTGCTTATGAACCTTGCTTATGAACCATGATTATGAACCTATGATTGTGAACTTATGAAATAAGATATTGACCTATGCAAGTAAACTAAAAACATGATTCATGATACTTGACCTTTACCCTCAGTTTGATACTACGAGCCACTCACTAGGCATGAGGGTTTCATGTCCATGTCAGTCGATGCACCGATGGCATGACTCTAGGGTAGGAGAGTGATGACCTATCCCGTCCCTGCATGTTACGTTTATGATTCATGTTTATGTAGAGGCAGATTATGGCCACCTGGGGCGTATGGATGCATCCTAGATTTTTTATGTTCATGTTATGTTATGTTATGCATGGTGACTGATGGTGTGTGCGATACACGTCTTTCACACTCCGGGAGCTAGCTACTCCAACTCATGATTGAGGACACCCCTCATATTTACAGGATACTAAGAGGTCTCCCCTCTACATGTTTATGACTATGATTATGATTATGATTTCATGTTATGTTATGGGCTCGTAGTGGATTACTGACTTCCTTTACCATGTACTCTTACCTTTCCTTTTGATACCATGTATTCATGCTTCCATTCCCTTTTACCCATGTTATTTATTCATTATACTACTGTTTGTTACGTTATATCTGTTCACTGAGCTCTAGTAGCTCAGCCGCGTTTTCTTTTCCCGCGGCAGGTAATTAAGCTAGGAGCTGGGCATGGTTTTGGGGTTGAGTGCACCTGAGTGGAGCTTGTTCTTTATAGCTTATCTACCATTTGATTTTCCTTAGACATTATGTTGCCATTGTTTAGGCATTGAACTTATGTACTTACTTTATTTCCTTTCATTTTGGATATAAGTCACGTTGACTTATTGTTGGATTATGTATTTGACTTCCGCTATTTTGGTTTATGGATGCTATGTTGTTCTGATATGAAACCATATATTTGTGATATCTTTACCCTTGTCGGGTCGGGGTGTTACAGATCCTCTCTTACTACTTACTCTCTTTGGAGCTCTAAACTTTTTGTTTCGCTGGCTCTCAGTTCATTTTTCATGTTGCTGCTTAACTAGAACAAAGAAAAGATAAGTATTGCTCGAATTTTTGTATGCGATGCTTCAATATGAAACTGCTGTATTTGTATATGTACATGAGTTTGCTTATATATTTTTATTTTTTTCTTGCCAGCAGGTTTTTTATATTCAACAACCTCAATGCATACTATGGAGACAAGCTAAATATCAAAAATAGACAGAATATCAGTGATGGATGTACGGAGACCGAACCCACCTATTACTATATTCGCATGGTCTGTGCATCCATCATTGATACTTTGTCAATATTTTTGTCACACCCAAGTTTTCGCACTCATCTATATATACTTTGTATGTCTATGGCCTGTTCTCTTCAGTTACAATTTCGCACACGAAGTTCTGCCTATGGTTTTTTTTCCCACAGTTGACAAATCTGACTGTTATAGTGGTCATGTATGTTAGACTGGAAATAAGCTATGTGGTGGTCAGTCCTTCATTTACTTTATATGTTTGTTACGATGGTTATCTGCTTATCTAATTGGTGTACATTTTTATAGAAACTGAAATTGTTTTATGCATGTTGCCAGGTTCAGTCCTACAAAAGGGTCTGATCATCGGTTGTGTGCATTTCACCAAAGATAGATGGGAAACTAAAGAAAATGCTGTGACAAGTGATTTGGTGCAGATTACTTTTTCGCACCATCCTCTTTTGTTACCCATCTATCTTTGAGAATTGCAACCTATTGTTGATCAGGGCCTTTTGTGGGACTGCAGCTGCCAATATGCAAAAACAAATTTGCTATGACAAACACAGAACATCCAACATAGATAGTTACTCTTATTTTCCCCTCGAATTCCTTTTGCTATTTCAACGTGCTAACAATACGTCTGGTGCAGACCGTTGTTTAATGACCGTTTAAATAACAAAAGGTGTTTCAGGGGGAGGTAAGCGTTTCCACCTATGATTATTGACACTGCTAATCTAATACAAACACAGAACATTAAGTATTGATATAGGCAAATAAAGAATACCATGTGGTCTTCGTTTACTAATATTGACACACGATGTACAACATAGATGATTGCGCTTATTTTCCACTTGAATTCCTTTTCTTTAGCACTTTTCTATACATACTCAATAAAAGAAAAGCATTCGTGTATGCTAAGCTGGAAATGAGGTGTGGCGTGAACAGTGTTTACCAATGAAACAAAAAATATCAGTGCAGATGATAATATTGTACCTGCGCTTCCATTTCGTTATCTAATTGGTGTTCATTTTTATAGAAACTCAAATTGTTTTATGCATGTTCACAGGTTCAGTTCCACAAAATAGCCTGATCATCGGTCGTATGCATTTCGCCAAAGATAGATGGAAAACTTAAGAGAATGCTGTGACAAGTGATTTGGTGCAGATTACTTCTTCGCACCATCCTCTTCTGTTCCCCATCTATCTTTGAGAATCGCACGCTATTATTAATCAGGACCTTTTGTGGAACTGCAGCTCCCAATATGCAAGAAAAAAATTTGCTATAACAAACACGGAACATCAAGTGTTGGGATTAAAAGTTTTCGCGAATCCTATTTGAGTTTATGGGCGTGCCAAGGTGTCATCTTACTGCCCTTAAAGATGATCTATCTGTCAACTATTATGCCTTTTTATAAATGATTCTTTAACTTGGTTCGTGCTATGCAGGTAGGGCTGGGCAAAGTGATCGCCGCTCGCCGATCGCTCGCCGCTCGTTCGGAAATTGCTCGCTCGATCCGTCGCTCGATTGTAAACGAACCGCTCCGCTCGGTTCGGTTTGTAAACGAGCCAAGCATGAGCAAAGGTCTGCTCGGCTCGGATCGGCTCGAATATTTTTATTATATATATAAATATATTATATATATTATATATGTATGTATTTATATAAATATAAATTTATCTTTTAACTATCATTCTATTAGATTTATGGATTAACATTTTTGTATTTAGCCCAAATAACACTTAGCCCAATTAAAAGTCTTCGGGTCGTTTATTGAAGTACAAGATGGTTTGGGTACCATAGAATTGTGTATCTCAAAAATTAGAGAAGGTGTGAAGTACTTGACAAAAGTCTTCGGGTCGTTTATTGAAGTTTGGTGAAATAGCAGTGTCCCTTGGTATCAACACCAAGCGTTCTCTTTGCATCGATGTGAAAACTAGATGGAACTCAACTCATCGGATGCTTGATTCGGCTATTCACTACAAACGAGTTTTTGAAGGTTATTCAATGAGAGATTCTAACTTTATGTGGTGCCCCACAAATGATGAATGGATTCGTGCTTAAAAGGTTTGCAAGCTGCTAGCAACTTTTCTAAGAGCTACTAACATGTTTTCTGGTACATTATATAAGCTTGTTTCTTTTAGAAAATTTGAAGTTACTAGATGTTTGTCTAAAAGCTAATAACTTGTTTTCACTTTTCAGGTTTTAAACCAAGCGAGTTCGAGCCGAGCCGAGCTGCTCAGTTTTAAACCAAGCGAGTTCGAGCAATGGTTTTTTGCTCGTTTCATTAAATTCGAACCGAGCCGAGCTGCTCGGTTTCTATTCGAGCAGACCCTCGCTCGGTTAGGCTCGGCTCGTGAATAGCCCTATATGCAGGTATGATTTCAAAGGCTTTATCACAAACCCATCTACAGCCGCTCCAACAACTTTTTTTACCCTTGCAATAGATGATGTGGCCTGGTACTAATGTTCACCGTTATTTTCAATGCATAATACAACAGATTTGCAAGAAATACCACACAAGATCTTTGCAATTGAAGATCAAAATAATACTTTCTAAATCCATTTCAATCAAACAACCAGAACAATAAACTTTATTCTACACTAAGTTTTCAGCAACACCAATAGAGATCAAAGAAGATTCAAAATGATGGAGGCAAACCCAGGTACCAACATTTGAGTTAACAATTTCTCTTATTTAAAGATAACATATGCAAATGCAAATATTAACTATTTTGTTTCTGAAAAAATAGGGACACCAACAACAACCGTCGCCCTAACAAATCAACAAGACGCAAATGAAGATCAACTACAAGAGCATTGTTTGAAGATGAACAACCACATCTAAGGAAGCAAAAAAGGTCAGTTACACAATTTAACTTAACATAAACAATAACTTTTATAACATATTATAATCCAGTCACATAGGCTCCAAGCAGACATTATTACAAGACTCATAATAAAATTAAATACAGATACATAACTGCAAACACAGACACCAACATGAATGACACAACATAACCAACAACAATTCCCTCCACTTCTAGGCAAACAGTCAGAAATCCATTAGGCCTTTAAGCTTCTGAACAAAGATCTCCTTATCACGACCATTTAGCTCCAACTCGGCTGTCATAATGCGCATTTGCATACCTTTTGGTCATCTTTTGACTGCACTTCTCTTAGGTACTCAGCTGTTTTCTGAGCATACATATTCCCGACAGTGTCCAACTCCTCAATAAAAGCCGCTCTTTCATGCATTACCCCAACCAGTCTACCACATAGCGCATTCATTTGTTGTGCCATCAGAATGTCTTCAATTCCAGCTTTATGACAATATAGAATAAACATTTCAGACCAATTGTTTGAATTAGCCTCAATTCTAAGTTGATCAAACCTAGGATGCCTAGACATTCTTTTTTCTTGCTTCTTTATAACAAGTTGGAAAATGAATTGTGCAAATAAACATACAGCATACCTTGCTTAAATAGAGAAACAAAACTCAAAAAGTAATTTGCATAGCTTTTTTTTTCTGGCCACATGCATACAATGAAACAAGATACCCTTATCTCCTTTGGCTTATTGGCATAATACACCTATTGAAAAAAAAAAAAAAAAAAAAAAAAAAAAAAAAAAAAAAAAAAAAAAAAAATGGCATATATCATAGCTGCCAAAGATGCACAGCAAACTTTTTTATATCTATTATAAGCTGTGAACATAGTTACAACTATTGTACTATTACTCCTTTCAATTCATCCATACTATCATCCAAAAGAACTCCAAATTATTTCCTTGGAGCCTTTAAAAATTGGCAGAAATAATAGACTCCCTACTGTTTATTCATTATGCACAACTTAATAATTATAGATGCATAGTATACTTTGAACAACCCGGCATAGCTATAGGATAGACACACATTAAATACTTACCTATATACATGATGAAGCGAAAAGTGTACCGCTTTTAAGGGGTCATTTAAGCCCTAAATCGTATTTATTTGATCAAATATTGCCCTAAATCGTTCCTTTTGTCATTTTAGGTACTTTTGAGAAGAAATCTGGAAAAGGAAGCATTTTGGACATTTTTGGAGCATAAAAGTGAAGAAAACGACAAAGTCTCAAAAACCGGCTGAAAAGTACCTTGGACGGCGTCAGGATTTGTTCTTGACGGCGTCATGGCTTGGCAAAAGTGGTGGATATGAAAATTACTCATGATAAGCCAGAGAAATTTGCATGGGAATTCTGACGGCGTCACCCTTTGGAATGATCAAGGTCGTCACGGTATAAGTTAAAGCGGGACGGCGTCACGCCTAATTCCGACGGCGTCAAGCCTTGATAAGCCAGAACGGATTTTGGAGAGCTAAAGAGGGACGGCGTCAAGAAGGCCATCCGGGAACAATAAAAGCGGCAAGGTGACGGCGTCACACTCCATACCGTGACGCCGTCAGATCTGAAAGTCTATATATAGTTTTGCAATTTTTTGTCATTAGTGTGGAACTTATTGTGGAACTTTGTGTGTGAAAACCCTAAGACGATTTTAGCAGCTTTTTCAAGGCTTTTTGCCTTGAGATCTTCCATGTTACATTGAAGATAAGTTATCAATTAATCATTCAATATGTCTATGTGTTGTTTGATTCTATCTTGTTCTTGTCTTTTGTTTAACATGTTAGGCTAGGTTTTCTTTGTGTTTGCTTAGATCTAATGAAACCTAGCTATTGATTATTGGTTATTAGTGTGTTATTAGTTGTATTGGATGATTGTTTATCTATGTTAGGCTTAAGAAAACTGGCTAACTTCCTATTCGGTAACTTGCTTGAACGTCTTAAGAAACATGAACCAATGCGTACTAAAGGTTTTTATGGTTGTATTTAATGCACAAGCGAATTCTAGTGATCCCATGTTAGGAGCTTCCTAGCCGGCTCGACATAGGAGTGAAGTAGGAGCTTGTAGAGTTGGGGAAGTACGTACGCCACCCCACGATTGGTATTAAGGAATACACCCGTCATCCACGCAATTAATACACACTAATCAACCGGTAAAAGATAGTTAGGGAGTAAGGAAATCTAAGTAAACGCATTTTTCTCCACATAAATTTCACCACCTTTTCATTTTCAGTTATTTTATTTTATTTGCATTCGTAGTTATTTGGGTTAGTTGACTAGCAACTAATTCCGCCCACTCTTTCAAACCCGAGATTTTACTTGCTTTCATAAAATTATAAAAACATAAAAAAGAATCTTCTCTCACCCTTAGACCTATTAGAGTAGTTTTTCATACCTAACGAACACTATTCCCTGTGGAGAACGATCAATCCCCCGTACTTACCACTACACTATACTACATCGGTCAGGTACACTGCCTGGTGGGGTTGTAAGCCTCTTGAGATCCCTCGAGAGGTAAAACCTGTTGTAAGGTTGCAAAACCACGCATCAAGTTTTTGGCGCCGTTGCCGGGGAATAGTTATTGTTTAGGTTGAATTTTTATTTTATAGGTCTACTCACTAGATTCCTTTCTAGTGAGATTTTTATTTTATTTTTCTAGGTTTTCTTTAGTCTATCTTATTTCTTTGTATTTTTGTTTGTGACACCTTCCACCTGCCTCATGAGTAATAGTGATCGCTTGATCCCTGTTATTCGTATTTTCCGCCGTGCAAATTTCCAACTACCCGTTCCCGCCCCCCCATCATAGAAAACAACAACCTTTCACCCGACCACCACTTTGGTAACAATTCTGAGATGGAGGAGTCTGACCATGAGAATGACTATGTTAGTCCGTTTTACTACTCAGACTCCGATGAGGATGCCGGTAATGGAGAAGTAGTTAACGAGGAATGGGGAAAAGAGGAAATTGATCCCTTTAAGTATGTTGACCCTAGGACTAAGATCAAAAAGGATAGCCTCTTTAACATGCAATTTCCGTGTAAGATTGGTTATCATGATTTTTATGCTTATCTTAACTCATCTTTGCCTATGAACATTATCTCTCGCGCTAATTATAATAAAATCATGGTAGATGAGCTAGAATATCAAGGAGATAACATTGTTGCTAGGACTAAGCTACTACACGTATTCATTGGAAGTTTTGTGTATTTGGTGGAATTTATGGTTATGGAGAACTTAGGAGAATTCATTGATAACAAATTAACCCAAGTCATTTTTGGAGAACCCTTCAAAAGGTTGACCAACCTTGACGAAAAACTTGTGGACGGGTTAATTACATTCTCGGATGGGGATGAAGATTTTACTTACCAAATGCCCCGAGCACATCCTAGGTTTAAAAACTACTCCATTGAATCTTGCAATAGACTTGTGCCTCTTGATTTGTTAAGTGAGAATGATAAGAGGAAGGGGCTCAAATATCCACATGAGAAAAACAAGAGATACTATCATGGATGTTTGGAGCTGAATGATGAATACAAGAAAGATGAGGCAACAATTAGATGGCTCACACTCGGATACATGAGCATAAGCGACACTAGATGAGCCTTGCTTTGAGTCTAGCTACAAGACTCGTTAATAAAGAAAAGCGCTTCTTGGGAGGCAACCCAAGTTTTATTTGCTTTGTGTGTTTATTTCTTTGTTTGTTTGATTTTATTTGTTTCCGTATGTGTGTTTAAGTTTTATTATTATTGATTCATGTTAAAAACTAATTTGTGAAAATGTTTTATCTTGTTTTTAACTTCGTCTTAACTACATATAAAGGTATTTTGCAAAAGTTAAGTGTAAGGGAAATCTAAATCGGTTTATTAGAACACAAATGAACATGAATCGTAATAATATTAAATGAACATACATATGAGTGCTTGTTTGAGTCAAATGCTTGTATCGAGTCATAATGATGTTTTGCAGGATTTCCAGGAAGTAAGGTATAGGTTTTTCCAAAAATTTTCCGGAAACGTAACATGAGAATTCTGTCAGATCATTTCTGACGGCGTCAGGATTTACAACCTGACGGCGTCAGGTTTAATTTTCTGAAAATTTTTTGAAAGTTTTGTTTTCATAAAAAGTTTTTATTAAATCTATAACTTATAATCTCCAGGAATCTGCAAAATTATCATTCCACAAGCATTATATCCTTATATATAGAGTTTATCCCGCCGATGTTATGCAGGTTTTCGTGTTTGTTTTCTCAGGTTTAACAGGTTATTTTGGACAAGGAAATGTTTGTTGGATCAAGCTTTTGGTGATGCATTAGTCTTGGAGCTTTTACATTCTCTTGGAAGAAGATTTAACCATGTTACTTCATTATCCACCGAGCGAATCAGGGGAGTATTTGATTTCATTCTTTTATTTTTTTTTACTTTTACATTTGTTATTTGAACATTGGGGACAATGTTCATCTTAAGTGTAAGGGGGGTAAAAGTACGATTAGAGAATGCTATTACGCTTGATTTTTGTTTGTTTAATAGTAAATGTGTAATAAAACTGAGATAAATACCTGTTAGGGTAATTTTAGTGCCAAATTTAAAATTTTTTACAACATTTAGGAGTGAAACTTTAGTTCTAATGAGCGTCTCACGGATAGAAGTTATATGACTAGCACAAAAAACCGTACCACTAAAAAAATTTTCCACCCCCAAATATGTGAGGTTCGCCCCTAGAATTGGTAGAAAAAGCATTTATGCTATGATGTGTGTACCGGTAGCACTTAGATTCTAGAACTTGCGTTAGGACCATTCCGAGGCCACAAGTGAGACTACATTCGTGTAGTTAGATTTACTACATGATAAGAGGCATTAGGATTAACCCATTGTTTTACACCTGTGTTTTTGTTATAATTACTTTGGCTACATTGGTCAAGTAATTCTCCCACACCCTTTGCGTTGTACTCATTTTTAGTACACGATACCCCTAGTACACCCCTCAGAGCCTATCTTTTCGTTTCGACCTTTAAGCATTTTACTTAAAGGAAGAATTTGTTACGCCCCACTAAAATGTACACCCAAATCGCCTTAGCCTACCTTGTATGCACTCATTTTTAGTGCATTATTGTGACAACATTTGTTTAAACCCAAGTTAATTATCTAGTTGATTACATGGTTGCTAAGTCGAGTCATATCCTTGTACATATTGTTTTGGGACGATTGGGACTCATGGGTAAAGTACTAGTGTAATGGAGTAATGGGGAAGAACATCATTTATTACCCCCATATGTGCTAAATATTTTAAAAGTACTTCAAGTTTTTCAATTATCTTAATCCGAGTCATTAGATTAGTTAATTGTAAAGTTATGTAAAAGTTCAAGTGTAAGGGGAATGCAACGCCCCTATGATGTATTATTTTGGATGGTAGGACAAAAGTGTATGCAAAAAAAAAAAAAAAAAAAAAAAAAAAAAAAAAAAAAAAAAAAATCAAGAAAAATACAAAAAAATGAGAAAAAGAAAAATAGAAAAAACATACGGACTACCATCCCGTTTCATTTTATGTTTATTTTATGTTTTTGTTATTTTGTTTTTAGCTTAAGATTGAGTCGAGTCTTGGCTTAGCAACATTGTATAGTACATGTAATTAATCAAGATCTTTAACTCGCCACCAGTAAAATATCCCTTATCCAACAAAACCGTGTTTATCATATCCCTACACCTAACGTTATAACCCATGTAAAAGCCCTCTTTGATAGTTTATCTTAGGTGCTTACGCCTAGTGGAGGAGGTTTTCGATCCTTTCCCAAGCCTATGGTAATCTATTTGCTATGACAGGTAGTGAGAGATATTATCCGTTTTCATTTATGAGATTTATTTTGATGACACTTGAGAGATGTGAGTATCTAAACACTACTTGTGAGGTGCTAGTTTGTAATCTCCGTGCTTAATATGATTAAAGTGGAACGAATATTTGTTGTAATTACTTTTATGGTAGCATTAAATGACCCCTAACTTGTATTTTGATTAGAATAAAAGCGCATTTGCTTGAGGACAAGCAAATCTCAAGTGTAAGGGTATTTGATGAAGCGAAAAGTGTACCGCTTTTAAGGGGTCATTTAAGCCCTAAATCGTATTTATTTGATCAAATATTGCCCTAAATCGTTCCTTTTGTCATTTTAGGTACTTTTGAGAAGAAATCTGGAAAAGGAAGCATTTTGGACGTTTTTGGAGCATAAAAGTGAAGAAAACGACAAAGTCTCAAAAACCGGCTGAAAAGTACCTTGGACGGCGTCAGGATTTGTTCTTGACGGCGTCATGGCTTGGCAAAAGTGGTGGATATGAAAATTACTCATGATAAGCCAGAGAAATTTGCATGGGAATTCTGACGGCGTCACCCTTTGGAATGATCAAGGTCGTCACGGTATAAGTTAAAGCGGGACGGCGTCACGCCTAATTCCGACGGCGTCAAGCCTTGATAAGCCAGAACGGATTTTGGAGAGCTAAAGAGGGACGGCGTCAAGAAGGCCATCCGGGAACCCTAAAAGCGGCGAGGTGACGGCGTCACACTCCATACCGTGACGCCGTCAGATCTGAAAGTCTATATATAGTTTTGCAATTTTTTGTCATTAGTGTGGAACTTATTGTGGAACTTTGTGTGTGAAAACCCTAAGACGATTTTAGCAGCTTTTTCAAGGCTTTTTGCCTTGAGATCTTCCATGTTACATTGAAGATAAGTTATCAATTAATCATTCAATATGTCTATGTGTTGTTTGATTCTATCTTGTTCTTGTCTTTTGTTTAACATGCTAGGCTAGGTTTTCTTTGTGTTTGCTTAGATCTAATGAAACCTAGCTATTGATTATTGGTTATTAGTGTGTTATTAGTTGTATTGGATGATTGTTTATCTATGTTAGGCTTAAGAAAACTGGCTAACTTCCTATTCGGTAACTTGCTTGAACGTCTTAAGAAACATGAACCAATGCGTACTAAAGGTTTTTATGGTTGTATTTAATGCACAAGCGAATTCTAGTGATCCCATGTTAGGAGCTTCCTAGCCGGCTCGACATAGGAGTGAAGTAGGAGCTTGTAGAGTTGGGGAAGTACGTACGCCACCCCACGATTGGTATTAAGGAATACACCCGTCATCCACGCAATTAATACACACTAATCAACCGGTAAAAGATAGTTAGGGAGTAAGGAAATCTAAGTAAACACATTTTTCTCCACATAAATTTCACCACCTTTTCATTTTCAGTTATTTTATTTTATTTGCATTCGTAGTTATTTGGGTTAGTTGACTAGCAACTAATTCCGCCCACTCTTTCAAACCCGAGATTTTACTTGCTTTCATAAAATTATAAAAACATAAAAAAGAATCTTCTCTCACCCTTAGACCTATTAGAGTAGTTTTTCATACCTAACGAACACTATTCCCTGTGGAGAACGATCAATCCCCCGTACTTACCACTACACTATACTACATCGGTCAGGTACACTGCCTGGTGGGGTTGTAAGCCTCTTGAGATCCCTCGAGAGGTAAAACCTGTTGTAAGGTTGCAAAACCACGCATCAATACAGATAACTACTGCTGCTCAAATCAAAAACAAACAAAAAAATAAGGTCTCAACAATGGAACTGCTATATATATCAAACACATACTTTTTATGGAAAACTGAACCATGGTTTTGGAAAATGGACTTATAAAAAAAATTATAATAAAAATCATTTGCCTTCATTGTTGAATACAAATTTCTTTTTCTAATTTTCATTTAAAGATTACTTCTGCCTAGATTGATTGCTGCTGTTTGATAGATATTGCAACAAATAACTACGTTACTGAAGCATGTCTTGATGGCTGTTGTATACAGGCAGTTGACAAAAAAATTAAAAAAATAATAATAATAATAATAAAAAATAAAAAAAAAAGTCCAGGAAATTTCACACCTGCTACAACTACTCAAGACTACAACCACAGTGAGATATGAAAGATGGTATCATGTACAACACTATATATTGGTAAGTTTCCAGCTTTGTTATTATAGCAGTGTGTTTCCATTTTTTATTTTCAAAAGATATTGTAATAATTCCAGAAGCTTTCAATTTCTATTTTGTTGTACCAATTGTAATTGCATTAGCTATTGTTTTTAATCGTAACAGCAAAAGCATGTTGATAGTAGCAACAACCTAAATAAAAGAGAAGGCAGTGACACCCATGGCTGCAGCTGCTTTGATAACTTCAATGGTCATTCCACATTTTTCTCAAACTGCTTCTGCTGTAACACCTGCATCAAACAACTTATTGCTAACCATTACTATTGGTGGTACACTTATTGCTGGTGTCTTGGTTGCTATCATTGGTGTTTCCAATTTTTACCTTATCATTGGTGTAATTTCTTTATATAATCAAACCTCTTATTATTCATTTTAACGTTAACATCATTGTACTAAACACAATGGTGTACGACAGTTTCTATTACTATCGTGTCATGTTAGCATGCTGCCATTTTTATGTTGGTTATTAATTGTTGAATATCGCTATAGTTACTAAAACATGGTAATATAATTTTTATGTTACTTATTAATTGTTAAACATCGCTACATTTACTATAACATTCATAACACAATATGGTAACTTTGGGCCTTTTTTTTTTTTTTTTTTTTAGCCTAACTTACCTATACAAACACCCCGCGGCAACGCGTGGGTTTAAAACCTCGTTTGTGTAATGAATTCAAGGTTGGTGAGTAGTGACAAACTGACAACTATGAGGAATAGACAATTCGATTTCAAAAGTGCATGTCGTGATTCTTTTTACTAACCAATTAATTGAAACAGTGCATGTGAATTGAAGGACGATATGTATATAATGAACCAAAAAATAATCAACTTTTTGTCATGTTAAAGATGCATATGAAGCAGACTCATGATAAGCTGAAGGAAAGAAGACAAATGAAAACACAATAATCAAACGTACTAACAACTACGTCCACATTGACATAACCGATCCATCACACATGTTGTGCAGCGTGATAACAAAAATTTCCATGTCGTCATAGCAAAAAATCATATTATGATAAATACCTTTTTACAATACATGCAGGATTAAAAGCTAGTAACAGTATGAAAACTCTCGGTACCTGCTTGAGTTAGCGTAAGTAGCTCGTAAGACCAAGGAGTTAGCTACCTTCCAGGTCAGAGGAAAGCTAGACCCGACTAAAGGGCGTTGGGAGGAAGAAAAAGGTAGAGTTCTAAAATAGTTAACTCATAGCTAGAGTGGGAACCCGATCGATGTGTCACAAAAACCTACAGTGACTATTAGCATATACTTCGTATAATTTTTTGTACAAGAGATGTAACAAATCTTGTAAATATGGATAATATACATAGAAACAGAGAGAAATATGTACACAAGTGAATTATTATTCGTCTAAAAAGCCTAAGAACATTAGATTTTCCTAACTTGTGTCACCGTGGTAAAAAGTTAGAAGTAATAAATTAACTAGACTACCATATTTATAAGTGAAGTGAAATTAATAAATTTCTTATTTTGTGATATTTACTAAATTTATTCTTGATCTTATTGGAAAGAAAGATATTTATCTTAGAGAGGATTTTTTTTTTTTTTTAATTATTTTTTAATTTTATTTATTTATTATTATTATTTTATTATTTTTTGGTAAAGGGTTACCCCGGTAAAATAATCTTAGTGAGGATTCGCAATGGTGCGAAGGGAAGATGGAGGGGAAGAGAAGAACGGTCTGAATAGGAAGTCCAACATCTTCAAATTATGTGTGAATTGATAAGGAAAAGAAATTAAAAAATAGGTTGTGTGAAGTAAAATGCTCCGTGAAAACTTCAGCTCCCTTATAAAAGTGATTAAAATATCTAAAAATATGTCAAATACTCAAATGTATGCTTGAATTTGAATGACACCATCTTGTGAAAGGGTCACGCTCTTTCACAAACAAATAAACCAGTTACACACATTTTTTGAACTCATAATCATTTTGCATATAAAAATCGAATGCGTGTTGGAAAGAGTTATCTAAATAATGTCTACTGTAAATCAAACATATTAGATTGAAAGTGTTATAACAATGCAATACAAAAACACAAATAACTTTGTTCTCTTTCACACTTTGATCTTAAAATCCTCTAACGCTCCTTCGTTGTAATCTTTCTTCACTTCATATGCTTTAAGAAATTCTTTAAACTGAAATGCACGATAGAGCGGATAATTTGATTTGTTGATAAGAGCTTTAGCAGGTTCAATGATGGTGTCAGGTTTCGGATTAATAGAGTAGACAATTGATGTTCGATGATTTTTTGAGTTTGTTATCGCTCTATGCTCTGGACTTATCAGCTTCCCGTTACTAATAACCTACATTGCAGTCAAGAAAAATGTCGGTAACAAATAGAATGAGGCTTTCTTCTAAAATAAAGGAATATATAATCTAACTTCATCAAACGCAATGTTTAATGTATTATACAAAATCAAATTATTGTACAAACTTACCTATATTTCATATATGCACAAACATGGATTGAACTTCTAGATATGCATATTGTGTACTTGTTTTCAGACTTATGCTAGATAGCCTTTATCCAGTTACTTAACACAAATAATCACATTTAGCCGAGAACATTAATTATCCAGTTACGATCACCAACGTGGCTTGCTATAACTGACGTGACCATCACATATAATAATGTCTAGATTGATATTCTCATCAAGCATTTTGACCGTTATAGCCTTAAAGGTTGTAGTTTCGACCAATTTACATATAAATGGGTCGATCTAAGTCACATGGTATCTTTGGGAGGTGATTTTTTCAGAAAGGAAATATATTTGCTAGATCAAATGAGTTAAGATGGTAGAATTAACTAAGAAGATATTGGTCCCGAAACGTCAAATGGATTGAAAGTGACTATAAGTTGGTACGAATGTATAAAACTTCACAAATCGATTCATTGAAAAAATAGATTATCATCTGCAATTTAATACAGTACTATGGTAGGCAACTAGTTATAGCTAATACCTGTGCTTGATGACCAAGGATAACAACAAAAGCATTAGGAATGGGTTGAACACCAAACCATTCTCCATTTCTACACACTTGAAGCCCATATATCTCATCTTGGAGAAGAAAAGTGATGAGACATGCATCACAATGTTTGGGTAAGCCCAATGCTAAATTTGGGTTAGGGCATGGTGGATAATGATTGACTGAAAATAACTGTGACCCAGTAAGCCCATCTCCAAAATACCCAGGCTCAAGCCCAAGCCCTTCACTAATTAGCTCCAATATTCTTGATGACAAGTTGTCTACTTGAAGTGAATATTCCCCGACAACATCTCTTCATTAAAAAGCTTGGGCTTGTTAGAAATAATCACAGTATTTCTATGGAAATGGAATACTACTGTAGTAAGACAAACTAAATTTACCGATATCTAGCAGGCTTTTGTGGCCACAAGTTAATAAAGTCTTCGATGGGATGACAATGGTGTCGTAGATTATCTCGCCACAAATGAACCTTTTCGTTATCATAGTCGTACGTGCTAGTGTAAAGCCTGCATTTGTTACTCGGGTCTTCAGAATAAACACTTGCCTTGTCCTCATTTGGCATGTTAAAGAACTCCTTCACAACATTCATCGTGTCACTCACCAAATCGCTATAAACTCCATGATTAATCACCTGGCTAAAAAAATGCATCAGAATGGGAAAAAATAAATCATAAAGAAACATCTTGTTTGTAACATCTCAAGTTTATAGTAATCCTACACAAAGGCATGGTGGCCTAACAGTAAAGTGTTCCTAAAGTCTCTTCGAAGAGACAAGTGTTCAAACTATGTTGGAAGAACATCAGCTAAAGAAAAGTCTGGAAACGTGTAAGTTTAAATGGATAAATATTAATACGTATGACTAGAATCGAACTCGGGACCATGGGATTGCACACTTTACGTAAGAATGATTAATGTAAATAATTAATATATATAAACGTTGTGTATTTAATTATTTGAATACGAAATAACGACCAACGGACGTTAAGTAATTAACGGAATTGACTAACGACCGTTAGTGAATAAAGGAAGGACCATAGGTGCAAATAGGGGTCAAGAAGGTTCTAGAATTCCCTTGGGGAATGTCTAGCCGATCGGATTTGGGTTTCCATAACCCAATTCGAGTCCAACTTGTCCTCCAAGATAGGTAGCCTATAAATACAAAGGCATAAGGGTTAGGGTTTTACATCTTGTGCACTCTTGCTATAACCCTAACTTTGTTCTTCTCTTTCTTTTGCTAAAAACCGATCGGCTCATCCTTTAGAGGGGGGATCGACTTTTGATAATTAAACAAATAGTTTGGTTTAATTCTTGTGTTCTTTACTAGCATCAAACATTAATTGGTTACAGTACGTGTGTACAAAACCTTGGTAATTAACTCACTATAGTTAATACTATCTAGTATTGAGAAAAAAAAGGTAAAGGGTTTCTCGTTAATCCTATTGTTTGTTAAAGAAGAAGAATTGAAGTTTAGATCCTTGTTTTGCTAGGATCAAAGGTACGTATCTTTAATATTCGGTTAAACTCTTTACATGTTAAATATTTATTCTTTGCTTCCGCTACGTGCTTTGATGATGTAGGATTAATTATATAATTGTTATGGTATTTAAATTCTAACAAAACGGCCACATGAATACTGATTAAAGGCCGTGCACATCAGATCCAAAAAGTATCGACTAACACTAAACCTTCTCCGTTTTCCCGTTTTACAAAGGCATGTAAAGGGATATACAACAAGTTTAAACGCATAATGTTTGATTTCACGGAGTAAATATGAAAATAATTTTGGCAAACCTGAAAGAATCCAAAGTCTTGACACGCTTTAAGAATTTGTTGAATTGCATCATGTCGATCATTAGCAAGTGCGGCTTCAAGGTCGATCACAGGGAAAGTATTGCAAAAGGGCACATTTGTCTCTCCGGGTCTCGAATCAACGGGAAAGACATAACTTTCGGGCAAGGATTTAGCACTGGAAGACCAGCTTGAAAGGAGCTTATCCATCGGTTTAGTTGATGAGAACCTGTGTGTCTATAGCTTCTTTATAAAACTAGAAGTCATTCGTCAATGCTTATTTTATATGTTTAGTAGTCAGATTCATTTTTTATTTATGCTATTAGGAGAATCTTGATCTAAAATTATATATATATAAAAAAAAATAAATAAATAAATAAATAAAAATAAAAAAAAAAAAAAATTAAAAAAAAAAAAAAAAAACTCTTTTAAGGTGAGCTTAAAAGGATTGATGTCGACGAGGCGTATTCGAATGTGGTTGATGCTATTGGTTTTATTCTTGATCATGCTAATTTCGAATATATATATAATGCTTATATTGATTTGGCCTTAGTTAATCTGGCTACTTGGCATAAAATTGCAAGTGAGTTTCTAACGAATATATTTTTTATTTTATTTTTTTTCTTTTTCGCAAAGCTCGAATGAAAACATTCTCTTTATTGAATTATAGTCTTTTTTTGTTTTCTTGTCCAAATACATTAAACAAAAATGTTTTACATTGTTTTGTCATTTTCGTCAAATTAAGTGGCAGGACCAAACAATACAAAATGAAATTGTTCGGAAATAGCATTTGCACATATGAACAAAATAAGCTAACTTAATTACCCGATATAATATTAAAAGACTAGAACCTCAATCATATATTTATTCGAAAGTCCAAAGAGCTAGTCTTTTTTTTTCTCTCTCTTATAGGCCAGTTTGGTAGGAGCTTTTTGGGGAGCTGTTAGTTTTTTGTTACAAAAATAATCTCCTCTAAAATAAATAGCTCCGTTTGAATATATTAACTTCAAGCTTTTATTTCAAACAAATAGCTCCTAAATGAAAAGCTGATTCATGAAGCTTTTTAAATATCTTGGAGCTGTTAAAATATTAAATTACTGATATACCCTCTAAATATTTGTTAACAATTATAAATATGTCCTTTTATGTCATTTTACATCTTATCATTACATTTAACAGCTAACTTACCAAACACTTTTATTGAAAAAAAGATACAGCTTGTATCTCTTGTTAACAACTTTGCAGTTTACAGCTTAAAGTTTACAGTTAAAGCTCAAAGCATACAACTTACAGCTAGTTTTGCCACACATATAAGCCCCTAGAAAGAAAATACGAAATATAAAATAACTGATAATAAGTTACTAGAAATCATTTCTTTGTTACAAATCTTTAATTTAACCATCAATCTTAAACACTCCAATGGTAGCTTCACCCTCACCCTTATGTGCTTGGTAAGCTCGATGAAAGTCTTTGTACATAAAGGTTTGATAAAGAGGGCGGCCATTATCTTTATCAACAAGCGATTTCTCAGGTCCTATGACAGTGTCACTATGAGGATTGATGAAGCTTGCAATAGTGTACCTCGACTCTTTTTGAGTTTGTCACGACTCTATGCTCTGAACTTTCAAATTTTCCATTAGTTATTACCTGAAAAATTCGAACCATGTACATTTGGTGAATCCTAGATATTGTAATGCAGGTTGTCAAACAAGTCTTATGTTGAATTAAACTAAACCAACAGGTTGAAGTCCCGTACCTTTAATTGTTGACCAATGTTTACTACAAAAGCATTAGCATATGGTTCAACCCCGTACCATTGTCCATCCTTCAGCACTTGAAGCCCACTCATATTTCCTTGATAGAGAATGGTTAAGAGGTTCGGGTCGCGATGCTTTGATATACCTAAGGCCAAACTTGGTTCCGGGCATGGCGGGTAGTGGTTAACTGAAAACATTTGAATAGCCGTCAACTCATCCCCAAAGTAACCCGGTTTAAGCCCCAGTCCTTCACGAATCATCTCTAGTATTCTGAATGATAAATTCCTCACTTCAACAGAAAACTTTCCTAAAACATCTCTGTATTAAAAAAGCACTTTTTCTTAGCCATTTGTCCAAGCTAACATTAATATGCATCTTAATTAATACCATGAATATGCATCTTAATTACCTGTATTTGGAGGGCTTTTCGGGCCACAAATGAACCCAATCTTCTAAAGGATGACATGGGTGTTTTAAGATGTCTCTCCAAACATGGGTCGACTCATTGACATAGTCGAAACTCGATGTATACAATCGACAACTTTTGTGGGGGTCAAGCGAATATATTTTGGCTATATCCTCATCTGGCATGTTAAACAACTCTTTGATTACTTCCATTGCTTCATGAATCAGATCTTCGCTAATTCCATGGTTGATAACCTGATCCAATTAAATTCGAAAGTTAGCTTTAACTTTTGTATGGTTTTAACAAATTAAATGATGGGGACTTGGAGTCATGTATAATTATTGCATCAAAACAAATTAAATGTATCATCCTCGTGGTTTTGCTAATTCCCTCGAAAATATTTCTTGTCGTGTTGACATGCAATTATAAATTGCAGCTAGTATAATACAGGGCTTTGGTATTTAAAAATAACTAAAGAAGCTGTATATACATGGGTCGTCGCCAAAGGCCAGAAACGTTGTAGTGATTAGGGATCCGAGGTAGGATGAATCCTTGGATACCTATGGACTTTTGCAGCATAATTTAGATTTTTCTTAAACGCAAATCGAGTTTATAAAAAAAAAAAAAAATGAGGTGTTTTTCTAGTCTCGTCTAATTTATTTACAATTTCCTTCGTATTGCGGTTTAAAAAGTTTGTACACAGTCACTTTTAGTCATAATTCCGTTCTTACATGTCACGTATAAGTGAGATTTTGATATAAAACAACGACAAAATCACTGACATATATAAAATGGAACTACATTCCGTTATGCATGTGTAACTACTAACTAACATACGGTATCACTGTATGTACGTGTGCATGTGGTATATATACTGTTACCGTTATGCGTGTACATATATATTGAATATCGAACCAAAAAAATGAACCTCAAAGAAACCCGAGTCTTGAGAAGCCTGTATGATTTGTTGAACGACATCTTTTTGGTTACCAAAACCCGCCTTATTTTCAAGATCGATCACCTGAAAGTTTTTACCGATGGGAACAACTTGCTCCCCAGGTCATATACCTTCAGGGAAGACATAGTCTTGTGGTACAGATTTCACAGTGGTGCACCATTTTGTAACCATATTCTCCATGGCTAAAAGCTTATGACTTGTGAACATTTCTTACAAGTGTATATACTATATATAGTGAATTAATGTTTGTCTTGACATTTAATTTCTTTGTTTCTAATTAATAAGTTCAAACTTTAATTTTATATTTGAATTCAATGCTTACTTATCTAAAGAAGTAGAATATAGTATTATATCTGCATTCATACTTTGTTACATAACGATTTGAATTTTTAGAGTTTGTTTTGTTCAATTATAACTTTAAATATTTTTTTTTTGTTATATAATACTTGATGGAAATTTTACCAATCAAAATACATTTAAAATCCAATCCACTTATATATTTTGTACAAAGTATTATATAACACAAATAATAGAATTTAAAGTCAAAGTTGAACAAGAAACACTCAAAAAAATAAAAGTGGACACTTAATATGTGACGGATGTAGTAGTATACTAGCCGGTACCCGCGTGTTCCAGTGGCGGGTACCCGTGTAACCAAATACACAATAGCATACAATTGAAGCATCACAATCATATTTATGCATTATAGTAGTACATGTGCATTGCATCGAAAGAGAGAAAGCAACAATGGTGGTGGTTTGGTACACGGTAATAGTGATGATACGTAGTAGTTGATAATAATGTGAAGACAAACACAATGTTAATTATTAGTATTGCAAAAACGTCGTGGTTGACTTCATAATCTTAAGTCAACATCTCTTCTTTCATCACGTTAACAAATTGTAAACAATCACTTTCTAAAATGAATCGATCATCTCTTCATGATCTTTTTTATATTAAAATAAATAACCTATAATTTAATGTTAATTTAAAATTATGTAACCGAAAGTTAATAATGTTATTTACTTAATTGTATTAATTTTAAATGTTTTCGGTTAGAATCATTATATTATTAATTACATAAATTAATTTCATTTTAAATATCATATTGGTTATTAATATTAGTTTTTGACCAAATTTTTCCATTATAAGCAAGTGTGTAATCTGAATTTTTTAAGCCTTTTATTGTGAGCAAGTCCCAAATATATTTCTCTCTCCGTCTCAAAATTATAGTTCATACTTCTTTTTTGTGACGTCTCAAAATAATTACCACATTCCATTTCAAGTAATGAAAAGGAGAATTTAATGATGAAATATTTTATTTAAGTGGTTGAAATGTGTAGTGGTCTCACTAATTTTTATCTCCTGACAATAATTTTGAGACGAAGAGAGTTAAAGTAGTATAGATATAATGAGTAGACTGTAACACACATGTCGCGGGATTACATAAAACCTTTATTATCTTTTCTACCATTTACAAGCTTTTATTGATAAAAAGTGTATAACATTATTTGTTTTGTTGATGACTATAGTATCATAAAATAACATTTTATTTGTTTTTATGATGACTATAGTATCATAAAAATAACAATGGAGAAAAAGAATCTTAATTATAATTATACAAATAATTGTTTACAGTAATGAAATAATTAAAAGGGGCAAAGATATTAGCCTATAGACATAGCCCGGTCTAGTAAGTGTTGGGCTTTTTTGGCCCCAAAAAAGTCGTTTTCCCAAAATAGCCCAACACTTTAAGCGACTGAATCTGGGAGTGACATGTGGCGGAAAAAAGTCGCTTAATTCAAAAAAAGTCGCTTAAGCGACTTTTTTTTCAATCTACTGCTAGTGCATCTATTTCTACTGCTGGGCTTAATCGAAAGTCGCTTAATTTACAAAAAGTCGCTTAAGCGACTTTTTTCCGCCACATGTCACACCCAGATTTAGTCGCTTAAATTGTAAGGCTATTTTGGGAAAGCGACTTTTTTGGGGCCAAAAAAGCCCAACACTTTACTAGACCGGGCTATTTATAGAATTGCCCTAATGAAATAATTAAAAAGAAAGATATTAGCCTATAGATATAAGAAAAACTAACAAAAATAACCATTTTCAACTTTTTAAAACAAAAAACTTCGCAATATTTTCATATAAAATCGCAGAATTGCCATAAAAGTGGATTGTTTAGCAAAATTTGTTTGTATTTTTATTTATTTATTTACATTTTTCATATAAAACAATGGTAAGAATTTCCTTCACATTCTCTATAAAAATAAGTATTTAAGAAAATCATATTATTAGTTTATCAAAATTTATGATCAGCATGTTTAGTATTTCTTCTTCTTTTTAAATATTTTCCATGAGAATAACAGTATTTTTAAAAATGTCATTAAGAAGTTGTTGTGCACAAATAGTTGTCAAAATTCGATTTTTTTTTTTTTTTTTTTTTTTTTTTTAATTCAAGTGTTTGTGTTAGTTTTCGTGTTTGTGTTTGTAAAGTTTCGTATTTATTTTTTTTGTTGTTGCAAGTTTTGGCAAAAGCAGCAAGGAAGAAGATGGTATTTTTACCATTTTCATATTAAACCTTGTTGTTATGTTTGTCTACATTGTTATTCCTTACAATGTTAGTCTTTGAGATATTTTTCTTATATTTTTACTCCTTAAAATGTATAAAATTTGGTTTAAATGTAAAGAATGAATTGTGTTTGTATTAGAGAAAATGAAAAACAAAACTAAAAATTGGGACGCCTATAACATGTTATAGTTTGTGATGGTATTTTTAAGGATTTATGTTATAGAAATGTTTTAGGTGAAAATTAACATGACGGCACCTATAACATGTTATAGGCACCATCTGCACGTAGCTCTCTTAATTTGAATCCGTCGCAACGCAAGTGTAAGGGTAACAATTCCTTCAAATATTATTGTGTTTAATACCAACATGATAATTAATTAAAGAAAAAATTACACGGATGGTCCCTGTGGTTTACTCAGATTTCATGTTTAGTCCATATCTCGTTTTAATTACACTAGAGATACTTATTTTTAAAACATTGCACTCATTTAGTCTCTATTTTGGATGGGCCGTTAGTTTGACCGTTAAGTGTTTAATTAATATTTGTCCGTTAGTCCCTTCATTAATATTTTTTGCACCGTTAATCCTCATTGTATAAACTAACGTTGACCACGTTTTTTTGCTTAAGTGTCACCTTTGACCCATGTTGACCCTGTGGTTTTTTCCACTTAACAAACACCCATTTTCTCTCAACTTCACTCCACCACCCAGCAGCACCACCAGTACAGCAACACCACCACCACCAACCACTTCCTCCCCACCACATGCCCTACCCACACCCATCACTTCAGCACCACCGCCATCACTATATACTTTTTTTTGTCAGGTAAGATGCCAAAACACCTCATTTCTCCCTTTTCAAAAAAAAAAGGGGATTTGATGAAAGCATAAATCAAAACCAAAAACTCCAAAACCATAAATCAAAACCAGAAATTCCATACAAAATCCACTCTCATATCGCCTTTACCAGTCACCACCAACAAATCTAGTAAGATTGTTCAACCATGGTGTCACAACTCGTAATTTCGGGTCATTTTACAAACCTCGACAAGTTACTATTCATCATTTACTATTCACCAATCACTATTCATGGTTATCATTCGTCATTACGTAAACTAGGTTTACGAGTATTCAAATGCGCGTAACCAGTATGGTTTACTTGCGTATTCATGTGTCATCAGTATCGTCATCATCAATCTAGGTCATTTTAAGTTAAATGAGGTATTTTTATAAAAATATCATCCTTGTGGCATTTATTCTTGCAAGCTATGCATAAATAGTACCCGGTTTAGCGATCGTTTGCATTTTTATCTATTCATAAACCGTGCTTGGAATTTCTATTTGTTTTCATGTTATTAGGGGTTTAATATTCCATTATAATCTTCTATTATTCAAAAATTTCTATATTTCACAGTTTCTGTTTCATTTCACGATTTCGTCAAATTTTGGTAACAACTCGCGTTTAACGTACAATTAATTCAACCGACACTAGACAATGTCCAGTCTACACTTTTTATACAATTTTGGTTCCTTACAATTCTATTTTAAAGGTCACTGTTCACTTTTTCCATTTTACGTAAACCTTGCACCTTTTACGTTTTACGTATTCTAAACCTTCGTTTTTAGGTTTTAACTATATTTAATCCTTCCAATGATCTCACCACTCATCTAAATTACTAAAATGGGTCATGATAGCAAGTTTTTATTTATTTTAGAAGTTTTACAATTTTTACGTTACCCGGTATTGCATTATGTGTCTTAAAAACCCTACGTTTGAGTATCGGGAGCAACCTACACTACACAACACATCTAATATCTAAATAAATCACCAAATAATCCACTCACCTCCCCCCTCCCTATGAGTTGGCTGGTCATTATACACTCACATGGACACTTGTCTTGGTGAGGTGATAATATGTCCTAACACTTCACACATGTCCTCCACCTTTTATCTTTCCATATATAAACTCAAAAACAACACATAGAACATATCACCAACATATTTTAGCTCAAAAATCTGCTCTTTCTCTCTTAAATTTCGTGGCTTTTAAGACCAAACACACCTTGGTGCTTGATTTTTCCTAGTCCAAGATTGAAGCAAGTTTGAAGATCCATTGGTGCTAGCTTGTCCTTGTTTTTCTTGATTTTCTTGTTCATCATCTTTTGTAAGGAACCAACCCTCATTATATTCATTCATTTCACTACTGATATTCATGTTATTTCATGTGTTTTATATGCTACATAAGTTGTTGATGCTTGATTATACTTGGTACACACTTTAAATTACAAGAAAACCTTAAAAAGGACTAGTTATGAAAACAGCATTCTGATCAAGGGTAAAAACGGAATTAACTGGACTGATCAGTAGACTTTGGGCCTAAGGGAAAAATATGGGGTTGTAGATCTATGTTTTGTGGTCATTTTCCCGGGTGGTGATCCCCATGACGATACCCGATGATTAAGATATGATTTTTGTGGCAAAAACAGTCAGATCTGATGTACTGTTCCCATTCGGGGCAAAACTCAAGTTTTATAGCAAAACTTTTTAAATAGCAAATATGTAGCCTGATCTAGAGAAATAGGGCTATCATCTCCAATTGATTTCACCTTCATAGGGTCTGTAGATTTCAAGATATAGCCTTTTTGGCAAGACCTAAAACTCAGTCAGCATAACCTTTGGGACTGACTTGTAAACAAAAATTATAAAAAGTGTTTATACCTGGATAATTTTGAGTAAACTTATTTTTACAGTAAAGTAGGGACTTAGAGGAAGCTAGGGATGTAAAGAACATAATTTTTAGACTTACGGTTTGGGAGATACGAATTTTTGAAAGTGGCTAAGTGTATAAAACTTCCATCAGCTTTGGAATTAAAAGATGCAAAAGATTGATAACTTGTATATTTGGACCTTGAGTTTTTATTTTGAACCACCTAATATATTTTGGACCCTTAGACATAAATTGAACCTTTTGACTAAAGATTGAACCCTTGGACTTATTTTAGACCTTCATGACTCATTTTGGACTTAAAGTCAAAACATGGTTTAAAACTTGAAATTGGGTAATAAGTATATTTCATATTTGTAATCATTTTAAAGGGCAAATTCAACATTGAAAGTTATTTAAACATTATGTACCAAGCATAATTGAGGTTACAACTTACATGGCATATTGAGAGATATGTTTCATTATTTTTGAAGCTAAGACACGCATATATATATATATATATATATATATATATATATATATATATATATATAATATATATATATATATATATATATATATATATATATATATATATATATATATGTTGTAGGATTCTCGTGGTTATTGCTTCATCATATCACTTGGTTGTGCACTTGTTTTCGGTGAGTTTCATAGCCCCTTCTTTTACTCGTTTTGTAACTGTTTTGGGGAAGAATACATGCTCGTTTTTCATTAAACTTTATGCTTGTTCTACCTTTAAACTTCATGCTTGTTTTGCTTGAGACGTGAGTTGTCTTTCAAACATTATTGAGTGGTTAAAATATTTGAGTCGTTGCTCGGAAGTATTTTTGTTTACATTTTTCATCCTTGATCATTTACTTATGGACACTAGTACGTTAAGCTATTTCATATTACCTATACAAATGCTTTAAAAACCATTTTTGAGATTAGCGTATCATCAATTATGTTGACCCGGTTTGGGCAACCAAGAGTATCATCATTTATGTTGACCCAGGTAGGGCAACCAAAAGTATCATCATTTATGTTGACCCAGGTAGGGCAACCAAGAGTATCATCATTTATGTTGACCCAGGTAGGGCAACCAAGCGTTCCATCAATTATGTTGACCCGGTTAGGGCAACCAAGAGTTTCATCATTTGTGTTGACCCGGTTAGGGCAAACAGGAGTTCCATCATTTGTGTTGACCCGGTTAAGGCAAGCAACCACACCATTATTTGTGTTGACCCAGGTAGGGCAAACATGCGTTCATAATAACATAACCAGCGATATATTAAATATAACTCTATATATATATTTTGAATATATTGGTCATTTAATTTTTGTGGTCCATACATCATTTGATGTTCACTTAAACAAAATCATATTTGGCAGTGGGTTGTAAACACACAGGTTGCAAGTCTTGTATGGGCGGGGCTTGGAACTGGGTGGATTTACAATGCCTTTGCTGGGAAATCTTCATTCAAACGCTTTACATTTTGCACATAACTCTATGAACTCACCAACCTCGTGTTGACGCTTTAGCATGTATTTTCAGGTATAAAGCAATAGCACGCTACTGGAGGCTTTTGGCAGGGCATGGCATGGTCATAGAAGACTCTGATATTCATTTGGGGACCGTTTAACCTATTTAAAGGCCTATTTCCGCACTACTTTTCATAATGTAAATTTAACATTTCTGATTTCTCAAATATATTCTAAATGATTGTGATGAAAACCGTTCTTTGTACTTGTGTTGTGATACCAATTGAGTTGCACCCCAACGACATGTATGCTTCAGCTGGACCCGAATCTGGGGGTGTGACAGATTGGTATCAAAGCCTTGGCTATAGAGAACTGGGTGATTTTAAAACCTAGACTATAGCTACTTTCATGAAAACTTAACCCTATGACCGCCACGTGCCTGCCTGCCAAGCTGATGCCTCAATTGTGGTTTGCTGCTGACATATATGATGAGATTTATATCTTATTATCAGATAAATTATACTCACTGATGAGACGAAAAGTGTACCGCTTTTAGGGGGTCATTTAAGCCCTAATTCGTGATTATTTGATCAAATATTGCCCTAAATCGTTCCTTTTGTCATTTTAGGTACTTTGGAGAAGAAATCTGGAAAAGGAAGCATTTTGGACGTTTTTGGAGCGAAAAGTGAAGAAAACGGCAAAGTCTCCAAAAATCAAGCTAGAAACAGAGCTTGACGGCGTCACGCTTTGTAGGTGACGGCGTCACGTACTGGCAAAAGGATGAATATGAATTTACACGTGACGCGCCAGAAGGTTTTGTGACGGCGTCACGTGTTAATGGATGTAGGCCGTCAAGTGTTAAGTTAAAAAGAGACGGGCCAGAGGATTTTTGAAGGTGACGACGTCAGGACTCATCCTGACGATGTCAGATGCCATAGAGTGACGACGTCAAAATGACAACTTGTACAAGAAGAAAAGTCGTCACAAGTTAATCAAACCAATCATAACTTACGCGCGGAGTAGCTGTCACTGTTTTGGCCATAAAATCTTCATACGAACTCGGATTTAGGTGATTCAAGAGGCCACGGAATCGGGACGAAAAGATCTACATTTTGGTGAAAAAGGGGAGCTGACGCCGTCACTTGTAAAGGCTGACGCCGTCAGATCGATGCGGACAGAAAATCAGCTATAAATACAACATCACAACTTCACTTTTTGTAAGCCCTAAACCCTAAGTCCGATTCTAGGGTTTAGGTAGGTGTTTTTCCAGAAACTTAAAGGGTTTCAATCATTTCATAAACATCAAATATTGGTTTGTTGATTCTAACTTAATTATGTCTTTCATTATTATGGTTGTTTGCTCTTCATTGATCATGCTTTGCTAATTCACCTTGTGTCTACTTATGATTGTGTGAAACTTGTATATAATTAATTAGATCTTATTGATTCCTTATTGATGTATGTGTCTATCGTCATCAATAAAGGTGTGACACTTCAATAGATCTAATTGGTTTAGCTTATAATTCTTGTTTCCTATTGTCTCTTGTTTGATTGGGTGATATCGATGTTAGGCTTAAGAAAACTGGCTAACCTCCTATACGGTAACTTGCTTGAACGTCTTAAGAAACATGAACCAATACGTACTAGGTTTATTTGGTTGTATTTAATGCATGAGCGAATTCTAGTGATCCCATGTTAGGAGCTTCTTAGCCGGCTCGACATAGGAGTGAAGTAGGAGCTTATAGAGTTGGGGAAGTACGTACGCCACCCCACGAATGGTATTAAGGAATACAACCCGTCAATTAAAACAAGGTTACAATTCAATAGGTAGAATTGGATAGCTAGCAAGGAGTAATACATCATAGGTAGATACGCTTCACTTCCCTTGTAGAACCCTAGTTTACTTTCCTGCACATTAGTTTAATTAGTAGCTTTTGGGTTAGTTGATTAGCAACTAATTCCGCCCCTTCTTCCAAAACCAGAGATTTTTACTTGCTTTCCATAAAATATAAAAATACAAAAAGAATCATCCCTCACCTCTAGGCCTAGTAGATAAATTTCAATCCTAACGAACACTATTCTTTGAGTTGAACGATCAATCCCCCGGTACTTGTCACTTCACTATACTACAACGGTCAGGTACACTGCCTGGTGGGGATTGCAAGCTTCTTGAGATCCCTCGAGAGGTAAAACCTGTTGTAAGGTCGCAAAACCACGCATCACTCACTTATTCTCGTTGATTACTATAGTTGTTTTTCATATAAGCATGCTCACATATCATACACGTATCAGCGTTACGCCTTTTCCTTGCGTAGTTTCATCATTCGACCTCGAGTTTGGTCACTTGCCTTAGTCATTTGAAACGTCATTTAAATGTGAAGGACATGGTATTAGTATAACTGAGCTGAGTGATGAAGCGAAAAGTGTACCGCTTTTAAGGGGTCATTTAAGCCTTAAATCGTATTTATTTGATCAAATATTGCCCTAAATCGTTCCTTTTGTCATTTTAGGTACTTTTGAGGAGAAATCTGGAAAAGGAGGCATTTTGGACGTTTTTGGAGCATAAAAGTGAAGAAAACGGCAAAGTCTCAAAAATCGGCTGAAAGTTACCTTTGACGGCGTCACATTTAACCCCAGACGGCGTCATGCCTTGGCAAGAAAAAGTGGACGTGAAATTTACTCATGATAAGCCAGTGAAAATAGCATGTGAATTCTGACGGCGTCACGCTTTAACCTGATCAAGGGCGTCACGGCTTAAATCAAAAGGGGACGGCGTCACGTTCAAGGTTCGACGGCGTCAAGCCTTGATAAGCCAGAATGGATTTTGGAAGAGCTAAAGAGGGACGGCGTCAAGAAGGTCATCCGGGAACCCTAAAAGCGGCGAGATGACGGCGTCACACTCCATAACGTGACGCCGTCAGATCTGAAAGTCTATATATAGTTTTCTAATTTTTTGTCATTAAGGAGAGCTTAGTGTGTGGAATTTTGGGATAAAACCCTAAGACGATTTTAGCTACTTTTTCAGGGCTTTTTGCCTTGAGATCTTCCATGTTTCATTGAAAGATAAGTTATCAATTAATCATTCAATATGTCTATGTGTTGTTTGATTCTATCTTATTCTTGTCTTTTGTTTAACATGTTAGGCTAAATTTATCTTGTGTTTGCTTAGATCTAATGAAACCTAGCTATTGATTATTGGTTGTTAGTGTGTTGTTAGTTGTATTGGATGATTGTTTATCTATGTTAGGCTTAAGAAAACTGGCTAACTTCCTATTCGGTAACTTGCTTGAACGTCTTAAGAAACATGAACCAAATGCGTACTAAAGGTTTTTATGGTTGTATTTAATGCACAAGCGAATTCTAGTGATCCCATGTTAGGAGCTTCCTAGCCGGCTCGACATAGGAGTGAAGTAGGAGCTTGTAGAGTTGGGGAAGTAAGTACGCCACCCCACGAATGGTATTAAGGAATACACCCGTCATCCACGCAACTAATACACACTAATTAACCGGTAAAAGATAGTTAGGGAGTAAGGAAATCTAAGTAAACACATTTCTCTACACATAAGTTTCTCACCACATTTTATTTTTGTTATTTTATTTTATTTGCATCCGTAGTAATTTGGGTTAGTTGACTAGCAACTAATTCCGCCCACTCTTTCAAACCCGAGATTTTACTTGCTTTCATAAAAACTATAAAAATACAAAAAAGAATCTTCCTCAACCCTTAGACCTAATTAGAGTAGCCTTTCACACCTAACGAACACTATTCCCTGTGGAGAACGATCAATCCCCCGTACTTACCACTACACTATACTACATCGGTCAGGTACACTGCCTGGTGGGTTGTAAGCCTCTTGAGATCCCTCGAGAGGTAAAACCTGTTGTAAGGTTACAAAAACACGCAATCACTGAGTATTTCAAAATTCATTGAACCTCTGGTGAATATAGACTGGTCCATCTATAATTCAACCCTGGACAGTGGGACATAGGCTGACCACCTATGTCCGACTCAGAGATGAATTTTGCAATACTGGGAATAGTTATAATAAAATTATGTCCGGGTTGCATTTCTACTTGATTTCTAAAGGTTTCAAAAATTCCTGTGTGTGTACTCAATCGTTGCAAGAGCATTCATATCTACATCACCTCGTGAACCACCGCCTAGAAGCACGTCAGCTAATCATAACACGACTTCGAGCTTTCATTCTACGACAAGTCACATTATGGCACCTACTTTTAGGAAACGTCTTATTTACTCTCCTTTTCTTGTTTTGAAGAGTTATGACGCCACAGAAATCTTAAGACATTACGAGGCAATCCAAATCACTATCTTTGGCATAGTCACCAAATCCTAACATTTCAGAAGTACTAGTTAGATCTAGTAGGACGACGAACCTAAGTCATAATCCAGTTTAGAAAGGACCAAGTAAGTTGGATACACATACCTACAAGTCTTACCCAAGACTAACCTATAGACATTATTCAACACCAGAAACGAAACGTTAGACATTTAAGCATTCATGCAGACATACATACCCGACTGTTTTATCATTTTGACGCTTTCAATTCAAGCGAATTTTCTTTAAAGTGTGTTTATACAAATCATGTACCTTGTAGGATAGCATTTATCTGGAGTATCTATCTTGGCAAATAAATCCTTTATGGTCAGCCTTTGACAAAACTACTAAGCGTTAAGAAAGGTATAACGCCAAACTTTACACAAACATTCCTATCCACATCATGTTGAAAACCCATCTATGAAACCTTGGGTCGTATTTGAAAACAGTCCAATCTTGCATAACCATTGAAATTATTCAAACTTGTAGATTCATTTACTCAGAGAAGGATTTCAAACAAAACCATCCATAATGAGTCAAATTTTGAAGATCAACCACCATACTACAACACTTCATACATTTAGGATCTTGTGATTGACAAGCAATGGAATGGAAAATTCAATGAAGGAAATTTAGGGAGATACTATTGAACAGTAAGAATCTTGGCAATGAAGACTAAGCACCTTAGGAAAAGGGAGACTCATATCGTAACATCAACTAGAGCAAGACGCGTAGAATCAAAACTGTTACCATAGCTTTATCCTTTCGATATCACATTTCACGTTTCAAATCTCAAGAAGAGTCTTTCAGATGAATCACTCGTAATTCCATTAGAAGAAATTCAATTCAACAATGAGCTCGATTTCGTGAAAGGACCAGCAGAAATCTCGGACCGCAAGGTCAAACAGTTGAAGCATAATCGAATTCTTATCGTTAAAGTTCGCTAGAATTCTCGAAGAGGTCCCGAGTTTACTTGGAAGCGGGAAGACCAGATGCAACTCAAATATCCACATCTCTTCACCGAATCCACCCCAGAGACCAACATGAACTGAATTCAGGGACTGAATTCCTTTAACGGGTGGAGACTGTCACAACTCGTAATTTCGGGTCATTTTCCAAACCTCAACAAGTTACTATTCATCATTTACTATTCACCAATCACTATTCATGGTTATCATTCGTCATTACGTAAACTAGGTTTACGAGTATTCAAATGCGCGTACCAGTATGGTTTAGCTCCGTATTATTCATGTGTCATCAGTATCTTCATCATCAATCTAGGTCATTTTAAGTTAAATGAGGTATTTTTATAAAAATATCATCCTTGTGGCATTTATTCTTGCAAGCTATGCATAAATAGTACCCGGTTTAGCGATCATTTGCATTTTTATTTTTTCATGAACCGTGCTTGGAATTTCTATTGTTTTCATGTTATTAGGGGTTTAATATTCCATTATAATCTTCTATTATTCAGAAATTTCTATATTTCACAGTTTCTGTTTCATTTCACGATTTCGTCAAATTTTGGTAACAACTCGCGTTTAACGTACAATTAATTCAACTGACACTAGACAATGTCCAGTCTACACTTTTTATACAATTTTGGTTCCTTACAATTCTATTTTAAAGGTCACTGTTCACTTTTTCCATTTTACGTAAACCTTGCACCTTTTACGTTTTACGTATTCTAAACCTTCGTTTTTAGGTTTTAACTATATTTAATCCTTCCAATGATCTCACCACTCATCTAAATTACTAAAATGGGTCATGATAGCAAGTTTTTTATATTTTAGAAGTTTTACAATTTTTACGTTACCCGGTATTGCATTATGTGTCTTAAAAACCCTACGTTTGAGTACCGGGAGCAACCTACACTACACAACACATCTAATATCTAAATAAATCACCAAATAACCCACTCACCTCCCCCCTCCCTATGAGTTGGCTGGTCATTATACACTCACATGGACACTTGTCTTGGTGAGGTGATAATATGTCCTAACACTTCACACATGTCCTCCACCTTTTATCTTTCCATATATAAACTCAAAAACAACACATAGAACATATCACCAACATATTTTAGCTCAAAAATCTGCTCTTTCTCTCTTAAATTTCGTGGCTTTTAAGACCAAACACACCTTGGTGCTTGATTTTTCCTAGTCCAAGATTGAAGCAAGTTTGAAGATCCATTGGTGCTAGCTTGTCCTTGTTTTTCTTGATTTTCTTGTTCATCATATTTTGTAAGGAACCAACCCTCATTATATTCATTCATTTCACTACTGATATTCATGTTATTTCATGTGTTTTATATGCTACATAAGTTGTTGATGCTTGATTATACTTGGTACACACTTTAAATTACAAGAAAACTTTAAAAAGGACTTGTTATGAAAACAGCATTCTGATCAAGGGTAAAAACGGAATTAACTGGACTGATCAGTAGACTTTGGGCCTAAGGGAAAAATATGGGGTTGTAGATCTATGTTTTGTGGTCACTTTCCCGGGTGGTGATCCCCATGACGATACCCGATGATTAAGATATAATTTTTGTGGTAAAAACAGTCAGATCTGATGTACTGTTCCCATTCGGGAGAAAACTCAAGTTTTATAGCAAAACTTTTTAAATAGCAAATATGTAGCCTGATCTAGAGAAATAGAGCTATCATCTCCAATTGATTTCACCTTCATAGGGTCTGTTATTTCAAGATATAGGCTTTTTGGCAAAACCTAAAACTCAGTCAGCATAACCTTTGGGACTGACTTGTAAACAAAAATTATAAAAAGTGTTTATACTTGGATAATTTTGAGTAAATTTATTTTTACAGTAAAGTAGGGACTTAGAGGAAGCTAGGGATGTAAAGAACATAATTTTTAGACTTACGGTTTGGGAGACACGAATTTTTGAAAGTGGCTAAGTGTATAAAACTTCCATAAGCTTTGGAATTAAAAGATGCAAAAGATTGATAACTTGTATATTTGGACCTTGAGTTTTTATTTTGAACCACCTAATTTATTTTGGACCCTTAGACATAAATTGAACCTTTTGACTAAAGATTGAACCCTTTGACTTATTTTAGACCTTCATGACTCATTTTGGACTTAAAGTCAAAACATGGTTTAAAACTTGAAATTGGGTAATAAGTATATTTCATATTTATAATCATTTTAAAGGGCAAATTCAACATTGAAAGTTATTTAAACATTATGTACCAAGCATAATTGAGGTAACAACTTACATGGTATATTAAGAGATATGTATCATTATTTTTGAAGCTAAGACACGCATATATATTTATATATATATATATATATATATATATATATATATATATATATATATATATATATATATATATATATATATATATATATATATATATATATATATATATATATATGGAGACTTTCTTGCGAGAACCATCTTATCTGCGAGAACTGACAGAACCACCAAAAACATACATGCACGCCTTTTAAAATAAAATAAAAATACATGCAAATCATCAATAATCGTAAGTATCCACCTATGTTCTTCAATATTATCATGAACTCATCCTCTTTTTTCACAAAAACCTTACACACGGCCGCAATATTGTCATTGCACGCCTTATAAGAACATACATACATACCTTCAAAGAAAAATTTTGTATTTCCAATTTCTTATCAAATTCTTTAGAACAACCATTTAAAAAAAAAAAAAAAAAAAAAAAAAACATATATGTTGTTTTTAGAACATATGTGCAAAAATACAATTATTGAAGGCGTGCATATATGTTTTTGGTGGTTCTGTCAGTTCTCGCAGATAAGATGGCTCTCGCAAGAAAGTCTCACTATATATATATATATATATATATATATATATATATATATATATATATATATATATATATATATATATTATATATATATATATATATATATATAGGTTGCTTGTAGGATTCTCGTGGTTATTGCTTCATCATATCACTTGGTTGTGCACTTGTTTTCGGTGAGTTTCATAGCCCCTCCTTTTACTCGTTTTGTAACTGTTTTGGGGGAGAATACATGCTCGTTTTTCATTAAACTTTATGCTTGTTCTACCTTTAAACTTCATGCTTGTTTTGCTTGAGACGTGAGTTGTCTTTCAAACATTATTGAGTGGTTAAAATACTTGATTCGTTGCTCGGAAGTATTTTTGTTTACATTTTTCATCCTTGATCATTTACTTATGGACACTAGTACGTTAAGCTATTTCATATTACCTATACAAATGCTTTAAAAACCATTTTTGAGATTAGCGTATCATCAATTATGTTGACCCGGTTAGGGCAACCAAGAGTATCATCATTTATGTTGACCCAGGTAGGGCAACCAAGAGTATCATCATTTATGTTGACCCAGGTTGGGCAACCAAGAGTATCATCATTTATGTTGACCCAGGTAGGGCAACCAAGCGTTCCATCAATTATGTTGACCCGGTTAGGGCAACCAAGAGTTTCATCATTTGTGTTGACCCGGTTAGGGCAAACAGGAGTTCCATCATTTGTGTTGACCCGGTTAGGGCAAGCAACCACACCATTATTTGTGTTGACCCAGGTTTGGCAAACATGCGTTCATAATAACATAACCAGCGATATATTAAATATAACTCTATATATATATTTTGAATATATTGGTCATTTAATTTTTGTGGTCCATACATCATTTGATGTTCACTTAAACAAAATCATATTTGGCAGTGGGTTGTAAACACACAGGTTGCAAGTCTTGTATGGGCGGGGCTTGGAACTGGGTGGATTTACAATGCCTTTGCTGGGAAATCTTCATTCAAACTCTTTACATTTTGCACATAACTCTATGAACTCACCAACCTCGTGTTGACGCTTTAGCATGTATTTTCAGGTATAAAGCAATAGCACGCTACTGGAGGCTTTTGGCAGGGCAGGGCATGGTCATAGAAGAATCTGATATTCATTTGGGGACCGTTTAACCTATTTAAAGGCCTATTTCCGCACTACTTTTCATAATGTAAATTTAACATTTCTGATTTCTCAAATATATTCTAAATGATTGTGATGAAAACCGTTCTTTGTACTTGTGTTGTGATACCAATTGAGTTGCACCCCAGCGACATGTATGCTTCCGCTGGACCCGAATCTGGGGGTGTGACACATGGCCTGCTGCTGCTTTAAAAAATCTTGAAAATTACAGTAACAAAAACAAACAACACAACGACAAGCATAGCACGTGATCTCTGTCCCTTTTTAACTTTCCCTTCGTTCTTTCTCCTTCAGTCCAATCACGGATCACAACCACCCACCACTACCATAACTTCAGTTTTGTCCAATACTGCTCTCGCCACCATCTACAGAAGCTGCCGCCTCCACCATCTTTGTTCCTTAAATGGTTTTTAAGTGGTTTTCAGATCTGGGGAAAATAATGATTTTAAAGATGGGAATCAAGGGTTTTGTCTTAAAGATGGTTTCCATAATGGGGTTCAGATCTGGGAAATATATGTAAAACCCTCATTTTTCATTCAGTTGAAATCCCTGAATTACCCCGCTAATTTGAATTTTACAAGAACTAAGCTTACCTGATAATTAAAAACTACGTAATCCCAAAAATTTAGATTATGATTTTAATTGCCAATTCGAATTTTAACCTAAAGTCTAATTGAATAATTAAGTGGTAATACTATACATTATACGTTATTAAAATGAATACGTTAAGTAATATAAGTGGTATAACCCTATCCTAAACAAACTAACGACACATTTTTGATAATACCCACTATGCGTCTTATTTTCATCCAAGATCCCTATACAAATCATATCACATTTTTATTTAACTAATACACATCATTCCTTACTTAACTACTTCATATGTTTGCTTGGTGATAAGACCGAATCATGTGCATATCAAGTGAAGATACATATCAGCTCCTTTCCAAATATTAGTACACGACATTCCCTAAATAGCTCACACACTTTGACCGCTTTCATCCCATTCTGTATAACACTCTTTTTAACTCGTCAGAAATCTCTCTAAACCCAAGATAAACACTAAACTAATTTTCCTCTATAAGAAACGAGAGACGAAGAATAGCAGCTGTTATATTCGATTGTGGTTAAATTTGCAACCTTGTGTTCTAATCGCAGCAGCTTGTGGAGATCGTGTGTGTGGTTGGTTTCGATCGTTTTCTCCTCTTTCTTGTCGACCATAATTTGTGCAGCCTTAAGGTAATCATCATCTCTAAACGACATACATAAAACACTACAACCTTGTATCATCTTAATAAGTTATACGATCCAATATAGTATGAATGAAACCTAATCATGTCTCGTTAATAAGCATGTGACGAATCAGGTGGTTCTTTTCTTTTCATATCGACCTAGCTTTTGTTTCCGAGCCCTGACTGAAATTGCTAACCTTAATAAAGATCATAAATGACATATAAATATGGTACGCTAAATTGGAAACACTAGAAAAGTGTTAACGAGGGGTTATGGTGGTGTTCTTTTAATTGTGGTTTCATCCCAGTTAGTCACGTTTTGAGATGACAATGTAATACGTTTAGGTAGTCCGATGGACAGGTCATTTATTTATCTAGTGTCCTCGAAGCACTTTCACAATGTCTCATGCTGACTTTTTATACAAAGAGGCCAATTTGTAATTCTTATTTAGCTTTGACTTTAAAACATTAATGCCAACTTTCAAGTTCTGTTTTATTCGCTAAAGATATCATCTGCTTGTTATTTATTTAAACAGCTATAAGGTTTTTGGTTATGATTTTATGTGGTCGATCATGTCATGGGTTGTGAGCAGTTTGGGTGTCGAGTCTTAAAAAGGTCTAAACATGTTACTTTGGTCGCGTATATGAGGCGTTTTGATGTGTCGTACACCACTTTGTTGCTTCGTTAATATTTATATTACTCTAGTTCGTGGCCGCTAAGCTAAGAAGAGTGTATTTTGTTTAAGCGTTTGTGTCTCGGATTTAATAGTGCCACCGAGAAGTGTCCTTATTTTTTTTGTGTTCTCGGTATGGGTAGTGATACCGAGGGTGTGTTGGTGTCGATCTATATAGGATGCGTAACACATAACTTATATGATCACAAAGAAACTAGGAACAAGTAATATAGGGTGCGAAACGATTTTGGCTATATCTCGGTATTAGGATTGTACGAGGAAGATGATAGCATGCATGGAGCCTAATATGAAATTGTGATTATTTGATAAAGTTATAACTTTGATGTTTGACACTTTAAACCCTAATCTTTGGAAGTTATTACATTAAACCCTCAACCTCGATAATTTATACAATTAACCCTAGACTTTACTAAGAGTCCTCTAAAACCTTAAGCTATGTGAAGTTGTCACTTTATAATTGTAATTAAGACTTTCTTCTATAAACCTAATTAAATATCTAAGAAACCTTAATTTGGCCATTTATGAAGTTATATGCATTTTAACCCTAAATCTAGTTAATTACTTATTTGGAAACCTTAACTTAGTAAAAATAGAAAGTTACTAAAAAGGGAAAGCCGACTAAAATGAGTAATCTGATTTAAAATGAGTTATTTTTAAGACGATCATGAATTCGTGTAGATCCGCTGAAGAAGGAGTTGCTTCCAATCTTTATGTTTTCGGTTATGTTTGCACTTGCGGTCTAAGGTACAGATATTCTACCCTTTTTCAGTAAGGGTGCTCTCGCTCTCATGACTTTCTCGATCTTGATTCATTAGGATTCCCTATGCCATTGCTATGATCCCCTGTTCTTTGATTCGTTCGTTTGATATGCTTCGTTGGTATGATGATACATTCGATATTCGTTCGCTATCTTGTGATATTGGTATTCGAATCACCTGACGCTTAGAAGGTTCATTTGATTTTGGTAACTAGATGTGAAAACCTTTTTAATTATATCATGGAAATGCTTTGAGGAAAACTTATTTTAAAATGATGTTTATGAAATATGCGATACCACTTTTATTTGGAATCTTACTAAACTTTTATGAAAATTACTTTTAAAGACTACTTTTGTGAAAATAGTTAATAAAGATCATTTTTGATGAAAACCATTTGATAAAGATTTCTTTAAATGAACCAGTTGATGATGAAACTTTGATCAGTTAGTTTGGATTCGTTTGACTTTGATATTGGATATAAACCCTTTGCCATGAACCTTTGATATTTGGAATTTGACTATGATTCGATGACTTAGACTATTTGAACATTTGCTATGATTTGGACCGTTGACCTTTGACCCTTTAGTTTGATACCCGAGCCAAGTTCGTTTCCTAGCCATGAAGGTAACATGGCCGTGTCATTGATGCACCAGTGGCATGACTCACGTGTGGGTGAGTGATTTCTCACACCGTCCCCATTTTGACATGCGCGCTTTATTATTTATTATGGCCAATATTATTGTTCGGGGGACGTATGGGTTGCAATCCTAGGTTCGTGTCCGTGTTCGTGGACTTAACATGATTTGATATTATATATTGTTCGGTGACTGATGCTGGGTGCAATCCACGTCTTTCACAAGTTCAGGAGCTAGCTACTCCATTTGAAGAATGAGGACACCCCTCATATTATCTGATTATCTGAGAGGTCTCCCCTCTATATGATTATGAAGACATGGTTACTATATTTGGTTCGTGTTCGGGCTCGTGGTGGATTACTGACCTTCCCTTTTCCCTTTCTTACTTTGTACCTTTGTCTATACCTTATGTTATTCCATTGCACTATACCATATATGTTCGTTTCCTTTTGCTTTCGTTTTCGTTTATATATATCTGTTCACTGGGCTTTTTAAGCTCAGCCGCATTTCTTTTCCTGCGGCAGGTTTAGTAGGGAGCTGGGAATGAGTGGAGAGTACCTTGGACTTAGAAGACTTGATAGTTATTCTGGATTAGAGTTGATTAGAAGATATTATATTTTTATAGAATTTGTATTCGCATTTTTAACCTTTGAGATTCTTGTATTACTGTAAATGTATGCTTTGTTTTGATCTGATATGAAACCATTTTTGTGATATCTTTACCCTTGTCGGGTTGGGGTGTTACAATTATGGTATCAGAGAGACAGGCTGCGATTCGTAATACATTTACCCTTGGCCTGTGTAAGTTAGGACCACTAAGTTTTCCCTGTAGGCGCTCGTAAGACAACCTTTGAAAATTTGCTTTAAGATTTCCCTATAGGAACGTAAGTTTTGACCAGTGAGGAATGGGTAGACTATAAGGCATTTGTTTAAGTATCATTGCTTCCGCATCACTCTGATTCGTGCCTTGCTTTTGGTTAGATCCTGTTGATATCACTTTTGGAAAGCGAAAGCTTATGTTTTGCACCACCTAAGATTTGAACCTAATTAAATCTTGAAGGCATTGAGAATTTCATAATAATTGCCTGACACTATGGGATCCTCATCTTTAGATTTTGACTGTGATCTTTGATCCTTTCGTTAATCATTTTGATACCTCTTCGGGCATTCTGAGAACCTCCATGGCGATGACGTACTTGATACATTTTGTTGTTTGTCTTTTGCTTTGATAAACGTCTATGAATCTTCCGACACTATTTGATTTCGTTTCACCCATCTCTGTCCCTATGAGAAGTCTTGTGGTGTGTAACCACGAGCATAAGAATGTTTCCCTCTCACCTTTGAACGATAAGTTTTGCTATGCTGATCTGTCTTTCTTTGGATAGTTAACTTCGATTTTATTCTGACAAGGAATTTGTTGATTGAGCATTCAAATATTGAAACTACCCTTCTATGTCTCACCTTTGGCGTTTGAAACAATTTTGAATTCCCTACTACAATTACCGATTGTTAAACCCTTTGCTATCACTATTACTCTGGAGACTCGTATGTTACTTTCGCGGCTATGAAGTTTTCCTAGAACCCATTTCGTACCCCAATAAATGAATCTTACCTTGAGAGGTATTTGGCACCCTGAGTTTTCTGAATATGATTCGTGACTGAACCACCAAGTTTTCCACCGGAATGTGAAGTAAGATTTGACATGATACCAAGTGATTGTCTAGTCACCAAGCGAAGGTGTCTTTCAGATGTGTCCGAAATCATACCTGTTGAATTGAGCGACCGGGAAGAGCAGCAACCGAAGACCAGGAAGTAAGTTTGTTTAAGTGTATCTTCTGGGCGTGTTTTAGTTTCAATCGCGATAGAGAAGGATGTTGACTGGAGATAGCTGAACCGTATTACTGTTTGGATTCAATATTCATCCACCCTGAAACGACTATGTATTTGTTTAATTTTGGAGCGCGAAGTTTCCTTCTGATGAATTGAAGTTATTCTTGAAATCACTTCCGTATTCGTAACGACTGCTATGACGGTTAGTGACGCTAATAGTATTAGCTAAAGCTCTGACTGTTTTGCGAATTTAATAAATTATGTTTTCTCGTGAGTACTTGGGCAAATGGTCATTGTATGACTTAATAGTACGTTCGGAGACGAGGAAGAGCATGAAAAATCATCTTTGCACTTTGTTAGGAAATTCGTCGATCATTCGTGCATTCTGAGAGATTGATATTTGTAGAGACAACGATGTTCTTAATTGAGGATATCTCTTTAAATCCCGCAAGTTTTGAAAACTATCACCAAGTGGTCAAGACCGATAACAGAATGGAGAACTGAAACCCTTTGAGCTTTGCAGAAGAATTCTGAATGATGTTCACAAGTTGCGATACCATTGAGAAATTTTGGAAACCGAGAGAAACAGCTTAGTTTGATTGAGAATGGAGTTTCCATACCTTCGGGCGGAACGAATTTTGGGGCATTCCAGGAAGAGACTCGGTTTTACTCCCTTACGGCACAGAAGGTTTTGCGTATGCATCAAGACAACTAGAAGCGCATCAGAAAAATTACTTCATTGTCTGACCTGGAGTTGACAACAACAGTGGCTACCCTGATGAGAGAAGACATTCCTTACAAGGCGAAAGTGTTGGCGATGCAGAAGAAGAAATTCTAGTCAAGCTGGCGAACCTGGAGCTGATGAAGACATGCAGTCTCTCTTCCCTATTCATCTTGGTTGTACTAAGATGAATTGAGAGCGGAAGCAGACTGGATGATGAAGAGATTTAAAGATCGTGCCAGAAATCCACGTTACTCCATCACATTCCAAGAAGAACTGCAGGAGGCTTGATGAACCAGACAAAAGTACACGATTCTGTTTCACTTCCAGATTGACGGACCAACGAAGACAGATTAACCGGACTTGAAGAGATTGGATGTGTTGAATGAACGGATTTTTGAAACAGACCCTTTATGTTTGGAAGAATTGATTCTATGAAGGCCGAAGTTCTTGGCGTCTAACTTTCATTTTCGTTGACCCTCTTCAGTTTCGTTATATCGTAATAAGATCCTCTTATGATTTAAGTTCCCTAGAAGCATTTCAGTTCGTGTTCATTTTTCGTATGTTCGGTGATGGCTTTGTTTGAGAGATTTTGGCGAGTTGTGGAGGATATGATGCTTATGACGGCGTGCCTCAATTCTGCTAGGCAATCTTGGATTTTGATACTCTTGCGAATAGTTTTGTTTTCCCTCTTGACTATGGTATTCGATTTTGGTTGACCTCTGAGACTGTAGAATTACTAGGTGGATTAAGATAGGTGGTTTTGATTACGACTTGAGATAAAGTATGACCATCATGAGGGCATATTTATATGATGCCGGTATTATGACGTCTGGCCAACGTGATAATACTTACATCATATAACGTGCACTTGTTGTGGGCATAGGATATCTTGGGGAGTACCTAAGAAGTTAGAATTTGAAATTCCGTTGGATTATCCGTGATTAGTAAGACTTTAGGTTCATTCTACCTATGCGTATACTCTACCTTCGTTCGTTAAATGTCTGGATGAGTTTTGGACTCTCGTTTTGCATTTTGTGACCTCAGTTATAAATCTTGAACTCCTTTTTGAACTCCCAATTGTTGATACAGTTAATTTGATTTGAAATCTTGTTCGTATTCCATATGAGTTCCTAAAGATTCACCTATCGTCCATTTTATGTTGCATGGACCTTTTGTTCTGAATCAATTTATTTTGGCTCCTTCTGTGAAATTTGAACCCATCTCATTTTGATTTGAGTCATGAGAAACTACTTAGTCTGAAGATCTTTTTGGAAGAACTTCCTCGGGCTTGAGACTGGTTGTGATGATCTTTTGCGACTTGCTACGACTTCGTTTAACTTTGCGACTTCAAATTTCGATGACGAAATTTTCTTATAGAGGGGAAGAGTTGTAAAACCCTCATTTTTCATTCAATTGAAATCCCTGAATTACCCCGCTAATTTGAATTTTACAAGAACTAAGCTTACCTTATAATTAAAAACTACATAATCCCTAAAATTTAGATTATGATTTTAATTGCCAATTCGAATTTTAACCTAAAGTCTAATTGAATAATTAAGTGGTAATACTATACATTATACATTATTAAAATGAATACGTTAAGTAATATAAGTGGTATAACCCTATCCTAAACAAACTAACGACACATTTTTGATAATACCCACTATGCGTCTTATTTTCATCCAAGATCCCTATACAAATCATATCACATTTTTATTTAACTAATACACATCATTCCTTACTTAACTACTTAATATGTTTGCTTGGTGATAAGACCGAATCATGTGCATATCAAGTGAAGATACATATCAGCTCCTTTCCAAATATTAGTACACGACATTCCCTAAATAGCTCACACACTTTGACCGCTTTCATCCCATTCTGTATAACACTCTTTTTAACTCGTCAGAAATCTCTCTAAACCCAAGATAAACACTAAACTAATTTTCCTCTATAAGAAACGAGAGACGAAGAATAGCAGCTGTTATATTCGATTGTGGTTAAATTTGCAACCTTGTGTTCTAATCGCAGCAGCTTGTGGAGATCGTGTGTGTGGTTGGTTTCGATCGTTTTCTCCTCTTTCTTGTCGACCATAATTTGTGCAGCCTTAAGGTAATCATCATCTCTAAACGACATACATAAAACACTACAACCTTGTATCATCTTAATAAGTTATACGATCCAATATAGTATGAATGAAACCTAATCATGTCTCGTTAATAAGCATGTGACGAACCAGGTGGTTCTTTTCTTTTCATATCGACCTAGCTTTTGTTTCCGAGCCCTAACTGAAATTGCTAACCTTAATAAAGATCATAAATGACATATAAATATGGTACGCTAAATTGGAAACACTAGAAAAGTGTTAACGAGGGGCTATGGTGGTGTTCTTTTAATTGTGGTTTCATCCCAGTTAGTCACGTTTTGAGATGACAATGTAATACGTTTAGGTAGTCCGATGGACAGGTCATTTATTTATCTAGTGTCCTCGAAGCACTTTCACAATGTCTCATGCTAACTTTTTATACAAAGAGGCCAATTTGTAATTCTTATTTAGCTTTGACTTTAAAACATTAATGCCAACTTTCAAGTTCTGTTTTATTCGCTAAAGATACCATCTGCCTGTTATTTATTTAAACAGCTATAAGGTTTTTGGTTATGATTTTATGTGGTCGATCATGTCATGGGTTGTGAGCAGTTTGGGTGTCGAGTCTTAAAAAGGTCTAAACATGTTACTTTGGTCGCGTATATGAGGCGTTTTGATGTGTCGTACACCACTTTGTTGCTTCGTTAATATTTATATTACTCTAGTTCGTGGCCGTTAAGCTAAGAAGAGTGTGTTTTGTTTAAGCGTTTGTGTCTCGGATTTAATAGTGCCACCGAGAAGTGTCCTTATTTTTTTGTGTTCTCGGTATGGGTAGTGATACCGAGGGTGTGTTGGTGTCGATCTATATAGGATGCGTAACACATAACTTATATGATCACAAAGAAACTAGGAACAAGTAATATAGGGTGCGAAACGATTTTGGCTATATCTCGGTATTAGGATTGTACGAGGAAGATGATAGCATGCATGGAGCCTAATATGAAATTGTGATTATTTGATAAAGTTATAACTTTGATGTTTGACACTTTAAACCCTAATCTTTGGAAGTTATTACATTAAACCCTCAACCTCGATAATTTATACAATTAACCCTAGACTTTACTAAGAGTCCTCTAAAACCTTAAGCTATGTGAAGTTGTCACTTTATAATTGTAATTAAGACTTTCTTCTAAAAACCTAATTAAATATCTAAGAAACCTTAATTTGGCCATTTATGAAGTTAAATGCATTTTAACCCTAAATCTAGTTAATTACTTATTTGGAAACCTTAACTTAGTAAAAATAGAAAGTTACTAAAAAGGGAAAGCCGACTAAAATGAGTAATCTGATTTAAAATGAGTTATTTTTAAGACGATCATGAATTCGTGTAGATCCGCTGAAGAAGGAGTTGCTTCCAATCTTTATGTTTTCGGTTACGTTTGCACTTGCGGTCTAAGGTACAGATATTCTACCCTTTTTCAGTAAGGGTGCTCTCGCTCTCATGACTTTCTCGATCTTGATTCATTAGGATTCCCTATGCCATTGCTATGATCCCCTGTTCTTTGATTCGTTCGTTTGATATGCTTCGTTGGTATGATGATACATTCGATATTCGTTCGCTATCTTGTGATATTGGTATTCGAATCACCTGACGCTTAGAAGGTTCATTTGATTTTGGTAACTAGATGTGAAAACCTTTTTAATTATATCATGGAAATGCTTTGAGGAAAACTTATTTTAAAATGATGTTTATGAAATATGCGATACCACTTTTATTTGGAATCTTACTAAACTTTTATGAAAACTACTTTTAAAGATTACTTTTGTGAAAATAGTTAATAAAGATCATTTTTGATGAAAACCATTTGATAAAGATTTGTTTAAATGAACCATTTGATTATGAACCTTTGATCGGTTCGTTTGGATTCGTTTGACTTTGATATTGGATATGAACCCTTTGCCATGAACCTTTGATATTTGGACTTTGACTATGATTCGATGACTTAGACTATTTGAACCTTTGCTATGATTTGGACCGTTGACCTTTGACCCTTTAGTTTGATACCCGAGCCAAGTTCGTTTCCTAGCCATGAAGGTAACATGGCCGTGTCATTGATGCACCAGTGGCATGACTCACGTGTGGGTGAGTGATTTCTCACACCGTCCCCATTTTGACATGCGCGCTTTATTATTTATTATGGCCAATATTATTGTTCGGGGGACGTATGGGTTGCAATCCTAGGTTCGTGTCCGTGTTCGTGGACTTAACATGATTTGATATTATATATTGTTCGGTGACTGATGCTGGGTGCAATCCACGTCTTTCACAAGTTCAGGAGCTAGCTACTCCATTTGAAGAATGAGGACACCCCTCATATTATCTGATTATCTGAGAGGTCTCCCCTCTATATGATTATGAAGACATGGTTACTATATTTGGTTCGTGTTCGGGCTCGTGGTGGATTACTGACCTTCCCCTTTTCCTTTCTTACTTTGTACCTTTGTCTATACCTTATGTTATTCCATTGCACTATACCATATATGTTCGTTTCCTTTTGCTTTCGTTTTCGTTTATATATATCTGTTCACTGGGCTTTTTAAGCTCAGCCGCATTTTTTTTTCCTGCGGCAGGTTTTGTAGGGAGCTGGGAATGAGTGGAGAGTACCTTGGACTTAGAAGACTTGATAGTTATTCTGGATTAGAGTTGATTAGAAGATATTATATTTTTAGAATTTGTATTCGCATTTGTAACCTTTGAGATTCTTGTATTACTGTAAATGTATGCTTTGTTTTGATCTGATATGAAACCATTTTTGTGATATCTTTACCCTTGTCGGGTTGGGGTGTTACAATATAAGTGGATCCAACTTAAAAGGTGGGTCCCACACATGGTGGTGTTCCGACAAAAAGTGTCGGTGTTAAGGTTGTTCCTAAAGGTATGAGTTGTCGGAGTGGGTTTTTGGTTATCATGGTTTTGATCGGGTTGTTTTGTTTAGATGGATCTGTGTGTTGTGTAGAAGTGATGGTGATTTGTGATATGATTTGTGATGGTCGACGGCAGATTTACGGTGGGCGGCTGTGATGCTGGCAGAGGAGGGTAGAGTTGGCGCCGGAGATTATGGCAGAGGTGGCAGCGCAGTTGATGGCAGAGGTGGCGGTGCATTTGATTGAGAAGGTGGTGGTGTGAAAGCTTTAACAAAATCCACAGCCACCAATTAAAAAGCTTTCACAAGGATGTGGTGATAGAGACGAATAATGTGGTATAATTGTATGGGTGTTATGGAGATGAAAGACATGGTTATTTTAGTGGTGAATGTGTGTTGGGTTGGTGTGGTGGTTTTTTATGGTGGTGGTGACTGGTTTTGTGAAATGGGGGTGATGAATAGGTTTTTTAATATAGAGAGTGAAAAACTGGCAAAGATATAACACACAAATATTATATTTGTGATTTATGCTTCATCATTATATTTGATTTATGCCCCTTTTAATTTATTTTAGAAAATGAGGATTAACGATGCAAAAAATACTAACGGAGAGACTAACGGGCAAATAATATTTATACACTTAAAACTAACGGCCCATCCAAAATAGGGACTAAACGAGTGCAAGGTTTAAAAATTAGGTATATCTGGTATAATTAAAACGAGATAGGGACTAAACATGAAATTTGAGTAAACCACAGGGACCATCCATGTAATTTTTTCTTAATTAAATTATATGTAACAATTATTTAATTTCATTTAACCATTACAAAGTACTTCGTATTTATTAGATGCATAAACTGATAAAAGAAAATTTAAGACCCGTTACATGTGTAACCAACTATTGTCAACCTTAATTTCCACTCGACTAGCAAAACTTGGCTCGAAACTTGACTCGCGGTCGATCGAGCCTTAAATCTCAAGCTCGAGCTCGACTCGCTTTCTAAAACTCAAGCTCGAAACTCGACTTGAGCTAAAAAGATCATGCCATAAAACTCGAGCTTGATAAATAATCAACATATTTAGCTCAAGCCACTCGATTCATACACCTCTTAATTTGTATAGTAATGATAACTAACACGGTGTTCTCGAGTTCAGTTTTGGAGAGAAAAGAAAGTAAAGCAAAAGAAACTTAAATAAACTTGTGTTCTCCGATTTTTTTTATTTTATTTTTTTATTATTTTATTTTATGAATGGAAAAGAAAAGATGTGGAGGGAAATGGTTGAAAATTTGGATTAAAACTTTCCTCTCAAAAATAGGAGGAAATGTAAGAAAAGTAAAAGCTTTACATGTCAAAAGATAAAGTTGTTCTTACTTTTTAAACTTTAAACATTTCAAATATGGGTATGATTGTAAATGGATCAACTTTTTTCCTTTCTTTAGAACTCAAAAACACAAAAACTCATTACTTTTTCTTTCTTTTTTCTTCAACTCAAGAACACAAATATTTTTACCAACTTTTTAATCTTTTCTTTTTTTTTACGTTTTTTTTCTTCTTTTTTACGTTCTTTTCACGGATATTTTTACTAACTTTTTAATCTTTTCCTTTTTTCGTTTCTTCTTTTTTACTTATTTTCATTTGGTCTAAAATTCTAGAACGCAACGTAGGTGATTATATGTATATAAAAATGTAATAGTGTAATTTAACCAAAGCTCGACAAGGCTCGCAAGTTTCACGAGCTGAGTTTTTTCGACTTGGGTTCATACTCAATAGCTCGAGCTCGATTCGATTAAAGTCGAGTCGATTTCGAGTATTGTTCAAATTGCTCTTGAGTAGCTCACGAGTCTCCTCTTATCTTGCACCTCAAAAGAGCTTATGGTTTCCTGAATTTTGTCAGCATGTACCATGGTCAATAACGTAATAACACCAGATGGAACTTGATTTATACTTGTTACTTTTTTTAGTTCAATGCTAATTTGAAAACTAATTTTAATATCAGTAAAATAACACCAAATGGAACTTGATTTATACTTGTTACTTTTTTTAGTTCAATGCTAATTTGAAAACTAATTAAAATTCGATTTACTCAAAATGGGTAAGGAGAAGTAAAGAAAACTAGTAAAAACTAAGAACATTTTAAAGAGGCTCTCAAGAGGTTACCCACGCTAGTAATCATACAAGTCCCCTTTATAGGGGCAATCTAACCATTAATCAATCATTATGCTATTTTTATTTTATGTAGATTTCACTTTTGATTTCATTAAAATAACCTATCTTCAAATCATCATGTAACATAGACACACATTTCATGTTAAAGCATCAAACAACTATGTGTTCCAAAACCATACGATTATTAAGTAACGCATAGCTGAATCTCAGTAACATCGAAAGTTATTAGATTTCAGTAAAACTTTCGAAATCTATCCACATATGGATTTTCGTTCTATGCACATACAAGTGTATAACGCCAGCCACCGTTCGATCACAAACCACCGTAACTTGACCTACCAACCACCTGCCTTTCAAGCAACAAACGCCACAGGATTCCCACTGCTAGCTATTGCAATAGCTTGCACCACAGCCATCACTTTTTTGATACTTAGCTATTTCTTGATCACTAAATGCTGCTACCCCTTGAGCCAATTTTTAATGGCCCGAACCACCACTTCAGAAGAGCCACCATCGGTCTATTCGACTCCAGCATGGCAGACCACTGGGCTCGATGAATCAATAATCGAACGGCTACCCATTTGTCAGTATAGTGAAAAAGGTGAAAACAAATTGTATAAATGTGTTGTTTGCTTGAATGAGTTTCAAGATTTAGATACATTAAGAGTTCTTCCTAGTTGTGACCATGGTTTCCATTTGCATTGTATCGACATTTGGCTTCGTAACAATCCCAACTGCCCAGTTTGTCGACTGCCTATTCCGGGTGGGTCTCAGTATCCAACCGGCACGATTGTGCCTGCTTCTTCACCCCAAGATGCACCTTCATTTGCCCATAATAGCCCAACAAGTAGCAACCAAGATTTTGTGACGATTGAATTGAGTGAAGTGGCACATGAGTCAAGAAAGTCTCGTTTTGACTTGGTAAACGGAGATGAAAGAATCGGTGCCACGAAAGATGAGGAGCTTATGATCCAACCTTTACGAAGATCTTTCTCAATGGATTCTGCTGTTGATTGTGATATATATTTATCAGTTCAAGACATCATACGGAATCATGAAGAAGCTAGCAGGACCAAGAGACCTTTCTTCTCGTTTGGACATACAAGAGGATCTAGAAGCGCTATTCTTCCTCTCGAGTTTTAATTAGACGAGTTGTTAATCTTCCTGTTTGCAAGTTATTCGTTACTTTTAAGTTGTCACAATATATTGCAATCTCAGTTTTCACTCAAAAAGCAAACTACGTAAACCAGAATTTTGTCTAGCTTCACTCTCTAAAAGTCTGTCACTAGTTGTTTCACATCGATGTGTGTCTCAAACAAACGTTTTCTTTGACAAGTGCATTTGCCGCAAATAGTTAAACACAATGTGAAGGAAAACATATGGGTGATGGCCTAACATATGGTAAATACATATATGCCAATAAAAAGAGCTTTGTCAACATAGCTAGGCCTAAGGTCTACGGACTAACTAATGCCAATTTAAGCTGCTTCGTATATCTTAGCTACAACAGGGATACAAGTTAAAGTTTAGAAACTAAACCACAAGAAGGAACATGTCAAACAAGTCAAAAAGCATACATAAATTCTTACATATCTTAAATCATTTATGAAAGAAATAAATAGTATTGTAATGGTTTAGTTTGTGTAATCAAAACTAATAAAAATTATTTTTTTGGTGCAAAAAATAGAAGCAACAAGTGTTGAACTCGCTTATACCAACACAGTAAAAGACTTATCCTTGACCAGTTATTTTACTACCACTTTACAAAGATTTAGGGAGCATTAATGGTACATCTTCAACAATAATCATTGGAAGTTCCGGCGCGAAACATATGCAAAAAGCAACCAAGTATGCTAGACATAGCCAGAGAAAAAAATGATCAACATGTGAAACTGGCTTAGTATATACATCATATTTTTTATATTTAGGATCTACACTACCCCAGATGACTAACCAAAGCTTCCATTTTTTCCATTTTTTTTTCAAATTTTAATGCTACCAAACTTGTATATACGCATACAACAAAAAATCTTTAAAGAGCAAGAATCTATGCCCAGATATGAAACCAAGTAACTGGGATCGAATAAAGACCTCTTAAAAAGGCGTTCTTGGTGGGCTTTGCGAATGTGTATCATAAATATCATCAAAAGGCAGATTAAAATCATCTTCCATTGTCCTCCAACCGAAGCGTTGGTCATGTTCTTGAGAGATTCTTTCTGAAATATTATCACGGGGATCGTAGTAATCATTCTGATGAAAGGTTGGAGGTTCAAGAAAGCTTGTCTGATGTCCCACCCCGTTCCTATCCACTAGTGAACCACCTCTGCGTGCCCACCAGTGGCTTCGTGTAGCTTGACCCAAATTTCCGAAGTCACGATGCTGTAGAATTGTTCTTGATGTAGAAGGATCAAGATTGCTCCTTGTTCGATCATCAATAGGAGTACCCCAGTTCTCATCAAACTGGTCGTGGTTAGATCCTAGATTGGGTGGAACCCACGTGTTTGTGATGATTTTGTCTTCGACGCCGATGGGCCCCGCCTCAATGTCTCGTGGGCCATGATGATGGTCAAGTTGAGATGTATAGTACCAATCGATAGTGTAATGGTGATAGTTGTTTGGAGACAATTTGTGCATATGATGAGGGCTTCTTTGCTCTTGGAATTTCTTTAGTGTTGAAAGAAACAGCTTTCCGTCTACATTTGGCTCCCATGACGGGTAACTACTTTGAAAGCTGATAAATGAAAAGATACCATAAATTAAAAGCCCATCTAAACTAACTAGAGGTGGTGGTCTTGGGTTGAAATGGGTTACGTTCACCCGCAAATACTTTTTTATAACAAATTATCAATGTGTTAACTATGATTAGAAAAACACTATTATAAAGGTAATCAAAATCTTTAAATAAAAACAACTAAGGAGGCTCTAAGCATTGAAACAGACTTCCAACAACTTTCACCCGCTTTCCTTTTAGCTACGTATTTTTTAATTTGACCCATTGAGATTAAACATAACACAGATGGACCCATTCATATATAAATAATCTAAGGTTTAAACATACCTCAAGAAAGACTTCTCCATTTTCCCTTGGGAACTTCTATGGGTACGAGGTGAGTTATGTGGCGATGCATATTTGCTATTACCATGGTTGTGAAAGTCAAATAGACTAAAACTGCATAATATCAGTCAATGCAAAACATATAAGTATATCGGTGATAGAGACACAAAGAGGAAAACTAAATAAAGAATTAATATATAATTATCATGATTTACAAACCTGCAAACATGACCAACCCCTTCAACATTCACAGTGAAGTCTGCAATGAACTGTAGAATATCATCAGCTCGCTGCACCACAGATTAAATTTGTCAGCCCAGCTTGTTTGATTAAAATAAAATATCACATTTTTCCCATTTTGAGAAGAACTCGAACACATGGTTCTTGTCTATAATTAAACCACAAAAACAAACAATACAAGACGTCCACATAATAAAAAGCAGTTGTGCTCTTTATATGCAAACACAAAGAGTAAGACGAGCCTTTGGGACTACACCGATAAGCATGTATGGAGTTAGAAATATTGATGCCATCTCCTCCACTAACATCTTTCCGGTGTACTGCATAACAAAACATGTCCGTCAAGTAATTAATCACCATGATGTTAAAAAAAAGTAATTAATCACCATTTATATAAAAATGAGATAAATAAAAGTGTCAACAGGTCAACCAACCCCGACCAACCCTGCTTGACCCACACTTAAGAATGATTTATTTCAACCAGAACCTGTTTTGACCCTTACCCGACATGCCCATCTTATCACGTCAAATTGTCACATTTTAGCTAGGACAAACACAAATATCGGTACTTTTAGATGCTACAACTTATTACTTGCGCAAAAAAGACATACCTGAAAAAGGGTTTCAAACTCCATACGCACAAACTCGGTATTTTCTTTCATGCGCCATCTTTTAGGCATATAATGGGTATGTTGGACAACAAGGGACATAGTCCCATGTGGGTCAAGCACCAACAGCTCATCTGAAACAGCAGCTCGACTGATAGCTGTTATGGCTCCGAAAACAGCACCATACCATAGCAGATTACGCCCAAAAATCTGATAACACAGCAGAAATACGTCAATCAGGAGGGACTAGTTTGAGTTTGACTTATTATAGTTCAGGTCAAGACAGATTTGGTCAAACGGGCATATGTCAAAACCGGTAGATTTTGTGTGAGTCGGGCTAGGTTGACCTGAAACCCTTTTTGTCCAAAAAATCCATTTGTTTTTTAAAAATAACTGTGTCAAATATATATAAAATTATCATATTTAGTTAACTTCTTTATTTGTTTAACACGTTATAGACCAAACATAACCCTAATCGATCCATTCATAAGTAAAAGAGACAAAATTGCCATCTCTTTAATTAGTCAAAAAGATAAGCATGCAAGAATGTTACATGGCCTTCGAGCAGAGACTCCTCAAGGAAAGCAACGATTATTAGAATAGCAGTAAAGCCACCAGATACAAAAGATATGAACTTTGCAATAATTGATAGGATTGGAGACGGAAATTGTTTTAGGTAATCAGAAGCCGGTGCTATGCTGCTGTTGAGCCGGTGCCTGAACAGATGATCAACCTGAAGACAGTTTATGTATGGCATGAATAACGTGTAAAACACTGAGCCATAACAAGTCCAAAAATAGATGAAGTGGATACCTCATTATATTCCCTCAATACCCATCTTGAAAGATTTGACCATCGTCTCGATGACGCTGTACTAGGATGATTATAGAATTGTTCAGCATGTCTTAGAAAGAGATATACGAGCATGAATACAACAATAAATGGAGAAAGTAGAAGCATTGCAAGCCCAACTACCATTAGTCTTTTCTTTAAAATCTTGGGGTCGCCAACAAAGTCTCTTCTGATACAGAAGTTTCTGCAGAAAAAAGAAAACCCGAGATAAAGTGTTAGGATTGAATGAGCAATTGCAGCTAACTTATCAAAGTGAAAGATCACACACCTATCAAACATGCTTTGCAAGATGCACCAATTTAGCGTCCATTCAAGGATCTTTGTTAGCACTAAGCAATTCTGCATACCATTTGGTCCTTTCTTGGAAGTGGGACCTGCACCTGGGAGCCACTGAGAGATCGGGAAGGCAAGCACCCCTTTGTTCAGCATTCCAATTAAGTAATTTTCTTTCCTCATCATTCTCATAACAATATCATGAGCTGAAAGATCCTTAACGACACATAACTGTTGCGACTCTTGGACTTTAACAAGCTTCTCAAGAACTAGTGACCATGGCATGGTTTGTATCTCATTATCATTTACATTGAGGCTGGCAAAAAAAAAAAATACAAAAATAAATAAATTAACCTCTGTAAATCAATTGCCTAAAGATATTACAGTGACTCGTTTACTTATACCTGTTAATGTAAAATTTACGAATCTCTAGTGTATCCTTCAATTGTGAAAAAAACCTTAGAAAACAGAAGATCCAGTAAACTGAAGTGATTCCCAAATAACCAAGAATAACAACTTTTAGAACCGTTAATGGGGTCAAAGGATGCTGATGAAGAACTTCCTTAGCCAAATCACACTGCTTTTTTCCAGATTCAACAGCATCCATTCCACATTTAACATCTCGGATACCATACCAATTAAAATATAATAAGAAAAACCCCGAAAAACATATGATAAAAGCGAGGGTGAGGAGTTCAATGATCCACTTTATGATGATGCAACGCAGGCCTTTCCCACAATAGTAGCTATACAGCCTCCCAAAAAATAGGTCTAAATCAGCAATTGGTTCTGCTTTTAAGCTTTCATCCTTTAAAATCCTGGAAGGGCTTTCACTGTCAGTACTAGGTGCTCGTTGGTAATCAGACAGTTCAATTTCTGGCGGCACATCATTAAGCAACCTTGTTGACAAATACGACTCACCAAGAAATTTCTGTTTTAAATTATTGAAGATTATTCCACCTTTTTGTCCACCAAACATTATTTACACGACTTGCCAATATGCATTAACAAACAGTCCATCCCCTAAATAAGTAGTAGTACATATTTGCAGCAAAATCCTGAAAGAAAATAAGTGAAGCAACTCAGAAATAATCATGAATCACCAAACTTTAAAAAAAAACGACAACATTTTCACACAAAAGTTAAAGACATCATCTACAGCTTCCCTGTCTATCTTTAAAATGATTAAGGTGTAAGAAAGTCTACTTAGAGGGTGTATGTGGTTGCTTAGAAGTTCTGCTTTTGCTTGTAAACAGCATAAAAAATGCATTTTTGGAAATAGTGTTTGAATTAGCTTATTATAAGTTCATCTCTAGCTAAGGGGAGAAAATAACGTTAGAGGGTTGCAAAGTGTTACATATCTCTCTCAATAGGCGTTTAGGTCACTTTACCCCAAAATAAGCATAAGCATTTTGGATAACTGAAGACTCCAAACTAGCCGTTCGTAAATTTGGACTATCCAAACACTCTAAATAAGCAGAAATAAATAAGCAGTACAAAACACCCTCTAAGACAAGCAAATCAAACATACTTACATATATCATCACTAACTAGGATTGATGCCATTGTTGTGTGCTGAACTATCTTTTTTAGTATTTGATATACCAACTTTTAATTTCTTACTGTTTGCACATTTTCAAATGATTATCTATTCAAATATACAAACAAAAGTTTTGAGTCGGTTAAATTACCTCAAAAAACCAGAAGAATCAGATTATAATAATTCAACAAGAAACAGAGAAATTGATTTTATCAATTTTTATGGAATAATAAAGAATGATGAAGACGTGAGAAAGGGGAAATTACTTTTGTGATTATTTATTTTTAAAGAATATACGGAGTATATAGTTAGGTGTTTAATGGGCAACGAATCGTATTCCAAAGTACATTTGTGCAAAATCACCGTAAAATCGACTCGAACCGACAAACCGGTCCAAACCGATCTTATTCGGTTTGGTTTTCGATTTGGTATAATTATTTTGGTTTTACTCGGTTCGGTTCGGTTCGGGTTTGGTTCGGTCGGTCAAAACACACTTATTCGGTTCGAAATAGCTAAACCGAACCGACCTTATTCGGTTCGGTTTCGATTTCGATAGCTTTTACTCGGTTCGGTTCTCGGTTCATGTTTTACCCTTATTCAGTTTTCAGGTCGGGTCGAGTTTGACCCGTTGCTCAGCCCTATTCCAAAGATATGAAATCATGGATCATTTTAGTTCGTGGATCATGAACAAAAGCATATAGATTGTTTGGGTTGAATTTGTGAACTCGGGTTGGTCAAGCCAATGACAATATTTATATAGTCATTTCAGCGTCAACTTAGCTTTATTTCTTTACAACCAATTTCACAATCAACTTAGTGTAATAAGACAAATAATTTCATCAACAAAATATACATTACTTAAACACAAATATACCTCACAAAAACCATTTAATAAACACACACACAACAGTCTCACACGACTCGATCATCTGCGGGAGCGTAACAAGCTAGACGCGTCGAATGGGTGAAGACCGAGTCTTCATTGCCCTATTACGGATGGTTCCAAAAAGCGGATGTTATCTGTTTAAGTATAAAACTAGGTATGTTTTTAATTATTTCGATCATTTCTCTTACAAAAAGAACATGTTAAATGTTAAAGTTATGAACAAATCGACAACAAGCCTTAGAATTAACAAGTTGCTTGTGTTAAACTAAAAAATATTTTATTAGGAAAATGATTTATATATTTAAATTTTAACTTTAAGTATAAAGTTACGACAAATCACAAAATAAAAAGTGAAGATAAAAAAAAAGAAAATGAGAGAAATATTTGTTAATTAATAATTTAATTAGACTTCTTTTAGGCAAATGAGAAAAGTTTCATGCAGAACAGAATTTCTCTAAAGAACAAATCATTCAATCATGGCTTTTGATTTAACTTTGATCCAATGGCTAGATTTAATCACTAATTTAAATTATATAATTTTCAAAGGGGCTGTTTTGTAATTATGTAACTCCACCGAACACCCACTCTTTACACACTCACACTAAACAATTTATACTTCTCCTCTCTCTTCTCTCCTCACCATCTCTCTCTCCTCACTCTCTTCTCTCTCTCTCTCTCCATTCACTTTTCTCTTCCTTCATCTCTAAACTCATCTCATCTCAAATTTCAATTCATTAACCAAATCTATTCTACATAATTTGATTTTTTGTTGTTACCATTAGTGATGTCGTATCACTCATTTTCCGGCCACCGGAGATGTTGTCGTTGCGGCGGTGGTTGTTGTAACCGCCGCCATTGTAACTGTCGTTGTTGTTGCGACGGTGGTATAGGTGTTTGTGGTGGTTGTGTGAAGTTTTGTTGTTTTCTATGGTTAGGATATGGTTAGGGTTTGTGTTTGATTGAAGGTGAGGGTTTGGTGTTTGATGGTGACAGTTTGTGATGGTTATTGGTGGTGGTTTCACGGTGGGGTTTACGGTGGTTACCAGCGGAGGAAGAGGAGGATGTTAAGTTTTTTTTTTTTTTTTTTTTTTTTTTGTGTGTGTGTGTGTTTTTTTTTTCTGTAAATTTTGATGTTGAACTGAGTATAATCACATGTGATTTGTAAGTGATGTTGTTATTATTTTTATTTACATGTTAATTAGGTTTTATTTTATTGTAGTCATGATTTTAGTGAAAATCACATGTGATTTTACCTCAAATCACATGTGAATTCTATAGTTGAAATGCGGGGACCAAGAAAAATGACAAAGATTGTTGTGGTTTCACAGTGATTCATATGAAAAGATATTAGATAATTATTTTGCACGGCATAACCTTCATTCACCCACATTTTTGCAGTCATGGTCTCTTCTTATAGTTTATAAAAAAATTGGGATTTTGCAAGATTCTAGATCTGATTGAGACAATACATAGATAGGCACAACTTTTTAACCATATACTATGGATTGTTGACAACACATAGGAAGTTTGTGACATGTTGTCATTTCCAATGCAAGCATTGACTAATTTGAATTTCAAAAAGGCTTTAAAGTTATGAAAAGTTGTAAAAAAAAGTACAAAAAAGATAAACTGAAAAAGTAAAAAAAAATGCTTATTAAACCACAAACAAATAGTGACACCTAAATTGTCCATTGAACCCATGTGTCTTTTAAGAAAAGCAAGAACAAATTAATCACATATGATTTTACCTCATATTATTTTTTAAGGTGAATCACATGTTGTTTAC